>JAAOAL010000047.1:0-600000 GCA_013186775.1 Fusarium dlaminii | reverse complement strand
AGAGTGCTGAAACGAGTTTACTCGCTCCGCTACAGCGTCTGATAGCATCATGTCATGTGTGCTGTAACCTTTCTGCGTAGCTACAACGCAATGAACGAGTCGGCAACGGCAGCTGCACTTGGGAACCCAAGCTATGTGGACAGTTTTAATTCCAGCCACAGCGGGGCAGTTCTGCTGGGTGAAACTGCTGAATCACCGCCACAATGACAAGGGAAATTCACGATGGTAGTGTGTCAAAACCCAACTGACCCTCAAGAGCACAGCGTTTTCACGAACGCGGGATGGGACAGTGGTAGCGAAGTGTTCATCGGAAGTTGGCAAGTGTCGGCAAACTGCAAGAACTTGCAAGAGGCTGAGCAAGATTGGCGGTCGCGAATTGTCTCATTCATCGGTTGTCGGAACAAAACAAAGAAGGAGTCCGAGAAGCCTCCTTGGTCCTTGACGTCGTTGGACTTCAGAGCAGGTACGGAACCGGAGCCCAACACACGAGCAAAGACTGCGTAAGTCTTGGAGTATTTGTATCGAGACCCGTCACTGCTGCAGATGACATGGCTTTGGCCAAGATCTTGCAAGGTACTATTTCGGCTCTGCGGTATCTGCCGACGGGTCCGATGTCATCGTGACTTGAGCGCGACCGGCGGAATCCCCATCAAGAATGAAGTGGCCATGAAGGGAAGAAACGCGCCGCTTCGAAGGAAATGTCGCCTCGGCCAGCGTCGATCGCCGTCACGATGTTGAAACGTCAGACAGCCTTGCAATGGTGTCAAAGAGCGATTAGTTGGGAGCGACGAGGACTTGGCATTCTGGCGGTACGAGTTGAAGCCTTCGGCGACTTTTGGTAATGGGACGAGGGTGGAGACAGTATCAAAAGGGAGAAATCGTTCGATCGAGGGAGGGGTCCGAATCAAAAAGCCTTGAGAAGTGACCACGGCGTGGCATTTGGGCCAACAGGCAGCCACGAAGATGGTACAGGCGGGCAAGTAAGAATGGGGTCACGCAATGCAAACAAGGAGAGCGGTGCAATCATCGAAGTGAACTGAACAGCAGACAAGGGAGATGACACGGGGCTCACAAGGGATCTGGTCAGAATGAAGAAGTAAAGAGGCAAAGTGCAAGCTCAACGGAACAAGGGCTCTTGAGGCCTACGGCAAATTTCACAACGTGAAGCTGTTCCCAAGTGCTGAGGGATTTTGTGATCAGGCTCTCATCGTTGATGCAGAGTGTCGCCGATGGTTCCTGCTGTAGTGTTCAACGGGGAAGTCTCGCCACGGAGACGACCACGAGGTTTTCGAAGAAAGGAGCGTCAAGAATACATCGTCGGTCGGGATCGAGGGCGGCGGTCGAAGTTTGGGGCGACGAGGCAGTGGACGAGGCTGAATGATCAGGACCTCTTTCGAGCTTCGGCTGAGGGGAAAGAGGACGGGGCAAGGAGGTGCATGGTTGGAATGTTGCTTCGTCGGATCCCGTGAAGGGAAGGATTTGAAGCGCAGGGGTCTCGACTACTGATGATAGCAACGGGATGTCGCGGTCTGGAGGAGTTGCTGGGAGGTGATTGGGGTCACAGGTGAATGGTGATAATGTTTGATGTTTTGGGGAATGTTATGCTGAGACCTCACTGTACGGAATGTTTTCCTTGGGCTCAGCACCACAAAATGGCCCTGGCTGTCCAATACATTTCAGTGATATTGATTGCTAATCTCAAGGTACAGTCACTGTGGTCAGCTCGGGGTAGGACAAGGTACGTAGCGGTAGGGATCAGGTTCAGTTGATTCCCCGCGCTGCGTCGTCGCAGCCTGATCTTTGACGTACCCAGGTCTTTTTCTTTTCACATTTTCATCATAACATCACGAGAAGTATGGCAGCAAAGGACGCCGGAATCTTCGCGCCGCCGCTGCGATGCAGACCGGGTGGATGAAAGGTGAGAAATGACAGTCAAATCGCGAAGAGATACAGGAACAGCTACGAAGCCGATGTCGATGACGTGCGTACCGACAACGAAGATCCCAGATTGGAGAACAAGGAGCAGCGCTTTTGCCACCGAAGTTCGCATTTGAAGTCTGGATCTGCTCGTGAATGACGTCTCAGTTTTCGGACTACAGTCAACAGTCTTGCAGGCACAGAATCGACATCAAGCGAAATCTTGACCGCGACCGCGACGCGACCGCAAATACGATCAAGAAGACACGCGTGCACCGACCAGCGAAGCGAACATTTCCCTCCCTCCGATCGAAACCCACCGAGACGAAGCTATCGCCAGCCCGCCAACCTCCACCGAGTTGCCAAGCACAACAGACGTGGCACCATAACCATAACACGAGCCCTTTCGAATTCGAGCCGAAGTCGAACCGTACCCAAGAAATAAAATGAACATGATGCAGTGATGATGTTGCGCAACGATGCACAGTAACATGATCTCGGGTGGCCAAGTTACATCGGCCGCCATCAAGACATATGCGGCTCTCGCTTGACAACTCACGTCGATCTGCCCTAACCCATCCAGGGTCCAGATGTCTCTTGCCATGTAATGCTACTCGTCAACACGACACATCCATGCCACTTTAGTTTGGTGGGTTTGTTGAACGCTAGCGAATTTCCAGCCATCACGTGAAAGAGCTGGGCATGATCTTGACCACCAAGTAACCAATTTTAATGATCCTAAAGCACCGAAGGTTTTGGACAAGTTCATGATAACCTAGAATGGTTCAGGATATTGGTTAGTAGATCCCTTCTGTATCCTCTCTAATTCGTTGTCTCGAGTTCCTGCTTCTGGCTTGGGTCCAAGATCCGCTGGTGCTTGGTCGGATCACATCCTGACCGCAAACACAAGTCCTGGCCCCGCGATACGCCCGCATCTCTTCGTCTTCAGTCACTTAGTCCTCCAGTCCCCCAGCAGGAACGCGTTCCACCCGCGGGCCCCGCGCCCCAGAGTGGACGTGACTGCTGCCCGGGCGGTCACTGTGACGACGGGACTGAAGTGAATGGGCGCAGCAGACTTGTAGAGCCTATCATACGCTCAGAACTCCGGCGTGTGACTCAAGTCCAATCGCTGGACCCAACCTCAGACCAGGCAGACGCTACGCAAGCGAGAAGGATAGCGTGGCCGAGGATGAAGCAACAGGCTCTGGCCTATCATATGGCATGCTCCCAATCTGCCACTGGCAGTTCAAGGAGAACGCGACTGTTGACGCGATTGTAGGAAGCCCCACTCCTATGGATGCAGATGTTGCAGTGGATGGGGCAAAAAGTCCCTTAGGCCCTCCATCGTTCAACCCTCCCAAGTCTTTAGAAACTTTCCCATATCAACACATTTTGGCCACTCGACATTGGCAGTCGACAACAACCTTTTGGCATCTCGCGCATCACACACGTATCTCACTCGACATATCTTTGGATAACTCGATCATCCTACTTAATACACCTTCATTTGTTTCCATCTTGAAAACTGGACAAGGTAGTTCTGTCTTCTACCTTTGGGGTTCGTCTCTAAAACTCTTTTTAGTTTCATCTCCAGTCACCCTTGTGGTTACTAGAACTATCTCTTGCCAAGACAGTGACAGTGACGCCAACCAAACATGTCGGACAAATTCGAACTCGACCCGATTGCGACTGATGCGTATACTTTTGCGCACGGAGAGACCCTCTTCACGCACATGAAGATGATATACGATCTACTGTCATACTTTGAGATTCCCTTCGAAGACTTTGTTGTATCCCCAAAGAAAGCGCTGGAATGGACTCAGTGGCCTGACTATTTGAACCTCGTCAATCAGCGTGGAGTTCAAGATTTGTCAGCAAGCGGCGCCTGTACGGCACTCGCAATCCGGGCGTCCACTGCGTTGCAGAGAGATCATCCTTTCAAGTACGACTTCAGAATGTATGACGTTGGGCGGCATAGGATATGCCGTTGTTTGAAGACATTCGTCATCATCGACTCCAGCAGCCATGAAGGCGCTGTAGTCGTACCACCGGGAAAGGAGTGGCCGTATAAGTACAATACCTTCGTGTGGCGTGCTGACGGGACCGTCACGAAGACAACTGCAAAAGGAGTGAGTAACTCATGGCATCCTAACTTAACATAACCAAGGGTGTGCAAATATATTCTAACATATGTTTGACAGATTGTAGAAGACTTCGATTCGATGTCGTTCCAGGAGGGCTTAGCTACTTGTCTGTGGGAAGTTGCCGAAAGTGCGAAGCTTATTACTCTGTTTAGGTAATCTTCGTTTTAATTCCTTGCCTACCTAAGCGGTACGCCTGGCTGACATCTTTAGATTCACGAACGAGAATGGGGATCGCTTTTCCAAGGGCCTCATCCGGTGGGTCATTGACGAAGACGGTTATAACCGCTCTCCTGCTAGTCGAAAGTTCTCCAAGAAGTACCTCGTGCTCTCCAAAAAAAAGGAAGACGAAACACCTCAGCGAATCGTATGGAGGGAGGGGAACCCTGCTTACAAAGATAGGACCGGAACACCGAGCACTAACATCAAAGCATAGAGAGCGGTCGACATGCTCGTAGAATCTAGGAACGGACGCAAGGAGCTATGGAAGACCGACAACTGCTACCTAGTTCACAAACACATCTGGGATGCTTTGATCAAACAGTACGGCTTCCCTGTCCTGAAAGAGGGTTAGAATCCCGATTCATAGATGGGACATTGAGGTCTGCCTCCATGATCAGCAAGACATCACCTCAGAACAACTTCACATTCCTCAAAGCTAGGGCCCGGGTCCCCTCATAGCTCAGATTCTTCTAGGGTGGTCAGGCGGCGACTCATTCTTCAACAATCTCAACGAAAACAGTCTCAACCAGATTTTCGGACATTCTGCCTATGGTCCACAACGATCTCGATGTATTCTTATTTGACGCACGACATACCCTTGCTTCCTCATCACCGCTTTGAACCATGTACAATGGAACGTTTTCCCATTTACCTGAGATGCTCTGGATGGCCATTTGATGACTACTGGCTTCGCAACCTGGCATCAATCCCCTTTTTTTGTATACGATGCAAGCTCGTTGGGTACGATATCATCTCTACTGCAGTACGGTTCCGGGGACAGGACATGGCGTGGGCAAGTTGGGAAGTGTATATAGAATGATATGCAGTGCTCATGATGATTGAGCTCATGGACCTAAATGAGACTGAAGTAGCTGCCTTGGGAAGTAGTAAAACATCTGACTCTGAGACAAGGTGCCAAGAACAGAAGTGATCTAAGTGCCACTAAACTTATGCTGACTTTACATACGCCTTTGTTATTTTACGGTAGAAGTCCCTGAGTTCTCTTGCCGTCCCTCGCCCCTTAACAGATGATAGTTTAGAGTCAAGCCACCCACTCGAACTTCTGATAATCAGATCATTGACCAAACGCTTCTCGTCCACAATGCATACCGTTGTATGTTTCCCCTCCGTTCGCACCTGAGTTGGTGCTGCCTGTCTCACACACCCAAATCCAACTCTCCGTGGTCTCCAGCAGCATATTGAGAAAGGACTAATTAAATGTTAAATATCGTGACTATGCAAGTATCTATTACTATTCTTTGCTACAGGCTATTGGCTTTCGATTGAGGACGGCATTCTGGCCTATCACGGACTATTTTCCATATATCTCTTATATGTTTCCTTTCTAGGATGCTATGAAAATATTCCAGAGAGGCACCAGTGCCCGAGGTTTATTGGTAATCCATAAGCAGCTTCGCTTGTGGAATATAACAATCCTCAGACCGTACCAAGACTGTTAATTATTTTCCAATTTGGTGAAGTAGGAATACTCGCAGGATTGCAATCGTTCTTCGTCGAGGTCCGAAGGTGGAGCAAATGTAAAACCCATACCATGAACCACATGAAGTTATTATATCCCAGTGTTCTCACTTCCTACCATACCTATGCTATCGTGAGATGCGCCATCAGCGCCATGCTTACCAAACATTCACTAGAGGTATTGACAAATTAAAACTTGACTACAGTATGGAATGACCTGTTCATGGTCAATGCAATCAGTCTGTAGAGCGAGGGAAACAGTTTTGACTGCTATTACAAGATCTGGGCTAAACACTTCACGGGCGTTGAAGCATGACAGAAACGTCTTAGTCATTTTTATACTGCAAAATTGGCCTAACCTTGATTACAGTAGGGGC
Source organism: Fusarium dlaminii (assembly GCA_013186775.1). Taxonomy (NCBI): domain Eukaryota; kingdom Fungi; phylum Ascomycota; class Sordariomycetes; order Hypocreales; family Nectriaceae; genus Fusarium; species Fusarium dlaminii. Next base: position 593,864 of record JAAOAL010000047.1, on the reverse strand, counting down.
ACATACTTTTGCCGAGATCTCGACCATCATCCCCGTTTGGAAAGATGTTGCAAGAAGCAGAGCAAACGTGCTGGTTCAAAGAATGAATGGTGTTAACAACACATCCATGTTCTCCGAGAGTTTAGAAGAAGATCGCCGGGGTCTTGTGCGAAACAAATGTTGCTCGCATAAAATAAATTCCAGATAGGGGAAAGGCTTTGTTTGACTACCACATTCTATATGCACTGACCACCTCAAGTCTTTCCACTATGTCTTTCTCCCCAGACCGCTCAACAACCCTCGCATACTAACAGTACGGCGTACAGGTCATTGAAATCAAGTTCTGCTTTTCCAGCCCGCAGCCTGTCTTTCCTGGAACTATTAAAAGTTACAGTTGGTCTCCAGCGCGTGCTTTGCTGGATTCTTTCCATTTACGAATCATTTCTTCTCTTCTGCGGGCATGAGCTTCATCAAACTCTTCGATCAGGCGCAACCCTTCCTCCTCGGTACAGAGGCATTCAGGCATGTCCTCTGTCAGTAGTTAGCAGAGTGCTAGTTTGAAGAAAGTCGACTGTTGAACTTACTGTATTCCGGAAACTCGGCATTGAACTCCTCCTCAGACATGTTGAAAATCTTGTCCTCCTCAGCCCGGATCTTCTTGTACTCTTCCTCGAACTCTTCCTCGGTCTTAGGGGGGCCCATACCGGGTCGAAGTGGAAGACCACTGCCATCACCGTAGCAGTAGGCATAGCGAGGCTTTTCTTTACCATCCTCCTCCATCATCTCTTCCTCAAAACCTTCCTCGGTCTTGGAGGGTCCCAGGCTGGGTAGAAGCGGAAGGCCGCTGTTAATCTCGTGGAGGCAAGTATGGTATTCATGGTGCAGCATGTCCGCGGTATCATCCTTCACCATCCAATGTGCTTCTTCTTCGTTCCAGGAATCGTGTTCCGGGTTATCTGTAGGTGTTTAGGACGAAAGGTTTCCAGGATCCTTGTAGGGGTGGACTTACCGGAATGTGAAGACCGGATATCAGATTCTTCCTCTTTCTTAATTCTATAACAATCTTTCGGGCCATCTGTAAACATTTAGCAAGAAACAGGTTCGAGATTCTGGACGTGTGGAACTTACTGTAATTAGGAAAGTGGACGTCGAATTCTTCGGAGGACATGCGGCCATGGACCCAATCACGTAGAAGCAACTTCTCTTTCCACCAATCCTCTTTCTGTTCGTCGGTCATAGGGCCCATACCCGGTCGAAGCGGGAGACCACTGCCATCACCGTAGTAGTCAGCATAACGCTGAGTGCAGATCTCATCGCTTTCCTTGAGCCCAGAGGGTTCTTTTTCATCCTGCGACATCGCATGTGCTTCTTTCTTGATCCTATACCATTCTTTAGGGGGGCCCACTATAGCTAATTAGCAAAAGCAGTTACAAGATTCTTAACGCGTTGAACTTACTGTAATAAGGAAAGCGGGCATCAAATTCTTCGGGAGACATGCGACCATGGATCCAATCACGTAGAAGCGACTTCTTTTCCCACCACTCCTCGGAGTGTCCCTCGGAGTTTCCCTCTTCGTCGGTCCAACGCTTATTTGGTGGAAGCAGCATGCCATCGCTATCGCGGAAGCGAAAAGTAAAACGCCGTCCGTTGACTTCCTTAGTTCCGTCCTCAGCCGCCTCAGTTCCAAGAGTCTTGGTTACTTGGCCCGTCATGTCAGGCTTCTCGGCAGACTCCTTGGAGGGCTTCTCGGCAACCATGTCGGTCTTCTCACTGGCCTTAGAGCTCATCGTTTCTTACTTGGGAAGACTGTCGAAGACTGAGTTAGCACAACACGTAACCGATATTGGAGGCTATCGTGGGCGTATGGCTGGTAGTGATGAGAGCATATGCCTCAGCCTAGGGCGCCGACTCAAACTGAACAAGATAGGAAGTGAGAAGACAGGGGAGGCAGGAACAGAAGTCGATACGCGAGCGTCACGGAGCAGTAGAGATAGGAAGCCTGGGGGGCGGGAGAAGACAATGAGAAATCCGATGCAACCTACCTCGGGGCCCAAGTGCAAGGAATGGTACTGAGCAAATGTCTTCTCGTCGAGACGGCACCTGCGGCCCAGAGTTGCTTGGTGTGCTTGGCAAGATCGGTGCGTCGTGCCCGCAACTCTAGGATGGAAGGTCTGCACGATGGAAGGGGGCGCTGATGAAGGAATTTTGTTGATGCAGGTAGGGTGTGGAAAGAGGAAGAGGTTGAATGGAGGAAAATTTTTAGGGAGAAACGCGAAATTTATATGGATGGCGGGACTGTGCGTGCGCTGCTGTTGTGACTCCACCATCCGTCTGACGGTGGTTCAAGCTCGCAGTACACAAGGTCGCTTCCCGTAACCTACCACGGCCAGGTAGCATATCTCCCTATTCACTATGTACAACGATGTTGCCAGTGGTACGACGGATGCAGAACGATATTCGGCCCTGGAGAAGGCCATTCATCCCGTGATATGCATCAAGATCAAGTTTGAGGTAGCCAACGCGAGGAGTATGAGTACACGATAGCTTTCCCCCCCCCTTGATACAAGCTTCCCCCAGAGCTTTCATGATATCTGCGGAATTAAGCATCTTGGGAAGTTGAGGAAAGGTGATATACCAAGTGGCATGCATGGAGTGTCAACAATTGTGGTTGAAGAATCCGTGGTTTACAGAAGGGCTACCCCAGCCTCAATTCACAGGCCTTAGATCCGAGGAGCAATACTCAAGACGTTGCACGTTACCCCAGAACTAGAACTTGCCTGTTGTTCTTTTGGTGCTCGAGATGACATTTGCATCCTACGATATTGGCCTGAGCTGATTGTCCAAGCCTCCAACGAGAGTTTGAACCGCCGAACATTCATGAGAACACCCGGGAATGGTTTGGGGGGATGAATCATAAGAGGGTACTTAACAGTCAGATCTAATCACAGGAACTAAACTACTCCCAGCTACTGCTTCTGACTGTGACTCACTTCAATCTCTAAAACCCACTGCATCTTGCCATCCTCCAACTTTCCGCTCGCCAAGAACACTCTCATCAAGACCACCAACTTCCAGGTTTTGCGTAGATCCTTCTTGAGGCTTCAAGCTGCTTTGCATTGAACTGTCAGCATTGAGGTACCTACCAGGTACCTCACATCTGTCTTCGGCAGTTGCCTGGATGCAGTGTGAGATCCTTTGAACAGTCGCCCCACTCACCTTGATTATGTCCACAACTTGCAATACATGCCTTGAACGCAAACATCACACCAAGGACAAATGACTCACTACGGCCGATCCATCCTATGGGTCATAGTAACGTGCAGTTGACGTTTGAGCTTGTCAATGGCAGTGATCTGGGCCTAGTGGTAGTCGCAGTTGCAGTTGCGGAAGGGATCCTCCTGGTGCGTTTATCTTCGCAGTGGCAGCAACCCATGCCGCAGAGGGGATTCACATGCGATGAAGAGCACAAGTGGCGATTGCAATGTCAAAAGACGCTAATAGCTGTGGTTACCAAAGCGACGGGCAAGGCCCAGTGATGGTTGGGCGGCCTTGAGGGGAAAGAACTTCCAATGGACCAGCTCGGCGTTGAAAAGAAGCACCACGGCGCCACCGAGCCAGAGGACTTCATGGCATTCGTACTCATGGGCGTTGCTTTCGGTTAGAATTGCTTGGACCTTGGATTGGGCCTTCGCAGCGAAGGGGAAACAGGGGATACGTACCCACATAGCTCCCGAGAGAACCTATTCTGACCAGGAGCTGCATACTGGTAAGGAGTTTCTCCATTTCTCCATCACAACTTGCTATCTTCAACTACTTAACCTTGCTGCGAACAGCATGGAAAGTTCTAATCTCCAGCCAAGGGCTTGAACCTGACTCGCTAAGCAAATCACTTGTTCCTTCGTGGGCCCAGGCACTCCATGGAACAATGCAGAACATACAGACTCGTGCCACTCGGGAAAGGCAACCAGTTGATGTCAACGTTCCCTTGTTCCATGCGCAACATCAGAATGGTCGACCAATCCTCGGCTTGCAGCACTTTTGAACATCAAGTCCTCCTTTCTTCGTCAAACCCTCATCCTATTGTACGTCCTCTTCTTGTCAAGTTCTGCTCCATGGCTCAAACACTAACTTCTATCAATAACCTCCGACTTGTTCGCTCGATCATCATGACTACCGTTACTGCTTCCGACCACTTCCGTCTGAGAGTCTTACTGCTGCGGCCGCGCAGCACACTCCTCGAGCTTATATTGCTGTCAATTTTATTGAGAACTTCTTGCTTGCTGACTCGGCACTATCTTCGAACAATCGGGTCTACCGAATCGAATTGTCATGAGGGTTGAGAAAGACAAGTTGGCGGGATGATTTGATCTCGAAATATATAAACACCTTCAGCCTCTCCAACGCGTTGCGTTTCTCCAAATCTACGGCTGTGCAGACTACAATGCCCACTCGGTCATTGTTCTTTCTCGTATCCGGGGAGGAGGGACGACGCTCGTGGAGAGGGTGTGCTCTTGGGAGAGAGGGACCTTGACAACGTCTTTCAGTATCTTTGACAGTGACAGCTCTCGCCGATATGATCGTCTGTCATTATGCCGCTAGACTGGACAAGTTCCATCTGGTGACTGACTTTCCAAGATCGACCTGAGCTTCGCAACATCAACCAGTATCGACCGTCTGGTCGCAAATTATTGAATGCATCTTCCCTGTTTGCAGCACGACAGCTACTTGTAACCTAAAATAAATCTCGGGCAATAGTCAACAAAAAAAAGCAACGCCTGAGTCCTTAATGTTCCAAATATCGGTTCGTGGTCTCACTGTGAGTGTCAAAATTGCCGTTCGTTGGAGACAGGATCGCACCCGTTTTCGCGCTCCAGTTTGGTTGCCCCAGATCCACCCTGGCAAAAATGTGGGTGGGTGCCGTAGCTAAGATCCGAGCTTATTTCCCCCCTCCGTTGGTTCCGTGGAACTCGGATGCCGATAAGATCTGCCGTAGAAATCCAACGGAAGCTCCACTTTCTTGAACATACACCAACTACCGTCCACCAACATACCAGTATACGCCATGAAGATATAATGAATGAACGAGACCATGGAATAATCTCACAAATCAACAGTCAACAATGGAGTCCGAAAAAGTCCAAGTCATCATCTGCGGCGGCGGTTCCGCCGGCCTCACAGCAGCAATCTGGCTCGCCCGCTTCAACATCGACTTCAAGATCCTCGAACGTCGCCCAGGCCCTCTCGAGATCGGCCAAGCAGACGGCGTTCAGTGTCGCACTGTCGAAATCTTTGAGAACTTGGGCATCTCTGAACGTCTTTTGGAAGAGGCGTATCATGTCATGGAGGTAGCCTTTTGGTCACCTGACGATAATCAAGGACTTGTGCGAAAGGAACTTGCTTATGATACAGAAGAGGGCCTGAGTCACCAACCGCATGTTATTCTCAACCAGGCGAGGATAAATGATTTGATGCTGCAGGAGATCATTAGGTTGAGGGCGAATGGGACGAGTGGGGTCTTGTACAATTCTCAGGTTGAGAGTGTGAGGATTGTTGATGATGAGGAGTACCCAGTTGAGGTTGTCACCATGCAGAATGGTGAACCTTACAGGTACCGCGCCAAATACGCCATTGTAAGTTCTTACCCTCAACTTACTCAGTTCTTCTCTTAACAGACTCCCATCAGGGCTGCGATGGCGCTCACAGCACTGTCCGAAAATCTCTCGGCTTCAAAATGGTCGGCGACTCAAGCGACTCGGTCTGGGGCGTCATGGACGTCTACCCAATCACCAACTTCCCAGACATCCGTAAAAAGGCCATGCTTCAGAGCAAGAATGATGGAAGCCTCATGATCATTCCTCGAGAGGGCGACGAACTTGTACGGTTCTACATCGAACTTCCCGGAACCTCGGCTCGTGACGTCACTGAGCAGGACCTCATCAACAAGGTCAAGCGAATCTTTCACCCTTTCGATATCGACATCGCGCGGACGGTTTGGTGGTCTGCTTATGTCATTGGCCAGCGCGTCGCAGACCACTTCACAAAGGACCATCGTATCTTCCTGACTGGTGATGCGTGTCACACTCACTCGCCCAAGGCTGGGCAGGGTATGAACGTCAGTCTGCAGGATGGTTTCAACATCGGATGGAAGATGGCACATGTTCTCACCGGCCGAGCACCGCCTTCAGTGCTAGAGACATATGTTCTCGAGAGACAACAGACAGCTCAACAACTCATCGAGTTCGATCGCTCATTCAGCAAACTATTCTCATCCGAACACCGAAAAGCAAATGGTATCACGGCAAAGGATTTTCGCGACAAGTTTGTGGAATCAGGACGATATACAGCTGGTATGGCTACCAAGTACAAGCCTTCCATTCTGACATCTTTGGATGAAAGCGATAGCAGCATTGCGTCGGGATTGGTGGTCGGGATGAGGTTCCCAAGCGCGCCTGTTGTGAGACTTTCTGATACAAAGCCGATGCAGTTGAACAAGAACCTTGCTGCGGATGGTCGGTGGCATGTTTTGACCTTTTGCTCTGGAGATTTCGCTAAAAAGGGATTGCATGAGGCAAGTCTTCCAACTTCACAGTGCCGTCGACAACTAACGATTCTTCAGGTCGCCAGAGAACTTGAGAATCTCATCAAGATGTTTTCCGCTGCCGGAGAGTCTGCGGATAAAGTGTTCAGCCATACTCTTCTCATTAAGGCGCAGCGAAAGACCATCCAGATCGACCAACTACCGGAAGTCTTCTTCCCTCAGACGAGTCCATATAATCTGCGAAGTAAGAGAGCCGACCGACGTGAACGTGTGATGATATACTAACAAGACCTCCGATAGATGTTCACCGGGTCTTTGTCGACGATACAAATCCATACATGCTAGGCTGCGGACAAGCCTTTTCGAAATATGGCATCGATGCGGAACAAGGCGCCATTGTCGTTGTTCGGCCTGACTTATGTGAGTGTTCGATCGTCCAGCCCTTCAGCTCATGCTAATCCCGCTCCAGATACGGCACGCGTCCTTAGCCTGTGTCAAGTCGCCGACCTGTTCACGTTCTTCAAAGGTTGTTTAAACAGCATTGGATAGGTAGTCAAGTTGTAAAACGTTACGAATTCATGTATTATCCGACCCATTTTGCTTATGCTGCATCTTTCCATTGCATCCCGAATTCGAAGCCATTGTTGTATTCACCAAGAAAAATCCGTCTTATTCGTATACTCATGCATATTACAAGATTCTATCTATCCAAACACCTCGATCATGAAGTGGTATTCCAGCTTACTACCGTCCTGCCAGCCTCTCAACGTAAGCTCGCGACACTTATCCGCCAAAATCTCTCCAACAACTGGGGCACCACAGTAAAAGACCCCGACCTTGAGTTCCTCATCCTCTTGATAGTTCTCATCTTCCTTATCCCTTCTGTTCTTTCTTTTACTGGCCCTGAACTTGAGCATCTCCTCATAATGCTCATCCAGGATCTGGTCGAAGTCAGGTCTTCCGAAATGCGTCGGGTTGAGAAGACCGGTGAGAGGAGAGGCTGGGTGATCATCTGTGCGATGCATCTCCAGTAGCCAACGGTATACGTGGGTGGTGAGCTTCTTGCGTTTCGCTGTGACGTGGGTGTTGATGCGGATGTCGAGATGAGGGTGGACTTCGTGCTCGCGGTGCCAGTCTTGACTCATCGATACGTCGTTAAGAAGATCGGAGAGCCAGAGGAGGTAGTTTCGCTCTCGAACCATCCAGTGGAAGTCAACGCGTCGATAGTCATCTGCAAAAGTGGCGGCGCGGTCGGTTTGGGGCTGCTTCTCTTTGTTGATGAGGTCGGGACCAACACTCCCTTGCCTAGTGGGGGACTCGGGGACGTTGTCACTGTTCTCAGCATCGGTGCTAGTGATTGATGCTGAGCCGTTGCGCTCTGGAGAAATAGCAGTGACATCAGAGTCATGGCGAGGGTGGTCAACTTCGTGGTTCGGGCCACCGTGATCGAGATCATCGTTGTACTGCAGATCAGCCAAGATGCCAGAGAATGGAGTTACTCCAATACCAGCACCAATGATGATTGAGTGGTTAAAGTCGTAAAACCTTTGAGCGGGTGCACCGAACGGCCCATTGATGCCGACCTCGATCTCAGACTCACCAGACTCACCTCCGAGTTCACGAAGCTTCGCAGTCCAGTTGCCGTCGGTCTTGATGTGCAGCATCATCTTGTTGCCGCGACAGAAAGAGACGGTGAACGGGTGCCACTGGAAGAAGCTAATCTTGGGAACTTGAAGGAAGATGTACTGGCCAGCCTTGTACTTCCAGAGTCTCTCGCTGGGGATGACGGCAGCGATCTCGACGGTTTCTTTGTCGAGAACCTTCATGGTAGCTTTTATGCGATGAAAGCCAAGACAGACACGGACCGCACGCTCAACGAGAACGAGGAGGGTTGGGAAGGCGAGAAAGTATCCGAACATGGGCCACTGGAGCAATGCGGCTGTGCCATGGGCCATCATCAGACCGATAATGGGGAACATGAGTAGATGGCCGAGCTGGAAGATCTCATAGTTCCATTTTCGGACTTGAGGGATGCTGAGTAGTGAGAGGATGTAGAAGAGGCCGAGCGCAGTGATTCCCGTGAAACCTGGTAGCGAGCGAACGTAGTCGATGTACGGGCGGGGAACCATGTCTGGGCCAAGAGCTTCTGCGACAGCGTCTTCATTCTTGGGATCGCTGCCGTGCACAAATGACCCCGTCAAGTGGCCAACGGCATGCAACGTCGCCAGCAGAATCGCGACACAAGAGATTCGGATATGGAACTCCTGCGATAAATCCCAGTTGAAGAATCGTGAGATGTGATACGACCTGCGCAACCATGTGGAAAAGTATCGCGACATGCTGAGAATCAGGAAGAAGAATGTCGGATACAACGCACCAGCGCAAGTTTTGGCCATGACGACACCCCACCCGAAGGCTTCACGATATCCAGGCGTGGTCTGGTACTTGACCAATTGCCAGATGCCAAACGCGCACTGCATACCAATAACGACCCCCAGAAACACAATCTCCGGCCCATGTACCGCCCAGTACGAACGAATTCGTCTCCAACCAGGCAATCGCTTAATGTAACTCTTATCCTCATCCTCCTCCTTCTTCGCCTGCTTCAACGAGGGGATCTTCCACTCCTTCACCATCTTCGCAAACTCGTCCCTCGGGATCTTCTCCGCGTCGGAGCCCATCATACTGCGCAGGAACTGATGGCGCGCACGGTCATCTTCGGTATGGTCCCGTTGTATGACGTGGTGGGCGCTCGGTTTGGGGACTAGCTCGGCGTGCTCTTGGTCGAGCTTTCGCTCGACTTCGTCGTAGTTTATGAAGCCATCGTTGTTGTGGTCGAGATCGTCGAGGAATTCGGAGATTTCATCGTCGGTTAGATATTGTATGTTGTTGGAGGTACGGATTGGATGGTCGGCTACGATGGATTTTCGGTGAGGGTTGGGCTCTGCCATTGCAGGGGCTGACTGACAAGGGTTGACCAGGAAAGATCTGAACAATGGAACGAGAACAACTTCACATCATCTTGAGACGGAGATTAAAAGAAATTTAGAGGGATTGAACAAAAAACACCAAGAACAGAGTACGTCAGCGTCGAGCCACGCCAAGTCCCAAGCGTTGAACAACTCAACCCTAAACGCAACTTTAATTTCTCGGTCAGCTCCCGTTTCACATGCAGTTTCGCATCACTACACAGCCAAGGCCTCAAATGCCCTGATTTCCGTCCCGTGGATGACGGCGCCCAGAAACGAGGCTTAATTGCGCGCAACGAACTTGACCAATTGGAGTTTTGCTGATTGCGCCCAGTTTCTTGGTTAAGCTTCTGGGCGACTTGGCGATCTTGGCTTTAGTTTGGCTTATCGTAGGGACATGATTGGGTGAGAAAGGGTCGCTTATCGGGGACGAGGTAGTTACATCAGACTTCTTGAACATTGAGGGCCTGGAAGCGACCCATTGTACTATGATATTGTTCAGGGAAATGCTGTATTGTACAATCTTTGGTAAATTTTTATAGTCAAGACCCGTAGCGATGACCTTTTTAAGGCTCTCTGAACTATCCTTCTTCTAAGCTGGACGGCACTATCGACTTCACTTAGCGGCAAACTATGGGGCGTTCCATGGCTCCACCAATGAGAGCCCAAGAACAACACCTTGTATTTGGTCTCGGGTAGGTCGTCGTCGCAAAGGCACAACACAAACTTCACGAGATGGTTAAGGAAGGAAAGAAACATTTGCCAGGTCTGGCTATGCTGAAAAGATGTTGATGCATGAGATTGAATGGGCTACGAGTAAAAATACGATATGAGCTCTGCTTGACTTGCGTTTCCTTAAGAAATAACAACACGGATTGAGGTTCCCATCTTGAAATAAACCTCACATGCATGGGGTCTAAAATGTCTCAAGGGTATGCCACATATCCTCGTTTTCTATTTACGCCTTGAACCGCAAGATTGAACATAAACAACATACTCAATCTCAGCATTGAGCCGGTGAGCCAAGCTGGTGCAGTGATCGTCAAGACTACTAATAATATCTAGACGACACGCCGTTCACAAACCTGTGATAATCTAACCTTTGCTTCTGGTCTTTACTGTGACATTTACCAATACACATAGCGCCAACTTATTAACCTAGCACATTTACTCCGTGCTGCCAATGTCCCCCATCACGTGTGAACATTCCCAATCAAACGACTCCCGAGCGCAGAAGAACCGGCGGTGAAATAGTGCTACGACCTAGTTATGCATATTATGCTAGCTCGTTCATTAAACATGGCGATCACAATCATTGTAGGAACAACTGCCGGAAGCACGAGTCGGAATTCCACAGCAGTGGGGCGAATGAAGTCATGGAGAAAGCTAATTCTCGTATTGAAGATTGAGATCTCCAGTTTTCACGGCCAAAAGAGATGAGAATGGCACTTCTGATTTGGCAATTGAAGATCCGTGCCCCGGTTGTTTCATGCAACGTTTAGTTCCCAGGGTTCTTTGTTTTTACTCCTTTTGGATCATGAAACCGAAGATTCTTTTCTTTCATTTGACTACCTTTCAGCCTCTGATTCTGAAGGTGTTCACTTCTTTGAGGCATTGGCTTGTCTTTTTGCTGCCGCTCTTTTGAAACACTACCTGCCATCTCACGCTCCTTCGACCCATTATTTTCTTGGTCCTCAATGCGGTAGTTTCACCGCTAAGTCTAATACTAATTCCCCATAATGTTTGATAGCCAAAACATGGCCTCACCATGGCCATTGAAGGATGAATTTATAAGTAATAGCGACCGCGACCGCGATAAAGCACCCTGGCATCGTCTCGAGAATCTCCCGACACCATTTGCGGAACAATATGCCAGACTCAGTCAGCCTTGGCTTCCCGGCTTCTGGATACGGTTCCCCTATCGCGGCCTTGGCATGTGGCTCTTGGCGTTGTTGGGGACCATTGCGGCTGTTATCATCCTCGTTTATAGTGATGGAGTGCCTGTTGATCATTGGGATGAGCGGATACAGCCTACGGTATGGCTGGCTTTGACGTCTGCCTTGTCAGGAGCTTTTCTTGCTTGTGCTTTTACTGAGGGAGCGGCCATCTCGTATTGGAGAGCCGCTGGCAAGCCGGTAACTGTAAGTAAACTTATAATACCAGGAAGTTCATCACTGATGTAAGTCAGCTGCAACAATTACAAGCTGTCTATGGCTCCTCGACTGGCATCATACAAGCAGCCTTGAACTTGTTCACTTGGAAGTCGAAGACACTAGGTCTGGGTATGATTAACTTATAATTCTGTCATAATGGTTGGGGTACTGATCGCGATAGCATCCATTCTCATGACACTATCCGTCCTACGCGGCCCTCTCATGCAGCGCGCCTCATCAACAACAAACCACTACCAGGCTCAACAAGGAACCGTGAACTTTCACATCGCGAGAGAACTACCCGAAAACTACGCGTGCATAATGACTGGCCGCAGTCATTCCACTTCACTGCTCACCAAGAACTTCAGCGACGTCGCCCAAAACTACAGTCGCCGATCTGACATGGCTGTTTTCGATACTTCCTGCACCAACTGTACAACTGCAGTGGAAGGTTTTGGTTTCGACGTCAATTGCACCGACACGACAAAGGACTTCAATCTCACAATTGGCACGGATAGGGCAAGCCTGCTGAGGGCTATGGACGGAGCATATTTCTTCCAGGTGAATGTTACGGAGTATAGTGACTGGGGCGTCAACGACCTGGCCAATGGTTCATTCCTACGATACACGACGCTCTATAAGGACACGGACAAGTGCAATGGAAAGATCAAAGTCCAGACGTGCGACCTTCACGGTGGAATTGCCAAGTTCCCGGTACGAATGGATGGGAAGACAGTCGAGCTTCAGGGAACGTGGAAGGACGACAAGTTTATTGAAAGGAAGTATGTACTACTCCCACCATACTGCCTAGCTGTTTACTGACTAGAGCGAAGGTACATGGTACCCGCTGATTTGGTCATGCCCGGGTCAGGAAATATCCTAGGAGGCTTCAGCATGATTGCAAAATCGCTTTACGAGTCTCGAGCCTTCATGCGCTTTACGGGCGCTACTGGTTATGATGTCAGCTCGACCGGTTTACCGGCAACTCAGTATCTCACCATGAACGGCACAACCCCGGGATGCGGAGATCGATGGGATAACCCAATGGAAGACATCATCGAACTCACCCGTGACATTGGCTTCCGAGCAAGTCTTCAATACGCCAAATACAACACGACAGACAAGCAAAAAGTCGAGTACGACAGTGGCACGACGACGCTAGTATACGTGACGAATTACGAGAAGATGTGGATAGCAATTGCAGTCTCTCTGGTTGGCATTTTCGCTGTCCTGCCTACTTTCTGGGGCTGGTGGGAGCTCGGCCGAGATGTCAGTCTTAACCCGCTGGAGATTGCGAATGCGTTTGGAACTGTTGGCCAGGAATCGCATATTATGAGAAACGTTGATCCGAATCAGAATGTTGGAGGAATTGTGAACGCGGTTAATGATATTGGACCTGTCAGATACGGTGCATGGGAGATGAGCGATGGTGTTGTCAGACTTGGGTTCGCAGGGGCTGGCTTGGTGAGGAACCCGTCCAAGGGGGAGAGATTCAATTATTAGTTTCTGAAGAGATTTCGGCTCACAGGATTGTCTAAATCAGATGGGAAATAGACATGTTATAGTCCAATCACTTCAGCACAACGTTTTCTAGTACTAGAAGAACCTGGATCACATGTGCAAGTGCCCTTCGAGATCCTACGAAGCCACACCATATCCCTACAATCAGAGTATGCCGGACTCCCACCAAATCCGCCAAGACAAAGCCAGAGAGAGAAAATCACGTTTGGGGATGCGGTATTTGGGAACACTATGTCAGTTGAGAGTTGAGATTCCATCTGCTACACTACAATACAACACAATACAAAACGTCCCCCCCACCCCAGACAATCAAAACTCCGAAAGCCTCCCTGGGAGAGTAAAGAAAACTTAGGACCTCGATCCTAAATGGCGAAAGAACTTAGGTAAGTTAGCATCGGTTTAGTATAAGTTTAGGATACCTTTTGCTGAGTTTATTCTGACACCCCTTATCTTGCATGGTCGACCGATGTCTTCTTGTTCCTCAAGGACTCTTTGGCGGCGCCTAGTATGCGGGATGAAAAAAGCAAAAGCTCGAGTGACAGTCACTGAGGTCGATGACTCGGTCTTCCACCTCTATGTCCTCTGCAGGGTCCAAAGGAAGCCCATTCCATGCCTTGAGGTCGTCAAGGTAGAAAGGGCCAATGGCGCTGAGCGGGAAAAGCCAAAATCCAACGGCAGGGGGCTCCTGGCTGTACTCTCGGTACTCCCGCTGTGAATTGTTGTAGGCGCCTCTATACTCATCCGGATCGCCGTTGATGGAAACAAAATGCGGCTCATAGTTGTAGGTGAGCATGAAAAGCTCCTCAGTGTACTTGTAGACATCTTCGGGGACGTTCAGCTCCTGCATCAGATTGCAGAAGGAATAATACCCACGACGAGGGTCCTTCTTGCCGATGTGAACGGCTGTCAACTCCTTTTCGTATAAACCCGATTTATAGTTGAAGGAACCTCGATCGTATTCCTCTGTGTTGATACGTTTGTCGACAAAGCGAGGCGATTCGTTGATGACCCGCAGGTCACTTCCGTACAACAAAAGCGAGGTATATTTGTTGGGTACGTACCCAACAAATGTAACGACCTCCAGTCGACGAATTGCCTCAATGAAAAGACGACGCTCGTTGTTGGTGATGGGAAACTCGTTAGCGTCGTGGCGGAGTTCGCAGTCGAGGGCTAAGTTGACGAGGCCGACATTTTTCTTGTCTGCGGCAAAAACAGCATTTGCGAACTTTTCAAAATGCCGAAGTGGCAAGCAGCTCGTTTCAATGTGGATAGTATCAAGTTCCGGGCAAAGGAACAGGGTGCCCTCGCTGCTGCCGTCAGGGCCGAGTCGTCGGCACAGGAGCTGTACACGGTAGAACTTCTTGGCGACGTCGCGCGACTCGGATGTTGTGTTTAGAAGCGGGTGGTACGTCGCACCTTTCTTGACGAAGACGCCGTATGGCTGTTCGTCGACATCATCGACATGGAAGATCCTTTCGTGATGACAGTTCCAAATTGAGAACTCCCAGTGGTTCTCATCGGCAACGAGGACCTTGATGTGTCGATAGTTCGAGAGTGCGGACTCCCAGATTTTAAGACGCAGTTCAGAAGGGAGATCTTTGAAGGGGTGAAAGGTAGAAGTTGGCGGATCAAGAGGCATGAGGATGCAGTCAGCCAGCTGCTGCTTACTATAGGGGACCAGAGTCATTGCTTTCGATGCTTATGCTCGAAGGAGTAGAGTTTTGTGAGGTAAGATAAAGGTTTGGGTAAGGGTAGATGAAGGTTTAGGTGAAGAGATGAAAGTTAGAAAGAAAGGAAGGTTGGCCAAGAATGGGGGAGAAAACATCAACACGGGATAACAGGCACTCGCGCGTGATGCTTTGGCACTGGCACATACATCTCAGGCTAGTGTATGCACAGGAGTTTCGAGCGTCAGACCTTCACGAGTTCCGCCAGTGTGAGAGCATCACGAAAAGCGGGACCACGGGTGAAAGAAGCTGTTTACCTAGGTGACAGTGGGAGCCTATTGTTAAGTTCTTGAGTCACCAAGAACTGTGACTACTGGAGCATGAATCACGGCGCCATACGTGTTATTCGCGGTCAGTTGCCTCTCACATTGTCGGAACTCAAGTTGGATGCCGAACAGCGCGTCCAGCACAAGTGCGCGCATATGAAGATATGAACATCGGATGAACATTTGATACATTACGATTAATGGGATGAAATATATTGGCTCGGTGATACTCTATAGATATCTCCCTGTGGTCTCGTGTGTGATACTTTTGGACTTCCCTGAACGCGTGGAAAGCTTAAACCCAATCACGAACAAAGCCTGGGGACGATTTATCGAAAAAGCGGCTTAGGGTGACGGACTGATGAGACTCTGTGAAGAGCATGCCCCGTTTGTATGGCAGGTCTCTAAGTTTAATAAAGGATATTCTAAAATATTCTAAAATATCCTAAGATATCCTAAGATATCCTAAAATATCCTAAAATATCCTAAAATGTTCTCTTAAGATAACGGACCATAACCTCGATGCTGCCATTGCGCATGCTTCTTCCTGTCCCATTCAAGCCAAACTTCAAACTCCACGCGATCCTACCGATGTCCAGATCATACCATGAAACAGGTGCTGAAATCAGTTGATCCCTCCACAACAAGTAACTGCTTCTACAGACAGTAAGTGGGGGTGGCTTCTCGCATGGTAAAGCAATCATACTGCGATTTCATCTTACAACATATAAACGAGAAGCAACAGAACCCATCAAGCCTCTCCGACAGCTGGTTGTCTCCATCCCAGTTCCTGCGAGTCATCCCGAGTTGATTTCTCTAGCTGAGGGAGGGAATACTGACCATGAAATGGATAATTGGATAGGTATTGCGACATCGAACGAATTAGTCCCCGAAATTTGATCAGAAAGACACGAGTTCAAGAGGTCAATATTTGCGAGCGGATTTGAAGCACCCTTCACATCCCCATCTGTTCGAGGCGTTGAGTTCTCAGCAGTTAGAGCAGTTCGTCCACCAACCTCTCTCTCTGATTGTTCAAAGAGGACTATAAGCCGATGCTGGAGATGAGAACGATATTTTGAATCGCTGGATGTATTCTCCTTTCAGCATCCTAAAACTCGGACTGAAGGAGAACCTCGAGCTCACGTCAACCAAAAGTCCTACAAGAATCGCGCATAGCTGAAAGAAGATCCATCGAGTTGCAGTGAGCCCTGCTTGTAAAGACCGCTCAGCTGGCAAGTAGCGTTACTTCTCAGCCGTGGTCAGAGGGTCGACAAGGGCTGTACCCGGTACTTACCGTCTTAGTCAGCCGAAACCTCATTCCAGGTTCCATCGATGACGATCCCCTCATCCCAATCTCGTCTTGATGTAAGCATTGCAGATGAACCAAGAAACGCGCATGAAACTAGGACAATTTTATGGTGCAGATAGACCAAGATGAATGGGAACTCTAACTTGAGCGCTAGGAGAGAAATATCCTTTCATTTCTTACCTGCGATAACAACAGAGCCCAACAGCCGCCGCGAGGTTGAGCTTCGACAATCAAGTGCCAGGTCACATCTCGCCAAATCCATGCATCGCCGTAAAAGAGCCGGCAAGAAACTACCATCAGACCAAGAAGACATCGAATTAAGCAGGACCAGTGAGGGTATAACGATGGTAGAGAAGAGAACCAAGAGAAATGACAGACAGCTTCTGCTTACCTCTGGTCATCTCAGCATGTGCGTTATCCCCGACAGGATAGTGGATCCACACACCAAGATGCTGCTTCACTATTGCACACAATCATTCTGGCCAGGTTTCGAGATCGGGTCAGCCGCGTTTCATATCCCACCGTTCGCTCTCGATTACAACACGCTTGTTGCTCAAGGTCCAGCATTGGTGCACGCTTGTCTGTGGCAAGCTGCCGTGAACCTCGCGTTCAAGAGGAACTCGCGGGTTACCGATAAGCAAAGTTTATTACACTACAACCAAGCCATTGCGCATATCTCCAAAGACATCACAAAACCTGTCGCAGAGATACCTGAGCAGACTCTTTATGCTATCCTCAGTCTGTGTGGTCCTGAGATGTCACCAGACGATGGAAATGGTATTACCAAAAAGGCGTTTGATCCGCCATTAGCGGAGCTGTCTTGGATCCACGTCTTTGGTAGCAGACTTCTCATCAGTTCGCACGCCAAGGCCTTGATGAATCTGGTGGATTTGAAAGGCGGTATTCATAATGTCAAGTATGCGGGCTTCCAAGCTTCCTTCAACTACATGGATCTTGTACGTGCCACGCAAAATCTTGTCAAGCCGCACCTTCCGGTGTCTCGACTCTACGGCCGTGTGAAGGAGACCCACGACAGGGCTGAGTTCTATGGTTACGCTTCTGACTTCATCAATCATTCACCCCTCGACGAACCATCGCATATTGTTGACAGGCTGAATGTCCTTGGACTATCAGATGATATCAGAGAAGTTGTCTACGACATGAGAATATGGGTCAAGGTCATTGAGGCATATCATCATGGCGCGTTAACTAACCCCGATCTTTCGCTTCTAGCTGCTCATAGGGATCTCATCCAGCAGCGTCTTCTTGCAGCTCTCCCAGATGGGTATGATGGCAAGAAGCCCGTGCAAGACGCGTCTAGGTCACCAGACACCACCTCAGACCACTGGATCAATGAGATCATTCAGACCGCTCTGCTGATATTCTCATTGGGTGTTACGTGCCCCATCTCCTACGCGCCTCCTTACCATCATGCTGCACAGAGGTTACAGGCACAGCTCATCCTGTATGAGGGGCGAGCGGCACATCTAGGATTATCTGGCCTGTTGACATGGCTTGGCATGGTGGGACTTCTTTGTGCGGAACAGGTTGGGTCCGGGCTCAGAGAGTGGTTTGTTGGATTCCTCAGTATGGTGGAACAGAAACGCGGAGTCGCTGGGGACAGGAGGGATTGGGATATGGCCAAGAAAGAATCGCTTGAGCTCATTCTGTGGTCTTCTGTCGCCTGTGATGCTGCAGCAGAAAGGGGGTGGCAAGATGTCCAAGAAGTCGCGGGCGAGACATCATGGAACTGGGGTAGGACAACATGGTCAACGATTCTGGGGACTATATGTGGATAAATCAAGAAGACTACTAGCAGCTTTGGGTTTCCTATATAAATCGGCTCTGAGTCACTTTGAGACGCGTCCAGCGCCTGGAGTTGTGGCTGAGTGTTGGATCCTAAAGATCCTAAAGTTTGGCGCCCTGAGATTTTGGCCGCTTGTTCGGTCGCGTCTTGGTCTGTCTCTGGCATATCCAGCTCCTGCTAGCCGGTATACTGAAGCTAACTATCTTTAAACTTAAGTACTTGCTGGGACACTTTGTCACTCTCCGCCGGTTGCCAGCCTCTGCTAGCCAGAGCCATACTAACTTTCTGAGGTATTCTCCCGGCCACTCCTCCAGCTCTATGCGTTTCCCGGGTGGTGCCAGACTTCTCCCAGCCGGCCAATTTCGTCAAGTACTTTGTCTCTGGTGATTCCTCCAAGTCCCTGCCGCAGGTGTGTGGAATCTCAGCGCTTGGTGTCTGCCATTTAAATATAGGTAGCTTGTGTCTCTTCATCTCGTATGATTCTTAGGTTCTCCTCCAGGGTTAATGATTTTACCGTAATGAGTATCTGGTCGTACTGTCTGTCTGCTGAGAGATTCTTTTGGTGCTATAAATATTTAGTATTTAGTGTCTGGCTGCTCTCCTTGTCTGCTGAACTATTTACCTGAGTCCACAGGTTCTCGGTATGGCGTATCTCGTCGTACTTCGGTTCCGCTAAGCGGTTTATTTTTATCTAAGAGTTCGAAGTATGGAGTATCCTGCCACACCCCCCATTCACCTCTGTCCAGTCTGGCTCAGCAGCTCCTAGTTTACCGCATCCATGTTTCCCGGTAGCGAGCTTCCAGACCAGTGTCTAGTCAGGTGGTTGGTCCCAGTTCGTTCCTGGAGTGTGTATTAATATTAGCAAACACCTAGCTGTGTGGTAATTTGGCCCATAGAGTTAGACTTCAGGCTGCGAACACAGGTGATAGATAAGGATACCATATTTTATTTCCTAATAGAAACTTCTACCTAAAAAACTTTCACTATGACCAATAAACTTTGTTGCAAGCCCTAGGGCTTTGCAAAAGAACTAGCTAACATCCAAAACATTCTAAAATACGATCTTAGCTAGTAATTGGTCAGTGACGAGGGCTGATACCTTCATGACCTAGACGCAAAGTCTGCAAAGGTTTCCGGGTGGTGAACGGTGCCTTGGGCGACACAGTCGTCTTTATTGACGATCTCCTTGGCCGACCTCAATTGATGTCCTTTGACTACCGCATACAGCATTACCAGCCTAGCTGTCCCATACTGCAGTCATTGTACGTCACTCTGATGTCAGAGTACACTACACGCAGCCTGATTGAGGTTTCCACTAAGTTCTCTCTGCTGATTGAGGTTTCCAGCCCGGTTTACCGTAGTAGTGATACGAACTTGTTGCGGATGATCCAGGAAATCCTGGAGGACCCTCTCCTGGTTGATACCCTCCTGGGGGGATCGATTGCGACACTTCTGTCGTTGGCGCTGGTCGCACTGGCGGTGGTGCTTGCGGTGCTTGCGGTGCTGGCGTTGGTGCCGGACCTTCTTGGTACGTGACCCGGTGGTAGTGCAAGTGGTTTTCTGGCGGCGGTGCCGGCTCTGGCTCCTGTGTCTCCTTGACGTGGTGGTGTATGTGATGTACCGTGTCTGGCTGGGGAGGTGGAGCAGGAGGGTACTCTGGCTGGGGGGGAACGGGAACGGGAAAGGGATAGTATACTGTCTTGGTAGAGGGCTCTGGCGGGTGCTCTGGCTCCTGGTGCTGCTCCTCCTGAGTCGGCTCCGGGGCTGGTTGTTCCTGTGGCTCACTTTCGGCCTTGATGTCCCGATCACTTCGGTCAATCTCCCACCGAAGCATGTTCTTCTCTTCGTTCCCATCCCAGCATTGCATCTTTCCCTTGCCAGCCATACGCCATACACCCTTAATCTTCTTCTTGAATTTGTGAGAGGCTTCACTTGTGACGTCGCGGACATCCTTAGTCCCGAGGATGACAATACGCCCCGGACTCTTTCGGACTGAGAACCTCATGTTGGCACCCGTGTTGGCGCCTCCTATCAGAAGATCGGTGCTGTAGTAAGCCTCCTCAGCAGCAATTCTCCAGCCACCCTTGTTCTTGAAAGTCCACTCAATAATGGCATCAGCTCCGTCCGCGAAAGGCGAGTGCTTGTCAGTTCGCTTTTTCCAGTCTGACTTTCCACATGTATCCGTGCGATCGTCGAATTTGAACCCGTTGGGCATTCTGTCGTTCGCGGTTCCCTCCGCGTCCCAGCGCTTCCCCAAACCGAGGACGTCATTTGCACTCTTTTCATCATCCTTGACATCGGAGTCGAATGAATTGTGGACCCAGATAGAGTAGTCACTACCATCAGAATGCTTTAGGATGGAGTGTTTGTACACTAAAAACGCTCAGGGTCAGTCAAAGTTCATGTACGGCTTGTCTCGGGTTGACTTACTCTTGTTGAGATCCACGCCGTGTTGATCAGCTTCTTCGATGTCTCGGGTGGTCAGCGGAACATCACGCCTGACGCGAACATGTGACACGATAGTGCTGTTACGGGCGGAGGCGTTGTTTTGTTCATGGTTGCCTTGGATGGGACGACCATTGATGAGAGTCGCTGGCGCCAACGCGGCGATGAACAATGAGAGAAGATGCATCTCTGAGGTGGTATGAGAGATTTATGAATGAGGAAAGTGACTTAAGAAAATTGCAGAAGGGAAAGATGGCGTTATTTTATAACTTCAGATCTGGCCACTTCTTCGCCATCGGGGCTTATGGCATGGTGAATGGAAGCTATTTGACCGTTTTGTAAAGCTTATCAATAGCTCAGCGAGACATATCGAGGCAATGAAACACTGTAAAGGGTTTGCGGGAAAGCTTACATCCTGGCAAACAAATAGTATGGCGTGCATCAATTCTGGTACCTGTTCAAGTGGTATTTACTTTCACCTGCAACATCAGTCTTTCTTTTTTGAATGAATGTGCATATTGCCTTCTAAAAACTGAAGTTAACAGGAGTTTTTCATTTTGTTGGCTTGATATGTCTCGTTGAGATGTCATAAGCTTTAAATATCAAAAGGCAATATCAGTCTTTCAAAATTTAACATTGAGCTCATAGTACTGTCCACTGTCTCGCATTCTGCCAAAGTAAAATCAGTTACTGACAAATGGAAAAGGACCAAGACACAAACTTAAACGTGTCTAAAGAGCATCGACATACAGAAAACTTTACTTCTTCATTATGGCAAGACTAGACGACGGATCAACTTCTCCAAGGAAGATTGATTGATTGATAGTTAAAACTTATGACATTTCAACGAGACATATCAAGCTAATACTGAAGATCAGTTAACTTTAGCTTTTAGAAGGCAATATGCACATTCAGTCAATAATTTTAGTCGTTCATATTCTTAAGTGGTGTTGAGACCTCTTGTATACTTCGATTTACTGAAGTCTGCTCTACAGAGTGATCCTGAGTCCATTAATGATCTAATCACAATCTCGAGTAAGGCGCGCGATGTAAGCATCAGCTGTCAGGTCTATCAACTCAAAAAAGCACTCTCATAAACCCAGTTCAGGCAGTATACCAGCTGCCTATGCAATTGCAGAAAATAAGCTCTGGTTCTTTCTGCAGCCTTGTTTCCCATCGCGATCTTATCTCCTGGAATAGTGGAACTCGACAAATAATTCTCGCACCTTGGCCAATCAGATTTGATAATTCAATGCTTTCTTTCAGCTCTAGGTCGAAATGCAGGGGTCTCACCCCTGTTGTTTTCAGACCCTCCGCGCTTATTTATCTCTGCTTACTCTCCTTCAAAGCTGACAGTATTTCTTTCTCTTGCAACTTCGCGTATTTCCGTCCTAGTCGAGTAAAAGTATAGCAAGGCCTCATTCTTGATTTTTGACGAGTCTTTTCATTTCCTCTGTCCGATCGTTGTCATAAACCATGTCTGACCTTGAGAAACCAATGGCTCCAGCAGGAGCCGAAGGTATAAAAATTTCGAAATCTTAATCAATAGATGATCTGACTTTATTGGCAGATGGGATCCCAGAGATGCCTGAACTTAAAGAAACTGTCAGCAAGATGCGAGAATACCGAGATGATATGGAAGACAGATTGGGATCATACTCATACGCCCTGCATCCGTGGCAAGATCGTGATCATGGCTGGGAATCACAACTTCGTGTCTTCCATTTCGACGACGGAAATGTCAGGTCTGAATCACCCCGTCTAGACCGTAGGAACGATCCCCAGCAGCTCTGGCTGGATATAGAACAGGCTTTAGAGAAAAGGCCCTCTGAAAACCCTCCGCGAAGTTTGATTCTCATGGAAGGCATGGACGCCAGGATAGCTGAAGCTCTGAGTGTTAAGCTTGGCATCCCTCATGAGTTCTGGACAGCCCACTATCTCACAGAAACACAGCTTAGGCTTATCAACCCGTCAGGCTTTGACTCTACAGACTCTACATACTGGAAGATCAAAGCTCCATCGCAACTTTCGGTTATATGGAATGAGATGCCTGATGAGTTTGGGAACTGGTGCTTTAGCCCTTACAGTGGCAGCTGTCCTCGGGGAAGTGAGTTCGTGCTGACCCCAGAGACTACGCTCGTTGACACGACCCTTTGTATTTCCTTCTGGGGGAAATACACTCCAGACGGGTGGATAGGTATGTTTCTGTTCCTAGCCCTAACAACGTAGACTGACTGAGACCTCTATCTTAGCGCTCGTTTTAATGGACGTGCCTAACGGGTGCCTTCTTCCTGAAGATGAGCCAAATCCTGTAATACCAAGTCCATACGGCCTAGAAAAGGTTGACGAGAGTCAAATCGCGATCTCGGAATCGAACTGTTACGTGATATCGGAGTCCAAGACTTCAATCAACCGACACATCTACCCGCATCAACTCTCACTATGGGACGTGGCCGTACAGGCATACGAAAATGAGAAGATCATCACGACGGATGACCCTTTCTCAGCGACTATCATCATTCGCAACTTCGTCTTCTGGAAATGGGAAGATCAAATTACTGCCAACTGGGATCTCAACCAGACATTGTGGACATCGTCACTCGTGGAAACGCAAAAGGCACTGGACATCAAGAGCCCCAACCTCCTGATTGAGCGAAGTCGAACAATTGCTGCAGATTACCAGAAACTCCGACACTCACGTCAGCTTTTACAGCAAGCGGCAGTCCTAGTCCGGCGGATTCATGAGGCTTTTCGCTGCGATGATACTCATTACCTAGCCTCACAGACCATCGAAAGACTTCGCATCCAGATATCACAGGAGTCACGACGCTGGAGCCATCTTCAAGATCACATGAAGGTTCTAGACGAGCTTATCTCTGGTAACATGACCATGTACGCCCAGCGAGCAGCAATGGACGAAGCATTCGCAACAAGGATTCAAGCCTACGATTCTTACATGCAGACAAAAGCTGCCAACGAGCAGGCTGCTGCAGCTAACCGGACAGCTAGAAGCTCTGGCCAGCTCGCAAAGATCGCGACAGTTGCTGTGCCTTGCACCGTTGCGGCATCTATCCTGTCCATGAATGGTGACTTTGCAGCTGGTGAGCCTCTTTTTTATGTCTATTGGTGCGTCGCTATGCCACTTACCATTGTCTTGTTGGGTTGGGTCGTGCAGAAGGATGTTCAGGCTTGGAGAGATAAGCTGGTTAAGAAGGCGAAAAGTGAGAGAGGCGAAAAGGATGTCGAGAGTAGCAGAAACAGTGGTTATTACTCGGACTGAAAGCAGACTTGTTCGCAGGATTGGAACTGTATACTTCAGCGCATGACTTTATTTAGCACTCACCTGTAATCATGATAGCAAAGAGTTTCTGAGCATAGCACCAGGACTTGTCATTGGTGGAGAAACTGCTTCGCATCAGGACAAATGAATGAGGTTTCTTCCCATGATCGACAAGACGGACAGTCAATTTCCCCCAAGGCCTCAGGCATCAGACCATGATCTGAGGTGCCAAAATAAACTCAGCAAAAAGTATCCTAAACTTATGCTAAGTTACCTAAGTCTTTTTGTCATTTAGGATCAAGGTCCAGAGTTTTCTTTCCTGCACTAGCCAGGGTCTCACGAGTTTCCGTTTCTATCTCAAAAAGCATAACAACGTACGGAAATTACCGTCATCCTCTCCAGTGGGTTCGAATGGCGCGCTTTTGGTGTCGGACCGATAACTTCAGGCTTTGTTTCAAGAACAGGTTGGCAACGAACACCACCTTCTAGAAGCAGTGTCTACAGTCCTGAGGCTTCAGAGATACATTGATCACATATCGAACCACAACTAGTCTCAAATCAAAGTAGCAGGATTAATGAGTCTAGGGTCCAACTGCTTTGAGAAACAACTTGTTTACTAGTTATAGCCTCAATATAGGAACAGTGGGTTGACACGTTTCGATCGATATTAAGGAGAAACCTTAAATTCTGCCAGAGGATCCTCACGACCCAACCAGATCGGAGGCAGGGATCATGTCACGAACTGTAAATGCGCTTCCAAGCGTCGATCCCCAGTGAAAGCTGACGACTTCAGCTGTGATAGCCTCAAAAACTCTAATCGCCATGGTGGTCGGCAACTCTAATCCTGGATATCATGAGTCTGGAACTCGACCACTTTATGCGTTTGTAATGAATTCAAGATCTGATATCGGCAGTTGCTGATCAGAAGATCTATATAATACCATCAGGATATCTTCTCAATCAACAACTACAGCACATTCATTCCATATTCACTCCTTACACTACGCTCCTTACTCAACAACATGAAATTCACTCTTTTCAAGTTCATAGGCCTAGCTCTAGTCACTTCAGCTGCTTCATCTCCCGTGGGTAACGACGAGTTGGTAGTGAGAGATGCAATTCTCGAACCAAGTTCTGACTCCTCAACCATCGAAGGCCGAGCTGTCAGTGGTTCTGCCAACTACCTTATCTACCCAAAGGCCAATGCAGTCAAGAAAGATGTCGAAGCATTCACCAAAAGCCTTCAGTCGCAGGCCGGCAAGACCAAGGTGGACACTCTCACCGATGTGAAGGGCAAACTTCTAGCTTGGTACGCCACGCTGAGCGCAAGCCAGGTTGCCGCTATCAATAAAAGCAGTGTTGTAAGTGCAGTATTATGATGAAAGGCCTCCATTAACATACCAAACAAGATCGGATCAATTGCTCCTGATGCACCACTGAAGACGAACGCAAAACCATCTAGCGTTGCCAAACGCGCTCTCAAGACCGACAAAAAGGCTCAGCCTGAGCTTCAGATGTTCTCAACTGCTCCTGGCAAAAAACCTTCTGGCTACATTTATGATGAGAAAGCCGGCCAAGGTGTCACTATCTATGTCCTTGACGAAGGCTTCAACCTCAGACACAAGGTAAGCCGCCACCAACCTGACTTTGTAATGACACGACTGACAAGCTGCGACACAGGAATTCACTTCGTCACCTGGCAGGAAACGGTGGATCTTCTCCAAGGGCGCCTCCGGTGAGAATGACCCTGACGGCCACGGTTCCTGCTGTGCATCCAAGGCACTTGGCAGCACGGTTGGAGTTGCGCCGAAAGCGGATCTCGTTGCTGTCAAGCTCCAGTTGACTTCTTGGTCGATGCTCAAGGCTTGGCAAGCTGTCATCTTGGATGTTCAGCAGAACAGACTTCAAGGAAAGGCTGTCGTGAGCAACTCAAAGGCTTGTAAGTTCCCAACACATACTCAAGTCTGAGGCCATTGCTAATGTAATAGCGATTGGTTGGACTGTCGATCGTAACGAAAAGTGGTTCCGAGATGTCCTCGAGACTCTCCTGAAGAACCTTGAGGCTCTTGATGTCGTCGTAGTCAGCTCGTCAGGAAATTTTGGCGTATGTTCATGCACAATATACTAATTATTAGTTATACACTAACATCGGTCAGTCTCATATTGATGTCAGCACATACCCATCGCTTTTCGCAGACCGGACTCCAATCATTGTTACTGGAGCTGTCGATAACAAAGGACATCTTGCTCCGTTCTCCCAGGGCGGCCCTCTCGTCACGACCACTGCACCTGGAGTCGCCGTCAGATGCGCTGCTATGAGTGGCACATTAGCTTACCAGGCTGGTGAAGGGTCAACTGGAACATCCTTCTGTAGGTGATGATCCTCTACCGGGCTAGAACTAGACTAACATCCATAGCTACACCTGCCGTTGCTGGATTGGCAGCCTACTTCCTGTCGCTTGACTCCTTGAGACCTCGACTTCAAGTCCCTGGTTCAGTTGCCAGGAACGTCAAGGAACTTATTCAGGAGCATCACTACGCACGCGTCTCAGGTGGACCCAAGGTTGCATGGAACGCGCACACTCTTCTGAGAAACTGATCAGTCTATGCATACTACTACGGCTAGTGATGCAGAAGGGAAATTGAGAGGCAGTTTCAGTCGTTGTATGGAGTTCTCCAACGGAGTTTAAGCTCGGCCGGCTGCTGGTGGGCTGCTGTCACTATAGAAATGAAGTCTAGTGCTTTTAAATTTCCCATACAGAGATGCGGCGTTCGAGTATCTCCCGTGCTGAAGTAGAAGCTCAAGTGAACATAGGATAAATTTATCACAAGCATCGGTCTAAACTTTTCTTACACCAGAACACTAATACAAAACAAACGACCGCCATTTTTCATAGGTTATAACGAGGCTCTCAAGCAATCCAGAGCCAGATGCGCTCAAGCCAGTTTCTTGGTTGGATAATTGGCCAAGTATGTTCCAAGCGATCAATCTCCGCTTTGCCAGACCAGATATCCATCTCAGAGTACTTGACATACTTGGACTTCTTGATCCACTTGTATCCGAAGATCAAAACAAGAAAGATGGGAATGTTGATGTACGGGGGCAGGAATGTCTTTGCGCTGAAGCGCCCTGGGAAGAAGGCATCAAAGCCGTTGAAGACTGCAACGATGGTACAGAAGCAGAAGGAGAAGTAGGCCAGGAACGGTTGAAAAGGCGATTTGAATGGTAGAGTATTTCGGTCGATGCCGTGGTGGCTGAGGCAGTAGTAGAAGCGGAGGTAGGTGAAGGAGACACTCGCCCAAATGATGAGCGCTCCAA
Source organism: Fusarium dlaminii (assembly GCA_013186775.1). NCBI lineage: Eukaryota > Fungi > Ascomycota > Sordariomycetes > Hypocreales > Nectriaceae > Fusarium > Fusarium dlaminii. The sequence continues at coordinate 566,551 of JAAOAL010000047.1, read as the reverse complement.
CACCGCTGAGGTTGCTTAACCAGAAGAAGACCTCGGAGCCGCTATTGCTAACATTGAGATACACCAGTAGTCCAAAGATAGTGGTGACACCAACACAGAGATACGGAACACCGAACCTTTCCCAGGTCAGAATGCGAGGTGCTTTACCATCAAGCGCCGCGGCATAAAGTACTCGAGTGGCGGCGTAGAAGAGGGAATTACCGGAAGACCAAGCCGATGTAAGGATGACAGCGTTTATGATCGAGGGAAGGATCTTTATGCCGCTATTGCGGATGGCAATGACGAAAGGGCTCTGGGCGGCGCCGGGAGCAGACTTATTGATGGCGTTGAGAAGGTTGGGGTCTTTGGATGAGACGCAGAGACCGACGAGGAAGATGGACAGGACATAGAAGATGGCGATTCTCCAAAAGACACGGCGAATGGCCTTGGGAATGTTACGACGAGGGTTCTCAGTTTCGCCGGATGCCATAACGACCATTTCGCTACCACCGTAAGAGAATGTTGCTGTGATAAACACCTTGACAAAGGCAAGAAATCGGCCGAGAGCACCATCTTTGAGGTACTCATTCATGGGGCCGGGATGATTCCAATATCGGAAGCCGATTGCCTCGCCATTTGGAGCGCCGCCGACAGTGATGATGAACATGAGGATGATGAGACCGACGATGGTCAATAACTTGATAGCTCCGAAGACAAACTCGGCTTCTCCGTATATCCGAACAGGTAGACAGTTGAGAATGACCATGGTAAAGTAGAAGAGTGTGATCAATGCGACTTGGGGAATGTTATGGTGCCAGTAATTGACGATGACAGCCGAGACAGTGACCTCAATCGGAACACCAATTGCAAATTGATACCAATAGTTCCAAGCAAGAGCGAAACCAAGAGCAGGGTCGACGAAACGGGCAGCAAAGATAGGGACGGGGCCAGGGATGGGTAGCCATGATGCCATCTCACCAACACTATTCAACACACAGTAGATGTTGAAGCCTGTGATAGTGTACGCCAAAAACGCAGAGAGGGGTCCAGCAAGTGACAGAACCTGACCACTACCAACAAAAAGGCCCGTGCCAATGGCACCAGACAAAGCAAGGAACTGAACATGCCTAGACTTGAGCCTTCGGTTCAAAGTACCGACATTTCGGTTCTCGTAGTCCCCAGCCTTAGCATCAACGTTGTTGGTCGGCAGTGTTGGTTCGATGGTGGGCGACTCCCTGCCAGCTTCTATATCGGGGTTTTTCGTGTCGATATCCATGTTCTGCAGCAGTGGTTGTAGCTCTCCTGGCGATTCGTGAGATGAGTGAGGAGACATCGTGGAAAGAGGAGGCTCTGAGGTATTAAGCATAAAAAGTCTCCCTCTACTCATCATTCGTACTGAGAAAAGCTCCGTGGGCAGGTTTTCCCGGACTTGCAAAATTGGTGCTTGAGCCGGTGGTGATGGTGAGTGCTCTCCACGCTATGACAAACGGTGGTGAGGGTTGGTACAAGGGTTAGTCCAATGGATGGCGATGGACCTGCGAGAATTTTCATGTTTGTGCAGATGCATTTTTGGCGATAAGTTGATGATCACCCGATAATAATTGATTAACTTATTGCCACTTAGGTTACGTGTTGTTCTGTTAGTGCTCTAATAGCAAGATCTGCAGACTAAAGGACCCTTGGATGGGGGCCCATAACCTAAAAGGGAAGCTCGTCTCTCGGAGCCAATGATCGATGGACTGAGCCGTGATAACCGGCTTGGCAACTGATCCGAGGTCGGTGATGCACTGATTGATAAGATGACGAGGAAAGGATCTCGAGGAAGATGCGTATCAATCTGCAGAGATCGAGCCATTGTTCCGCGGTTGACTCCACTGTCTGCCGAACGTGTTGCTTGTGATTTTAATGGCTCAAGCCTTAGATCTAGACGATGCAAGGCAACGTGGGGCTCATTCGAGAAGTCGTGTTGTTGCGAAGTTACGCAACACGTAATGGAAGGCCATTGCGGTCCTTGCTACCCTGTGGCTAGGAAGGTAATACTTGTAATTATGCTACAGCGCCCTCATAAGCACATGTGTTAATAACAGATGGATAAAGAGATTGTCTACAAGTCCATATGAGCCAGTCTATGCATCTGTTAAACAATTTGAATGTTTTGCTTTCCAGTGTCTAGTTTTGAGAAGAACCATAAATTTGTCGGTAGTAAACTTTGTGTAAACATGACCCGATTCACAATTCACGTCTTGGGTGCCAAGATCAGATAAGAATAATATCGGGTGTAGCGACGTCCTATGAACGATTTTCATTACTCTAATTAGAGCAACTTGGGACAATAGCAATGAATCTGGAGGGAGCATCACGCTGCATGCAATAGTGTCGCGTCCATGAGCCGTGTCAAGGGAGGTGGATCTCAACCAATAACACAAAGCCCCGTTGGCTCAGTGGTAAAGCGTATCACTAGTAAATTACCATGAAATGATAAGATCACTGGTTCGATTCCAGTACGGGGCAAGTTATTTAATCTGATGTTATCACATCATACTCTTTTTTGTCTTTGGAGTGACCATCTCGTCTCCATCTAACTTAGTCTCTAGAACGCATAGCTTACCATTTTGCCATCATTAGCCATCGGCTTCTTTTCACTGAGTCTGGAGCAGCTACCTTTGCGCTTGATGATAAACACAAGTCGTTCAAATTGGTATGACCTATAATACAGGAGAAAATACATAAGAGAGACATATCTCATGGACCTTGTTGTCAGAATCAAGCCTTCGCCAATGCACCATCGACAATTTGCCAGGTATGATCTCTCACTTTCCGAATCTGCTCCTCACTCCAAGCCGGCTTCTCAAATACCTTTCCCTTCCGACTCACAAACGCGTAATTCTTGTCCTTGACCTTGACGGCTTCATCAACACCGTTCAGCATATACTCAGCGCAAGTGTCAGGCGAAACACCCAAGAGAGAGGCTGCACCAATTGAAGGGAGTCGAATGTACCAAGGGAGCCCTTGCATGATGTTCGTGTTGACAAGACCGGGTAGCGCATGAACGAAATGTCGATTCTTTCCCTCAGCCTTCTGCTCAGCTGCATAGTTCTGGATCATAGCGTCTGTCATGGAGAGACAGTGAGCCGCTGCGTTTCCGAGGCTGAAGTTGTTCTTGAGATCAAGATCATCCCAGTTAAGTTTATTAGGACTTCCACCAGTACTATCAAGCACGATCAAAACCTTGGCGTCATCTGTAAGAGTTGGGAGAAGTTCGCGGATGAGGAGTTGTCGTCCGTAGTAATGAAGCGCCATCTTGCGATCAATTCCTTCAGGCGTCTCTGTTCTTCCAGCGGTTGTGAGAATGCCCTGCGAGACAACAAGAGTGCTGAACCGATCTTGCGATGCCTTTAGTTCATCGGTGTAAGTTTTGATGGCGCGCATTGAAGACGCGTCTAATTGTTTGAACTGGATGTTTGAATGGGGAATGTTCTTTGGCTCAGTGCGACCGCTGATGATGACGGTTGAGGAGGGGGAGTTGGCGGCGAGGCGACAGGCGATGCCGTAGCCGATACCGCCTGTTCCGCCGACGACGAGAGACTTTGCTGCCATGATGTTTATTCTTGAGATGTCTGATTGAGATGATTGATTGAGTGATGAATTCGTCGGTGGGTCGTGCCTTTATGTAACTGATGCTGACGCCATGGCTGGTGTCAACAATTTCGGAGTTTATGCTCTTACGCTAAACTCCGGATTTATCTGTCAGACTCTCCGCTCCGCAATCAAGCACAAGCCACTCCGCAGAACCAATCATCACTCATTTTCAATGGGAGAGCAGTGTCCATTTTCGTATGTATACCGCACAAATAAAGTTAGGGCCTGAGATAAGCATTGTTTGTTGTTATCAACTTACGCAGTTACCATATGTTCTTGCGCTACCTACATTAACCGTCATCATGTTTCACGCTCCAAGCCCAGTTCCTGGTGCATCTTCAGGACTCATCTTAATAGGCATCTCTAGCCAGCCCTTCTTGTCAGCCTCTAAAATCGCCTTCAACCAAGCATTCGCCATCTTCTCATAACCATCATCATTCGGATGTTTGGAATCGCCAAGATCTTCCTTTTTAATATCGATTGGTACCTCAAGAATGTGCTTTCCCTTCTTTTGCCTCGCTGAGATAAGTGACCGCACTTGAGGGTTAAATTTATCTGTATTCGCTTGCATCTTCGTATCGTTGGCCCAAATCACTGGCGCAAGACAGATTGTGACATCTGGTGCGACTTTGAAGATCCCGTCGACGATATCTGCGAGAATGGATGCTGCAATGTCGAGATCTTTTCCTTTGTCCATATTATTTGTGCCGGCGTGGATAAGAACGACGTTAGGCCGGGCTTGGATCGGCTTTTGCCAGTAGCCGTTGATGTCGGCTAGCATTTTCCCACTATGACCCTCGTGGTGTCCGTCTACCATGTCACCGTTCTTCAATGTCCCAACCATGTTAACTTTCACGCCTTGCTTTAATATCTTTTGTCGCAGTGGAAGACGGTATCCAACTAAGCCTGTTGAGCCGGTGCCTTTTGTGATGGAGTCGCCGAGTGGCAGAACTCGGATGTTGGGAAGAGCAACGGCCGGTGAAATGGACGTTGCCATAAGCACCGCCAAAAAGATAAGCGTGTCCCAAATCGGAGAATGCATTTCGAATAAGGCTGAAGTCAGCTGGGCTGTAAGATGGTGTTGAGATCTTGACTGGATGATAGAGCTTCGGGAACCAGAAAGTGGCGTCGAATGAGAACATCAGCCAAATAAATAGCCTCGCCAGCAATCGCCATCTCCCTCCCTTGACATCATCTTAACAACTCTCATAAGAATGTAATGCAGGTCGGTAAGCCATTTGATGCAAGTAGGATCTCGTGGTGTAAGCTCATTGGTGTCTTTTTATTCCGGCGGTGCATTAATGCCGGTGACCACCGCAGAGTGTGCCACCAATGCACCCCATTCCATGACGCCTGCTGCATTATACGAGAGTCGTTATCTTGGCTCGCTTAGAGATTCACACGGGAATGGCGGATTGAGGGCCTTGCAGCTTATCTGACAAGGGTCATGGTTGGGGAAGCTTACTTTGTATGCTTGATGACGAAACTGTTGATCGCGTGGACAATAGCGCTTGATGCTAAGTGCAATACTATGACACTGATATATGTTGAGGGGTAGGTCATGAGCTCGACCGGATTTATCACGGATTACTGGTTTGTGATGAGTTTTGTTTCTGATCATCGCTGTTGAGTTATTCCCATTGTTATCCCCAACCTCCCCATATTTGATCACCAACTGCAACTGTGCCGCATGAAGCTAACATGGATTGCCAATCATTTCAGCCTACCTATTACTACTCTGCCCATGTTATAAGCGACCACCGGTTTAATCCTGCAGGAGTTCTAGCAGATGTATTGACTGTACAGCCACTACTCCGTAACCCCGGAGACATTGTGATATTATGTCATATACTGTTAACGTTCAATGTGGACGATGCTTATCACGATAGAAGCAAGGCGATCCATGTACTATCAATATTCATTCTTCTCGTCATTTATGACGGCTTTTGCCAATCCAGTTAAGCTCTCTCTACTCGCGAAACAGTGGGTTCCTTATCGGCATCATCTCCATCATCAAGCATATCGTTCATCTTCGACTGGTTATTGTGAAACTTGCTAGTAGCGGCTGCCGCATCACCTTTTCGTCCTGTATCAAAGAGGACGGAAACCTCCTCAATGGTCATATTTCTGAGATTGTCAGCGGAATTCAAGTGCAACAGTGAATAGGAACATACCTTGTCTCAGGGAAGAAGAATAGGATAAGAACAAGATACATAGCGATGACCGCAATGTAGACGATGTAACTACTTCAGGTCAGCGATGCTTCCAAATTTGTTCCCAATTGACTTACTATTTCCATGCAATTGCCTCAAGTGCAACTGGGTTTACCCATTGGTTGAAAGCTAGTGCGACACTCTGAACACTCAGTTCAATACTCAAACCTTTCAACCTGAGATTATACGGAAGTATCTCAGCACCGTATGCAAATGGTAATGGCGACCAGCTGATGCAGTAGAAGGTCTTGAAGAGGTACATCATCGGAACCACAGCAATACCGACGCCATGTGATGGGTTCTCAGCAAAGGAACCGCTGAGGCCAGTGATGATTGTGTAAGCAACACACATACCAACCGTACCTGTGATCCAAAGCGTGCGTCTACCAAGACGCTCAGCACTCATGGCTCCTGCATAAGCCCACATAAGAGACCAGATCGCCATGCCACCGTTGATGCCCGCGATCGCGCTGGATGAAGTGATGCCAACGAGCTTGAGGGCTGGTGACAGGTAATAAGCGATGATACCATTGCCAACCCAGTTGGAACCCGTGCCCATGGTCACAAGAACAAGGAGTCGGCGTCGGTTGCCGGGAGTCTTGAGGAAGTCGCTGTACTTGGAGTTATTGTTCTCCTTCTCCAACTGGAGAGCTTGACAAATCTCATCAAATTCGTATCGAACCAACTCGTCGTTGAGGTCGCCGTTCGCATGTTCATCGGCAAGAACTTTGAGGGCTTCTTCGGATCGGTCGTGGTCGATGAGCCATCGAGGGCTTTCGGGTACAAAGAGAAGGTGAACAAGGACAACGGCTGGAGCAAAGGCTTGGAACAGACAGGGTGCTCGCCATCTCCACTCGGTGTCCGGCCAAGACAGTGTGCCATAGCAAAACCACGCAGCGACAATCTGGCCGACATAATAGTTGCTGTAATATGCCGTCGCGACATATGGTCTTAGACGAGGATGCGCCAGTTCCTGAAGCAGTGCAATACCGGTGATCTTTCCGAAAGGTCCAGCCGCACCAATAATGACTCTGCCACCAATAAACGTTCCGATATTCTTAGCAAAAGCGTTAAGGAAAGCACCGAGGATTAGCAACACTGAACCGACAGCCAAACACCACTTCCTTCCCCAAAGTCCATTGATCCACGACGCTGCGAAGGGAGTGACAATCGCTGGGAGAAACAAACTGGCCGAGATCAGACCTAGGGTGTTTCCAGATGGATAGTTGAAGTATTCTTCCCATTGGGGGATCGCTTGGAGACCGTTCATAAGAGAAGCGTCGAAGCCAAGGTAGAAGACGGCGAAGTAGAAGCCGACGCAGTGCCAGACATTCTTGCGCAGGCCAGCGTCCTTGTACCACGTTGGATGTGTGTTGTTTTTGAGATGAGCATAATGCAAGGTTCTGGTGGCCTTTGGCTTGAAGAACTCAGTCACTGCCTTGAACATCTTTAAAGCTCACAAGCTAAAGGTTATGAAGGAGCTATGACCAGATGGAGTGCGATTTGATGACCGGTTCTCAGTCACTTATATATCCTCGCAACAGAACCCGTCGCCTTGGGTCGAAGCTCTTGTCTCTGCGGGGTAGACCTGGGGTAAACCTGGGGTAGCGGATAGCCATGCCCATGGGCTGATCCTTTCTCGGCATGGTTACGAGCTGATTCGCCAGTCGGACGGATGACCGAGTCATCGAACAGAAGTCTAGGTTGCTAGACGGATTGATGTCCGGGCAGGAAGGCTGTATGCTTCCGGGAATACGCCCACTATCACTCCCTTTCGTCCACCGTAGTCTTGATAATAGTGGCTCGCGACCAATCCAAGGCTAGGGGAGAGCTTTATCGGAATGCCTTGCGATTTTCGTCGTTCTAGACTGGGCAACTTCAATGGCCTTTGTCATCTGATTCGGATTTGTGCATTCAGACAGCTACGTACAGAAGAGCAGGAGTCTCAATGACATGTGAACAGTAGCGATTAATAAACGTATAGTTGGGATGATTGTATTATCTAACCAATCTTACGAAGAAGCCTGTTCAAAGGCCTTGCGGTTCACTGCCGTAGTCGGCTCGCCACAAAACTCCCCATTCTCATCCACTACTCTGAGAATATTTTCCATGGCCATTAGCTCAAAATTAATTCTAGTCGTAATAGCCGCTCCTCCATTATGACAAGTGAGCGTGACGTTATCCATAGCTGCAAGTTCTTTCGAAACCTGAGGTTCGTGGTAATGAACATCTAGACCCGCAGCTGAGATCTTGCCATTCTTGAGCGCTTCAATCAGCGCATCCTCATTAACGATCTGCCCTCTTGCTGTGTTGACGAGTCTTGCACCATCTTTCATGGCGGCAAATGCTTCTTTGTTGATGAGGTCTTGAGTATGAGCGTTGAGCGGAGTATGTAGAGTAATGCAATCCGCAATACCCAGTAGCTCGTGGAGAGATGAATGATATGTCGCTTGCAGCTCTTCTTCGACTTCTGGAGGGGAGCGAACCACATCGTAATAGTGGATCTTCATGCCTAGAGCAAGACCTGCTTTACGGGCCACTAATTTGCTGATGTTACCAAGACCGACGATACCGAGGACATGATCTCGAGGATTATAAGAGATGGTTGCGATGAGTTTGTGCATCCTCTGGAACTCGGCTGGGTCACAAGTACGTGCGCCACGCTGTGAGAGCCAGAAGTTTCGGAATACCGATAGGATCATGAACAGAGCAGTATCGGATACAGCTTCATCACTGGCACCGGCGCCATTGGCGTACCAGATGCGGCGACGACCGAGGGCATCGACATCAGCCCAGTTGAAGCCTGCACCAGCTGACGCAAAGATCCGGACTGAGGGTGGTAGAAGTGAGATGAGTTCTTCATCCCATTGGCCCATCTCACCACCAGTTTGGAAATGTGGACGATATATCGCCGAGAACTGGCCATATCTGGCGATGTGTCAGCGTTTTCTTAGACAGTCAACCACGGTGCTCTAAAAGACTCACTTGTTCTCTTTTAGTGCTTTGATAAACGATTCTCTGTCAGGTTCTTCGTTCGCGACAACGTCAAAGCGCTTCGTAAAGACATTGTTGTAAAAGTCATGATTATACTTGATGTCTTCGCCAATGCGGAGAACGATAGGTTTCTTTGACGCCATGACGAGCTGCTAAGGAGAGTCTTTTCCAGCAACGATGATTTATGACCAGTTACTCGATTTTTTGTTTCGTAGTCTAACTATCCGAAATTAGATAGTTGCTTTCTATCACGGACTCTCTCTGTTCACTTCTACATGGTTTTATGCCAATTATGCCCTGATTACCGTTGTTCTCCCTCGGCCAATTGGTTCGCTGATCCTAACACGGAAATGTCACCGAGGTTCTCGTAAGCCCGCGATAAATCCGTTAGCATGAGGGGAACTCCGAGCGGTCTTCACTTTTGCACACCGAGCAAATGCATTCTTGGCATTATCCGAGAAATCAGCACAGCTGTTCTCATGAAAATGAGGTTGACCTCATAAATAATAGAACTGATGACTGATAATGCGATATTGATACCATTAAGGCAGGTTGTAGTTGTCGCTTTCCGAATGAGAAAACAGTTGATGAACGAATTATTGTGCCGATACCCGAGCTTACGACTCGTGCTTCGGAAAAGGGTCGGTTGTTGACGAGCGGAGATACCAAGAATGTGACTTGGGCGACCAATGGGCATGAAGACCGAAAACTCGGCGAATGGTCCTCGAGTAAGACCCTTGTCTGTTTCCGACGGGATTGTATTCTGATTCGTTGTTGTTATTCGCACAAGATATGTAGTAGCAGTCCAGCGATTGCTCTCTCCCTCTGAAAAAAAGAAAGAAAAAGTCGAATGCAGCCTCGGAATCAAGTTCTTTATGGATCATCAGCTTGGGGGAATTCTATTGGAATTGGGAAGAAGTGGTAGGACATTTCGTGCATATTTGATGTTACTGAAGCATTTGCTCAATCCCCACCAGATTCTACTGAGCGATAGGAACGATGCCCCAGCTTGAGGTTGATTGAGAGCATGCCCAGGATGACATTTGTCAATAACATCCTTTAGAGGGTCAGTGTCGAACGAGCGTGTCGATTTTCAGGACGAATTAAATAGAGTTCAGTTAGCTATACTTTGTCAGGCTGCTATGCTATTCTTCTATAGGGTATACTCTGCTGAAGTATCATATTGGAATCATAGAGTTATAAAACACGCGATATTGAGCTATTAATATACTCCAAACGTGCTACCCCGGAACCCCTTTTAACATGGACCCGATATTAGCTTCATGCATATTTTATTCTAGACCCGAATATTGAGTTGAGGAACGCATTCTGTTCTAGTGGGTTCAACTGATCGCGGTTCCAGGCTCAACCAAACTTCTATAGTCTATCGAGTTGCCACGTCATGCCACATGGCAAAATGCTGTAAAGGTCAAACAAAAGACAGGACAAAGGTAACCGGTATCAAAGAGGGCATAAGAATCATGTCGTGCTGAATAAAAGAGTAAGAAATTGTTCTTTGGGCATTGGAACTCGGTCAATTTAGAGATGCTGTTGGTCTGCCATTCGCCGAATTGATGAATCGATCACCGCTTATTGACTAAATTCATTTCAAAATACCCTATCTTAGAGCTTTTACTATGATGCGATGGTTTTTCTGGAGGTTACCCGAGATCACGGGACATATAGCTTATGCCTTGAAATAGCTAGATCCGCTGAGTGGCGCTCATGCCAGAACCAAGGCGTTGGTCCCCTTCTGGTGTTATCTATCAAATCGCGGTGATTACATCTTACGGACTGTCAAATGTGCCCTACAGCGCCAACGTGGGAAATCTGATGAGAAGTGATATTATCCAAGACATGCATGCAGTCTTAGAAGCCCCTGCTATACACATGACTCGCTCAGGCGGCACACCTTTTCGTTCCCCGACATTTGGCTCCCGAGGAATCCACGCGGCAGACGGGTTCGGCATCGGGGAAGAGCCCGGAAGACCATCAAAAACTGGATTTCCTCCTCGCAAGACGAACCCTTCTGGCTTAGTGGTCCTTCTGCCAAGGAAGATCGGCGTTACGGTATTTGGTGGTGCGGTTCCGGATCCTCAGCGCATAAGCCGGGGCTTTACAAGATGCTGACCGATCCTATCAATCTATCATATGACATGTAAGTCTCCGAATATGAAATCAACAATCTTGAAAAAAACCGGATGAACGGTTACGCACGCACAGATGACTTACCGCACGTGAACTGATGGGTTTATCACCATGCATTGTGATTCTTTAGAGAAGGGATCGGCAGTCTGTGCTTTGCAATCACTGGTTATCAGTGGAACGACACGGAACGACCCCAGGCCCTTAGCCTGAGTAATATACGCAAGCTGAACAAGACGGGCTCTGCCGCTGCATAAGGCTCATGGCTAGGCAATTTAATTCGACGTGCCAAGGCCGAGCTGGAACACGAATCCTTGTTATTGCTCAAAATCGTTGCTTGCATAGCTTCTAGTGGACTCCTCGCCCACCTTGTTGAAACTAAAGGACCGGATAACAAGCTTAGTTTGACCAAAACGAGTTCCATTCTCCATTAGCACCCTTTAATTCTGACTATCTTTTAACTATTGTGAATCTATCGCAGTGCGTTACCTGTCGTGGCAGCTTCCTGGCCCTCCTTTTACGCATTGACGTGACAACTAACCCTGGTCTATCACCGCATATCCCAGGACCCTGAGCTGAGACATTTATCTCGTCTTCTTATCACCGCTGACTCAGAAACCCTCCGACTTTATTCAGATCCTTCACTTTATTTGACGTGTAGCGTCAACTCCGCGGGTCAGCACGGACTTTGGTACCAAAAATGATTGCGGGACGGTGCAACGTCCGCGGTGATATGACATTGGGCTACTAGGTAAATGCTTGATGTTTTTGACAGGCAGCTAGTGAACCCTAGTCCAAGTAGATATAAGAGTAGCATCAAACCCTCCTCGTTTCTGAGATCTGCACACAAACTTTCTTGTCCAGATCGTCTGTCATCATGCGCTGCAACGTCTTGTCACCTTCGCTCTTGGCGCTCAGCCTTTCGACCAGTGTCACTGCTCGTCCCGAGGTTCCTTTCATCAGTGCACTTCTCGACCCCTTGCAGCATATCATCAAGTCTGCTTATGCTGGTGATGGACTCAAGGTCGGACATCTTGGCGAATTGGGTGGCATCCCAGGTGTCGACGCCGAATACGACTACGTTGTCGTAGGAGGAGGCACAGCGGGAAACACCATTGGTTACAGACTCGCAAAGGCTGGTTACAGTGTCGCTATTGTTGAAGCTGGGCCTTTTCTCGAGATCTCCAAGCCTATTCTCGCGACATCGCCTGGTGGAGTGACGGCTGGCAGTGGTGCAAGTCTTCTGGACTCTAACCCTCTTCGCGATTGGAAATTCACGACTACAGCGCAGACAGGCGCTGATGACCGCGAGATTCACTATGCTCGTGGAAAGGTTCTTGGTGGCTCATCTCAACTCAACTTTCTGGTGTACCATCGACCAACGAACGGTACCATGGCCAAGTGGGCCGAGGACGTCGGAGATGATAGCTATACGTGAGTGGCAACCAGAAAACCTAGTCAGAATAACACTAACAATAAAAGATGGGAGCAAATGTTGCCTCACTTCAAGAAGAGCCCCTCATTCACACCACCGGACAATGAGAAGCGCAACGTGACAACCGACTACGACCCTTCCGCATTCTCCAAAGAGAAGGGTCCTCTTCAGATCAGCTACGCCAACTACGTCCCCTCTTGGGCTGTTCTCGTGGAGAAGGGACTCAAGTCCCTTGGTTTCAAGGGTATCGATGGTTTCAGCAGCGGCAGCCTTCTTGGCTGCTCATACACCACAACAACTGTCCAGCCCAAGACCGCTACCCGAAGTGCTTCCGATGACTTTGTCAAGACTGCTCGAAGTGAGAAGCTCAAGACACTCAAGGTCTACACTGAGAGCCTTGCCAAGAAGGTGACCTTCGATGATGACAAGAAGGCCACTGGTGTTGAGGTCAGCTCTCTTGGCATTGATTATTCTCTCAAGGCTAAGAAGGAGGTTATCGTTAGTGGTGGAGCTTTCCAGTCACCTCAGGTTCTTATGGTTTCTGGTGTCGGACCTAAGCAGCACCTGGAAGAGCTCGACATTCCTGTAGTTGCCGATCTTCCTGGAGTTGGCCAGAACCTCTGGGATCACGTCCTCTTCGGACCCTCATTTGAAGTGCAAGGTCTTGATGACACTCTCAGCGCAGCTATCAACAACGACACTGTTTTCCAAAGCGCGCTTGAGGCTTATGCTCAGCAGCAGGCTGGTCCTCTGACATCCAACCAGGTCGAGCTCTTGGGTTGGGAGAAGGCTCCTGAGAAGTATCGATCCAAGTTCTCCAATGAGACCCTCAGGGATCTCGCGACCTTCCCCGATGACTGGCCTGAGATGGAGATCATTCCTCTTAACGTCTACTCCGAGGACTGGTCATTCCCTATCCTGCAGCAGCCCACCGATGGAAAGAAGTACACCAGTCTGAATGGCGCTCTTGTTGCACCTCTATCCCGCGGTAACATAACTCTTCGAACAAATTCGACTACCGACGCTCCTCTTATCAACCCCAACTTCCTGACCAAGAAGGCTGATCAAGAAGTTGCCGTCGCCCTGTTCCGCCGTCTCCGAGAAATCGCCAAGTCCACTCCTCTGAAGGACACCGTACTGAAGGAGGTATACCCCGGAGAGCAACACAAATCAGATGAACAGATCCTCGCTGTCCTTCGTGATACTCTCATGACTGTTTGGCACGCTGCTTGTACTTGCAAGATGGGCAAGAAGGATGATGACATGGCTGTTCTTGACTCCAAGGCCCGTGTGTATGGTGTCAAGGGTCTGCGAGTTGTCGATGCCTCTGCTTTCCCTCTCCTCATCCCTGGTCATCCTGTCGGTACCGTGTATGCGTTGGCCGAGAAGATTGCCCATGATATCATTACGGAAGAGAAGAGTGAGGACTCCGCGTACAAGGTTGATAGTGATGTGGAGGTTTCTTAATGCGTTTAACTGTTTCTTTGATTCTTTGTTAGACTTACCTTATTCCATTTAGACGTACATAGACACATTCACTTAGAAACCCTGAACATGAACTGAAGCAATTTCTACCTCTCATCCTTGGTCCAAGGCTCGGCCCGTCTCCGTCGTGACTGATCAGACTCTTTCTATGCCGTGAGCCTTGATTGACACAGAACAATACGCTACGCCATTCACTGCATGCTCTCTCAACCGAACAAGCCCTCATCTGCAAAATGCAAGTGGAGTTGGGTGGAGCCTTGCCCTGATACGAGAAAAAGTGCGGATGGCCAAAAATGAGGGACACCAGATTTGAACTGATAACCTTTAGGAGTCACGATTTCTTCAAGTTCCTTTTGAAGATACATCGCTGGAATCTAACGCGCTACCGTTGCGCCAGCCCCCCAATGTCGGTTGTCGAGCGGGTTCTTAATTATCATCATGCATCGCGAAGTCAACGTGCCAATTAGCAGTCATGATCTCAGTCACTATTCGCATCTAGGAGCTTTACCAAATCGGGATCATTGATGATAGGAAATAATTATGCTTAAGCGAAAGATGGTAATGGTAATTAGACTCTGCTACAGTGGTTGGGGAGTGTTTGCTTACCACCTTGCAAGTTGGAAACTCTGGTTTCCGCTCGACCTTCTGAGCAGATCGGGTAAACTGCTCTCGCTCTCAATGCAGAGTCAGCTAAAGAATGACCACCGACACGAGAGTTCAAGGCAAAAAGTGAAGACGGGCTCAGAACACCGGCTAATTGCTCAACTTCGCAAAAAACAAATGCTAGGACAGGACCGAGCGTGGATCGAACACGCGAACGCGACCTAGGGATCTGCAATCCCTCGCTCATACCACTGAGCTATCGATCCTTGTAATCGTTAACTGTTCGGATTCGGAATCAGCCTTCATGTTCCAAATTCTGTCAATCGCGCAAGCGACAAAGCTGAGGAGCTTCCCAGCCGTTGATGTCGAGTCAAAATCACTTACCTGTAACTAGGTACGTAAAGGCACCAATCAACGCGGATGCAAGAGAACACAGAAACCTTGTCTACAAAGCTGCACTAGGCTGCTCGCTACTAATACTTCCCACATTGTCTAGACTCTCTAGAAAGTTACTTTAATTAAGTCGTGAAATAGCATTTCACCCAATATCACAGAGACTTTAGTGGAAGGTCGAATTTTGTATCATGTCTGCGAAATAAAATGTCAAATTTATCTTGAATATTGTTTTATACCACTAAGTTCGTCTTCAAAGAACGTCTGTTTGGTGTCTGAGTTTATCCGTTCACTAGTGATAGCTCCCATAACTTCAGTGGCAGCCGCACTCCATTGACTTTATTTCATTATGTGTACTTTCCTTTGTGGCCGTGATTGGTGCTTGTGAGAGCTTTGGCCGCAAACATGAGTGTCTGACAACCTGTGACAGTCCAATTTTGTTGAACACCCTGCGAACAATGCCAGATCAGTGACTCACGGTGGAACGAACAAATCCCAGTGGCATTAACAGAACAATCAAGCTTTCAAGCACCGTGATTCATCCATTTGACTTTTGAAAGTCATTATCTTAATAACTAATAACTCTTTCTTCCGTCCTGTTTCTCAAGTCTTCCTTCTCTTACCACCACTCATCCTCACACCTTTGATCAACAACCTCACTGAAAATGGACGAACTACCCGCCGCCCCCCCGAGTAGACAGGAATACTGCAGCTATTATACAGGACTTCCAGATAGTCCAAATCTTGTTGCGCGATCTACCACGACTCCATGGAACGGTCCGGTAAACTACTGGGACGTCTATGAAAGAATTCTTGACCCTGTCGAAAAGCACGCTGTTGTTCCACTATGGAATGACTTTGCGGGCCCACTGCGTCGCAAGATTCTCGAAGCTGTTGAGGATATTGACTGGAACGCTATCGACATCCTCCGTTGCGGTTCCGCAGATTTCAACGATCGTCACCTTGTTCGGCCAGTCATACTTTTCGTATCGGTAGAGCCTGAATCAACAACATGGCTGAACGGAAGAGCCGTGGCTCTGAAATGCCGTGACGTTCTGCGAGAGCACGGTATCAACGACGTTGAAGTCGAGATCAAGGAGTCCAGAATCACACAGTGCTGCTCGAGTGATCACGACCAAACAGAAAGGTAAGACTCATAACCCCAAAATGAGATTTATGCTAACCAAAGATAGTGAACCGTCGACAGCAAAACTCAGTCCGCACATTCCGAATCTTAAAGAAGAAGGTTACACAAGCGAAAATATCCAGCTCTCTGAGTTCCTGGGTACTAAGATCGCCCCCTCTCGGAATCCAACACGTCAAGGCACCAAAGGTCTTTACCTGCGAATCCGAAATTCCGAAACTGTGGTTGCTTTGACCTGCCGACATGTCGTCTTCGGGCCGAAGGAAGAGAACATCGACTTTTGTCACGACACTCATAACAGTCGAGGTATTATCCAGCCTGGGAACAAGACGTATCAAGACATGACAAAATTCCTCCGCGACCGAATCAGTTGGACCCGGTCTCAGATCGACTTTTGTGAGTCCTCCACACCAGTCCCCGAAAAACAGATCGAACACCTTCGTAGCTGCAAGGTCCAAGAAGAGAGTAGCTTGCAGCGACTTGAACCTTTCGAGTCAATGGAATCACGAACTGTCGGCCACGTCCTTTTTTCACGAAAGTTCGGGTTGAGCAGTTCTTCGCCGGCCCGCTTCCGCGACTGGGCTTTGATAGAGCTGGATCAGAAGAAGCACGAAACACCGGTGAAGAAGTTGAAAAATACGGTACCCGCGAAGCTTGCAGCACTCCTTGTTTTGCCCCGTTATATGCCCTGGTTGTATTTTCACGAGGAACCAAAGCGAAGAGATGGCATGCTTCCCGGGATTCATACATTCACACAGACTGGTGTGATGTCAGAAGCCGAAATGAGATGCCCCGACTTTGATTTCGCCGTCCCAGGAAAGACTGCTGTTGATGAAGATTTCATGCGAGTGTGCATGTATGGTAGCGCAAGTGGAGCAAGCCACGGTGTCACCAACACAGCTAGGTCTGTCGTCCGAAGATTTGTTGGAGGCGTCCCGATGGTTTCTGAAGAATGGTGTATCCTGGGCTCGATTCGGCATGGGAGCAGGAAGCCTTTCTCTACCCAGGGAGATTCGGGTGCTAGTATCATGGGAGATGATGGTCGTGTCGCGGCAATTCTAACTTGTGGTGCCCAGTGGGGTAACCGAGGAATCCATCATATCTCGTATGCGACGCCCGTCGAGTGGCTGTTGGAGGATATTAGAGTACATGGATATGACGTGGAGTGGATGGGCGAAGAATTACCCCTTGAAGATCTCCATTACCGTCTAGAAACTGAAAATTGATGGCGGCTCTACTGAATGATGAAGATTGTACTGGATATCATTCAGTCATAGATCATTCTGGTGGAGTAAGCTCAATGGGTACTAGGCAGTCAATCGGGGCAGACGGAACAAGTCGCTTGCGAGTTCTTGCAAAACATAATGAGAAAGGAACATGAAGATGTTGGCAATCAATGTAGATACTGCTTAGCAAAGCCTTATGGACATGATGCCAAATTGAATTCGTTATTGATAACTAAAGTGAGCCGCCTCTATAGCTCAGTGGTAGAGCGTTGCACTTGTAATGCAAAGGTCCATCGTTCAATCCGGTGTGGAGGCACGCGAATTACTTTTTGTCAGATTGGCCACAGATTTGTTCCGACGAGATATTTGGGGTTTTTTTTTTTTTTTTTTTTTAACATTTTGGTTGCTCAATTGCAATTACCTTTTAGATCGTACTCTGTCGTAGATGGCCCCAAGAAGCTGAGAATGCACAGAGCGCGACACCTATTGCCGATGATGACAAGGCGCCTTCAATTGAATCAATTGCCAACAGTGCTGTCCCACAATAACTAACACGTCCCCGCTGCCTTTAAGGCGTATTCCTTAATCGCCGGCTCTTGCTTTACCTTGGGCAAATACGTGACAAGAGAAATACCCGCAATGATAATCGCGTTCTCAGTAATCAACAGATCTTCTAATCCAAGTCCAGGTGCCAAAGATGAGGCGCAGACCGTTCCCAAGTCCAGCCTGGAGATCTCTCCAGGGCCATCGTGAGTGAGAGCATCCTGGGCTAGAGCGAAACTGAGAGGGTTTATAAGCATGCTCTCGTGGGTATAAAATGAACCACCTGGCTTTCCAGCGCAAACTTTCTGCACTTCGGCATTTGTGACGCCGACATTTCGTTCGTCGAGCAAGTAAGCCGATGCCCCGGTACCTTCTTGCGGCTGGACGATCTCGTCCAGGAAGCTGGAGTATAGACTTGTTGTCGGTACATATCCTGAATCACCGCCGTTCGAGCGAAGCGTCTTGATGAAATTGCTTCCAGCTTCTTGCTGGACAACAGATGGCGTGTTGGTAATGCCCGAAAGGTCGACAAAGTTGGCTAGGATGGTGCCATTGTAATCCGCGCTGATGGCAACATGGTCGGTCGTGACTTTGCGAGTCGATGGCCAGTACTTGAATGCCCATTGAGCATCGATGTTGCCCTGCGACCAACCGATGATAGCAACGCTTCGTTTTGAGAGGGACGCGATGTAGTTGAGAGCGTACGCAGCGTACTCGGCATTGACCTGCGCATCACCAAGAAGAAGTTCAGGTGCATTGACCCATACGGGATCAGCCCAGTCAACACCAGTAAGCAATGGGATGAAGCTGCCCCGAAATGCGGTGTATCCGGTGGATCCGGTACCAGGAAACAGAATCACAGGCAACTTTTCACCGTAGGTAAAAGTGTCTGGGATGTAGATAGCGGACCTGAGCTTGTCCTCGCTGACTGTGTAAGGTGCATCGCAGCTTGCCGCCTTTGGGTAGACGCTCTTTGGTGGATCCGGGTTTCTACAGAGGGTTAGATGCATATGCTGAAGATGGGGGGCTTTTGTTGGCGTACTGATTGCTATTTCCATTCTCTGCGGATCCAAGGCCTTGGGCGTAGCTCAGTAGATCATCCGTTGATCCGGAGACGATACCATTCGCTATCAATCGCCCGCTGTACTCGACGATGTTATCAGGCTCTGAGTTGGCGACCTTTTCAGTGATAGATGATGCTTCGCCAACATTCTTTGGCTTTTTTGTGGCCTTAAGCTTCTGCAGCGTATCGAGTGTCTTTTCTCTGTCTCCTTTGTTCAAGGCGTCGCCAAGGTCATCGAGCAGTCCACTGACTGTCACAGCCAGAGCACTGTTAACACCATTGAAGAGACCATTCAAAGCTTGTCGTCTCTCAATAAGCGACGCTCCATTTGGGGCGTATGGCGCTGCAAGCCCCACGCCGGTCAATCCCAAAGCTACAAGCAGTGCCGAGAAGCGCATTGCTGATGAATTAGAAGGCGATTAGCTCATAGATAAGAAGATAATGGTCAATTGCCTGTTGAAGGATGGGCCAGCTTGCAGTAAATAATTGGGAAATCCCTGTTGCGGGGAGACCTCCACCCATTACGAGAAGATACACATGCAATTAAACTCAACCCGCAATTTAGGTTACCTTCTTCCGGCTGTACCGCTTCGAGCGCTGTGCTCGGTCGTACACGCTTTAATCTATGACGCGAGAACCGCGATTCATGTGACTATCCCCAGCACACCCTCACATCTCCATGTTATTCACGAAATGATCGCCGTCTGGTGATAGTGGAGGAGTCGGGATCGACAGTGGCTTCGGCTCGCCTCTGTTGGCTGGCCTTCGTGCTAACACGCTCGGTCCTTGAGACTATTGAACCCTAGTAAGTCAAGTGCCTCGGCACGGGCATTTCACTCCGCAGCGGCAGTTGAGATTTGCAGTGGGATCGCAGAGCTGAAGGAAGTCAAGCTTCCGAGCTGCATTGTCCACTCGCAATGAATTGAGAAGTTGTTCGGTGGTTCACCACTATACATCTTTTATAGACTCATTCGGTATGCATCGTATGTTGCGCAAAATCACATGTTCCAGGAGTTGTCGCACAAAATTGGCAATAAGGCTATTACTATTGATGCAGTGTAAACTACTTTGGTACAACAGACTTCGTAAGACTAAGAAGTAACATCCGATGTTACTTTCCAGTCATAGAGAGAGGCGGCAGGACTCAGAATGAACTCCTCAACCACTACGCCTTATTTCCAGTGGTTACCAGCTCCCAGAATACCACCAACACCCTCAATCACACCGCGCAGAGATCCCTTGGAGACACTAGCATAGCTTCCGTACGACTCAGTGTAGCCAGGAAACTTCCCAAACAACTTCATATTCACCTTCTGTAGTTTAGGGCAAGTCTTCCCAGCAAGAAGTTGTCGAAGCTTGTCCGCCAAGGGCCTCAGAGTGTTGGCCACATCAGTGAACTGACTTCCGAGAACATCAGGTGCAGCAGCCATGATGATTTGCATAACGAAGCACTCAAGATTATCGTCCTTCAACAGCATCGCAGTGTTGAAGACGCCACCGGTGAGATCGCCGATATCGACACCTGAGAAGGAGTTCACCTTGCCGGTGTTGCCGCCAATGTTCAGAAGACGAGGATACTTCGCAGCATGCTCTAGAACATCAACGAGGAAGTCAGGGACGGAGAATTCATCTTCAACAAGTCGGCGGTACCAGTTCTCCGGGATGCGCTCCCGGCTCTGGTTGACCTTGAAGTTACCAGGCTTGCTGCCCTTGACACCAAAGAAAATTGGAAACTGGTAAAGACCTCACGCGAAAGATATCCCTCAGGATACTTATCGGAGTGATTGGCCATCATGCGAGGAGGGAAGGAATATGCAGCAGGCGAGACTAAAATTCCAGCGAAAGGGGAATAAAAGAAGTGGCTGTTTGTCTTCTCTGAATCTTGAAATTGCTTGTAGTGGAAGGGTGCAAGAGCAGAGTACTGCTCAGGTGCAGGAGTGATTTCGCGGATGGCACCCCAATATTCCACGAAGCGCTCAAGGATGACATGGAAGTTGTTGCCAGTCACATAAAGATCTCCTTTTGCGGCGCTGACATCAGATTCATACTTGTTGTGACTACCGTTGAGGCCAGACGGAGTGCCTAGAAGACCGCCACTGTTGAGAATGTTCTGACTGAAGCGGCTTGGACCGCCGATGGAGTAGCCGGGGCTAAGGGAGACTGGGTTGCCATTGAACATAGTACCATAGACGGTGAGGAAGCCGCCGAGGTCAAGACTCATGCCGTATACCTCGTTGGTAGCCTTGATGATGGTTTGCATGTCTGCGACACCGTTTCTTGGAAGGTACCCATGGTTGGCCAAGGCATTAAGTCCAGGGCAGGGCCCTTGATCCCTCATTAGTACTGGCCCCATGTTGAGCAGAAGATGGCCTACCTCTTTGATCGCCGGCTTTGAGGTTAGGAGGTAGGAACTCATGCTCGCCGGAAACACTGATGCCCTGTTTCTTAGCATCGAACTTCGCAGCTCGTTTCTGCTTCGCGAAGGGGAATCCGCCTGTATCCCTCTTCTGTTCTTGGGAATAAGGGCATTCTGTAGGGCTTCGCTTTGCGTGCTCTTGATAAGTCTTGAGCTGCTCGGCGCTCAATTGGGGAAATGCAAGATCTGTTGGGAGTAGGCAGGCTGCTGCGAGCCACGAAGACAGAAGGACCTTCATGGTGGAAGATCGGTGGTGAAGGAAGACAGGAAGGGAGAAGTGCGGTTGCTGCAGATAGGTACTGGTGAGAAGCAGCTCGGTTTATATCCAGTTCCTTGCTTATGCACCGCCCCTTTCTTTCTTTTCTTCTTTTCCATTTGGAGTTATACACTCTTTGGATCTCGATCCAAGTGTGTATTCCTGTTATTATAAAAACAAAGTCTCAGACTCTTGAACCAAGGCCGCTATGACCTGTCTAAAATAAGGATATAAACTTCGCCGTAGAGAATCCTCTTCCAAGAATTCTTTTTGATTAATCTATTACTGATAGACATTGTAAACACCAAAGGTTTCACAACTTAAGTGAGAATAGATTGCAAAAGCGCTAAAACTTTTATTTCTATAAATTCTAGTAAGTGAAAACTGCTATTGAGATGCCCTCCATTCAATTGTAAATGTATAGTAATGTATCTTATTTCTAGCCGAGGATATTTCACTTAGTAGGCGATCGAAGTTCGTAAAAGGCCGAAAATAGCGGCTCGGTCTTTTACGAGAATACAGCCACTATACAAAATGCCGCCACGGACACTGACTAAAAGCTGACATAGCGGCAGCAAAATGGCGACAATTCTTCTTAAACATTGAAGAGGTAGATTCGGACAATTGGATTTCAATATGCCGAACGAGCATTGAAGCCCATTCCCTCAGCATACTGTTGCATAGATTTACATATAAGCGAGCTCTTTATCGATGTCTCTGAACCTCATGCTGGACTATTTATTATATCTTTCTTTCACTGTAACTAAGATCTCATCATGGCATCTCCATTCTATGTTCCAGTCTCGCTCGATCATACCGCCCTTCTTCTCTCAGATGTTCAATCTCAAATCCTCCGACGTTTCCCTCAGGAAGAGCAGGCTGCTTATCTCGGGAAAATCCTGAAACTTCTAAACTTCTTCCGCTCAGAGATCAAGTCTCGTCGCGCATTAACAAATCGAAAGGACTCTCGCTCCCTCTATGATGATGTACCGCTGATCATCCACCATACACTTCCCTTCAACATCAACTCGAACGCATTCGTCTCGCCTTACAACAAGCTCGCAAGCTGGGTAGCCAAGCTTGAAGCAAGCGGTGCATTCGCCAACGCGCCCTCTGATCCTCATCGTCCTCACTATGGTGTTCCGGCCGAGCTAGTGCCTCCAGGTGGCTGGGGCGGAAAAGATGAAATTTTGCTTGGTAAACTGCAGCCAAACTGTTTTGGGTCCTCAGATCTACTCGCTTATCTAAGGGCTCGTGGGATCAGACATGTTGTGCTGGTTGGGCTAACGACCATGGGAAGCATTCTGAGCAGTGCAAGGGCTGGCGCGGAGTTGGACTTTCATGTTATCTGCGTTGACGATGGAATTATTGATGATGACCCTGAGGTTCATGAGTTCATCATGAAGCGTATTCTGCCAAAGTTTGTTGACGTTGTTACGGTCAAGGATATCGTGAACCTCGGAAAGGAAAAATCAAGTGGCTAACTTGCTTCCGACTCGAGACTAAGACTGTCGCTTCAATTCATAATACATACTCTTACACCAATAAATATCTTAACAGTATTGACGCCCGCCATATCTATCATGAACCATATCTCATAAACTCCAACCCAAACTATGCATATCTATGTACCAACCGCGGTGCACTCGGCATCTGCGTAACACCTCTTGTATGCTCAAGAGCTGGTGCATTTGATCCATCGCTGATATTTCCACTCTGCAATTGTGTTCCTCTCTGTCTTCTTCTCCTTTTCCTGATACAGGAGAATATCACGCAAAGGACCAAGATCAGAATAACTCCGCCAACAGAAGCCGTTGTTGCAATGACAGCTGTCCTGTTCCTATCGAACCAACTTCCTCCTGACCCTCCTCCTCTGCTACCCGAGTCTTCATCATCGTCACAGTTCTGTACGTCAACGGGGCATTGACTGGAACTTCCGTCGCATGTCTCTTCGGGATCACAAGAGGCTGTACTTTCGCGGCAGACTAGGCCGCTTGAAGCGACTTGACATTCGTCAGTGCAGCATCCATCTGTGAGTGGATCGCACTCTGCACCGCTACGGAGTTGGCAGGTCGAAGGGTTGCAGCAGGAGTCTGCAGGACATCGGTCTTCACCACCGCAGTCGCATGACTCACCAGGCTCGACTATGCCGTTGCCACACTGACTGTCGTTGATGTCGGGGACCTCGTCCTCACTGACCAGGCAACTCGTATCAACGTGCTCCTCGCCAATTCCTGTGCAGATGGTGCCGATAGTACATGGCGAGAACTCCTCCAGACCCGGAGAACTTTGGGGGTTCATGATGTACTGGTTCCGAGCATCGCAGGTGGTCTCACTTCGGGGACAGCAGTCGTCGGAAGTTGAGTATCCTGAAGACCCGCAATCGCCCGATGTACAGTCATGAGAAGCTCCAAGGTTATGCGCCAGCTCATGCGCAAAGACCTGCCATTCCGAAGATGTACGAACAACGACGTTCGCAGAGGCTGTACCGCCGCCACCCCATGATGACCCTCGTGATCGATTACACAGACTTCCGATCCAGGCGATGCCAACAGTTGAACCGCTTCGACAGGCGCTGAAAAGAGACCAGACGGTCGTTTATGTCGACGTTTGCTGTGCAGGGAAGGTTCCAGGGCATTGATCGTGGTGCGTCAGAAGGACAAGATGGGTCGCTCATAGTCAAGTTCTGAATGGCCAGGGCGATGTTGAAGGTGTCTTCGTAGACTTGTGATGCGATATTCACTTGCGAA
Source organism: Fusarium dlaminii (assembly GCA_013186775.1). Classification (NCBI taxonomy): domain Eukaryota; kingdom Fungi; phylum Ascomycota; class Sordariomycetes; order Hypocreales; family Nectriaceae; genus Fusarium; species Fusarium dlaminii. The sequence continues at coordinate 542,267 of JAAOAL010000047.1, read as the reverse complement.
ATGATGTTGTCTCGAGCATCTTGCATGTTGTCGAATTCTGCCGTGTATGAACAGTCGGCGGCGATGCCTATCAAAGCGACTCTTCGTGAGTTTGGGCATCCTTCTGTAGACCCTATTACATCTCTGGGGTCGAACCAATCGTTGACGTCTTGTCGGGCCAGTAGAGGATGGTGGTTATCCTGGTCGTCGGAAGTCTGGCGGCGTCGATCGTCGTACCTATGTGCCTGACATGTCGGCTCATTTGAGGATGACCTTTGCGAAAGAGCTCCGTCGCTTTCATCTCTTGCTTGCTTCCATACCACCATTCGCTCAGATCTCTTTCTGAATTGCCCATCCTGAATTTGTCGCGCCTGGCGGTAATTCGAATCCAGTGAAATATGGTGATAAGTACCGTCATTTGTGAAAGTGCCCTCAATGACGTGTCGGCCTTGGCGATATCGCACCATTACTCGTGCCCATCCTACTCTTCTCTGTGTCTGCTTCTCAATGTCATTTACAAAAGCTATACCCTTGTATAGCAACGGACGTTGGATCTGAATATCAGTGACGACACCATGATTGTCTGTGGAATTAATGTGTTGAACGGTAGTGAGACGCGATACAACATTTCTGGAAGGCTGTAGGTTCAGTGTAATCCGTTGGCGCTCATACGGAACTTCGAATTCGACCTGGAATGAAGACGCAGAGTCGAGAGTATGTGGACTTTGAGAAAAGTCCAGTTTCTCAATCGTTGATGATCGATCAATGGTATCTCTAGCAACAGATAACGCTTGGCGCACATGTCAGTATTCCATCATGGCGACGCGAGCTATAACATACCTTGAACAGAATAAAAAGAGTAGACCTGAGAAAAGATCAAGAAAAAGGTCACGAGACTCATAGCTATCAGCTGTCCACAGAAGTTCACCGTCACAGACTCTTTAAAACAGACATGTCAGAGTGGAATTTTGGAGAACCATATATGAAGATCTGACGTCGGATTTAGCAGTTTCAGAGCGGTATGGCCCCCATCTATGACACGGGGACTGTACGCGTTCTCTTGGCCAGTTAGCGAAGCCAAGACCTAGGTGCGTCTGGGCGGGTTCGGCTTCTTCCAAGGCAGCTGAGCCACTCTGGCCTCGTAATTAAGGTAGTGTGATTTTTTCTTTGTTACACAGATTTCGGAGTGCGGGTTGTGCGAGGGTTCTTTTTCACGGCTATCTCCATGGATATAAATTTATGTGCTATTGATTTGAGTGTTACTGTCTCAGCCTTGTATTGCTCTGTTATACTGAAACCGTCTCTAGTAGCTGATCCCCATTTCTGTAACCTTTTGGCATTCATGATGCTTTAATTCATGGTTATTGATGATACCCTGGTAGTCTCAGTTGCATCCTCATATTAAGCTTAAATGTTTGTGTGCGGGAAGCCCGGGCTCCGGACCCCGCCATGGGGAGGATGACATCGGAGATGCTGACAAGGCGACGCCTCCTAAATCCGAAAGGCGAGAACCTTATCCACTCACGGAGGTTTCAATGACGCCTGAGCTAACGTATGCCATCTTGGCATTGAAATTGTCAGCATCACAAATTAAGGCCGCGTGGTCATCACAGCAGCCACTTTCGGCGCTGGAATTAAGTGCCAGAAGAATTTAAGCTTAATCTCGGATTATTTCTTGTTTCATTGGTGATTCAGATGATCATGTTGAGATGAGGCTGATGGGCAGAACAAGCCATCGGGACAGTTAAACGTGCCCATTCAACGACAATGCAACATAAAAGTCTGGATAAAGAATTAAAAGAAACAACGGTGAAACCGGTAGAGAAGCAGCCAAGTGCACCGTAACATTATCCTACAGCAGTAGCATCATATGCAAGCTGCTGATGCGCTAAATTCTGCAAGTTCAAGAAGCGTTAGAGTACTACAGTACAAGCGTGGAAACGGCAGCGCCCGGATGCGTCAGGGTCTCTGCATCGAAGAATGCACCGAAGGAATCCACAAAACTCTATAACGCCAATGAAGTGAAGTGCCTATGATCCGCGGCTGGGTATTCATGTACAAAAAGCATCCTTCGATGGCAATTTGCACTGCCTAACTGGACAATCGTCAAATAAGATATGGTCTACGGTGCTTGGCATGGATTCGTCGTCATTTTTTGGCGGGAGATGTCTCGGCGGTCAGAGCGGCCAAGGACGCTTTGTGTCATCAGTCTTTATGTCAGAGGCAGGATACGGTAAGGCTCGGATACCCGGATGTAGCAGCGCATCATGATCTAAGAAATCCATGAATCCTTTTTGCTTAATGCCAATCATTGTTGCAGTCAGGCATGGCACCGTCGGCCTGATCTCGGCCGATACCACGAGGGATGGACCAGTGAGAAACTAAGCCACTTCAGATTGGTTGTTCTTTTAATTGGACTAAATGGCGTAAAGGGGCGCTTATTCGATAATAGATAAGATATCGCCTGAGACATCTACCCTGCATGTTCATTTGAATCAAGTCGATCAACTAATGCCTCAATAAACTGGTATCACTTTCGTTGAACACTAACTATCATAGATTGGAAACTTATTTAGAGATGCTTGTAAGGTGATACGTAATAAAATTTTCCGAAATCGGTCTTGTTTTGGTAGATATTGAGTGGAGGACGATCATCCCTAAGCTCACTACAATAACATGCGTCTAGTAATGCTGCCAGGCAAGAGTTCAGGGTGAGATAAGAACCTGAGAAAGGGGGTCGCTGATCTTGGCTGCCTTCTCAAATGCCTCCGCAAACTTCCCCATCGGAAAGTTGCCAACAGTCTGTACAGCATCAAGTTTCAGATACCCTGCCTCCAGCAGCTTGATCATGTTGCGCATATCGTCCTTCGTATACATCCACTTCCCCTTGAGTGTGATGTCATTGAGCATGATGAACTGAGTAGGCAGCTTCAGTTCATCATGTGCACCCATCAAGCTCACCCGCCCACCGCGACGAAGCGACATAATACAACTCTTGAAGTGAGTGCTAGTGATAGCTTTCCCTGGAGAGATGTCGAAGAAAGCATCCGCCAGACCATCCTTGGTCAGCTCTTTAACATCGTTCTCGACGTTTCCGGTGTTCAGAACTGTTCTGATTCGCTCAGGGTCCAAAGCCTTCACCTTGTTCAGAGTTTCGTGGTTGCGACCGACGGCGATAACCTGAGCCCCCATGGCCAGAGCAGCGAGAACAGCAGCGCTCCCAAAAGTTCCAGCAGCAGGGCTAATGATGACCTTCTCGCCAGATTTGATGGCTATATCTTGGAGTCCTCCGAATGGAACCGAGATGGTCCAAAGATATGCCAAATCTTCCATGGAGTATCCGAGACCTCCTTCAGCTCGGTTGCCTGTGAGCCGATTCTCGTCTAGCGGGAAGCAATTCTCTAGAGGAACTTTGGCGTACTCGGCATAGGTACCGTCTCGCCACTCACCCTCCATGAGCTTATTACTCGCAGTGTCAAAGCCTCCGGACAGACCATGGAGGATAAGGGAGTTGGGATTATCCCGCGCCTGAATGAAGCTGTCGAAAAAGACAAGCTGCCCAGGCTTAAGAGAAGTTGCATCAGGACCGACAGCAGTAACGCGGCCGATGGCACTAGAACCTATGACAAAAGGCTCAGGGTAGGGGTAAGGCTTGTGACCACTGTAAACTCGGTCTGCGTAGGTCAAGACGCCAGCTGACAAAACGCGGATCACAGCACTCCCGGAGCATGATCGAGGAGTATCCTGGGTGGCTACTGAGATGTCATAAGGATCTCGGGTAGAATGAAGGACAAGTGCTCGGTGGGTCTTGGGAAGTGCTGCAGTTGAAGTTGCCATGATGAGCAGAGTCGATTGTTGTCAAGTTGTTTTAGATGAGGTGTTTTGGGTTCTGTGTTCAGAAGAATGTTCTGTTTCTATTTGCTCGTGCGAGGCATAGCCTTATATACATCTTCTCTTTATAGCCTCTTAAAGTAATTGCCCCTTGAATATGGTTGTCCATATAGTCAACACCAGTTGAGTTGCTACTTGGGCCATCTTTCAGACGCTGGAATCTACCAATCAGGTACGGCGAAGCCGGGCCCGGGTTTAATATCAGTCTTGCACCCGATTTATTCATAGACGATCCTCTCCGGGGTACCCGGACTTAACAGAATTTTAAGCCCGACGCCGTATAGCGCATAAGTTCTGTGCGCTCTGCCATTCGGGGGCCGCTCCAGTTCTTTGTTCAAGTACCCTCTAGTGGTTTTAAGTACTAATGGCCTCTAAAGCTCCCTCGATTAACACCGGGCCCGGACGGCACCAAATTCGCTCGTGCAACACCTGCAAAAGTAAGAAGACGAAATGTGACAAGAACACACCATGTTCGTCATGCGCTTCTTCGGGCAGAGCATGCACTTACCCACCGATTGGGAAGCGCGTGAGGCGGACGAAGAAAACGATTCTGGCGGAGATGGCCGGCCGTATTGCGAGTTTAGAGCGCAGCCTTGCCGAAGCGACTACGCATGGGAATCTGTGCCGCAACAGCTTCGAACCAAGCATAATTGCGGACAAGCAAGATTCGCCCAAAGATTTGTTATTACATGAGGGCTCGACCGGCCAGTACCTTAATGAAATACTGGTAACTCGAGTCGTTCGTGAAGTGAGTTCTGGTAGTACTGCATGATGATCGTGGTACTCATATGTAACAGGACGAAAGTATTGCAACTGCTCTAGCGACATCGCAGCATAAGCAAAGAGAGCCCCCAAGCTCTCCCTTTGATGCAATGGGAATCATGTCCTCTCCCTGCTATACCCAGCACCCTTCTGCATTTCACCCTGGCAAAGCTACTGCCATCGAGCTTTGGAATATCTACCTGAACAACGTTGAAATCATCCTCGGACTCAAGTTGACGCACATTCCCACCGATGAAGTCAGGGTTTATTCAACTATAGATGAACCTGTCACTGCAAAACTTGACGACCTTGCCTTTTGCTACAGTATCTACTTTGCAGCGGCTGTGTCACTTGAAGAGCCGACAGCGCTATTCTTGGACAAGACCACTGTACTTCAACGCTTTAAAATGGGCATCGAACAGGCCTTTGCCCACGGTGACTTTTTTAATCGGCCAACATTGACTGGTCTACGAGCTCTAGCTATATACCTCGTGAGTTTACTCTACCACAGTCCTCGTGTGGCATTTCTAAATATCTGGAATTAAGTCAGCAATCCGCGTTCATAATCGAGGGAAGTCTGTGTGGATTCTCAATGGTCTCATCATCCGAGTAGCTCAATCTCTTGGGCTCTATAAGGATGGGACAAAACTTGATTTGCCACCTTTTGAGTCGGAGCTCCGTCGAAGACTTTGGTGGCATATTATTACAAGAGATAGCCGGTCTGGGGAAGACTTCGGTTTGGAAGACCCCAATGACCTGCTATCGACATCAGATGTCAAGCTACCATTAAATATTAATGATGCTGATATATTGCCTGGAATGGAGGAGTTGCCAGTCGAACGGACCGAATGGACCTCCATGACGTTCTCGTTGATCAATGTCGACTTGGCTAAGGCTATGGAAAAGCTCAAGGCTAGCACCGCCTCAGCACCAACGCTCAGCAAAGAACGGAGAGACAAAGTCGTTCAAGAAGCGTATACCAAGATTAGGGCCAGACTGCAGAAGTGCAACCCAGTAACCCCGCACCAAAGACTCACGGTCCACTGCACAGACTATCTCCTACGGAAGCTCGACTTCGTCACAAACCAACAGTGGCTCTTATCGCAGAAGATGGAGGTCAATAACTCCATACTAAAAGAAGAAACACTTGTCGCCGCTCTAGACATCCTAGAAGCGAGGACAGCAGGCGATGACCTTTTTTTAGCGCAGTTCTCCTGGGCTAAGAAGGTTCATCCGCAGTACCATGTAACATTATATGTTCTGTGGTATTTGTGCACTAAACCGCAAGGTCCGTACGTCGAGCGCGCATGGCTGGCTATAAATAGCATCGTCGAGCAGGAGATGGCTCTTGAGTTCATTGGTTGTACTGGAGCTAAACCAGCTGTTCTGAGGGCGTTGAGGACAAAGGCCGAAACACTGCGGAAGAGTCTAGACGCACCAACTGCAAGGGCTGGGTGCAACATAGAACCTGCTACATCGACTGAGCTAGGACATATGGAGGACCCTTTGAAATTCATCGAAGGTTTCAATTTCGATGAGGAGGTTTTTGAAGATGGAGTTCCATGGTCATCGTGGACTTCGCTGCTTCAGGAACTTCAGGCGGATCAACCGTTATTTCAATAAGCCGATAGATATTTCTCTTCTAAACTACGAGCCGTATCGCTATAGAGACCTCAGGAAGCAAGAAAATATAAGACTTTAGAAGAGGGTATTGAAATAAACTTAATAAAGAGTCCCCTAAGCTTAGGCTAAGTTACCTAAATCTTTTTATTACTTAGGATTAAGGTCCTGAGATTTCTTTTCTCCCCCACAGCAGGTAATAGAATAATAATTATATAAAAATGAGGCACCAGAAACTGAATCACAGTGTGAGTGACTGCAGTAAGCTCATTCCGGACTGTAGCCGTCACGGCGTTGCAGAGCCACTTCCTTAAATCCGAAGTCCGTAAATCCGACTCCTTAGCTTATAAGGCGATGAATATTAGATGCACCAGAATTTTAGCAAATCTTCCTTTGTGTGAGTCAACATATCAGAAAATATGGCAACTATCCTAGTTACTGGTGCAAACCGCGGGATCGGTTATGCCATTGTGCAAGCCATCGCTACCCGCCTCCCTTCATCCACCATCGTGCTTGGGTGTCGCCGAAAGGATGCAGCACAAGAAGCCATTGAATCACTAATTGATAGTGGAATCAAGAGTAAGCTTGGCTATGTTGAGTTGGATATTGAAAACGACGCTTCTATTGAAGCAGCAGTGATATCTCTGGAGCGAGAATATGGGAAACTGGACGGTATGTGTTCTGATCATTTACTGAACCGGAGAGCTGACCACGACAGTTTTGATCAACAACGCTGGCAAAGTTGAGCGAAGATCGTCGGATAATCTAGCTGATATCCGAGCAGCATCCAACTCTTGTTACAACAATCTCGTCACTAGCAACGCTGTGGTTACGCATGCCCTTAGTAAACTGCTAAGAAAGAGCTCCGAGCCAAGAGTCATCATGATCTCGAGTGCTCGCGGCAGTATGGCCAGAACAAACAACAAAGAGGTTCGTGACCCAATAGACATCTTGTACGAGCGCTCATCTTTGCTAGCTCCCTCCTGTTGCCAACATCGACTATTGCGTCTCTAAAGTTGGTCTTAATATGCTCATGTTGCACTTGCAAGCTGCCGAGAACCACAATGAGAATGAACCTAAGATAGCATTCTGGGCTGTGAGTCCAGGACACTGCAAGACGGCTTTCAACGGCTACAAGGGCAGGAAGGAGCCTTTAGAAGGAGCCGAGGCAGTGGTGAGGTTGCTTGAGTCGAGCAAGGGGGACATTCAACCTGGGACATTTTGGGAGTACGAGAATGGTAGCTTTCAGCAAGTTCCTTGGTAATTTAAATTGAGAATATTGGTAGAAGAAGATTAATATTTGAGTCTACCTCTTTCCATGTCATCAAGAAGGCTCTAGACTGTTAAGGAACCCAATGAGCCAATCACCCCCAAACTTCATGTCAATCTCATGAGCATGTCGAGTCTTCATCGCCTGAACTGCCTCAACGCAAATGTTCTCCAGTACTTCCGTCTTCCGCGAGGGCAACTCCTTAGCAACTTCTCCAAACCATGCGAGAGCTCTCTCAATGAGATTACTATCCCGCTCAAAGTCCGCGTGCTGAAGATCATGTAGGTTGTTGGCAGTCAGGAGTACCATTGAAGAAATGTACGTACAAGTCGCGACCCTATGCATATTAGCGCTGGTCAAATGTCGGCGCGTGGGACGACTTACCATTTCAACCAGCAATATCTGGGCACAACATACTCGAATAGGATCATGAAGTCTCGCGCTTGTCCTACCAATGAGTTCCAATCGCTTGGTAGTTGTAATGCGCCCACTCCTCTGCCATGATCACGTAAAACGCCTACCCATTGCTCATCCCAAGCATGTGCCCTTGTTATTAACATTAAGGATAGAAGACTATTTGTATGAAGAATGCAGAAGAAAGCACCGATCGAAGGGTTATTACTCGTAGTTGTAATGACGTCAGCAGCGCCGAAGTCTGATGGCACTGAAGCTTTCCAGTTGTTCAGTGCGAGCACGATATTCTCTCTCTTCAACCTTCGTTCTTCAGGTGTCCGTTTCCAGGCGCGAGTTGAATAGAGGTGGTCGTAGATGTCACCTTGAATGCTTGCAAGCTGGACCCGGGCGAGAAAGTAGTCCATGGTGGTGCTACCATCGACGCTCGTAACTACACCAGCACTAGAGTCACCGATGGTAACAGTGCTGAATGACATAGGGAAGTCAAGATCAATGTCCTCGTCGTTTTGGATAGACGGCTGTTGGGTGCGGAGGCTGAGATCCTTATCAACGATGTATGCTAGCCAGAAGACACGGGCATGTTGTTGTCTTTCCACGGGATCAAGATGCGCAGAATAGGCACGGTTATGTAGACCGATCTTGTGTATGAGACGCATCGCTGTTGATATAATGACCAAGGCCGGCGTAGAGTCGTGTCCAGTTTGTAGCAGCATAGCCATTCCAACTAGCGTCTGAATATTAATGAGCTGAGTTTGGCTTAGCGTTATAGCCCATAAAACCGATTGAGCATGGCTCAGATAGTTTTCTGTAGTGCCATACGGAGTGCCGGCGCTATTACTCTCAGGCATCTGCTGTAGTGCCATGGCTAGCACTACATTGATCGCAGCCCAGACGACGGGGTCACGCTGTTTCGGTTCGAGAGCGTATGTCTCTCCAACAAGTCGGAGAAGAGTGTCGGGATGGAAGAGAGGCAATAACGAGTTAACAGTATTGAGATAGACGCCAATCATGTGCATCGTCTGCTGTAGGGGCGGGAGTTTGAGAGAGTGGCGTATCTTTCTGACCTGAGCGAGGTCATCTTGGAAGTCTGCCTGGGGCGACGCCGGCGCAACGGATGCGATCTCTGTTGCTTGTCTGTATTGAGCCTACAGCTTGATATTAGCCCCTGTTCACCGACCAATTCTGCAGTACATTACCAATTGCTGTTGTAGTTCTTGCATCTGCGCTTGGAGGCTCCGGATTTCATCCTCCTTTTGGTGTTCATCATCTTGTAGAGCTTTAGGTTTCCACTTTCTACTACGAGCAGTGTGTGTACAATTTGTCTTGTAATTGACACAATTTGAGCATTTAGGCTGGAGTCCATCACACTTGATCTTTCGTGTATAACAGAGGTCGCACGCCTGATCTCCAGTTAGCAAGCCATCTGTATATACCGTTGAATATTACTTTTCGTGGTCGGTTGTTCGATTGCATATTGCACTTTTGGTATGGTCGCGGGTATTCGCTGCAAAAGGTGGGATTAAAGGGATGACAATGCTTCCATGGAGGGAGGTTATAGTGGTCCAGCCGCTTCCGCGGAAGCGGAGTTGGCTGACAAAGCGCATATTTCTAAGGATAAGCTTCCCAACAACTCCATTGTTTCTGTGACTATGCCGTTTTCGGCTTCCATGGAAGTTTCAATTCTGATTATCTTCTGATAGAGCTGGTGTGTAATGCCTTCCATGGAGTAGGCTGAATGACTCAAATGGCGCTCGAGTAAGGAATCCGTGGCAAAGTAGCAACTCCAACCAAAACAGGCATTCCTATAAAATTCCCAGATTACCATCAATTAGGTATCTTCACAGCTAAGGTACTTCAACAAATTCATCACAAGCAACATTCTTCAAGAGTAACCATGGATAACTTTGTCTCTTTCACTAAAATCTGGCATAACAAGCCATATCCCTCCATTGACCCAACTCGCCCGGAGCTCAGTGCAGCCGGTAAATTTGTCGCTATCACTGGTGGTGGTACAGGCATTGGCAGGTCAATTGCTATTGCCTTTGCGCAAGCCGGAGCATCAGCCATCGCTATCCTCGGAAGACGTCTCGATAGACTTGAGACAGCTGCAGCCGAAATCGCAGAGGCCAGTGGAGGCAAAACAAAGGTCATTTTCGAGGCTGTCGACATCAGCCAGCGAAGCAAATTGGATACTGCGGTTACAAGCCTGGTCAAGAAAGCGGATGGCGCCAAGATTGATATTCTGATCAGCAATGCCGGCGTTTCTCCCGATGTGGGAACAGTCGTTGGTTTTGATGAAGCCGAGTTTCGTCGGGGCATCGAACTCAACGTCATTGGCGCCTTCAACACCCTCCAGTCCTTCGGACCTTTCCTAACCAGCAATGCCTACATCTTCAATACATCAACCGGAATGGTGCACCTGAGGCCGATCGCTCAATGCTGGGCGTATACTGCCGTCAAAGCCGCTGTCTTCAAGATGTTCGAGTACCTGCAGGACGACAATCCCAAGTGGCACGTTGTCCAGATTCAGCCTGGCGTTATTCACACCGAGCTGAATGAGAGGTTTGATGTTGTCGGGCAGGATGATCGTAAGCCACCTTAAACCTTTTGTGGATTACTAGCTGATTGATTATGTAGCTGCGCTTGCAGCTCAATTCTATGTGTGGCTTGCGTCACCAGAGGCGGAGTTTCTCAAGGGCAAGTTTGTCTGGGCGAACTGGGATGTCGATGAGTTGAAGGCTCGCGCTGATGAGATAAAAAACTCACTTATCTTCAAGGTGATTCTCAACGGCGTGCCCATGTGAGGGACAGGCCTTTCACGAGCTGCGGCCTTGCCCGATGTCAAATTTCATTAGGCCATAGAAGATCTGTGTTGCTCTTCACATAGACTCAATAAACTTTATACGGTCGTGAAATTGAATCAATGTCTACTCTTTGTATATTTTATGGCAGGGTATCAATGTATGTAAGGACTATCTTGAACTCTTCCACATATTAATTAGCGGGCTTCGGCTTTTGCCATGAAGCTTGCACGACCCGTTGACTCGTCGAAGACATTATAACCGATATCAGCGGCATTTGGCGGAGTATATACTAATACATGTTAGCTAGTAACTCAATGAGAAGTCGTAGATGCTATGGAACTTACTGTGCAAGGAGACGGCCACTTGGGTAGGGTGAGGGTTATGCACTCGGTGAAGACCAATGTCGTCTGAGATGTATGTGACTTGATCGGCTTGGTGGGTATTGGCACTCTTGATTGACAGAGGACGGTCTTCGCAGCCCTTCCGAGGCATGTTGTAGATAGTCTCTGTCAATTCGCCTGCTAGCACTTTCAGGATACAGTGGGCATTGGCGTGGTCGTGAATTGGTGATCCCTTTCCTGGGTTCCAGACTAATAGGAGCTTTAGGGAAGTTAGTACTGAAGACACTTATTGATCGAAAATACTCACGATATTGGCCTTATGGTTGATGTTCACAATAGCATTGCGTGTGTAGTTCTTCTCTGGACAGTTGTGATAATAGCGTGCCCAGTCGTTAGGGTTTGATGTGTATTTCTTGGCCAGGGAAATGAGATAGTCCTCGTCGATGTCATCGCAGCCAATACCACCCTCCTCTCCTAAATGAGCTTTGACATCGCGGACAAAGTCATCCAGAGAGTAAGTTTCGGGCTCCTCGAAGTCAGTGTAGGAAGTGAAGGCTTGGTGAGATGATTGACACGGTGTAAGTGGCAGAGGAGCGAATCGTGTTGATACGGCAGCCATTGTGATAGAGCTCCAATAGTGGTGTGAAATAAATAAATGTGATAATAATCTTATGCCTTAAGCTTTAAAAGTATTGTATTAGTGTGAAGTGTTTGATTACAGCCCGGTTTGGACAATGTTATCAAGGTGCTATCTATAATAGAGTCGTATCTTCAATCGCCGAGCCAACGTTCCAGGGCCAATTGTTTGCCGGTGCCTTCGGGGATTCAAGCACTGCGTTGATTGGCTTACAGCCTTTCAGATAACGGAAATGCCCGGTTGGTACCTTGTTCGGCGATTGAAGGCCCTGCACGAAAATAGAAACATTCTAACCGTTGAGCCAAGCCACATCGCAATACAACAAAACAAATGTACTACATCCATTACAGATGAAACGGCTAGGAGTCCAAAACTGCCTCGAGTTTGACTTCCCTATGGAATCAATGTAGAATGAACAATGGGAAAGAGAACAATGAACAGTGGGATTCTCGGCTTGAGATTGTAGATCATGTGGATATCTTCGGCTTATCGGCTGTTATCGACTGGCCAAGACGTGGCCTGATATCGCCTTATCAGTACATTGACCACTCACAAACTCGAATCAGATCATCCTGTCTCCACTCAACATTCCTCAACTTCGTGTTTGCTTCTACCGTTGAGATAGCATGATACATATGCACATTCGTCCATTCAATCATTTCACCGTCCAATCTCATTTTTGACCGCTGAAGATAGGATCATATGCTTGGGGTAATCTAACGATCCTACATGAGGCTCATGCCGTGATTGCGCAATCTGTCCTGATCAAACCCTGCATATCATTCAATCGCCGACTCACCCGAATCCACCTCCTTCTGATATCCCATCCTTACCGACTCACCGCAGATCATCATGACAATCTCAACAACCGGATCAGTCAAATCAACCGGCATAGCAAGTCTCGCTTGCGTCGTCTGCAGAAAGCAACATCTCAAGTGTGATGCGGGGAAACCCTCGTGTTCGCGTTGCAAAGAGACGGAGCAAGTATGCTACTACGAACCATCGCGGCGTGGTGGACGTCGCAAGAAGCATCGTTCGCCAGCTGAGGAACTTCAGCAGAGGACTAGACAGCCCGTGATGCAGGCTAATCAGGGCGATCAGCAATCTTCATATGTGGATTGTGTAACTGTTAATCCCATCAGCTTACCTATTACACCAACATCGTCTTCCCAGGAATTACCATCATCTGGATTAAGTCAGAATACAGCTCCCAGCAATGACTTGGTTGGAAGTGTCACCCGACACACCCGACAATCACCCCGGAGCGAGAATGTACAAACTCAACGACGGATTAGCAACGACCAGACCCCTGCTCAACAACCCCAACCTCAGAACGATAATGTCATGTCATATCTAACCCATCTTGACCCTAACATTATTACGCAAACCTTTGGCAGCAACAGCTTGGGAAGTCTCAATACTCCCATACAGCCTTGTTCAGATGGAGACCGCCTTCTTCGACTGTACTACGAAAACTTTCACAATGCCCATCCATTCCTCGTTCCAAGTTCGATGTTCACATCGCGGAATTATCCTCCATACTTGCGGCGCATGGTTGAGTTTGCAGGTTCTCATTATGCTTCATCTGGGCCAGACGCGCAACTACGCGCTGAAGTCGCGACTGACATGATGTCCGCCATCGAAACCTCTACTTACATGGTTCAATCGCTTCTGATCTACTCCATTCTCCTCTTCTTCAGTCGCGATCTCGACACTGCGAACAGAACGTTTGGCCAATGTACTCAAATGGCCATGGATTTGGGCATGCATCGTGAAGACTTTGCATCATCGAGACAGCTCGATAATCCAATTGAGGCCGAGAGTTTGAGGAGAACTTGGTGGGAGATTTACGTTACTGACATCTCCATGGCGATCCCTCCCAAGACCATGATTCTCCGATGCAGCAGTACACCACCGAAGGTTCTTTTGCCATGCGAGGAGGCCTTCTACAATGGCCGACTGGATATTCCTCCATCACATCACGTTCTTGAGTTCAAGAGACGAGTGCTCTCAACTGGCGACGTGGCCTTCTCCTCATTCAGCTATCGCATTGAAGCTGCCACGATTCTAGGACGTGTCTTGTTACTGAATCAGTTGAAGAACACGAGTCACGATCATACCCAGTCCATCGAAAATGCTCTTCTGAGCTGGTCGAACCATCTGCCTTCCGGAAAGCTGGAGATTGTTGACTCGTATGGTAACATCGATGAGATGATGTTCCAGGCGCATATGATCATCGCCTTGGCCAGCATGCTATTACATCTCCCGCGCAGCAACTTGTACCCGCTGCTAGCAGATATCAAGGATCCCTTCCTGCCTTTTGGCCAGAACCATCCTCTTTCGTCATCAACGAGTCTTATCCAAGGTATCAAAGCAACCGACGCTTCAAGAAGGATATCAGATTGCATATCGCTCTGCCCTAATGTCCCAAAACATACACCATTTGTTATTCCAGCACTGGCACTATGCGGCTTCATACAAATCGCAACATCCCAAGGCCATCCTGACGAATGCTTCGAGCACCACTACAACCGCGTCACCCTCGTCCTCGGATGCCTCAAGAGTGCCCGGCGCATGTGGCGCATGGCAGAAGCAGAATACGACCGCCTTCGCTGCTGCGCTTCAGAACTCATCGCCGACGCCATGGATAGGATGAATGCGCTGCCTTTATCGCAGACAATACCCAACTCATCTTCTTCAATGCCTACAACATCTGACCAGGGAGGAGATCTAACTTTAGTGTCGCCGGCGCGCGGGAACGCTGACTCGGGATTACCAAGATTTGATCCTCTCTTTCTGGATCCTGTTTGTTATGATTATTCGTTGTTCAGCGCTTTGCCCGACTTTCATAGCTCTTAGACTGCGTTTTACTATTTGGAAAAGTGGAAAAAGGATACCCTGCAAGGCGAAATTGACTCTACTCATTTTTGGCGCACCGATGTGCGATCTTTTCTCAATAAATATTTTCTGAAAGAATGTCTCAGAAAATGCCTTCCGATTGAATATCATGCAGCTCTCAAATTTTCAGGGTCCTTTCATTGGTCGCGGTGCATACCTAATAGTGCTAAGCGCCAGAAGGCATTTTGTCAGGCGCATTCACAGCCTCATCACAGCCCATTGTATCTTGACCTTGAAACTTTTCAGCAAGGCTCCTCTGGCCTACGATTTCTTCTCTTTTCGCTCAATTTAATTTAACAGGCATCAATGCACTGTATAGCACTTTGATGCAGTTCTCTTTACCCAGTGCTTCTCGATCCTCGTTTCATCCTCGCCAACATGTCTACTCAGGACCTGTATCAAACCCCGCTCAACACCTCAAAACCTGAGATAAGACTACTGGAGATAGTTGAGGACAAAAGTACCGTCTCATGTAAATTGCACATAGTCACTTTCAGCAAACAACTACGCTTCGCAGCGCTATCTTATGTATGGGGGAGCGCAGCTGACAGAGTCAACATCAACATCGACGGCGTTGAGGTTCCCGTTTCAAAAAGTCTCGCCTGCGCGTTGAAAGAAGTTCGAGGCTATTGGAAGTATAAATTTCCCGATAGAGATCAATCCAAGTTCAGAATCTGGGTCGACGCTGTTTGTATCAACCAAGCTGACGCTGCAGAACGGACTGAGCAAGTCAAGCTCATGCGCGACATCTACTCATCAGCTGATCTCGTACTCGGATGGCTTGGTTCTGGAGAGAATGATAAAATATTGACAGCTATCACAACCATTATGGTCTTGAGCAAGGCCTTCAGGGCAGCAAAGTGGGAGGTTGATAACCTGATGGACCTGGAATGGCTGAGAACTTGTGGCCTTACCCAAGAACCCGAGTGTGACAAGTTCTGGGCATCACTAGACGACCTTGCGCTACTAACGTACTGGAGACGCGTCTGGATCTTGCAGGAAAACGTCCTGGCCTCAACATTGTTCTACATTGCCCCACGAGTCTGCATTGAGTACAGCTCTCTCATGAACGTGTGCCGCATGTTCGAGATCCTTTCCCTCAAGCTGACTGAGAAACAAGCTACGAAACCAAACTTTGTCCCAAGCCATATTTGGATGAAGTTTTGCCCACCCAAGGGTACCGGTTTCATCAAGCTACGAAACATTTTCCGCTTTGATATTGCCAAAACTATGTATAGGGAAAGACTTACAGAGAGCCAAGAACAGCAACAACGGACGGCGGTTAAACTTTCGGCCTTTGGTGGCACACTTGAAGCTACGGATCCGAAAGATCATATCTATGGCCTCCTAGGTCTCAGCTCATTACCCCTCAGTCCAGACTACACCAAGAGCGTCAGAGATGTGTACGTAGACTACTGCAAGGCAGTACTCGACATGGTCAGGAACAGCGGCAAAAGAGAATTGCAATTTCTACGAGATGCCGGCTCCGGTGTTTTCCAGGATCCTCTTGGGTTGCCGTCATGGGCACCGCAATTTCCATCAAGAGCGACTGATAACCCGACACTAATATTTGATGGGGAGTTTAACCTTGCTCGCCTCGCCCTTGATATTCCACGGCCAACTATCTCGGATGCCAAGTTACACTTATCTGGTGTGAAATTGCAGACGTTGAAGAGCGTCGGGGGAAACCCGGAGATTCGGAATCTACAAAAGGGAGGTAGTCTTGCCGATTGGATACAAGACTACATCAGTCGTATACCATTCTATCCAACCAAGATACCTTCAGTTTGGGCACTTTTTTTAGTGGTTGCAAGGATGCAAAAACTGGCGTTGGATACACCAAGCATGTTGCTACTGCTTAACTTCACGGAGCGACTAGTATTCTACCTCCGAATTCCAGAAAGCGATCGCCCACGAGGTGCTACAAAATACTTCCAGACACCTGAGGCCAACGGTCTCTCCGTCATGATAATTCAAGATGGAGGAAACAATCCGGAATTGATGGGGTGCATTTCGCCGTTGTTGGGTGGGCCTGATGAACTGAAAGCGAGGATGTTTGACGTCTCTGCTCAACAGGTGTTTATGATGAAGCGAAACTATCATACTCAATTGTTCGAGACAGACGCTGGATATCTGGGAATGGGGCCACAGAACTGCAAGGTTGGAGATTTCATCTGCACTGTGGATGGGTATGAGGATCTTGTTCTATTGCGAAAGTGTGGAGATGATTATGAATACGTTGGACCGTGCATGGCTTATGGAATCACGGATATGTATATCAAGAGGAAAGTTGAGGAGGGAGAGGCGGCAGTCGAGACGTTTCATCTGGTGTAGGTTGAGCTGTAATTGAAATCCATCCACTGGAGCTTAGCGTGAAGCTATCCCGATGGTTATATACGCTATGACGCCACTCTCTACCATAACCCACTACAGCAGGCTCTAGCCCGTTATCTTCCGTAGTATAGTGGTCAGTATGCAAGCTTGTCACGCTTGAGACCCGGGTTCAATTCCCGGCGGGAGAGATCCAGCCACCTGCGAAACACAGGTCATTCTTTTTGCATTTTTCTCCATGGCATATTAACTTGTGTTTGGCGATGGTATGCCATTGTTGAGACAGAATTGACTTTTTGGTCCGATGGTCCAACCGTTTTATCAACATCTGTCTGAGAGGCTGAACTTTAATTAAAAGACTTTATAAATATTAGTTATTAATGCCAGGTCTATTAATCCTAAAGCTTGGGATCCTCCTCGGCCTTTGCAACTGCTTCCACGTTAGACAGAATAGACTCCTCCAAGCTTGTCCAACCAGGTCGGCCTAGATCCTTAAGAAGCTGCTCAGCCTTGTCTCTTGGCTCGATCTCGTTAGGGTCCTCTCCACCCGAGAAGTTCTCAGGGAATGTCCTGTTGGGGAAGTTCTTTCTGAGAATATCGAGGATAGCGTCCCAGCTGAAGCGACCGGCGAAGCCAAAGATACGCTGTTCCTTGACATGATCGAAGACAGCGGCTGCAACATGAAGTCGGCCTGTGTCCTCGACATCAATGTAATATTCTATGCCGATATCAGTACATAATCGTTTTCAAGAGATGCTCGAGACTTACGAGGGACGACAAAGCTGTGGAATGGTGTTACTTGTCCCTTGAAGAGAAGCACTGGGAGGAGAGAGCTACTAGGGTATCCCTGGGCGGGATCAATAGAAGGTCCCCAGTTGAAGTTGGGAAGGACTATTATCGGTCAGTCAGTGGTAGCAATATATGTTTGTGTTGGATATCTTACTGGTGTTGACGACCAAATCAGGCTTCTCGCTTCGGTGTTCCTTGTGATACTTCCAGATAGCCTGTTCCGCCTGAGCTTTGCTTGCCGCATACACGGCACCACGTCGGTCGGGGGTGTAAGGAGGATCAGCCCACGCCTTCTTGATCGCACCTTCAGACCAAGTCTCTTCAGTCACCTTGATGCCGGGGACATCGCGCTGAGAAACGACGGCCGCGGAAGATGATGAGGTGAAGACGAAGCGCTTCACGCTGGGCTCCGCATAAGCGGCCTTGATTGCCGCCACGGCGAAGTTAATGACGGCAGGAATAACATTATTAGGATCAGCGTCCATGGACATGATTGAGGCGGTATGCGCAATGACAGCGGTCCCTGTAGTTGCTGCATTAGCCGCATATCACTTCATCGACGTAGAGGACTGGTTCCTACCCTTGGCGGCCTCAGTTAAAGCCTTCTCATCTGTCAAGTCTGCTACCGCAACGAGCTCGAAGTTTCCTTGGCCGTATTGTTTATCAAATGCAGCTGTGAGCCACGCGTTCTTTTCAACATCACGAACAGTACCGCGGACCTTGTAACCATACTCGAGGAATTGTTTAGCGACATGAGAGCCGAGAAGGCCGTTGACTCCAGTCACGAGGACTAGAGAGCCTTTGGGGATAGCGGGGTTATCGAGGGGGGCCATTCTGTGAGATATTGTCTAGATGATGAGAGTAACTAGAACTGATTCTATCGTGTGGATACTTGGCACATTTATATACCTCGCTGTAGAAGGATTCACCGCATAACCCCCGCACGGCCGTTGATGCAATATGGCCTTAGTGTGACTTGATTGTCCGCGAATCCGCTCAGAGTTTCGCATGTTTTGGAGCCCTATCCGCGGGCGTAATGCCTGATTTGTGCTGGTGCTGCGCGCTAAGTTTCAAACATTTATAATCTACCTCGGTCGGCGACATTGAAACATCCGGGACTGGTTTATGATTACATGAACTAAAGGATTACTCATCATCTCTTCATCATAACTATTCATAGCAGTAATTCTTTCGACTTCGACTTCTTCCTTCCATATTTTTGCTCCCTCGGCTTTGCCGGGGATGGGCGGGGCCCGCGGCGAGCGAATAGTGGACTTTTACGCTTTGTAGCAGGGGTTTTGAGTTGTAACAAAAAGCAATATCCTTGCACTGAAAACTCAACCGATACAACATACAGTTTCAGCGGGTTGAGACTGGAGGGCCTCGAGATATCAACAGCATCGCCTTAACCTTAGCTTTATCTATATTGCTATAACCTTGGAGTTTTCCCAACACTCAAAAGGCGTGTTAGTATGGCCGAGCAGTAGCGTTGAGCATCTGCCGTTGTTCCAGCGTTCCTGGCCGCACCGTGTCCATACTTTTTGACTCTCCTTTGGTTCTTATCTAAACGCTGATCAAACGCCATGCAAGGAAAGGTCATTTGTGAAGTGACATTGAACTTTGTCAGCCTCAAAATCCAGACCAGGCTCATCCAATCAATCAGCTTGATACTCAATTGACAGCTCAGTCTGACAACCTGCACTCAAACTACGCTCTCTTGAGTATAGCATCAAACTCCCCACTCAACATCCCAGCCTCATGAGATATCTACATCAGCTGATATATCTTTAAAATATTAATAGTTTAACACTATACTGAATCCAGGCCAGCCTCGTTTCCCCGCATTCAGCGTCTTCTCCATTTCGCACTTAGAGATTTCCCCAATCTCAGATCGTAGGCGATTCCCCCGCAACCCCGTTCAGGTCTTGGCTTTTGATCGTTTTCACGCTTGTTTACGCCGCTTTCATCATACCTTAAGCCACGGCATGTTCTAAGCAGGCGATGCATCAGGCCTTGCAATTGATGTAATTTGCAACCACCAAGAACATCATCAAGACATGGCTGAACTTCATTGCGTCATGGGACGAATCGTTGCCAGAACCTACTGGATGCTGGAAAAGATGACGATGAATGGCTTGGCGTTACATAAGACCTGACAACAAAGGTTGACATTGAAGTGATTTTGCAGAATCACTTAGGCTACCGAATATAATCAGGGTGCGAAACCTAGGCATTGGACGTATGGTGGCATTGGTGGAAGAAGGTAACCCTTTGGCAAAACGATAGTCCGTCTCTGAAGTGTAGCTATAAGTCAATATCCGAATGCCAATCAGTTTATAAACCTAATGATATCAATTCCGATGGCTCCTTGATTGGTGCTTAATCTCGGTCAAGTCTTTGGACAAGTATGTACAAGATATTTTGGGTTGGTAGAGCTGAGAGCTGATGCTTGCAACACGCGCCTTACTCGTATGTATATGATTGATCAAATCAGGTCGCATAAGATTCTCACCTATACTTCCAACAGAGGACTATAGGATATTATACGAAGATGATGGTGGTATGGGAGAAGATATAAGCTAGAGTTTGGATGGAACTTTTCAATTTAGATTAATATCTATCTAGACTTCGTCCAACATATCTTATCCACAATATCAAAACTGTCAACACAGTTCCTGCCAAGTCAATTCAAGAGGGAAAGGAGATTGAAGTCTCTAGAGAGTATACAGGTATCGAGGGTTGTGCTCGCCGAGTTCAGCAATCTCCTCCTCAGTCTTGCCCTCCATGCGCCAGTCCTCCTGACCAGAAAGCTTTCTCTTGTTAAGACGCTTGAAGTGGAGGTAGACGGCAGTGTGAATGCAGACAGCAAGGGCAAGCATGCCAATAGAGGCACCATATCCAGGACGATAATGGGGCTCGTAGTCGTTGCTGAACAGGAAAGGGGCAGCAACACCAGCTGAGTTTCCAATGGTGATGAAGATACCACTAGCGAAGGCACGCTTGCCATATCGCGGCTGGTTGACAGTGATCCAAGCCATACCAGATCCAGAGCCGGTCCAGAGACCAATGGCAACAATGAAGCATCCAGCGTAGCTCATGGCAGTGCTTTGGTTGGCAATCAGAAGAATGTAGCCGACAATCATAGTCAAACCTCCTCCAATGCAGAAAAGTCCTCGCTGTTGGGTTCGGTCACTGATGTTGGCACAGATCAGATAGGTGATGAAGCCCACGGCGTACACAGGGACTGTGAGACCCTGAACTTGCTTGTCGGTCCATTGACCCATCTGCTTGATGATGGTTGGCAAAAAGACACTGAAGCTATACAGGACAGAGTGACTGCAGTACTGAGCAATGGAGAGGGCCCAAATGGTCCAGTCCTTGGCTCCAGCGATGACGTCTTCCTTGTGCATCTCCTGACCAGATGTTGTTTGACCAATCTCCGCTGCTCGGAGGTCCAAGAGATTCTGTCGGTCTTCCTCAGTGAGGAACTTGGCGGTTGCGGGAGTGTTTGGCAGGATCCATGGGATGAAGACTGCTGTCAGGACGGTGGGGATACCGTTGATGGTGAGGATCCATCGCCAGGCCCGCCATCCAGCAGCGCCCTCTGAAGGGCCATCCCAGTTGTCGAGCTCACCGATACCGAGAGCAACGAGACCACCAACAGCTCCAGAGATAGCAGAGATGGAATAGAAGTAGGCATTGCGAAGTGAGATGTGCTTCTTGTGATAGAAGGTGGTCAGGTACAGCCTAGAAAAGACCATGGTCAGATATATATCACGAAATGGAGAATTTCAACACTCACATGATGCCTGGGAAGAGACCAGCCTCAAAGAAACCAAGAAGCAGGCGGCAAGCAACCATTGAGCCAAAGTTGTTGACGAAGCCGGTGCAAATGGCCACAATACCCCAGAAGAAAACGAGACCGGCGATGTATCGGGCAGGCTGCAGCTTCTTGATGATAAGGTTGGAGGGGGTTTCAAACAGCTAAGAGCAAGTTAGCGGGCTCTCTCATGAGATGGATATGGCGTTGACGCGACTTACACAGTAGGTAACAAAGAGAATCGACACGCAGATTTGGAATTGATCTCTTGTGAGACCAAGCTCCTCCTCGAGACCATAAAGACGAGCATTGCCAATACTGACTATATGGAATTGTCAGTATTAGTAGGGCTGGATAGTTCAGATCAAACTCACCTCGATCCATGAAGTTCATGAGGTAGATCCAGCAGACACAAGGAATGATACGTCGATCAAGCTTCCTCAGAATACGCTTTTCCGTCTGCTCACTAACATAAGGGACAGATCGCTCGTTGGTGGGACCATCGCTCTGAGTAGCAATGCCGCCCTCCTCCTCCTTGGAAGGAGAGTGTCGATCACTAGAACCGATCGACATGGTGAAGAGATGAGACAGAAAAGCTGGAGAAGAAGAAGTGGCAAGGAGGGGGTCTGGAAGAAGAGAAGATGCAGGTGCAGAGCGAGACCACGCGACTGGGACATCGGGTTCCTTTTTTATAAGCAAACGCGTGTGTCGTAATGTAATGGTTGCAGCAAAGACCGCGCGGGGTATCAATGCCCAGACATTCTAATCCAGATTACGAAGGAAACCCGGTCCAAAGGAGGAGCCTGGAGACCCCAGACCGCCAAGAGGAGGTAAAGAAGAAGCAGTCATCGTCTATGGGAGACAAGAGTCGAAAGCTGGGGAAAGAAGAGGGATGCAATAGGGGGGGCTAAGCTTTTGCGGAGCACGCGGAGTAAATCCTGTTACGACGGGAATACCAATTTCGCCAAGCAATAGCCAAGGTGTTAGTGGGTGGGAACGAATATGAATCTGATACCCACACAAAACATAAAGCATTGGAGCTCGTTATCAGGTGAGCATTACCCCAGCGACTTGGCGGCACTTGGCATCTTGTATGAGGAAGTCATAATAACGCATCCCAATCTTGGCGAGTAAGCTTGGTTGGTTCGTCGATGCTGTTTGTTGCTCTTGGCTGCAATGACTCGGTCAAATGGAATGCACTCTTATTTAGGCAAGATGCTCAATCAACTTGGCGGTTATATGCATCTAAATCTCTGCTGTGTCAGTGATGACATCTGTTCCAAGAATGACAATCTTTTCCTCCACGTGCTGGGAAGGATGTAATATTCCCCTTCCCCTCACCTCCTCGACATGTCCCAACGATGCACGCTGATGCTTTTAGCCTTTAGATGACACGTGGAACTCGCGTGGCTTAGATTCTTTCACTTCTCCGATCCCTGGTTTCTGTCTCGGTAGCATTTTAGCTAATGAGTTTATCTTTGTTGTATGTAAGAGTTACAAGATCTGACTCCTCATAGGGCGGGCTAAAACAAGGCTCGGGTGGCAATTCTCCGATCACGTTTCTGGCCTTCTCCGCATCTGGCAATCAATGCCCGAGACGCTAAACGAGCCCTAAATTAAGCCTTAATTTTTCTTGTTATGTTACAGTTACAGCACTGTCGCTTTGCCCAGACATTCATTACAGCATCAGAGTTGGGGTTTGTCTTGGAAGCCAAGAGAGAGGCGCTCATCTTCCAAGACATTGTTACCGAGGTTTTGGACAGATCTTGATCCCGGACGAGCGGAGCAAATCAAATCTGATTGAATTGTTGGGGTTGTTTCGTAATGCGCCCAGGCGCTGATGATGCTTGGTTGTCAAGATGTGAGATTCGCAACATTGCAGATTTGACAGATGTCACCCTTAGCAGATCATTGCTATACACCAAGAGATTAGAATTATTAATAATATTTTTAATGGGAATCCGGAATTTGCCATCAAAGTTAACATTCTTTCCTTGATTGCGGAGTGAGGTTTTGATGATTCACTTGTGACGCTCATGGGAATAACATTGAACTCGCTGGAAGCTGTTCAAAACGCCAGCTACCTGACAGCCCACGCGTTCACCTTCTTTGCGTCAATACTGATTGGCCAAAGTATCAGTCTTTGCCATCCATGTCTTCGGCTACCGGCGTTTTTAGACCCCATCGCCGCCGGACGGCTCATTCACCGTTTCCGGAGCAAGGTCTGGGGTTGCCATGCATACAGTTATCAACATGGACATCTTAATCCATGGGATTCCCTTCGGATGTGATGATCCAGGACTCGGAGTTACGGTGAGCCAATTGACGGGCGCTTACCTCAGTCTAGAGGATATCTTGGTACATGAGACATGCATTTCTCAACAAGCCAAAGGTTACATGCATTGCTTGGCAATAACCCCTAATATCAACACAGCCCCCGGATCTCATCATTAGTAGTTGCATGATGTACCACCCCGACTATCCAAGCTCATGCAAAAACTGGCGATGAACTGATGGACGGTCACTTATGTAGTTATGCTTCGTAGCATGGCCCTCGAAATCGAAGGTCCACTATCACGGAATTCGCTTATCTGCCCCAGACTATAACGTTTAGGACCAAGATGCTTTGTATCAAGATTAAGTTATCGTATGAGCCCCAAAAATGGGTACGGAATCTTGGGTAATGGCTTGGCGAAATGCTTATGTTGTACAGCGTGGCTGCCAGGATTCAAAATGAATTTGGGTCTCACCAGCGAGGCTGAATTTGTGCAACATTCTAATTTTAATACGAATTTCTGGGCGCAAATTTCGAAAACCGATTTTCAAAGCCTTTCAGCTTATGTCTCAGTCCTTTATGCACAGCAGCGGGTTTCTTGCCAGCCTGTTTTTTGAGCGCGCTTCATGAGATCAAGTCGGCATTGCGACCGCACCAGCGTTTGTGAACATTCTATCAAGTCTTGACGAATGACTCAGAACGATCTACTAAAACTTCGTGAATGATCTGTGATAAGATACCGGGCCGTTACATAGATAAGCTGTCGGTTCCGGGCCGGAACCGATATTTCCTTTAGAGGTTCGATCAGCAAAAAGAGCTACACATGACAATCGCTAGCGCGACGCGTTACCTTTGGAGGCAAGAGGGGAACCGCGTTTTATAACCTCCAAAGGCAAGGCTTTGGTGACGTTTCCCTTCTCTTGGGCAATACATCGGGGCTACTTGGTGAGAATTGGATAGGATTATCAGGAACAAAGGTCAAAAAACACCAACCGGGCCGGTCGTGAAGTTTATCTTGCATCGTCGATGTCATTAGAAGGCGCAACGTCATCGGTCACCTACTACCGTACTTCACTAACTTGCTTCTGTTCATATATAAACTTGGGAGTCTTTGGTGATATTTTTGTTCATACCAAATCACAACGCCATTAAATTTGAGCCTCATCCTCATAGACAATTAACCCCCGCGAAAATGACCGCTGCATCGCCTCATCCGTTTGACCCTCTGTCACCTAAGGAGATTTCGAGGGTCAGTCTTTATCAATTCATTGATCCTCAACCTCAGCGATGATAGCTGAGATATCTAGGCTTCACGCATCGTGCGCCCCCACTTTGGCGGTCATGACCCAAACTTCCGCGTCATCACTCTTCTCGAGCCCGCCAAGAAGGAAATGATCACGTATCTCGGAAAAGAGCACCTCAATCAACCCATCGATTATGCGCCAACTCGCCGTGCTCGGGTGGAGGCTTCCATCAAAGCCGAAACCGAAGGGAATCACCTTTTTGAGCTCATTGTCGATCTTGACGCCGATAAGGTTATTAAGAAGCAGCATGTCGAAGGGAAGCATTCTTACATCGACACTGATTACATGAAAGCTGTGGAAGCAGCTTGTCTCGCCAATGGAGAGGTCCAGGCTCTGATAAAGACTCTTGATCTGCCTGAAGGAGCGACTGTTGTTGTTGAACCGTGGGCATATGCGACGGATGGGATGAATGATATGACCCATAGAGTCAGCATGGTAAGCCTCTATTTGCTTCGTGGGTGCCTGGTTTACTAAATCTGAACAGTGTTGGTTCTATTTACGACTGTTAGGGAACCCAAATGCGAACTATTACGCTTACCCTTTGGATGTTTGCGCTGAGGTATCCGAGTCTCTTGGGGTCATGAAAGTTTACCGTCTACCAACAACACCAGACGAAAGAGCAAACAACGAGAAAAGGCCATTTGATCGCCGAAGAGTCCACTCTGCTGCCACTAGCGAATACCATCCCGACTTGCGACCAAACCCCAGGACTACTACCAAGCCACTACACGTAACTCAGCCCGAAGGTCCTTCATTCCATATCGAAGGCAATCGTCTGACATGGGAGAAATGGGATCTCCGAGTTGGCTTCAACTACCGAGAAGGTCTCACTCTTCATGACGTTCGATATGATGGGCGAAGCCTGTTCTATCGCCTTTCGTTGGCTGAGATGTTCGTGCCATATGGCGATCCACGAGCCCCATACCCACGAAAGGCTGCGTTTGATCTTGGTAATGATGGCGCTGGCATTAATGCCAATAACCTTCAGCTTGGATGTGATTGCCTCGGAACAATCAAGTACTTCGACGCTTATCACAACACGTCGTCGGGCGAGCCTCTAAAACTACCCAATGTCGTCTGCTGCCATGAACAGGACGATGGAATTCTGTGGAAACATACCAACTTCCGCACGAATGTTCCAGTCGTAACTCGTTCTCGAATTCTGGTGCTGCAGACTATAATCACTGTTACCAACTACGAGTACATCTTCGCCTGGCACTTCAGTCAGGATGCTTCCATCTTCTACGAGGTTCGGGCAACAGGCATTCTCTCCACTGCGCCCACTTCAATGGATCACAAAGGGTCGTATCCTTATGGAAACATCGTGGCGCCTGGAGTCCTCGCACCATATCACCAGCATCTTTTCAGTCTTCGCATTGACCCTGCAATTGACGGTCATGCCAACTCACTCGTGGTCGAAGAGTCCAAGCCGCTACCGATCAATGATCCGGAGGTTCATAATCCTTTCGGGGTAGGCTATGTGACCGAGAGCCAGACCGTGGAAGAGGAAGGAGGCTTTGATCTTGACTTTACAAAAGCCCGCACCTTTAAGTTCGTCAACGAGAACAAGATCAACCCCATCACCGGTACCCCAGTCGGCTTCAAGCTCATGCCCTTCTACAGCCAGATGCTTCTCGCACACCCTGAATCCTTCCATGCCAAGCGCTCGGAGTTTGCGGAGCATGCGGTGTGGGTAACCAGGTATGAAGACAACGATCATTTCCCTGCGGGTAAATACACGATGCAATCAGCCGGAGGCGACGGCTTGGCATCTGTAATTGCGAGGCGCCGAAACACCGGAGCTGCTCATTCCGTGAGGAACGAGGATATTGTCATCTGGCATACTTTCGGCTCCACTCATAACCCGCGTATTGAGGATTGGCCTGTCATGCCGAGTGAGAAGATGATGGTTGGGTTGAAGCCCGTGAACTTCTTCTCTGGAAATCCGGGGTTGGATGTCGCGCCTTCGACGCAGGAGAAGAATAAGAGCGTGCTTTATACAGGAGAGGAGAGGAAAGATGCTGGAAGCTGTACTTCAAAGCTGTAAAGGTAAATCGTGGTCTGATAATGGATTTGACAATTCACAAGAGAGATTTGGCGAACAAAGGATTTCAGCTTTGCCGACGCACTTTTTAAGCTTGAGTGACTTCAACTCTACTCTAGCGGGCAATGTATGTTGAACTGTTGATATTGCTTCTTGCGGCTTGTCCGTTAGTGCCTCGTAATCAGAGTTGTTGATCTTCCAGTTTACCATTCAGGTACACTTAGGATAACTTATAAGATATATTAACAATTAAAGATAGTTAAGGATAAACTAAGTTCTTGAGCTGATCCACGGTTGGGAAGTGTCGAGATATACTACCTTCCGGATAATAGCCAGCGTGATCAAAAAATGCCCATGCTCTTTGCCGGTAGATTTTCTTCTGTAGGCAAGAATGAAAAGAGGAAAGGTCCATCCCATAAGCGAATGTGATGCTACCATTGTCCCGGAGCGCTTGGCCGATCTCTGACCATTCGTCCCAGTGTCTGTCATTCAGCGGAACGTCGAGTTCTCCTTCTCTGAAAAGATGACACATTGACAGAAACGAAAGCCAATCCGGTTGCTTTAGGTGCATGGGTATCTCAGCCATCAACCCCATCGGACATCCCCTGTCGTCTCTGGGAACGCTAAGCAGCCGAGTCATCAGATTAAATCCAAGGAATCGAAGTTGATGCGGTACTGGTTTCCCAGCAAATACATCTTTCAAAGATGCGTCAGCCGAAAACCATATATTATTAGGGAATTGTAATCCGCCATCTGGAACTAATTTGCTTGTCTCCGCGGGTGGTTCGGCCGGTATGTCGGGAAGTCGAGAAATGGCATGATGAGCGAAAACAGCACCATAAAGGTCTCCCATATAATGGTGAACGCATCGAAGTGCTTCAGCCTCGCCGTGGCTGAGGTTCTCGAAAATGGAGGCAACTAGCTCGTGAAAGTGCTCGAGCTCCGAGAATTCTACATCACGTATTTTGGATACCAGCTCATATCTAAAAAATGCTCGGAACAGGCGATTTCTTTCAATATCTGTGAGCGTTTCTACCCTGAGGATATCGATACCAATGGGTTGACCTCTAAACCGCAGCTGGTCGACATTGGAACAAGGGCTTGGAATACACATATAAGCGCGAGGCAGATAGATCGATGTGGCCTTTGTGATATAGTCCTCAATATAACTCGCAAGTTGAGTGTAGAGTCTGTCAAGTCTATCGATGGTAGCCGAATCGTGGTGTATGAACGGGTTCGGCAGGTGCCCTTCACTCCATTTCTCAATGTGTAACCGTCGGTTCTTCGAGGGGAAATTTACAACGGCCAGGGCGTCTTGGAGTAGGGCTCCAGGAAGCTCAGCTTCAAGGTGAGCCCGCTGAATGTACTCTTTCGATTCGCAATAATGTCGGAGCATTGTAGGTGATGCAGAGAGAAGAGGTCTGATGTTCGATCTGGTCCTGAGGCAAAGCAGGAGCATCACATTGATCTCAGGCAGAAGAGAAGAGAAACAATCCATGCTTACCAAAGCTTGCGGAGGCAGCGAAGAGTTGTTGTCGTTGTTGTTGCCTGGAGGTTAGATGAAGGTGGGTGGATAGAAGGATGGCCGCTTTTATAAGTTTGTGGATATGTGCGCTCAATAAAATACGCTTTCTGCGATTGCCCTAAAGTAAACCTTGATGCGCAGTCGAATGAACTCTATATGCAAGAAAAACACAAATTCTCTTAAAATAACGTCAATTTTACTCGCTCAGTCTCGACTGGCCTTATGCTGCGATGTCAGCCTCATTTGCGAACCACCGCGAGGCAGAAAGTGGTGTTGCAGGCTACAGCTCACTCAAAAAAAATTGATAAGAAATTACTTCCCCGCTTCCTCTGAAATCTTAAGAAGATGAGAAAGAACTCTGTACGCAGAAAAAGTGAGACTGTCACCTGATCTCTTTTAGCCATCCCAAGATACGCCGCAATCAAAATGTCAAGTTCAGATGACTCAGACAGTGGCATCACAGCTTCCGATACAGCCTCCGATGAGTCAGATACCGAAAGCATTATCAGCGAATCTGAGGGAGACGAAGAGGCGGGCTTCGATGAAATCGATCATGAGTTCTCTGATGGTGACGGTGGCAATCAAGTTTCCGAGTCTGTATTCCTTGAGGGAACCGAAAGTGCTCTCAACTGTGTGTATAACTCTGTTTAACTTCACATAATATGGAGGAAATTAATGAACTATAGTGCTGTTCTTTGCTGGCGGCAGTATCGCTGGTGCTATTGCCCAGACTTCCAACACCACCGGGGCTACTGACCAGCCCAAGGTCCAGAGTGCCGGTATGTCATGCCCATTCCTGTACCTTTTTGCTGAACGTTGTCTAATGCTAATTCCAGACACGGAGAACAACTTGGACAACTTGGACCTTGGTGGTGATGATACTTCCTCGGAAGCCAACACAGCCGCGTCACATGCAAACCAAGGATTCAATACTGCACGGGCTTTGGAAGTAAGCGTCTATCGTGATATGTGTCGGGATCATTTAAGCATGCCTTGTCCAGGACAAAACTATGGAACAACTTCCAACACAGCTTCTCAACTTGTTGATGTCCCCCACAATCCCGGGTTCTTGGAATGGCTAGGTGGGCGCCTTCAACGCACATTCTTTCAGCCGAATATATACACCCCTTTGCCCTCTCCCTCACACATTCGCGTGCTTTTCATCCAGCCTGGAGTGAACCAGGACACTCTGGTGGCCTCGTTCGAACTCCTGGATCTGAACGCAGCAAACATTCGGTTTGAGGCTATTTCTTATCAGTGGAGTGAGGGTGGTGGCCAGAAAGCGTCTATGCGTCTCGGAGGTGAGAAAATATCTATCAACGCGTATCTTCGAGGTATTCTGCTGCATCTTCGGCTCGAGCAATACATTCGGGTTCTGTGGGCTGATGCCTTGTGTATCAACCAATCTGACCACGCGGAACGTCTTCAGCAAGTCACTATAATGCAAAGGATATACTCCCAAGCATTCAGGGTCATTGGATTTGTGGGCAAGGACTATACCTATGCGAGTATGTGCTTCAATGCTATCAAAGATTTGACCTCAGCATGGTTTGAAGTTCGGAAAAGCCTTGGTCAAAACGATAGGTCCTCTTCGACGCCCGATAACATTTATGGCTGTGTTAAGAACGAGGCTTCTATGGGTAGAATCGTTGAGTTATTTCAGAGTGGCTACTGGAAGCGATTATGGGTGGTCCAAGAATTAGTTTCCTCCCGTTGTGCGATCATTCGGTGGGGAGACGCCGAAATATCCTGGACTTTGTTAGGGCTCGCAACGACTCTGATCAGGAACAACAAAAGCTTGATGACGATATTTAATCGTATCAACAAGTCAAAAAAGTCTCCTGGCCCTTTCCAAGGAGGCTTAGACGCTCGGACTGGTCTGATGAACGCTTATCTCATGTACCGAATGTCTTCCACTCAGTTTCGAGGCGGTTCAATGTCTTTTTTGGATGTCCTTCGACTAACCCGAAATTTCGACGTTTCCGAACGTTTGGATCGAATATACGCCATCTTGGGCCTTTCGAGTCAACATACGGGGCCAGGGCGCACGTCCATACCCCCAGATTATCGCCTACTTCCAGATGGGTTATACAGTCGCGTTTTCTACTGGGTCTATCAAACTCATGATAATCCGCTCGAAATCCTTTCTGCAGTCCGGCATACATCTCTATTTTACCCCGATTTTCCAACATGGATACCGCGTTGGCACGTGAAACCGATTAGGAGCATTGGTATCTCTCATAGAGCCAGTATGAAGTTTAATGCGTCAGCTGGTTGGAAACCAAATCCGCCGGCAAAGCTTACTTGGAGTCAAAACGAGCGGTATTTGATCCTCCAGGGATTTGTCCTCGCATCTGTAACATCTGCTCACCGAGTGTTTCCTATAGCAAACACGAAGGATCGCCTATCCCGTCATAAGGAACTCAAAAAACACAATACAGAGCTGAATCACTGGCTGAACGTGCATGTGCGTAGCCATAATAATATCGAAGCTCGGTTGTCTCTCGTCTTGACAGCTGGTCAGGATTGGTACGGTAACATCTTGAAGGAGCAGAATAGGATAAATGAGCATATTACATCGTTTGTAAAGTGGAGTCGGGATTACTTCAAAAACGCAAAGCCTTGTGATGAAGAGGCTGTTAGATACGGACAGGCTGTGAACAACGTGTGTCGCGACCGACAGATATTCAGAGCGACGAACGGTTTGCTAGGAATTGGACCTAATCTTCTTAGGAAAGGCGATTTAGTATGTGTTGTTGCTGGAGGCCCGGTTCCTTATATTCTACGACCTTTGGGTGATGACACGTTTTACTTTGTCGGAGAGTGCTATGTGGCTGGATATATGTTCGGAGAGGCCGTGTCGGAATGGAGGTCCCAAGCACGGGCATCCTTGAGCTTGCGACGATTTACTCTGAAGTAGGGTCAGGGTCTTGCCCGTCTGCTCTGCGCTTAGATTAAAAGTCATCATCTCCTGGTTGCTGAACAGTAATATGAGACAAGTGATTGAGACTTTGACTCGGCTATAGCCCGTAGCCTAGGTGCTTTCCTATCACTAGTATGACGCTATTGGATCATGGATACATGAGTACCTCAAACAATGCGGTAATTACGATTAAAGTATTATAAAACTACTGGTAATCCTGTCTCTCTCCGGCACATAGTGTCCTTAGAACAAGACAGCTTCAGGCAAACATGGGAGGACTTAGTAGTTGCCATCTTGAAACCTATTCGTGATTGAAGTAGATCCTTTTTCTACTAAAGTCGTGTCTTTTTTTCACTTCCTTTAATTTAACCCTCGTAAAAACCAGAGCTTTGAAACCACCAATCGTTCTTATATATATTTTAGCACTTTCCACCTCAAAACATCTTTAAAATGCCGCACCGAACAGATGGTTATTTCAATAAGCACGTTAGAAAACGTTACTATGTCCACTTTATTGATGAGTCCTTGATTGCAGATTCTTCAAAGTTCAGCGACGCTCTGCGATGGCGCTGTACCCAGGAGGCAGAGGGGAAGAGAAACTGAAGTCTTACCGGCTCTGTCGATGGCAAATGGCGTATCCACGCATGGGTCCAAAGACACCTTATCACTCAGTTCCGGACTAGCACCTCTTATATACGCGATATAGGGCTGGCGTGATAGGAAGCTGCTTTAGTACGCAATAAAGTGCGGTACAGATAAGTGATGTTAAATTCAAGAGGATCTAGATAAAGTAGTTATATTTAAATATAAGTAATTACTTTTCGTTACGGTATTTACACTATAAGAACTATTAAACTTCCTTTATTTAAGAAGTCTTCTTTAATATTTATTAGCTATTCAATAGTGGAAAGAAATATTCAGGGCGCCGAGTGAAGTTATTTGCTGTTAGGTACCCTATACTTAGACCTCAGAATGTTTGAAAGTGAAGAACCGGTGGCCGAGAAAATCTCCAGTAGCGGAGCGGAAGAACTTGAGCCCTTTCTTGAGGCACGTCAACTGGCGAATGAAAACAATGAACAGCCAGAGACCTCCAGAAAAACAAAATGACAGTAGCCAACAAAGTAACAAGAAGAAGCAAGTTAACCAATTAGAAGCATCCTTTTTAGAGAAAAAAAGAGTTTTCACCACCGTCCATGTTGGCTAGTCAGCCTCATCTTAATCTCGCCGAGCCCAGCGTAAAAACTCTGCACTCGCTAAGCAAACTGCTTAGTCACTGTATCCACAGCAGCTCTCTATAAAAGTCTGCTCTGTCGCCGACCATTTGAACTTTTCTTCTTTTCTTCTTCATGTCGACAATACTTCAGAGAATCATTTCTATAGTATTCGACCTTCTCTTGGTTCCCTAAAAGAGCCACAGATCCCACCCTGGTTGATGAATGA
Source organism: Fusarium dlaminii (assembly GCA_013186775.1). Classification (NCBI taxonomy): domain Eukaryota; kingdom Fungi; phylum Ascomycota; class Sordariomycetes; order Hypocreales; family Nectriaceae; genus Fusarium; species Fusarium dlaminii. The sequence goes on along the minus strand of JAAOAL010000047.1, from coordinate 509,200 downwards.
ATATCCTCGATGCCCTAGAGTGAATACCCTTTTCTGGTCCTCTCGATCTGTCCGCAAGGATGGCGGTAGTTGCTCTTTTGAGTGGTTGCTGTATAGAGAGATGTTACTCTTGATGATCTCGGCCCTTGGAGCGGTCTGCCTTCGGGCGCGTTCTTGGGGCGGGCATTGATGGACGTCTGACAGGCTTCTTTTTTCATTGCTTTCTGAGGCTTGCCTTGGTAGTGAGGAAGAAATGCGAACATCGTGAACTGCACTGATGCTCTTATCCTATTGAGCGTTGCAGATGATTGGTTCCCGACTACGCCCAATTGACGGGACCGGGAGCCAGCAGCTCTTGTATAACTCAAGCTGACTGCACTACCCCATGATAACAGAAATGATCAAATGGTATCCAGGCAGCTCAGTTGCGACGTCAAATGTAGCTGCAAAGGTCTAGAAATTCGTCAGTCCTGTGTATGCTCCTGAGGCAATAAAGACTCACCAATCTATCAGTCAAACTCTTTCCTTCATATGACTATGAATTCCTGATCTGGTTTTAGATCCACCAGCTTTCCGGCTGTTCCATCAAGATGTAGAGCTCGAAGCCTTTGTCTTTCAAGTAAATAACTCTACTCAGGCCTCTCGATAACAGTCGTGGCGGAACTCCCATCTGCCTCAAAGCCAAGGAGTGAAAGCCGGACCCGAGGTGTTGAGGATTCCCAGTTGGTGTCTTTGACAATGTCAGGCTTGCAATAGAAGTCGAAAACCTGCTGAAGTTCGTCCGAGACGGATGGCCGATACATGTCATACCCTTACCAATCAACATATCAGCGACGTTCAACCATGAGTATAGGCTCATACTACACGCAGTGGCATGAGAAGGACTAAGGAACGAGCTTTCCTTACACTCTTGATACGGATGGACACGAAGCCACTTCTTTTCTGTCTTAGCCTGTCGGAAAGTTTGGAGCGAGCCGTAGGTGTGCAACATGCTTGAGTATGAAGCAACAACGTACATAGGAATATTGTCGATGTTCTCCACAGAAATTCTCTTGGCCTCCCAGTAGTCGTCGTAGAGCGGATGTTTCTCCAGCATGGCAACAACATTCTCAACGCCTTCGGGCCCCGCAATCCCGTTGAGATCATCCGGTGAAAACCAGCAATATGGGGACGTCCACCTCTGGCAACATAGTGACGATACAGATCCGTATAACCTTCCAAGGGTGCAATCGTTTTCAGTGCAGGATGGTACATTCTGGAAGCAAAGTCGATCTACGATAGAACCAACCATGAATTTCCTACCATAACGACGGAGCCGGTGCACCAAGGCTGTTTAGACAGCCAGTCGATGACATCGTAAATATCTTCTGCTTCTTGAATCCCTTAACGTGCAATGACTCCTTCGCTATACCCAGCACCACGGGCATCGATGTTCAAAAGAGCATAGCCACGCTCAGCCCACTCAGCAGGATCGGGAGCCTCGAACTTTTCGTAGCCTGATGTGCAATCGAGCGCGATTCCCGCTCGATAAGGAGCCATGAAGTCGTAATTTTGAGGACCAGTCCCCGTTTTACCGTACGGGCTCCATGGAAGGATACACGGGACAGGTTGTGTATCTGATGACTCGGGGCGGAATATATCTACGTATAGATGAGCGCCATCGCGAACCGTAATGGCTTGGTCTCGCTCATATATGGTTCGTACACTGAATGACCTGCGACCTGGATAACGGACATGGCCTGCTTCTAGAACTCGACGGCCTGGTTTGAAGCGGTCGTAATTATAACGGGGATGCTCAGGTGCTGGGGTGATTTTGGATATGATGGCATCAGGGAATAGTTCCTGAATTTTCTGGGGTTTGACGGGTAGGCGAGTAGTTGGTATCATTTCGAAATACACAAGGGTGAGTTGACTTGATCTAGTGCTATCCTCTAACTAGAAGATACAGATGGAACAGAATAATGCAGTGCACCTAAAACCATTTTATAAGATGCTTCTGATTTAGACATGTACTTATTCGACTTCTCCGCTCTTGGACAACTGGACCTGCCGGGCTGGCATAAAGGTTCTCGGCAGTTACAGCTGCATATCTAAGCCGGCTCAAAGTTAATTCCCCCATGCCCCAACACATGAGGTCAGTTGGTAGACTTTACCAGTTTTAGTTAGCGGCGGGGGAGATCCGCTATCGGGATACTAGCGGAATGAGATCGGAAGTTCCGTACTTCATAATAATAATTGTCTCTCGCCTTGAAACTCCCCAGATTTGTCCTTAAACTGATCAAGATTATTACTCCCTGCTTCAGATATATACTCGGTAATCAATCGCCCCATATCTTTAGTTACTCATATATCCGCGCCATGGTTGCTTCAAGAGTCGATCCTGCAGGTTAGTGACCTTCATACCATCGACTACCTATCGTTCCGACCAAACGCCGATAATAAACAATGTAAAATAGATGCCCTTCAGGTTGCTGCAATCACTTTCGACTGGGGAGACAGCCTCGACGCAAAGGTTTGTACGGTCACTCCATGTTGAGGCAAACTTATCTAACCGACTCGCAGGACTGGGATCGCCTGGCCAGCATCGTCGCTCCGGAACTGGTTGTATGAGTTCCCGAAAAATACACTTAGCCATTGTTCCCGCTAATAGGATGTCCTCAAGGTCGATTACACCGTCGTAACCGGTGAGAAGTGGGATGCCATGCCAGCCAAAGACTTTGTCGCCATGGTTTCAGACCCTGGATTTGTCGGCGACGCTCTTGTTGTCAGCCAGCATTTCATCGGAGCCTCTAAATATGAAGCTCTCTCAGATGGACGCATAATCGGTACTCATCAGCTTCGAGCTGCCCACCAGCGATATACAGGACCAGATAAGAAGACTGTTGAGGCCAGGGGCCACTGCCATGCTGTCATGCAACATACTTATGCAAAGGTTGATGGGGAATGGAAGTTGGCGGGTTTGAAGCCGACCATGTACTGGAATGAGCATGATTTTTCCAAGATTTTCAAAGGAAGCCAGTAAAGTGTGTTTGTAATACGCGATAGCTCAAATAGAGTCCAAGCACCTTTCTAATCAATGTTGTTCATGCCCTTGATGTCCAGATAAATCCCGATCGTTGGTATTGAGAGTTAAGACCAAAACAAAATCTGTTACTCATCTCCCTCATTTCATGCTTGAGCAAAAATGGTCTGCGTCGTTACTGCATCAGCAAAAGAGAGTTGAAGTTGGTCAATGTAAAACGGAGGCAACCCTCCGAACAGCTTATGACTGTCAAAGCGCGTTGCTTATCATCACGAGGACTACGCCCGCTCACGCTAGAAGGCATAACGCGATAGGCAAGTTTGCGCCATGACCCTTTTCTGTTTGAAACATCAACATCATGAAACCAAGGTTAATGCGCCAAAATAAGGTTCAAGATGGAAATACGACGTCAATGCGCAGGACCTTACATGCCGTGTCCTCATGGCTTATAACTACCAAGACGGGCTTCCAAAATATTCTGGGATTGACTTCCTCCACGACATTCATTTTGACCTATACACTCTTTAATCATGTCTGACAGATCTTCGTGTGAGTACAGCGAAAGGACTGAAGAAACCAAGGAGAATAATAATGTGTCTATGAAGAGTTTGCTGTTACTACTTGTAAGTCCTTCTTCATCATTCCAGCAATTCCGATCTAACAAGTTGCTTCCAGTCGATCAACCTTGTATACTTCGCTCAAGTTGCCAATGTCGTTGGATCCGGTGCCTTGACCAGAGACATCTCCGCTGTTGTTGGCGGTTCCAATGACTCGGTCTGGTACAGTGAAGTCATCGCAATCTTGACAGCTCTTCTCGGCATTCCAGCTTCTCAAGCCGCCGATCTTTGGGGTCGCAAAAGGATACTTGTTTTCTTAACGAGTTGCGGCTTTATCGGTTCTCTCATTATCGCTAAAGCTTCATCTTCCGGCATGGTCATCGCTGGGTTCGCCGTCTCAGGCATTTCGTTCGGCGCGCAGCCGCTTCTTCACGCGATTTCCTCCGAGATCGTGGCTCGCAAGTATCGCCCTTGGGCACAGGGAAGTATCAATGTTGCTGCTTCCCTGGGAGGAATTGTCGGCCTTTTGATCGGCGGCGTATTGACTAGACATGAACATCATGATGGCTTCCGGGCCTACTGGTACATGGTCGCTGGCATATACGCAGTTGCGACTGTCGCATGTCAATTATTTTACAACCCACCTCCGAGAGCCTTGGAAATCGTTCTAAGCGTATCAGAGAAAATGCGTAACTTGGACTGGGTCGGGTACAGCTTCTTGACTCCTGCGCTTGTCCTCTTCTGCATGTCTCTCGCTTGGAGCGGGAATCCATATTCATGGACTGATGCCCATGTGCTGGCCACATTCCTCATTGGTGTACTTTCGGGAGTGGCCCTTATCGTCTATGAGACATCGATCAAAAAGAACGGCATGTTTCATCACCGTCTCTTTCGCGATCGCAACTTTGCACTCGCTTTGGGTTGTATCTTTGCCGAGGGTATGGCATTCCACTGTGGCAACAACTATTTCGCCTTTGAAGTCAGTGTCCTCTTCGCAACCGATAGCCTTGTCATCGGGGCCCAGTACAGCATGGCCTTTATAGCTCTGGGTATTTCTGCCATCGTGAGCGGTATATGGTGTTCGATGAGTAAGGCTTTGCGCTTCCCAATTATCCTGGCCTTTGGGTTCAAGATCCTGTTCATGGTCCTCATGGCTACTGTCTCCAAGTCCACACCTCAAGCTCTCATCTGGATATACCCCATCACTCTAGGTCTCGGATTGGGTATTTGCATGCCAGCGCTGATTACAGTAGCTCATTTTGCAACACCTCGAGAATTGATTGCGATCACATCCGGTCTTATGATATCTATTAGAAGTTTGGGAGGATCTATTGGTTTGGCTATCTTCAACGCCATCTTCTCTAATGGGCTCTCATCCAACTTGGGACCTAAGATATCTCATGCCGTCTTGCCACTTGGCTTCCCCGAAAGGGAGTTGCCTCAACTCATACCCGCCATTGCCCATAACGATACAGCGGCGCTCAAACAGATTCATGGCATTTCTCCAGAAATAATTCAGGCTGGCGTTGATGGCCTCCTAGAGGCTTACCGTGTAAGCTTTCGCGGTGTTTGGTTGACCACGGCGGGTCTATGTCTCGTCGCTAGTATCGGTGAGTGGATAACAATGACAAGTGAACCTCAGGGAAGATTTGATTGCTAACCATTCTCCTCAGCCGGTTTCTTTCTGCGCGATCCTACTGAAAAGTTTACTTCCGAGATCGATGCGCCCATTACACCGGATTCAGAGGTTGCAGAAACTGAGAAGAGGACGAAGAGTCCAGGTGACTCTGCTTAGGAGGCTATACATCTTATGACAGGGACATTCCAGATTTGTAAATTTTAATACGATATTGCAAGACATCAATTCCAATTATTTGTTACTAAGTACTGTTCCGTAACATCGCAATGCCCATTTTAAGGCTTTAAGGAAACCTCACAAATGGTGCCACATATGTTGTCATGTACACCCCCTTCTTCTGCGAGAAGTTGAATGAGACAAAGGTATGCTCAGTTGGTGTCTTGACCGTATCGTCGACAACATCACATCCACTGCAGTTGTTAGTATCATGGCCCTCTTGATCAGTAGTTACTTACTATGCATCCGACACAATCTTCTTATATGTGCCCTCTTTGCCCCAGGCCCATCCTCTCTTCCGAAACACCCTCTCCATGGCTTCGGTAGCATCCTTGTCATTCTTGAAGTATTGATTCAAAGGGACATAAATCTTGACCTCGGGGATGTCCTGACCAGGCTTGAGTTCCCAGCTGAAGCACGCTCCGCTAACATCAGGTTTGTCTTCTAATATCTTCTTTGAGAACTTCTCATCAAATGCCTTGTCCTCTGGCTCGTTTATGAGCACATGCCACATATCGCGAAGGATCGCTAGACCTTCCATTGTCGTTTTGTCTGTGACTTGACCTCCCAGGGTGACGTGCTGTACAACTGCTTCCCAGGTGTTAGATTGGGGTTCGATGTAGATCTTGACTCGAGCGCCTTCTTCGGGACTTACGCAGTCGATACCAATAACCACGGTTAGCGGTGGGTCTTGGTACAACTTGCTCTGGTACCGCTCGATCATGTCTATGGCTGGTCCAAATGATGGGCCAAGGGGATCAAGTCGTCGGATGAGGTCAAACCCAGCTTTATCCGAATTTTGCTTTGCTGTCATCCACTTGATAACAGGGTAGAAATATGCCTTCATAGCCTGCTTGTCCTCCTTGAGATCAAAGGCCAGAAACACCTTAGGTATGCGAATAGTGTCCTTCGGCATCTTCTCCGCTAGAATCACAGCATCTTCCTTGGATGGATAGAATTCGGCGGCAAACTGATTGAACCAGCGGAGATCAGCACCCGTCCTCTCGGCTATTCTTGGAATGGGATCTTCAGCGACCCCATCTGAGCCTGGAAACACGGGTTCGTAGCAGAAACGGACATATGACTTGCCGCTGTCACTATTGTTGAGGCTGGTTTCGAATGGTGAGCCATTTGGGGTCAGGAGTGATCTTGTGCGATCTTTTTCAGGCGCACGCCCCATGCTCGGGATGATATAGTTGTCAAGGAACTCAAGATGAGCAGCTTGTTGTTCGGGGGTGTAATCTCCAACGGATTTGAGAAGAGATGTGAGAACCGGTTTGGTGTGTTTCGTCCAGAAGGCTATGCCATCGCCTTTGGCTTTGAGATCTGAGGGCTTATTACTGGTAAGTTAATTCGGTTAGTATATGAGGTTTGCTCGGGCGTTATGTCACACCTTTCTCTTGTGCTTTGAAGCGCTTCTTCGTGGTTCTTTGATGGTGCAGGCATTTTAGGAGTAAGGGGCTCTAACGACGATGCCATATTGCGAAGAGCTGTGATCTTGGTATCAAGATTTGGTTATGAGCGAAGGTTGTCAGCGCTGTGTGCTTTGCTGGAGATGGTTTTGTCACTGCTGTGATGCTCTGTCCGAGAAAGCCGTAGGGGCTAATGTCTGACGGCGGGGCCACTGAATAACCCTTGACAGTGAGAACAGGCACCGGCTCACTGAGCTTTAGCGCACAGCTACGCGCAGGTTTTATAGCTCTGACCTTCAGTGCTCTCTTGACTCGGACAAAGCGGTTCAAACAATCACAGTTCAATTGGCGTTTCGCCTCTGATTCGCAAATTCCATTGCTGACGCTCATTTCATTTGAATCATGGACAATTTCGACAAGCGATTCACCACCAGAGATGGTGATACTTATGCCTACGACTACATCCCCGCCAAAGACAGCAAAGAAACATTTCTCTTTATTCACGGTTGCCCGTCTTCGCGCTACGACTGGCGATATCAATGCAAGGACCTCTCAGAAGCAGGCTATGGAGTCGTTGCCCCAGACTGTCTCGGCTATGGTGATTCCGACAAGCGCGCTGACCTTGAAGCTTACAATCTGAAGCGTCTCAGTGGGCACTTTATAGAATTGCTAGATCACGAGAAGGTTGACAGAGTCATTGGTGTCTCACATGACTGGGGATCGATGGTCATGTCTAGAGTTGTTGTTTGGCATCCTGAGAGATTTTCCAAGCTGGTGTTCATGTCGGCCGGTTATACAGCGCCTGGAGTGTTCTTTGACATTGATGGACTTAATATCTGGAGTCAGAAAGAGCTTGGATATATGCAGTTGGGTTACTGGTATTTCTTCAATTCATATGATGCCGAGCGAGTTATTCTTGATCATGTATGTTCTTGACCTAGCATCCTATTGAACTAATTTACTTACTTGTTCTAGCTAGAGTCATTCTTCCACCTCGCATACGCCGACGACAATGCCCTATGGATAACAGGTCTTGCAGCGATCAACGGAACGCGAGAATGGCTGACCTCTGACAAGACATGCCCCCTCCCCCCATTTCTCACAGAACAAGACAAGACCCGCTGGCTCGAGATAAACAGACGGAAGGACACCATCAAGGGGCTACTCAACTACTACCGTTCCCTCATGCGTGGGATCCAAGCAGATGACGAGGATCCACTGACAGATGAACAACGCACGCTCAAAGTTCCAGTTCTTGGTATCTGCGGCGGTGGAGATATGGTTACACGGGCGGATCAAATTGGGAGGGGTATCACACCATATGCAAGCAAGGGCTACAAAGAAGTGGTTCTCGAAGGAGCAGGACACTGGATCATGCTTGAGAGACGTGCCGAAGTCACAAATGCCTTGCTGGAATTTGCCTGGGAGGATTCATCATGAACTGCAGGGTTACAGTATTGGTTACCATTGCATCATGTAGATAGTCTCAGGGGGGAGTAAGCGGGATTTTACAAAAGTACCAAATTATCTTGGAAACTTGGCTTGCATGATCCTACATCAAAATCACAAGTTTGAGGGATTAGATTACAATATGCATATTTGTCGCTGCATTCGTCCTATTCTGATGTTCTCTGCCAAGATTTTTATTCTGCTGCCTTGTCGTATGCGGGGTGAAGGATCATCCTCCATGTTTTATCTATGCGGGGTATCACTACTATAAGCGGGGGATAGCTCCCCGGGAAGTGAAATTAGGATCATGAAATACTTCATTGGAGGGGCTAACGATTGACTCAGGACGAGGAGCTGATCCTTTGAACTTCCGAGGTGTTCATGCATGCCCGAGAGTCGGTCTGCTGAGACATTTGGGCTTTGGTCTATCATATCTGGTCATAATCTGCTATCGGACTTAACATTCCTGTCACTCATTGCTGCATCGAGACTTGATTGAGACTAATTTCTGACTGCAGTTTGCTCTACATACATACCGAGATCTATCTATGCCATTTCAAGCATGGCTCCTCTTCTTCAACGTGATGAGGAATCGTCCACATGGCTCGTCGATGGTAACCTTCCGAACATTCTCCGGTCTCTTGTTCAATCTCTCAAAGTCGTAATCCATAAGCAAATGCGTCAGAGTAAGCTTAAGCAAGTTGCTTGTGAAGAACCTTCCAGGACAAGCTCCCCTTCCAAGTCCAAAATTCAAGAAATCTGGCGAAATGTCCGTCATCTTAGGATGCTCCGGATCTTCCACTGATCGTCGGGGATTGAACCCGCCAGGGTATGTGCGCTCATCTCTCTGATAGGCCTTGATGGGTGCAGCAAGGATGGCACCCTGCGGCACATGGATGCCGTTGGAGAAAGTGAAGCCGCCCTGTTTACCCACAGCTCGCTCAATGCCCGTCTCACCGATTGGGTTGTAGCGAATGCTCTCTCGGATGAGCGAGTCCATTAGTGTCAGCCTTTGGAAGAAATCATGTGAAAATGCATCGCCTTTGGCCATTTCCTGGATTATCTCGTCACGCAAGTCGCTGATCATGGCTTCGTAGTCGCCTGCGGGGAGTGAGATGAGGTCATATACCAGATTGGTCATCGTGACGAGGTTAGTGTACGATTGGACAAAGTTTAGAACCATCATTCTGGCGACGATTACCATTGGTTCGTACTCTGATGGGCCGTTGGGGTCCTTTTTGGCGGCCAAGATGATGGCGCTCAGCATGTCATTCTGGGAGGTATCAGCCGCTGTCAAAAATAAGTGGTAGATCATGGACCTTACAGGGAGATCTGGTTCAAGGTCCTTTTCTTCGGCCGCATCAATAATAGCCATGCGGTCCTTCAGCACGGGCGTCGCATGCTTGGCAGCTGTCTCAATGCATCGCATCAACGGTCGGCACATGTAAGGCAGCAGAAGCCTGTAGAGTGTCAGTATCCTATCACTGCATTCGACAAGAAATCAATGTCTTGGGGTTTCTTACGGGCGAAGAAATGGTGGGATAAAGCGGGCGTACAGTGCTGACGCAAAGAATGTGGCGGCGTATTCGGCGGTAGCATCTCTGTACTCTTTGTTGTCACACAAAGGCTGACCTGAGATAATACGGTTGGCAGACCTGCTGAGAATAGCACTGGCTGTATCCCACATATTTATCTGCACAATGCCATTGGAGTCAAGCTTTGAGGCGATATTGTCATCTAGAGCAGCCTTCATCTCCTCATTGACCATGGGCATCTTATCTGCGACCTTTTGGTAGAGCTCTTTGTGAACAACATTTCTGTAGACGGGGTGAATGACGATATGAGGGCCAAGGGTAGTGTAGTCAGGTACAAGGGCTTGGAGGGTATATCTCTTGAGAGAAATGTCATTCTCAGGTTGTTTGACGTATTCATTAAGGAGCTGCTTGGGCACCATGAGCATGAAGCCAGTGCTGCAGTGGGGGATTGGAACGAGCTGGATACCGCCATGGCCAGCTTCAAGTATCTAATCTTATAAGCTTCGGACCCCAAAAGGTAAACGTTATAGCCTACCTTGCGATGAGTCTCCTTGAAATATTCTCGAGATTTGAGGGCAACCTCATATGATGCCTTCATGAATGTACCGACACCTTTCTTGTCACCAGCCCAGTTGAACTTCTGGTAATCCTTGGAGAGTGCCGCTTGGAAAGCAGGTTGCATGAGGTGTAGCAGCCATGCTGCAGTGGTACCAATAATTGTGTACACAACAATGCGAGGCAGAAAGGCCTGGACAGTAGTAGCGAGATCAACAGCCATTGTGACAAAGCCTGAGATTGGAAAGAATGATGAATTGTCCCAAAAGTGGAGGTCAAAGCTGCTTGCTAAAGTGAGGGATGAGGTCAAGGGTAAAAGAATCTTGACTGGAGTAAAGACCACAATATCTTGTTAATCCCCGCCCCACCTCGAGGATGCGACCGTCACTTTTTAGGGTCCAACCCAAACCTGAGCAGCCAATGGTTTCTGTGAGAATGCTGCCGCCTGATGACGATCGATTTTATTCTGCATGCAAGAGTCTTATTCAGGGTCGGATCGACTTCTTGGAAATGTCTCGTCATGATTCAGAGTCTGCTACAGGACTTCGCTTACATGACGAGAGCGGACCATCTTGCTCAGAGATATCCTTGTCACGGAATGTCATTGATTAGCTAACATTCTTACCGAGTACTCATTGGGTGATGAAGGGTGAGTGATAACGTGGGAGGCTTGGGATGCGTCAGTTACATGCTCCTGCTGTGACTGATGGCTCTTGGTCAATGACGGAACAGCTTGGCGAGAGGAGTGGTGTCGGAGTGGCCGTGGTTCACTAGGAGACTAGCTGTCTGATACCCGAAGCCGACAGATGTTAGTGAAAGGAGGAGGAAGCATCTGATTGTCCGCGTGAAAGCATGGCAGCCCATCCTAAGTTGTATTTCTCTTCTCTTCTCATCCTTATGACGTTTATTTACCGTGTACTTTTCTTTTGACAACCTTTCCATCTGCTGATCACACTCTCGGCTTTGTTCAACATCAAATATGTCCAGAACGAATACCTTCTATAGCCTCGGGGTAATGCCTGCATTGATGGGGCTGGGGCATCTGGCTCCAGCCATAGGTGCTATACACACTGCAACCGGCTCATATCACTTTCCTGTGAGGCTACTCGGACTTATTGGTACCATATCAGCTGTTGTTGACTGCAAGTCATACTCTTGACCCTATTCAACTTCATCTCAAGGCCATGTTACTAATCATCCTCCCCTTCAGCCATGGATACCTACAAAGACCTCTCGCCATCAAACCGACCTGCCAAGTGGATATGGAACATTTGGGTATATGGTCTCTGGGCCATTGTTCTAGCCTGCACTGCAACGCTAGACCTTCACACCATATACGACATATACCGTGTCCTCCCTCTTGGTCTGGCTTGGGGAATCCCTTGCGTCCCGTTGTACTCGATCTCTAGTGGGTGGATTCTAAGCAAGCCCAAAACTCTGGTAAGCTCAACATTCATTCTACACACATTACATATCCTTACACTTTTAGCTCTTTGAAGCAAAGTCTTTGGTAGTCGCATTCTGCATGGCAAGTGTTTGTGCCGAATCCAGCATGGCCTATTGCTGTCGGCAGAAGGAGTACCAATGTGCGGGCAGAGATTTACGAGCAAGAAGCTTTTATCTCGCCGTCTTGTATCAGTTCTTCCGTGAGACCTCATGCGACATCAGAGATATTCCGGAAGATACCAAAGAAGGTCTCAAAACATTGCCCGTCAAGCTCGGCAAGCAGAATACGATATTGCTCTTGGCTACGGTTGGCGCTCTAGCCGAATCAATTCTCACTCACGGTATCGACATAACGACCACAGGAATTATCGTGAAAGCCCCGCTGATTGCCCGTGCACTCTTACGAGTTGGTTTGACAATGGTGGCATATTGGCAAGTCTTAAAGTTTCCCAGGCAGAATTCATGGGCTTGGGGATCTATGTCGCTACTGGGACTGACTCCGGTGCTTTTTGCACAAGCTTCTCTTCGTGACTGAACGACATCTCGAGGAAAATTCTGAAAGTCTCGAAATTTATTGAGCCTAAATGAACATCGTGGTCCGGACAAGCGGGGAGTTTTGGGGATGTCCTTAGATATAAATAGCGATTGAATAGAGTGCAACCTGGCAACGTCTCAATATCTCACAGTCTTCATCGAAGAAAGCGTCATGCTAGATCAAGATCCTTTCATTAAACAAACAAAGTCGCTAACTCATCTAAAAGACTAAACCGAGAGCAGAATCTAAGATATTCGAGCTATCACAGGCCCTCCCAGCTGAGGAAAAAATATCACGGTCAAAGTTTAGACGCTCTGCCAGCATGGCTGAGCTGCTCAAGGTAATCCATCAAGTCTGTCCACATCTCTTTCGGCAACGAATTGGAAAACCAAGTGTTCCCTTCGTAGTCCTTACCAACCACCACAAACACGCTCGATATGGCGGAGACAGTGTTGTGTCCAGGATCAGAAGCTTGATAGTACACAGGATGTCCCCTCTTCCCGCGTCTTTTCTCAGGGCTTACCTCCTGCTCTATCGCTGGGCTGAAGTCCAACTTCTCAGCGAGATCTCCCTTGCTCCAATTTGACATGAACTGGGCGACCATGTTCGTGCTTCCAAAGACTACAGGCATATTGTTGGTCTTCATAGACTCCACTGAGAGCGCCGTTGAGGCTTTCAGCTGGTCCTCTGTGGTCTGTGCTTGTATTGCCTCCCGCACTTGGAGAGCAAGTTTCCCCAGAGGTAGGTCCAAGATTTCGTTGGCACGACAGAACACAAAGGCATTGGTAGGAGAGTTCTGTACATATGCCTTGTCTGGCAAGAATACCGATCGGGCTCGACTTCGAGGGTCGACAGCCATGATAGTTGCCAGCTCTCGATTCGTGTCCCGGCCTTGATACTTGGCCAGCATGAGGCAAGAGAGAGCTGCGAAGACATCGCCCTCGCTGATGAAAGGCTTTTTATTTGTTGCTTCATCTTCCAGGTGGCCTCTCGCTTGTTCCATTATCCTGCTAACTGTATCCTTCGGGATACACAGAGTCCGCGACTGAATGTTGCCGGATCTCCACGATTCATATAAGCTCCGTAAGCCCCAGACTTTGAAACGCCAGCCATCAAGAATCTTGTCTGCGAGAACATGGCGTTCCTTGGACGGCGACTTGAGCATGTCGTCGAACACGTCTTTCCGGTATCCGGGCATTTGCATGACAATTTCTGGCTTCCCAGCAAGGACCTGACTCCAACCCTCAAATATGGCAGATAACCCCATCAGGTCAGTTGTCACATGGGAAAACGTTAAGTTGACAAGCGTGCCGTCAGTGAAAGTTTGCACATGGAGACAGAATTGAGGTATATCAGAATGAACAAAGTCGTCCATGTTGCGAGGCGTCTCTAGACGGAGTCCAAGAGCGCAGAATTCTTTCGGTCCAGTATAAGTAGAGATACTCCCAGTTGGCTTGGGTAATCGTGAAGCCAGCGGATGTTCTGACATTGGGGTGTCAAACTCTTCGTGGGTGAAATACGCTGCTGGCCGACCCTCTGTAAATTCTCGCGGAACATGTATTTCGAGTCCGCCGTCTGACTGTATGCGGGTCAATATCGAGAGACTCCATGAAGCGGTGATTGCATACCCTTTGCCGAAATCTTCCACCTAATCTCCGCCACCCGTCCATTTCAAAGAGCTTGGATAAGGCATCGTTCAATTTATGGGGGTTCAATACGTCTTCAAACTGCAAAGTCCATACCAGCACGATTCCCCGCGCCGCTGCAGTATCGTCGAACAAGTGCACCGGAATGATGTCATCTGACTCAACAATGTCCGGGAGAGGGCGTTGCTCTTCCTTCTTGAAGAAGGGTAGGTAATTGAGCAAAGCCGCCATTGCCTTTGAGATTACAGACTTTGCAAATTGGTGCAATGACTGCCATGATGCGGGGGGAATCTGTTGATCTGAACGAGTTGCCGCCATGATAACAAGCGAGATGCCAAGCTGGATGGCAAGGTAGCATGCAGAGGATTACATTCCCTGCTCTTCCTCTGTGGTGCGGGGTTTTCAATGCCCCTCCTCTGCCCTGGCAAGGCAGCAGTTTAAGGATGCGCTAATCTTTTCAGAGGATAGAGCTCCAAGGCGACGTGACATGAATGTATGACCAGCTGAAGGAGATGGTGGACTCTGTTAAGCGACGTTCACGTAGCTCAATGGGGAGCATGAGTTGACACGAGTGTAGGCAAACACCGCCTTACTTTACTATACAGAGAAATAAGAGGCAATTCACTACCGTGTGAATAGTGTCAGAAATAATTACAGTGAAGATAGGGCTCACCATGTTTGCACGTATTCTCGTATTCATGGCCCTGCTTATTGTGCCTCTGGCTTACTTCCTATCCTACCAGACCTCAACAGAGCATGCGCCATATGTCCAAGGAAGAAGCAAAACCGTGCTTTTCCTCACAAATAGCGAAGCATGGTCTTTCAAATGTGCATCTTGCAACTGCATCGGCGATACTAGAGAACTCCCAAGATATGGACGTTCATTTTGCTTCATTTCCAACTATCGAGCAAAAGCTAGAACGGGTTTCATCATTCGCCAAGACTAAATCCCCTCATGCGAAAGCCATTGTTTTCCACGGCCTCATGGGTCTGACATTTGTGCAGGAAATCGCCAGAGAAGGCCGAAGCTTCATATCCCCTCCTGGATGGAGAGGCATCGTTACTTTGGCCGAGCACATACAGCTTTGGATGTCGCCATGGACGTTTGAAGATTATGTACACTTGTATAATGAGCTTGGTAGCATTATTGATGAGATTGACCCGGCTGTCATTGTGCTCGACAGTTGGTTCCGGCCAGCTATAGATGCCACGCGCAAAAGAATAGGCAACATGCCTTCATCACGCCGACTACTCTTGTAGACCATTTCTTGGGTATTCAGCCTTTCTGGACTAGGCTCTGGAAATACCCTGCGTAAGTCATTTCATCCAAGAAATCAATTGATACTAATAGCAATAGCCCATCATCAATCAGGGTTTCCCTTTCCAGTTCCTTTGCTCAAGCTTCCGGAAAACGTATACATGAATCTTCGTTATATCTACAGCGCAATGTTCACACCAGATGCTTCAGAAAACAAAGCTCGGCTTCAACGGATTGGACTGGGAGAGCCAATGAATTTATTTGGAATACACCGACCGGGCGTGCCTTGGATCACTCAAAACACGCAAGGCGCTATGATTCCAGTA
Organism: Fusarium dlaminii; assembly: GCA_013186775.1. Taxonomy (NCBI): domain Eukaryota; kingdom Fungi; phylum Ascomycota; class Sordariomycetes; order Hypocreales; family Nectriaceae; genus Fusarium; species Fusarium dlaminii. The sequence continues at coordinate 493,625 of JAAOAL010000047.1, read as the reverse complement.
GAAGTTATTCCGCCAAACGTCACCTGTGCTGGGCCAATCATCTTATCAGGGCCACCAGCTCATCAACAAGATCCTGAAACTGCAACTTGGCTCAAGAAAGCTCCTACAGTGCTCATTAATCTCGGCAGTAATCTTGCTGTAGGTCTTGAAAAGTACAAGAAATGCGCGTGTAGCTAATGTTTGGCAGTATGACGAAAGTCGTGCTGAAGTCATGGCGATTACCATAGGGGCGTTATTGTCCTCTACTGAATACCAGGTCTTGTGGAAATTTAATAAGCTGGGAGACTTCTCTGATGATTTCTTGGTGCACTTGAAGCCCTACCTCGACAACAAGCGACTAAAAATGCCAAGTTGGCTTGTAGCAGACCCGTCGTCACTCCTCGATACTGGGAACATTGTTACTTCAGTGCATCACGGCGGTTCGAACTGTTATCACGAAGCTTTTGCGTAAGTAAATGCTCAAGACTGCTCGGTGGACGACCACTGACCATTGTTAAGAGCCAGTGTCACGCAAGTTATACTTCCCTTGTGGGCCGACCTCTACAACTATGCTGCTCTAGCTGAGACAAGAGGCGCTGGGGTTTGGGGTTGTAAGAATTCGACGCCCAACTGGACGAGTGAGTGCTTGTTGGATGCTTTTATGAAAGGAATAGATGGCTGTGGTGAGAGTTTCTTACGGCGACGAGCAACATGGCTGGGTGATAGGATTAAAGCAGGGAGGAGGGGGCGTGATGTAGCAGCTGATGAGATTGCCAAATTGGCAGACGTGAAATGATCAGAGGGGTCTCAGTAAAACTTGGGCAAAGCAGAGAAATTTAAGAATGCTAGGATTCCTTTCTCTTTATGCTGCTAAGAAGAGTCTTCCTCCATAAAAATTTTCCATCAATGTGTTTATTCCTGGCTCGCTGATCTATGATCAGTAGCTGAGCATCTTGTGTTGGACTCGAGTACATAAAATGCATGCGCCCCAAGCAGGACGCTAAGGTAGTAAAGTGTTCCCTGTGATTCGCCAATAACCCTGTAAGCCATACGCCTGCAATACGCTTGCCGCTAGGAATACGCCTCTGATACGCAATACGCCAACCAAGAACAGCGTATTCATTCGACAGGATGAGACGCAAAGATAGAAGAAACAGTAGTAACAAAAGCCATAAAAAGCGCTAAATATGTGTCTCTCTGCCTGATTCTAGAAAAAATAACTACTTTCAACCCCAAATAGTATTGTTTTGCAGAATGAGAGCGTTTCTTTTTCCTTCGGCGTTCCTCGCAATTGTGGCCTCTGCACTGCCAGATCCAAAGGGCTATGAGTTCCGTGCCGCGGGGCCCTATGACAGTAAGCCTTCTGTATCAAATTGGAACGCGTAGCCAAAATGCTAACATTTTGTCTCCCTACAGGTCGATCACCATGCCCAGGCCTCAACGCTCTCGCCAACCACGGTTACCTTCCACGCGATGGCGCAAACATCAATTACGACATGATCAACCATGCAGCCCAGGCCGCTTATAATTTCGAAGATGGCTTCTACATCGATGCCGTCAACATGGTGTTTCAGCTCAATATCTCCACCACAAACCGGCCCAGCGAAACCTTCCATCTTCGGGATCTGGCCCGACATGACCAGATCGAGGTCGATGGCTCTCTCACTCGAAACGACATCTTCTTCGGCGATGATTTGCACTTCGATGCTACTGTCTTTGATCCCGTCGCACGCGATCTTGGACTGAATAAGATCGGTCGTAAAGATAAATATGTCACAATCGAGACAGCGGCCAAAGCAACCAAACATCGACTCGACCTTGCCAAACGTGTCAATCCGGAGTTTAATGCATCGGTGCATCAGCATGAGACCGAATATGGCACTACTGCGCTCTATCTTTTGACGCTGTGGGATGAACAACAGAAGGCAGCACCAAAGCATTGGGTTAAAGCATTACTTGGTAAGACCGCTCTCTGTCGCTTGAAGCTTGAGTTCATAGGCTAACTAGTTGTAGGTGAGGACAGGATCGCTTACAGAGAGGGTTATAACAAAGGTAAATCGGTCAAGACGAATAAGCAAGTCGGTGCTATGACTCAGGCTGTTCGAGCGGTGGTGGGCTGGAAGTCTTGATTTAATACTTATTTGCAGACCTGAGACTGTTATGGGGAAGATAGACAAGTTTTGTATGCTATGGTTGTCTGTGATACGTTCTAGAAAGATACTTTACTAATGGTGACTATGGAATATATTTTGTATGCGAGTAAACTGCGTCAAATAATTCTGAATTTCATCTGGTCCCCTTGCTTTAGCTTCAGCCGGTATATTGTCCTCCCCAAGCGAATCTGCCAATTCCCTAGCACTTAGCGGCTCATCGAACTGAGCCTTAATATCTGGATCAGCGCCTGCTTTTAGTAACAAGTCTACCGCTTCTGTGCTTAGCCTCAGCACTGCAAAATGCAGCGCTGTCATGCCAAAGTGTCCTTCGACCTGGTGATTGATTTGATCGGGGCGAGAGAAGTGATTTACAAGTCTCTTTAAAACAGGCAGTTGCAGGGTGTCAAGCCGTACGGGGATTAATATGCTCGACCTGGAATACTCAAATATCATGCCTGCTCTGATGGCAGGGACGAAAGCCGGAAAACCAACCTCCCGGTTAGTAATAAGCGATGCATCATGTCGAAGAAGCCAGTCAACAGCTCCCATGGTTCCTCTGTTGTTGAATGTTATTACTGCTCCAAGAGGCGTGCGGGTTCGCCTGGGTCCTCCATATTGGTAGCCAGCCTCCTCGTTAACATCAGCACCATACGCCAGTAAGACGTCAGCGACATCAAAGTTGTTATTTGCTAGTGCTAACGTGAGAGGGACCACATCTCCTGCTTTGGAGTGGCTATTGGCAAGACGTCGAGCCTCTGCTGTTGGAAGGCTGCTCAACAGGGCACGCATATAATGAGGATCTGGATGTGCGCCTGACGCCAGGTGAACAGTATTGGTGATGGCTCCTGATGCTTCGGCCGCGGCAATGGTTGTCTCTGGATATATTAGAGATAACATAGTCTGCATGAACCAAGTATCAGTCAAGCCCTTCATTTTTGTGATGCCTACCGTAGCATCAGGGCCTGCATATCGCAATAGAAGGTCGAAAATTGGTTTTTCACCTTGGAGAAGAGCCAGTTGAACAGGAAGACGCATCTCAGAACTAGATGGCACAGGGTTGGTGAGTGCCGGGAGAGTCTGGTCAGGGTATGTAAATAAGAGATGAGAGACCAGTGATACATCCCTGCTAAGAACAGAGTGCATCAGTGCAGAGTGGTAGTCGTGTGTAACCCTATCGAAATCCTGTGACTCGAGAGTTGCCAGCATGTCTATTGTCTGCTGCATTTCCTTCAAATATGAATCACCTAGCCGTGCCATACGTTCGTGGAGTGGATCCGGGTTTACTGCGTAGCCCAGTAAAGAGCACTGATCCCCCATGTCCACCATTGACTTCCAGGCATTGGGTGCTGCAATCTGATATGTCTCGGCACCGCTCAGCCAAGCTGATACCACTTCACCCATATATTTGGGGTCGAAGAACCCAGGTAGTCCATACCAACTAGGGGGGCACAGAGGCGTGTCGCAGGTAAGAAACAGGCGTAGCATGCGAGAGTTGTGTGCACGGCACGCAAGAGCGGCTGCATGTGGCGCTGTCTGCGACACCCCGAGTTCTCTTTCTTTATAAGGATTCGCTCCCATATCTACCAGAACCTTGGCAGCAATGTAGACATCGCGCTGTACTGCACGGCAAAGAGGGGTCCCTCCCCCGAGTGAATCTTGAAAGTGATCGTTGAACACGGTATTGGCGCTACATACTCCGTCAATCTCACTGCCACTGTAATACAAAGACATAGCGAGGGCTGATAACTCCTCTTCATCTAGGTCAACAAAGGCGCAAAGCCAGTGGAGCGGGGATTCTGAGTTGTGGGTGAGAATCGCTCCACTAGCGCCAGAGGCTATGAGATGCTCAACGATGCTGGAACGTCCGCACCGAGCGGCTTGAAGAAGCGCTGTTTCGCCTCTGCTGTTCTGCTTGTTTATGGAAGTAGCTTGTGCGCCATCGGTGAGATGTTGGACAATGTCGAGTCTGCCCAAGGTAGCCGCAACATGTAGGGCAGTGTCTCCAAATGGGCCGATGCTGTCGGAAGCAGACTTGTCGAGCAATGAGGAAGGCATTGCAGTATAAGGCTTGAATGCGTCGCTGTCCAGTAATTGGAGACCAACGCCGCAATACTCTGTTCGGAACGATTGGAGAGTCTCCTTCCACGCTTCATAATCCAACTCACGAAGTGTGCTGGACGCAATATGGGATCCAAGGGTCATTGCTTGCTTCAGCCATCGTGTTGTTGTCTCAAGAGGGACCAAAGTACCTTCTGGCTTGTTTATGATATTTCCCGATATGTTCTGGCTCACTAAACTTGTCGTTAACGCCTTCCCAACATGATGATATATGGCCTGCGCCCGCGGTGAACCCCCAATGTCATTTGTTTCGTTCGCGGCGGTTATGAGAAGACGTAGCACCTTTGTTGCATCGACATCGTAGCCGGTATACCCTGTTGGTCCCAATGAGACAGTACCAATTCTGAGAAGCGTCATGATTGCCGCGGCATGGTGGGCCTCGGCGGCCTCTTCGTCTGAACGGCCTGAGATATTACTAAATGCAGACAGAATGTGCTCTTTGACCGGTCCAGGGAAGTTTTCCATGTCTCCAAAGTCATGAATAGCCTGATTGAGGTTCGAGTTAGCAGGAATAGAGATTCTTTCCTATCGCATGACATACTGTTACCGGGCGTATATTTTCTCGTTGTAGGACAGGTGATCCATCAGTGGTGCTGGATCGAGCTGAATACAAACTATAAATAACAGTCAAACTTCATGGTCAATTTCCTCGATACATTGGTATTGTACTTAGGCTGGAGTCGAAGGAGAAGGTTCAGAGACCTATCCTCAGGTCTCGTAAGCAATGACTCAAATATTTCGGTGATTTCTTCCATTCTTGCTTCCGGAACAGCGTCGACATCACGAAGGGACTTGCGTATAATTTCAAGGAGCCCTACTAGATTGCTTTGCTTGAGTTTGAATGTCTTAAGATTGCCTTCGAAATCAGCAAGCTCCCAAGGCTGACGCCCATTGAGCAAGATTGACCAGAGAACTAGCCCGCAGCTGTAAACTACTATTGTAAACAATAGAACCTGCGATATTTTCGGGCTGAGGACTTACTGTCAGTCTTCGGAAGTGTATATTTATCAACTAAAGTGGAATGTTCAGGAGACCACCAGCCAAGTGTTCCGGTGCTCCATGGCACCATTGAATCGTGCTGCTCAAGAAAGATAGACAACCCAAAATCGCTTAGCTTAGCTATAGGTCTTCCATTTGATAAACGGCATATCAGGATGTTTTCTGGCTTGAGGTCTGAGTGTGCTATTCCATTCTGGTGGAGGACTTGTAGGGCATGAGCAATGTCGCTTGCAAGTAGCAACTTGGTATCGAGATCGACGTCCTTTTTGCCACGGAGATAGTTGTCCATTGTCCCAAGCTCTCCATACTCTATCATGAACACAGGCACACTGGACGCACCTGAGCCCGTCCCTTCCTGGTACCAGGCGAAGCCATACACATCCAGAACCCGAGGATGCTCTCTAACTCCGGGGTGAGAAATGACTGAAAGCTCTGTGGTGATTGCCCGGATGACCTCCTCCTGTTTATCGGAGCCAGCATAATCCGATAGCTTTGGCCATTTCAGAACTACCTGTGTTCCTGTCGTAAGTCTTGAGTATGGGTCGTCTGATGTACGGACCGATTCACGATCTGTTAAACGATAGAGTCGGACAGAAAACTGGGCACCGCTTGCAATTTCATGACTAATTTGCATATCATTAATTATACCGAAATTTCTGTAGTATTGGTCCTTCACAAAAATGTCATAAAACACCACGATGAAGGATGCAAAGTCGTAGACGCGACGCGAATGTCGTAGCAAATCCCCAGATTGGCCTACTGGACGGATGTCGTTCTGGCCTGAGCGTGCGGTGCTGCTATACATAGTGCGATATTGTCTTGATACTGGACGAAGGGTACTCTTTTGTGATGTTGCGATTTGCTTTTGCCTTGGTGAATAGCGGCGGAAGAGGTATTTTATTCCGTTGTGGATGGCATCCCTGCTGTTGAGCAGCAAGTCATCGCGCCACTTATTGGCGCAGAAACCGTCATACTGGTGGCTTCAAATCACATCCACAGAGCTGAAAAATGGGAAGTAATTGAGTGTCTCTCTCTCTCCGAGTTGAGAAACTAGTGGTCAGCATTCCTGAGCTTAACTCAGGGAGTCCTACGTGGCTTGAAACACAGTCCATGGCATCCAATAATTTGAGAACTTGAAATGGTCATATGATGACCCATGCAAGCCACTTGAACTGAAGACGTCCGTAGAGCATTGTCTTCTCCGTCTGTAGACGGCACTTTCAAAGTCTTGGAATGCTTTTATCCGTCCCAAGACGGTGATCTCTAAGTTTCTCGGAATATTAGTATCCGGTGATCCTTATGAAAAAGCTATGCCAGTGTTTTAAGATCCACTGATGTCGAGGGAAAATAATTACCCTTATTTAACTATCAAATTTAAGATTTATAAAAACAGCACATTGAGAAAATGGCTGAAGCAGTCGGTACTGTTTTAGGCGTCCTTGGACTTGTAGGTACCGCAATCGACGTGCTCAAGCTTGGCTACATCGCCCTTGATCGCAGAGACACTGTTACCATCCTCCGTGGCCAGCTCTACCTCGAGGGCGTCCTTCTTCGGAGATGGGCTGAGTGCGTCTTGATTGGACCTCATGGCGAAGTGCGAATAATCTCGACGGAATACTGCCGGATTATTCACGAGCGTTTGACGGCCATGTTAAAGCCAGTCCGAGATGCGAGTGAGCTCGTAATCAAACACAGCAAAGATCTAGCACCGCTGTTCCCACCAGGCCAAACTCAAGTTACCACAGGACAAAATCCTGCTAGGAGACTTAACAGACTGTTTCAAGTCTTATCAAAGGCTAAAATCACGTCTAATCCTTTCAAATGGGCGGTGCGGGATGCCGAAACCCTCAAAGAGCTCCTCGGACACATCCAAGCCACCAGAGGGCAGCTAGCGGAGCTCTTACCCCCAGACATGCAACTCATGAGTCTTCAAGTTCTGGCTGACGTTATGCCTTCAACATCCATCGGTAGTGTATCAACTATTGATACCGCGGCTAGAGCTACTACCGACAATCACATGGCAGACGCGGGCGCCCTGGACACATTGCGTGCCACAATCGCCATCCGCGACCTAAGCCCAGATACAATCCCAACTCTCGAGGAGGCCAATGCCAGGGTGCAAAATCTCTATATCAAAAGCTTCTCCCCGGTTGTGCCCGAGTTCCTCCCCAGAGGAACGGAGCGTTGCAGTGTTCTCATGAGCAGCCAACAATTTTCGTCAAGCCCTCGGCCTGTCGTTATCGAATGGAGACAGTTCGATAAGAATCTTTACGATGATGTTGTATTATTCGAGGCTGACGTGGTAAAGTTGTGCTGGCTGTTACACTCTTTGAGGAGCCATCCAGACCTTCATCTTCCTCGCTGTCTGGGCTTTATCAAGGAAAGCAATTATGTCTCAACCCGGTTCGGTCTTGTCCTCGATTTCCCTTCAACGATACATAAAGCCCCTTCTACGTCTTTAGTCGGCCAAGAGTCTTTACATGCGGCCATGCAAAACGGAAAATACCGCATGCCCCCAATAGAGATGCGATTGCACTTTGCCATGAGTATCGCAGCTTCGGTCTTCCAACTCCTCTCAGCCGGGTGGCTGCACAAAGCTCTAAGAAGCGAGAACATTCTACTTGCACATGGCTTGGATATACCCAGTCTAGGAGGCGGGAATTTGGAGCAACTGAATGCCGTTGACTTCATTATTGCAGGCTTTGAATTCTCACGCCTCGACAAACCAGGGCAGGTGTCAGGAGATGGTGATCCCAAGGATCAGGATCTTTACCGACATCCAAATGCAGTTAGCAAGGAAAGAGCAACTCCTGAGTATCAGCGACGTGGATACATCAAAGCATACGATATATACGCTCTTGGAGTATTGCTGGCTGAGCTAGGATTCTGGAGAACAATGGGCGCTTTGAAAAAGAGTCAAGGGAGCAGAGAAGACTGGAAGAACAAGCCCTTTTCACAATACCTCCGAAACCGAGTGGATAGTGACATGGCTGGTATGGTCGGCTGTCGGTTTGCAAAAGTTGTTCTTTGGTGTCTCGACACCGAGATAACCGGTGCAGCATCCTGGGGTGATTCCGAATTCCTACAGCAGTTTGAGGAGAATGTTTTAGTGAACATGGCTCAATGTCGGCAAGCGGCTATCTACCTATAGTAGTAAAGTAGAGGTAGAGTGACTTTCGAATTATCGTATAATGTCTGTTATAAATACTTTAAGGCACTTACTCTTTAGCAAAGCTTACTGAGTGAGTGTCAGACTATAATGTATTTTCAGACTGCGATTCCCTTGTCCCTTCGGTCAAAGGCCAAAGACCCCCCTCGTCATCACGGGGTGGCAACCATAAAACGACTAATCTCTACCAGCTTGCCTGTAGTGAACACAACTCACTGATAGACGACACAATATGCCCCGGGATAAGAGATTACCACAGAATGGAAGCTATCTTTAATACGTGCAATGGCCAATGGAGTCTCACTAGAGGGTCTGCAAGGCAAGCAAAGACAATGAATGTTGACTTTGGGTTCCTTTTATTCATGCCTTCAGCATCCCAGAACAATTTGCCTCATGATACTGGCAGTGTGCTGGTTCTATGCATCGCATGGTAGTACCGTGTTGCCGGGCGCCAGCATGAACAATGGGGATAATGTCGAGCCATCGGACCAGCTAAAGCCATAGCGCCTATGGCAACGATCCAGCTCGCAGCCGTAAAGCCATCTCCCATCCTATCGAAACGGACCGTATAGTAAATACCAAGAACACCACTTCCGATAACGACGAGGGCCATGATAGAACATATGATATAGCATGGCCGGAACCTGGAGGGCCTTTCTGTGGGCACATCGAGGATTTCAAGAGGACTGGGAGGCCGTGGAACTGGTGCTCTGACCGGTGGAGGAAAATTGAACATACGGCGCGAAAGCCGGCCTCTGTCTAGAGACCTTCCGGTTTGAAGGCTATCGCTATTGGAGCCATCAGTCTGTGACGGTTTGTTTCGCATATCTTCTAGTTACGGTAAGTAATGAGACTGAAAGAAGGTGTTGCTTCCTACCAATTTCCGATATCCATAACTGCAATACATTGACAACTTTCTGGAATCCGGTGTCATGAACGGAGTTGAAGCGCACCATGTCTGTATGGCTGGCATCGATTGGAATGGGTTCATTGCCTGGTAATGTCGCTGACTCTTTTGAAACGATGATTCCAAGCTTGTTAGTCGGAGCCTTCTCGACAAAAGACTCCGTAACGATAGGCCTGTCCCTGTCACGCTGGTCTTCTATCAAAGCGTTGAATCTCTCCTGGATAGCCTCAGGTAACATTGAATTTGACTCAAGGTTGGATAGGTAATGATCCTTTGTGGTAATCGACGACCCAAGCAATGAATTCAAGATCTTCACCCAACCAGATATCTGTATCCCTTTATGGGGAGTCCCCATGAATATCATTCCTTTCAAACTCAAGTATACACCTTGGAGGTGGCTGTTGGCATTATCGCGTGACAGTAGAACAGCCTCCTTGCAGATTAGACCACCCAGACTGTGCGTGACCAAGATCAAAGGCCTTGATGATGCATTACCGGCGATTCGCTCCATTGTCAAGTCAATCAGAAGATTATTTGCAGCGCGATCAGCGGGACTTTCGCCAGTTCTCGGTGAGTTTGATAAAACATCTCCGTTGTATCCATACGTGAGAATGCGGACTTTGCCAAGTTGCGGAGGCAGAAGCGTCTTAGGCCAGGGCTCTGACTCCCCTTCCGCTGTCCATGTCCTCATGCGATCTCCCATCAAGCCATGTACAAAACATATGTCGGCGACAGCGCTCGGGTCATCGTGGAGAGTTATAATGCCCTCTGAGGGTCCTTGCCTCGTGGATGATGAGGTAGCGAGAATACTGCTGATGCCTGGAGGAGGATTTGAGGTTTCGGTAATGTCTGGTACCTGCGCAGCCTGATTTGGTGGTGATGGAGTCTGTGTAGCGCGTGTAGAGGGCCCCTCCATCGTTCAGGATTGAATGTGTACAGAACCCTTAGATACAAGTTGCAAGCGCACTTTTGTCTTGAGAATATCTATTTGATGGAAAGATGGGAAACTGTCGATGAGGGGAAACGTCATCTTTCAGCCACACGAAATGCCTGAGCTGAAGCCTCACCGTTCGGTTATAGCCAATCATGTACAAGACTTACCCGCCAAGGCAGAATCTCCTATCGTAGGTATCACGATAAGTAAGAACGGTCGGTCGGAACATGTTGAGAAAGGCCATTGCATATCCATTGTGTTTCTGGACCTTTTACTTCATCTATCGACGTTATAGTGCTGTTGCCCTTACCTAAACCATGTTGTGAAATGGCAATTATACAAGAGCTCCTCTCTGCCACCTTGCCTGGAATGAACAACACGCATCGATACACTAAACAATATGCACGGCGATAACAAGTTATCGCTCTGCATTTTCCTTCACGAGATTCAGACTCAATGACGTAGCGTGACGTCTTCAGTACGTGCTCATGACGCCCGTACCTATCTCTGACGATATCACCACTCGACTCACGTTCCCATGAACCAGATTAAACCTCACTACAACACCATCATCATGCCCAAAACAGCCGTCATCAGCGGCGGAGCCCGTGGTATCGGCCGTACCCTCGCGCGCTACTTCCTCGAAAAGCAGTACCGCGTATTCATCCTCGACATAGATGAGCAGGAGCTCACTCACACGACACGCACTCACCTCAAATCCTACTACGACTCCAAAGCCGTTGATTCGGCCATCTGCGACTTGCGCAACACAGATGAGATTTACGAAAAGATTCAGCAAGCAGCCAAATTTCTAGATGGCCACATTGACGTTGTCATCAACAATGGCGGTATTGCGTCGCCGCATTGGAAGGATGGCAAGACTATGGTTGATAGAGAGACATTGAAAGAATGGCAGGCGTACATTGAGACAAATCTCACTGCGCCTTTTGTGGTGTCGCAGGCTTGTATTCCGTTTATGAAGAACGAGAAGGATACGGCGTCTGTGACGGATGATAGCCACAGCACTGCTGGGCCTTGCATCATCAACGTGGGATCGTTCCGCGCAAAGCAGAGTGATCCAAACCAAGAGGGCTATGCATCTGCAAAGGCTGGTCTGTTGGGTCTCACACATAGTATGGCTGTCAGTCTACAACCGTTCGGTATCAGGGTGAATCTGGTGGCGCCAGGTCGAATCAAGGCTGGTCATGAGTCGAAAGAGGGTGATGAGAAGGGCATTGAATGGGCGCATTTGAATGAGGATAAGGATGTGGAGGATCACCTTACGAATAGAGCTGGAAGACCGCTGGATATTGCTCAGGCTGTTGAGTATATGGTCAACGCTGGCTTTGTAACAGGTCAGGACCTCATTGTCGATGGAGGCGCAGTTATGATCAAGTAGTTCAAGGACATCAAAAGTCATCACGTTACAGGAGAGAAACAAAAGTGTTCGTAATCATTCATATTCATATTATACTCATACAGAGCATTAACGTTAAAGTATTTCTTTGAGTGGAGTTGTGACCGTTTCATCAGTCAGGGTATAAGGTAGGCTTCTTCCAAAGCCGCATTAGTCGGTTGAACCGTTCAGGAATCTTTCATCCTGCAAGTTCATGTTCAAGTTTTTGTGAGTGGAGATGTTGTGTCATAGATCAAAAAGAACCGCTTTGATCATCCCGGAAAAAAACGCCTCATGTACTGTTTGTTCCTCGCTTAGTCGACACCGCTGTCGGAGTCGTCAACAACAGCCGGCTTCGGCTTGGTCTCTGTAGCTGGAGCTGTAGCTAGTCTCAGGGGGCCCAGGGCGGGGCCGAGTCGTGCTCCTGGGGCGGGCCACTTGTTGGGGCCGAGAATTTGAGGCTTGTTTCTATGATGTTGTTAGTATAACATGACATAGTAGAGATGGGTAGGGACTGGGGACGTACGCTTGCTCCTCGGCGGCAGCATCCTTCTTCTTTTGCTCTTCCTTTTGTTGTTTGCGGAGAGCACGACGAGCGTCCTTTTCCTTGCGCTCAGCGGCGCGCTTCTCCTTCTCCTCGATACGCTTCTTGGCTTCGGCGAGCTTTCGCTCCTTCTCCTGGACATCAGCGCGTCTCTTCTCATCAGCCTTGCGCTTCTCCTCCAGACGTTTCTTCTCTTCGAGCTTTCGCTCTTCCTCAATACGTCGCTCCTCTTCAAGACGCTTCTCCTCCTCGATTCTCTTCTTCTCCTCAAGTCTTTCACGCTCCTTCTCCTTCTCGCGCTCCTCAGCAGCCTTTCGTCGACTCTCGGCCTTCAGCTTCTTCTCTGCCAGGCGACGCTTCTCTTCGACCAACTTCTTCTTCTCCTCGAGCTTACGCTTCTCCTCAGCGCGTTTCTTCTCTTCAGCACGTCGCCTGTCCTCGGCTCTCTTCTTCTCATCGAGCTTCTTCTGCTCTTCAAGTCGCTCTCTCTCACGCTCCTTCTCCATCTCCTCAATCCTCTTCTTCTCTTCAGCCTTTCGCTTCTCCTCTAAGCGTATGCGTTCGCGCTCATTCTCCTTCTCGCGTTCACGCTCTCTCTGTCGTTCCTCTTCTCTCTCGCGCTCCTTCTCATGCATCCTCAACTTCTCCTTCTCGGGATCTGACCCTGGGCTTGGGCTCTTGATCTTCATTGAGGCTCGAGCTGATTCGTAGTCCTTGTACCGGTCCCTTCGGTTGTCGTTGTCAAGTTGGCTGAGATGTCGGCTATGGCGTCGCTCTCTTGCGCGTTCAGGATCAACACTTCTGGTGTATGACCTCTCCTTCTCGCCGCGGTCTGAGTCACTGTTCTTGGGGGTAGCTGCCTTGCGCTCGTTGTGCAGTCGTCGGCGCTCTGCTCTCCGAGCCTCACGGTCCTCATCGCGACGTTTGTCTTCTTCAGGAGCGCGAGGAGTGTGGCTATGTGAGGCTCGTGAGTGCTCACGACTACTCTTGTGTCGTCTCTCACCGTCCACGCGACTAGATCTCCTCTCGCGTTCAGCATACTCTGGGTCGCGATGTCTGATGGAGGCAGAAGTAGAGTGTCTCTTGTCAAGAGTAGGTCGCTCTCTCATAGATCTACGCTTCTCTCTCTCCCTCTCCCGTTCCTTGTCCTCTTCATCACTTCGTCCAAGAAACCTCCGTGAGAGGCGACGAGACTCCTTCTCATCACTTCTCTCTTCTCTCTCCTCACCTTCGCGTCGCTTGTGTCGTCTGTGTCGCGTGCTTGGACTACCTGCTCGGCTTCTGTCACGAGTATGGCGGTCCTTCTCTGTGCGACCACGTTCTTCATGCTCCCTGTGTCGACGACGACGTTCTGATCTTCTCGCCTCCCGCTCCTCGGGTGTCTCGGTTTCAGACCGATGACGCCTGACCCTTCGGTCAGGACGTAGAGTCGGTTCATCTGCCGCCTCCGGGCTGACCTTATCCCTGTTGAGCCATTGTCGCCACGACGACTGACGCTTCTCCTGGACAGGCCGCTCAACAACAGGCCTGCCCAAAGTCGGTCTACCCAGCGTGGGTCTGTTGACCACCAAACCGGGATCGTCTACCTTGTAGGCAGGAGGGGGCTCAATGAAATCGACAGTGTTCTGAGAAGTGTCACTGTCAGACTCGTCATCAGTGAAGACCTCCCAGTCAGACACGTCACGGACAACGGGCGCGGGAGCTTTGGCGGCAGAAATCCCTGGACCTTTGACACGACTCTGATGGGCCATAGCAGTCTATGAGACGATATGTTAGAGGATCAATGAATGATACGATGATGAGTGGGGGTTTATTATTACCTAGCCAACCCAACCCAAGAGACGTAAATAGTGCAGTGCAGAGTTGAAAGATTTCAAGGGGGCTGGCGGGCGTGATGCCTGCTAGATGGGATAGTTAAGGAAGATTTGGTCACTGACGCGACACGACAAGGCCCGGAAATTACTCTTCAGCCACGTGGGGCGTTTTGTTCAAGGGTCTATGTAAATAAAGCGTCACCACTAATTTCTCGGCGTTCCAACGGCCTGTGCGCTATGTTTTGTCTGTTCTGTCTGTTTTTGTTTGTTTTTGTTGACCAAGAGACATGAGATATCTCGAGATCAGATTCTTTCAGTTTTTTCAACTCAACCTGGACGATGCTGAGTCAAAAATAATGTTGTTTTGAGAAGAGCGGTGAGCATTGACAAGTCATGGGATGTGGCTAGATGGGTCATCAGGTTTGACTGGAGGGTTATCGAGGGGGATTTGTGGCTGGTGATATCTGAGGGAAGAGGGTGTGTGGCTGGGGAGATTGCGCAATTTTAACTGTCTAACGTGAACAATTCTCGTGTAATTCTCGTGTCTTTGCCTGATATCTGAGAGAGAAAAGAGGCGAAAACTAGGAAACTGAAACAGAGACTCTTATACCGCTCGAGAAAAGAGTCGCCAAACTTGTTGAGTGACTCATACTGGGGTCATGCGCTGGTGAAGTTTTGGATCATGTACGTGTCAAGCCACATCGCCATCTGCCATAGGCTGCTAGATCTGAGCTAAACTTGGCAGTGGAGACAACGGTAACGGACGGGTTAGATCCCGTTTAGCTCCGAGCCGAGGTGAGTCTAAATAATCCCTCACCAAATGTTGACGACGGCTGTTTCAGATTATTGCTTTGTTGTTCATGCCTCTAAGTAAATAACACGATATTATGACTCTGAACGAGACACATCAGCAAGAGGGATGACTCAGTTAGACGCGAGAAAATTGAAGGGTGCCAAAGTCGGAGGATAGGTAGCAGAGTCGAAGCAACATGCATGAGACAAATCCTGCAGCATCAACTCAATGAAACAAGGCAAATGGTTCGACATATGCATGATTGAGACTCGTGACAACTTGCAGCGTCTCTGTTGATCAGTGGTCGCATGAACCGTCCGTCTTCATTGGTGAATGCCGACTTTAACTTCCAGAAATGAGCACCCGTTAATGCCGTGCATATGCAAGCTTGCACAGACTTATCCACAGCGGGTGCTTGGAGGATCGTTGAGGCAGTGGGAGACAGACATGGTCATGCACGCGAGGCTTGATTGAGTTCCAGTGGCTTATTGCAATCATTCCAAAAAGGAAAAGGAAAAAAAGAAAGATACTATCAGTTTTGGGATTCGAACACGCGATCGTTGAGAAAGTGGAATTCGAAGCGTATTTTCTGCTTGTTATGTTGGGTTGGCTACCTTAGTGCCGCAGCTAGACAAGAAGTGAATTGAAACTCCGGAACAAACATCGAATTCATCGTTAGTCTTCTGAATCACCACTTCCTATGCAGTTTTCCCTGTAAGGGGAATTCTATGAACAGCAAATTAACACCGCCTGACTCAAGCGACGGCCTTTATTTAAATCGACGCTTTAAGTGTATAATTGCAAAGTCAGTCTCTTTAGGGTAGCTTCGCCAGTAAACAAAGACGTCGCGTCGCGCTAGCGTCCGGTCAAATAAGAGTGAAATCGGGTTCTGTGCCCATTCAATTGCTATATACTCTTCATCGCTCGACATCGAGGTGAGTAAATAAATGATAATAAATACAAGAAAGGTTCAATCGCGTCACGTCGCGTCGCGATTTAGCTGCAGGTAATGCTCTTTACTGAACATAGCGACGAACACGGCTGTTAGAGCCAATGCACTGGGAGTAATAGTCATTCATTTTCTTGCAAGAAGATCCAGAGGGGCACGTGGTAGCACCAGTCCAGTTCTTGCCTCCGCATTGACCGTACATCTGAGCGGTGGAGGAACCAGTGGAAGAGGAAGAGTTGGCGGCAGCCTCGGAGGTCTCGTCATCGTCACAGTCCCCGGTGGCAACTGGCTTCACCTCGGCCTTGGGCTCCTCATCACAATCGTCGCTAGATGAGGATGCCTGCTTAGAAGGAGTTGCAGGTGCAGTGGGCTTCTGCTCTGTCTCGGAAGCTGAAGTCTCCTCATCGTCGCAGCCTCCAGTGGTGACAGGCTTAGTCTCAGCCTTAGGCTCCTCGTCACAATCATCGCTGGATGAGGGTGTCGCCTTGGAAGGAGTCGCAGGTGCAGTGGGCTTCTCCTCTGTTCCGGTAGATGAAGTATCCTCCTTCTTGGGGGTCTCGGATGAGGTATCAGCAGCCGCAATCTCATCGTCGCAGTCGCCAGTAGCGACAGGCTTCTCCTCAGCCTTAGAAGGCGCCGTGCCCGTTTCCTCCTCACAGTCGTCGGTAGCGACAGGCTTGACCTCAGCATTCGCAACAGGCTCAGTCTCAGTCTCTTCAGGGCAATCGGGAAGGGCCTCTTGCTCGTTGACGGCCTCAGGGGTAGTCTCAGGGGCAGTCTTGGGGGTGCTTTCGGGGGTAGTCTCGGGTGTAGCGGGAGTGGTCTCGGTAGCATCATTACCAGACTCGGGGCTTTGAGATGGGGCGGAACCAGAGTCAGATCCGGAGTTGGAGCCGGAACCGACGTTGGCGGGTCCAACGCTACCAAGGACAAGAGCAGTGACTTCGCTGGCAGAGACAGGGGTGATGATATTGTCCTTGTTCTTAGCGACAGCGTTGAGGCCGCTCTCACCCTTCAAAGAGGGAAGATCACCGCTGCTGGTAGCAGAGTTGGGCACGCAAGCACGGCCAAGAGCGGACTGACAAGCAGAAGCACCGCTCTCATCAGCAACGAACAGAGTGCTGACGGACGCAGCCTCCTTAGTGATAGGAGTGTCGACACCATCAAAGACGTTGCCCTCAATGATGGCATTGGCTCCCTGGTAGGCATCAAAGGCATGACCCTTCATGTTCTGGAAGTAGTTGTTGGTAGCGTGGAAGTAACCGTTGGTGCCAGGCTCACCAAGCTTGGGAGCTCGGCCAGCGACATCATGAAAGTGGTTGCGGTCAAGAGTGACCTGGTCACCCTCACCGTAGAACATCATGGTCCAGTAGTGGTTGCCGTTGCAAGAAGCAGAAGTGTCAGTGACACCGTCAAATTCGGAGTTGGAGATGGTGAGGCGGGAGCCGTCGTAGTGGGTAACGATGAACATGCGGCCGACCTTGGAGAACTTGCAATGATCGATCCAGACACCGTCGTTGAGACCCTTAAGCTCGAGAGCATCACCACCCCATACGACACCGGGGTTGATGTCGGTGAACTCAATGCCCTGGACAATGACGTTCTTAGATCCCTTCTTGATTGAGAGACCCTTGCCCTTGAGAACAGCCTTTCCGTTACCGATGATACTCTTGTTGCTGCCAACGGGAAGGGGCTCAGGACCAGCAGCGTCGTAGGTGATGGAGCTAACAGCGACATTGTCATCACCGCCGCAAGAAAGATCACCGAGGTAAAGCTGACCACCATTGCTGGCACTGCAGCTCTTGCGATCACAGCCAGCACCAGTCTTGACATCTCCAGTAAAGTCAAACTCCTTGTCGAGGTAGATAACGCGAGGAGTGTCATCAGCGAGAAGCGTAGCAAGCTCCTCAGCAGAAGAAGGCGTAACAGCCTCTCCCTCACCACCAGTAACACCAGCAGCGAAACCGTAAGCCTTGCCCGAAACACTCTGAGCAGAAGCGGTGGCTGCAGCAGCCAAGATGGCAGCGATACTTTGCAGACGCATATTGAATAGAGAAATGAATGACAAGCCGTGAAAAAGAATAAACGAATGACTTAGGCCGGCCTAAGATGTAAAGAATGAATGAGAGCCAAATGAAGGAAAGTAAAGAGCAGTACCAAAGAAGTGAGAGAAAGCGATAATAGTTGACGATGTTGGGACCCTTTTAGATGTCTTGGTGTTGAAGACGGGCTAGGCCAAGATGGTATGTTGAGCCGATTGTCCGACGCGAAGTGTCTCATGCCCATGTTGCAGTGACCTAAACGGCTGGCGCCAAGATGATCTTGAAACGGTGACGGAAAAATTATGCTTATTGCCCAAGCTTATTTGGGAAGAAGTTTAGTTTCGAGGTCTGTGTTTTATTCGTGGAAAAGGCTATATAAACATGATAAAACAATTGACAGTTTCCTTCATTTCACCGAGAACTTCCTCATCAAATTGAACAAAATGTTCTGAGAGACTGACTGAACACTGACTGCTCTATCGATAAGATCCGGAGCGAGAAATACGCGCTTCTTGGCCGTTTTTGAGCCCCATTGGCTCACTTACGTTGTTCAACTCGGCGAAACCCTAGCACGATTGTGGACCTGTTTGTGCCAAGGATTCTGTTTGTATCAGGTGTATGGCACAGCACTTTCTGGCCTGAATTGCGGATCATGTTTCTGCAAGTCGAGATGAATTCGCCGTTTACCGAGGGGGTTAGGCGAGCCAATGCCGTCTCCCTTTGTTTCAACAATGAACAATGCCAAGGGTATAAAGGGTAATTATGCTTGTTAGAATAAATAACATGAAGAACATTTGTTCGACGTGACGTGCTGATATGAACGACAACCATATTCATCACCCGGACAGGATTTTTATTCTAAGCCATAGGGCTACGATATTTGCAAGGGTGTAACGAACCAGATGATATAGACTCACTCTAATGACAACGATCATTCGAAACGACTTGATCATACATTATTATACATGCTTGAACGCGCTGGGAATATTGAATTTCAGCGATGACCCATAGCGTCTGCCACGAAAGTCATATGCACCGCAATAATAGATAGGCTCGATAAGGTAGGCAGCCTCACAGGTGTTCCACCTGGGACTGTCCCTGAGCAGGCAAGTGCTTAGATTTCACTACGAAGCTCAGCTCCGTTCTTGCTTCTTGTCTTTTAGGATTGTGGTCTCCTGTGGACTGTACTACAGATACGTACCTGTAATGACGAGCTCATTGCACCGAAGTAAGCTTGAGGATGAGGTTAAGAGACCTTCCTGCGGTGAGAATGAAAGCGAGGCTGATTGATGTGGGCCATTTCGTGTGGATAAGAGAGATAAGATAAGATAAGCCGCATCAGATTTCCCGACAGCATTTCCACGTATTAAGAAGAACCAGGTTAATTGTATTAGAACGTGAACACATACCACAAGTGAATCTAAGCTTATCCTTATCCATAAAAGATCATAGGGACGGCTACAGTAGCCGTTTAAACCAATCGCGTAACTTCAAAAGTTGGTAGCGAATTTTGATCAACATCCATAGACTCAGGCTCACGCGACTCAGTCAGCCCTGAAAATCGAGGCTTAAACCTTACCACATAATAATCTACAACGCTTCACTTCCGATAGGTTGCCCTAAGAAAGGAGACACCCTCCCGTTTCCGCGACATAAGACTTTGACGAATTTGGGTAAGGTCTGATACTTGGTAAGAGTGAGTGGCGGACTATCGCCTGGAAAACTGTTACCCGGCGTCTGTGCGTTCTCCTTTACGTTTTATACGGCAAACAGGAAGCCAGCAACTTGATAGCAACAGCGTATAATAAAGACCGACCCCGTATCTGTAGTTATATCCGTTCAAAGACTTTCAATTCCCTTGGTGTGCCCTTGCATGACATCGACCCACTGGAAATGGCTGCTGCACCGACAATTGAGCCTCGCGGGCTCGGTTTGGCTCAGCTCATCACCTCTATCCTCTTCGGCATCCTTACTACCGTTGTTGTATTTCTGCGGACGTTCATTCGCGTGAAGAACCGTGTTTTTGGAGCTGATGATATGTTGATGGTCATTGGATATGTTGGTTTCACCACCGGAATCTCTACAGTAACTATGCAGCTAACATCCAATCGCAAGATTTTGTTTGCAATACTTGTCGGCGTAAGCTCTCAGTCTACGTACTACGGAGCAGGCCAACGAGATGCGGTTCTTCCGGAGGGTATCTACCCACATGGAAGGTTTGTATGTCATCCCTCCTCATCTGTCTCCTTGTATCTGGCTAACGATCTGGCGCTCAGTATGTCTGGCTCTTCCAAATATTCTACTGCGCATCCCTCGTCTTTATAAAAGCCTCTATCTGCGACGCCCTACTTAGAATCGCGGTTATACCATGGCATCGAGTGGTTGCATGGATGACACTTGCTATGGCTGTCATTTGCGCCATGATTGTCTTCATAAGCCTTTTCGTGCTCTGCAAGCCATTGTCAGCGACTTGGAATGGTGATGGAAAATGCTCACCACCTTCGGCTTTGGCCATTCTGGCTTGTTTTGTCTCGGCCTCCTCGATATTGACCGACATTATCTGTGCAGCACTACCAGCATTCATGTTATACAAAGCGCAGATGAAATTAGCGACAAAGGTCTCTATCAGTATGGTGCTTGGACTCGGTGCTCTGTAGGTCAAACTTTTGAGATATACGCTCGTTTCACTAACTGGCGTAGTGCATCGGTTGCTACAATTATTCGAATGCCATTTGTCTTGTTTTACTTCCACCCTAATCCGGACTATCTTTGTGAGTCATTCCTCTTACTACTGAAACAATTCAACATATGTATCTCTAACATGACCCAAGATCGGCATTGCCATGTTTCTCTATGGAGCACCGTCGAAGCAGGAATCGGTATCATAGCTGGCTCTCTCCCTGCCCTGAGAAAATTTGTCAAACGCTGGATTACCTTTGATAGCTCAGCTCGCCAATATTCGCCACCTAAGCAATACGGGGGATCGCATGGGTTAGGTATTACTAGTCATATCGGAACGGCAAGCCGCGTGAAAGGGTACAACATATCACGAGACGTGGAGAACGACGGCAAGGACCACTGGGAAGGCCTTGATGATGGTTCATCTAGGAGAGGGATTATCGTTACCGTGGACGTGGAGATGCATACGTTGGAGAACAATGCGGAGTCGATAGGATCTCGTGTTTCAGACGAGACATATGCAAGACCAGCTTAGTTCAGTCAGGGGTCGAGCTGGGAATGCCATTTATTGGCAATGGTTTATATTTCTTCATTCTAATAATATAAATTACTTTGGTTAACCTAATAATACACTATTATTAATGCTTGGACGTGCTGGGCAAATTGTAACGTATCGATGACTAAGGATCACGGGTGTCATGTGCGATGCTATGTTGTGAGTCATCAGCCCTCTTCTCGGCTTCAGGCCGCATCTAAGTTTCGAGCTCTTACCAAAGCGCCTCTAATCACCGAGTTTGGGGCACCAGACGCTTCTAACTCTAACATAGGAACCATGGCCTCAACGGATAACGCTGATGGTGGCTTATCTGAGGACATACCTGATCAGGCAAGCCAAAAAGATTTTCAGGTTTCGCAAGGCTGACCTTGACCTCAGCTCTGGTCACACCTCTTTCGAATAAGACAAGACGGTTGTCCCATTGTAGTGATGACTTGCGGAATTGCTGGTAAGCCAGACGAACCGAACCATTCAATTACTCCAATAAAAGTTACGGCTGCTGATCGAGATAAACAGGCGCCGGAAAGTCAACTCTCGCCAAAGCTATCGTGGCTCACTTTCCAAACTTCAAGCGACTTTCAAACGACCAAATAATCTACGAGCTTCATGGTCTTTACAAGATTGACTACCCCGCAGAACAGTACGAAGTGTACCAACAGGAAGCAAGCCAGAAGCTTATCGCAGAACTTGAACGTATCCTGCAAGATAAGTCCAACGATGCAGTATTGGACTTATCGTTTTACGATAAAGAGTACCGCGATGAGTACAAAGATATTGTGGAACGTAACGGCGGTCGCTGGGTACTGGTATACCTCGATGCTGGCCGAGATCTTCTGTGGAACCGGATTCAACGACGAAGAGCCGAGAGGGACTCACTAGACGCAAATGATCCTGAGAGAAATGGTGACTCAGCCTTTGATATCGATGATGAGACCTTTGCTATGTATTTGGGTGGGTTTGAGCCACCAAGTGGCGAAGGGGAAATTGTCATCAAGGTGAAATGATGTTGAAGGTTCCAAGGAAAGAAACAACTTCGCTCTGCTATAGTCTGTGGCAAAACTTGTATTTCCTCCAGATTACTCACAACTTCTCATCGTGCTTCATGTATCGTGCTTTTGGCGTCTTGTCCAAGTCTGAAATTGGGGAAAGGAAAGGTTCATGCGGGATTTCCAAATTGATTCGAAGCAGCGTCAGAGCCAAAAGTGCTGAACATGCTATGTCCTTGAGATTGTAAACTCTCCCATGTGAACCATCTATTGAGACTACTGGAAAAGCACCGCGACGTTCTTCAGCTACTTTACTGCTGATTTCGGGCATGTTGCCTGACGATGGAATGATCTGCTTTCTAACAGTCTGACCTGGGAATAGCGTCGTTGCCGGATCCAGCCCGAGCATAAGTACCATTCGGGTTTTTCCCGGGCATGCTTTGGAAGACTTCCGTGTCAGTTAGTCGGGCTGTATGGGGTCAATTGATGACTGTAAAAGAAACATATTCCGGGTATTCCTAACAAAGTCAACATTGAATGTACTGAGGCCTCCATTACTCCTTTGTCATAATTTTGGAAATCGAGATGCTCCGATTTCGCAAAACTCCCATTGTCCGCTGGCTTTCATGAAGGATTGGCTAATGCCATTATCCGGAATCCTGTCAACCCTAAGATGCCGAGATAGCCTTGATCCCGCAGTTTGGACTTTATATAAAGATCATGGGATAAATCTTGAGGTTTCCCAAAAAGACCGTTCGGTGTAATTTGAGTTGTCTGTGTATGATCTTGTAGGTCGGTAGTCTGATCATGGCAAGCCGCATTATTGCACTTCTCCTCACTTTTCATAGAGTCGTGGCTTCTGAAGTTCCTACTGTAGACCTCGGCTATGCGGTCTACCGGGGATCTGTACAGGAGGTAAGAAGGAATACCATTGGTGACGTGACACCGCTGACATGACTGGCGTGAAGGGATCTTCGTATCTGTACAACTTCTCCAATATCAGATATGGTGAACCACCGATAGGTGATCTTCGATTGTACGTACCGCGCTGCCCAAAATGGATCCACGACTGCCCAATGTTCGCTGCCGATACACTGACTTGACAACGCGAAACCTGTTGCTCCTAAAGGACGTAACGTGACAGTAGACAAAGGCGATGTTAGCCGTATTTGTCCCCAGGCGATGGCCGCTTGGGAAGTATACACTTCGTTCACTGGACTTGACTTTCTAAGTGGCAAGACCTCAACTCTTACGGAAGACCAAAGACATGTCCTCAAAGAGCCCTCAAATCTGAAGATGCCGATTGATCCTAGGGAGACAGAAGATTGTCTCTTTCTCGATGTTGTCACACCCATTGAGACTTTCGAAAATCCAGTGAAGAGACTGGCGCCGGTGATATTCTGGCTTTCAGGGGTTGGGTATACGACTGGTGAGAAGGGCTGGTTTGACCCTTCGGGCCTTATCAAAGCGAGCTATGCGTCGAGTCCGGAGGCTTGGTCTTTGTTTCTGCAAACTATCGAGCATGTTGTTGTCAGCTGAAGTCAAGGAAATTGAAAGGCTGACGACTCACAGCTTGGTGCTCTTGGATGGCTTGCTGGATCAAAACTGGACCCCGGTACTGATGTTAATTGTCCCGGCACTGATGCTGTGTAGCTAACAAACAGTTCAGAAACGATGGTAGCCAATGCGGCACTTTACGACCAGCGACTGGCACTTGAATGGATCCAAGAGAATGTCCATCAGTTCGGCGGCGATCCAACTCGTGTGACTATCATGGGCGAGTCAGTTGGAGGTTTGTCCTTTTCTAGCCCATGGAAGAGCTTCAACACTGACTCGAACTTGACAGCTGCGAGTATTTATCATCATCTGACTGCTTTTGGAGGCAAAAATAAGACAACACCCTTCCAGCGGGCAATCCCTCAGAGCACTGGCTGGTAAGGCACGAAAAGACTCATGCTATACTTGGCTGACGCATCTTAAGGTTCATATTGCGAATGATAGACTCGAGAATGATGTGATAGACAAGTTCCTCGCTCTTGCAAAAGTTCCAGATCTGGAAGCGGCTAGAAATCTGTCAACTGACGAGCATCAAAAAGCAAACCGGCTTCTGATCTCAGATTCTGCTTGGGGAACAAGTACGACAGGTCCATTTGTGGATGGGCTATACGTACCAGAAACCCCGGATAAGCTGTTTGCAGAAGGGAGGCACATCCAGAATGTAGATCTGTTGATCGGCTTCAACGAAGATGAAGGATTGACCTTCACATCTCCAGAGTCAAATGACGATGCTGGGTACCGCAAGTTTCTGGAGTCGACATACTCGAACGCCAGTCCTGAAAGGCTTGATCACATCGAGACGAAGCTCTACCCGCCAGTGTTTGATGGACGATACGGGTACACCAACCAAACGGGTCGTGCCTCCATCATAAAGGCCGAAAATCAGAGTTCACCTGTAAGTACGGATTCCTGCAGGCCGCATATGGAAACAGAGCCAAGAGTTACCGTTTCAATATCTACCCCGGCCTTCACGGCAGCGAGATGCACTATAACTTCTACAATGGCCCGGATCGGAATCCAGAGGTCGATGAAGATATTGCTGTTGGGTTTCAAGAGCTCCTGACGAGCTTTGCGGCGACTGGAAACGCGACTTCGCTGGCAGCTCCTCAGGGGGTACCGGTATACGGGGAAGAGAGGCGTACGCTTTATATCGGTAACGAGGGCTTCGGTATCGTGACGGATGAGGCTGTTCCATAACGCTGCAAGTTCTGGCAAAGTGGGATTCATCTGTGAATTTGTATTGTCGTCATAATCGTCGTGTTCGGCTGTCGAAGTCATGCTTGCGGCAGCCATCTGCTATTGGCCTGGGTATCGAGGCTCTCGAGTGTGGATCTTGTTGTTGTTTGTGGTTGAGAGCTTTCCACGACGAGTTTTGAAGAGGTGGCATGGCAACAGGGATTTGGCGGCGTCGAGAAAACCAAGGTTGGAAGTGTTCCTCCTCTGGTGCTGTTTCGTGTTCGGGGTTTTCATCTAAGGCCTGCTTGACACTGTTCTTCTCTGCTGTTCCTACTTGGTCTAGGGGAGGAAAACTCAGGACCTTGATCCTAAGTGATAAAAAGACTTAGGTAACTTAGCATAAGTTTAGGATATCTTTACTAAGCTTAGGATACCTTTGTTAAGTTTAGGATGCCTTTTGCTAAGTTTATTTTGACACCCTGTATCAAGGTACGATGTTTTCTTGCTCCTCGAGGTTGGTCTATGCTGTGTTATGTTCCATGGAGAAGCCCTTGAATCACTGGGTAGTGGGGCTGGTATGAGATGAATCGTCCAATCATCCACAAAGTCTGGCCGCCGGAGGTCTCTCTCACTGCATCAACGCCAACGCAAACTTCACCTTGACCACTCTTCAAAGCCCATCAGTGATGCACCACCCACGATGTCTCCCTCACTGGATCAGTCCCTTCACAGGCTGAGTGTAGAGAACCCTTGGTTTGCAACGCGCCCAATACTCTGGACATCTCAACATCTCGACCTCCTGGGCGTTCGCTTCCAGCACTTCGATGGCCCCCTTCATGCACCACAGCCTCGCGGAGATGATGCTGTAGAGCTTGACGCAGTCACAGTTGTTTTCCATGTCATTCGCCTCGCCACGGTTCCGAAGACCCAAGACAAACTCAAGTCTGCCTTTTACCTTCTTTGTACTCCAGGAAGCCCTCTTGGGCTCAAACCCAAGCCGCAAGTTAACTTTCATTCCCCTTGCCCGACATCCAAGAACTGACTTGGTTCGTCTGAACAGGTACATCGCAAAGTTCTTCTACGCAAGACGCCCCGTTCATGAAACATTGTGCTATGTTTTTCATGTAGCCAAGCCATCCCCCCAGACGCAGCCCCCCGTGATCGGTTGCACCTACTACCGAGCTTTCAACCGTGAGCGACGGAAGCGTTACACTCCTCGGCCTCACCCCGAACTCGGCGTCAATACCCCAGTCAAGAGACTCTGCGAGATTCACTTACACAAAGTCATCCCGGAGAACTGGGCGGAGGACCCTTACATCGTCGGTCTGCTGTTGTCGCTGGCACAAGCGCAATCGATCAAACAGAAGAGAGAAACGCCGGAGACTTTCCCTGTAAGCTTATTCACTCTTTCACCGATGTTTTACTGAGCTCTAAAAAGGTGCGACTCCTCGTGGCTGTCGACGGGGACAAGAATTTCGCCCATGTCTTCCAGGCTGAGATTGATGCGCGTATCCTCAAAACACTCGACGAACCGAGACTCAAATTGAATGGAGTCACATGGCCAAAGGTTACACACACGAAAGTAGCCTTCGAACCTTACCTGACCTTTCCAGATCGCATCGTGGAGGAGATGCTTGGGTCTTACATGGAGCATATGGAGGAACAGGCTGTGGACGGAGTGTTGACATCTCAAGCCTAGAAGCGAAAGCATGAGGACGACGCGGAGGTTTTCTTGAAAAGAGTCAAAATCCAGATGTAGACTGTGCCTCTTACCATGGATGGATACGAGTCCCTTGACAAGAGATGAAAATTTGAGGTTATATGCCTTTTAGTCTCTTCCTTTGCAAACCTTAAAGGCTTGACATCAGGATAAGGTTTATTGGCCATTGACGAAGCTTTTCAAAGCAGAAAATTGTATTGTGAAAAGCAATATCGTGTACCAATCACCAGTCTCACCAGCCTGAAGTCTAACCTTGTGGTCAAGCAAGTAGCCATACACCTGCCACTAGCAGAAAAGCAAATTCCTAACGTTCAAATAAGGTGTCAATAATAACTGCTCACAGGCATCAAACTTCCTAGCGCTTTTCGTTATTCAGTATAAAAGACCTCAGCTTTCCATTCACCCAAGCATTCACACCATTCCGCTTACCTTTCAGCTGCACTAGCACTACACAACATCTGTCACGCCTCGTTCCCTATCTCCAACTTCAAGCAAGATGGATCCCTTCAACAGCCTCCCTGCTGAGGTCCGAATCAAGATCCTCGGATCTATTCCCTCTCACGCAACAACCGCTCGATTGATCCGAGCCTCACCAATCATGCTGTCCCAGTATACAACCACAGAGTCGACTAATTTGCTCGGGTACTTGTCGGAGCTCGTCGGTCCCAACATAAATGATCATGATCTTCTCCAAGACGCTCTAGCGATCATCTACTTCAGCGAGACTTACCACCAAGTTCAAATCTGCGATCTTGTGCGCGAATGGGAAGCCAAGACTCTCCCACTACCTTTCCACCGGGGTGACAAAGGCATAATCACCAAGCTTCGGCTTCTGTTTGAGCGCATGAGCGAGTTCATCGACGACTACCTCAGCAAGGCAACGGCTCAGAATACCGCTGAGGCGTATCTTCAGCCTCCGCGCCGTACGTACATCGATACAGTTGACCCGCAGCGCATCACTCTGCATGATTTGAACCCGCAAGAGAGACTTCGCCTCTTTCAAGCATTTATCAAGTTCGAGGTCCTCTGCAAGTTAGGCGGCCAACAAGTCCACCACGCATTGACCACGTTTCGATCGAACCAGGCGCTCGAACTGAGCAACTGGGAGAAGAAGGCTTTGATGTGCGTATATGAATACGTGCAAGCCTCCTATAGCGCGATGTTTGTCCAGTGTGCAGGTGCACAGGCGTTCAAGGACTACAAGAAGACTTGTGATCGTCGGAGAAGGATCAAGCGTGAGGACTCATTCTTTGTCGAAACGATGTGTTACGATCCCCGTTATCCCTTCCTTCGCTACAAGTTTCTCGAGGATGCAGCCGATTTCCCTAAGGCGCTACCTTGGTGTGGGTTTGATGTGTTGTCGCACCTGATGATGAAGGCGAAGGCAGAACACGAATCCATGTGGATTGTGAGGATGTGCTCAAGGTATGATCGGAAGAGCTACGACTCGGCTCCGCACATTGTTCGCAGAATAAATGAGGATTCATCTCTGGAGGACAGAGCTCAACTGATTCGACTCGCACGACATCCCAATCGCATGGATGCAGAAGCCAACCAAGTCAAGAGAGCGCAACGCACCATACACCAACAGAGAGCTTGGGTATTCTTCGACGACGCGAGATTGTGCCCTGGACAAGAAGCGCACTTCCCGACAGAAGAGGAGGTAAAGACAGAGGAGGCGAGACTGAAAGACGAACGGATAATGAACACGAGGAAGCAATGGGAGGAGTACTTTGCCAAGAAAAGGTCCAAGCCTCCTTGGTACAAGTCTCCCCAAACGAAATGCGACTCAAATAATTATACCAAGGCTACGAAACTGGAAGAAGATATGGAGATTTATGACGGGACTTTGACCGCTCCGCCCTTCTTTGCGTCGCATTAGGCGAGACATCGTGGAGGACCCCGAAGGAGAGCACCAATGTCTCGGGGCTTCCCTCAGACATGTTTAGACAATAAACGAAAAGCCTTTGTAGGTAAAACAGCATCAAGATAAATGTAATAGCAGGAAAACTGGGTTCTATAAAAGATTGGATATTATCATAGCGATTCTTCAACTATCAACTTTCGATTAATCCAGTGCCCAGGCCTGAATTACTTCTTTTGTGAAACACCAAATGTAGTTAAATGCGGCCAATCTAACTCTGGTCAGTGTTGCATGTACATCTCGAGGTATAAAACTCACCAAATGTCGTTCTTTGAGAATTAATTCGCGAGACGTCAACTCGCTGGCCAACCGTTAAGTATTTGCTCGTCGCGTCACCATAACAAAAGCCATAGCGCCCAAACACAGGACTCCATTTCGCTCCCTTGTCCACTCTTCGATCCTTGTTGAGTTTCTTCCAGACCGTACCGCGATCATCAGTAGCAGTCTTTCCAGTGTTGTAGTCAACAGTGATACTCTGACATCTGTAGCAATTTGCTGTCAACGGCATGCGTATTCCACCTGCGAAGGTGAGCTCGCCCCAGAAATCTTCGGCGAATGCTTTGGAGGCGCCACGGACAACGACGTTGGGACGGAATTTGGTAATGTCCATGGAGTAGCCTTCATCAAGACGAGATGAAACTTCGTTGTTGGACTCTTCTGTGACGACTAGGTAGTGGGCGAGATCGTTGAAGGCAAGCCGCTCAGGTGGGTGGGACAAAGGAGGGAGAATGTTCTTGATACGCTCGGTGAAAGAGGCTTGTTTCAAAGCGTCTGAGCTGTGAGGAGCCAAGGAACCCAGGACGGCTCTTGACTCGTCCCCGATGTAGACAAGTCGGACTTCGTCACCAAGGCGGTCGGAGAACCATTGCGACAGCTCATCTCCCATATCATAGGCTTTGGCTTTGCTGGTATGCAGGCTGGTTTCGATTGTCTTTCGACCTTTGATAGTAGGCTTCAGAGGGAATTCGACGCTATCATCTGCCTTGTCTCCTGTCCATCTTACCGTGACTTGGCTCTTGTCATAGTCGACTGAAGCTGAAAAGAGAGCGAGTTTCAGATGATATCCGATCAACATTGTCTCGTGCGAAACATTGCCGTGTTCATCTCGGTTGACCTTTTGCAGAGAAAAGGTCCTATCTCCCTCGAAGCCGTATGGACCGAGGCGCGCTCTTGTCAAAGAAGTTCCTCGAATACCTTTGACAGGGTAAATGTATAACTTCGGGATATTGTTAGCCGGAACTTTCTTGTGTGAGGTTACTTACTTGAGTGACTTCTAATCCAGTTTCCTGCGCCTTGTTACTGGAGATAAGCAGGTAGAGACCTGCCAGGATAGCGAAGGCGCTTAAAGCAATTGACAAGATAGTATAGTCATCCATTCTCTTCTTTTTGCAGAATTTTGAGAGTTGAGAGGGGAAGTTATTGATGGAGCGGAGGGGCATCCGTAGAGCGTCTCCAGTAGTTTTTAGTGACACTTAGTATGACGTGCCGCTGTCGAGAACTAAACCACAACAGGTAATTTGATAGCCCACTGTTGACGAACTGTCGCAGCGCATTGGTTCGGTAGTCAATTGACACTAGGACGGAGAAGGAAAAAGGAACCCGAGGTCTAGGGTGAGCAATCTCAACTCCACGGAAAAAGTCTTCAGCACCGTGGAGAAGGTCACACTTCAACAATCGCACCGCGTAATTGGTTTAGTGGTAAAATTCTCCGTTGCCATTCGAGCAGCGTCGGGGAGCCCAGGGTTCGATTCCCTGATTACGCAATTAAAAGCTGTAATAGCCTATCCACGATCTTTTGGTGGTGTTGTGGAATTTCTTTTTGCAATAGAGCTTGTCCAGGTCGCCCACACAATGGTACCCAGCTTGTAGACAAACGTTGTGGAAAGGCACAGAAGGTGAAGCAATCCAATTGAGGTGAGTCAAGAATGCAATGTGTAACGCATTTACTTGTCAGCAAGTTGATATGCATTGGTCTGGCTAACACAAGAGCCTCACTGAGAGTGTCACTTTGGCAAGACATCCATTAGGGAACCAATTGCAGCGCCTTGCATTAAATCGTTCTATGTCCATGAAAATTTAAAAAAGAAATTATTGATAGCGAAAGTAATACATGATCTCATATGGTCGACTTCACAGTGAAGTCTCAAGCTCAAGATCCTTCTTGATGGCGGGCAGAACTGTACCGTCGTTCCAGTTCCAGATCAAACCGCTGTTGTGTCCAGCAAACACAGCACCGGTCCAGTAGGTATTGCGATATCCCTCAAGCGCAATAAGATCGCGGTAAAAGCCCTGGGCAATATCATGGCCAGTGACGTGGAGGTAGTAAGGAGCATGGTCCTCAAGCATAGGGAAAGTGACCTTGGCGGCAGCATCAGCGGGGGCACCGCCAACACGAGCCAGAGTGGTGAGTTCTTTGCGCATCAGAGCCTTGGCGTCCTCGAGGGTGTAGTCGGTGTTGGGGAAACCAGTGCCGATGAGAAAGTCGTCGGGGGAACCAGTTTGGTAGTAGCCGTTGTTACCAGGGACGATAGGCACGTTGGCGGGGGTGAGAGCACCGACGTTCTGGAGACCGTTCTCAAGATCGGGAATGTGAGCGACACCGGCGACGTAGCCGAAAGCAGCAAACTTGGTGATGAGCTTCCTCTCCTTCTCGCAGAGATCGAACATCTTGGTGTTGGCGCGTGTCTGAGGCATGGCAACGACGAGCTTGCGGGCCCGGAGGGTGATGGTCTTGCCATTCTGCTTGAAGGCGACAACAACACCCTTGCCGGCAGCGTTTCGTCGAACACTGACGACCTCGGAGTTGAGGTAGATGCTGTCACCGAGGACCTTGGCAGCAGCTTCGTAAATGCTTCGGGTGTCGCCTGAGGCAGCAACGAGGAACTCGCTGGAAACACTCTGGAGAAGACCAGGACCGAACTTCTTGATACCGTAGATGGTGGGGATGGTGGTGATGTTGCCAGGGTACCAGTTCAGCTGGCTGATGATAGGCAGGATAGCGCTGAAGTTGTACTTCGCAGCGAACTCTCCGAAAGGTAGAAGAAGCTCCTGGGGAACAGGGTTGGGCATCAAATAACCTTGGTCGATCCAGGGATACTTGGGGAGGACGTTCTGAGCATAAGCCTGCATAGCAGCGGCCTGAGCCTCCTTGGTAGCCGCAGCCTGAGCCTGAGACTGAGCAGGAATGGGAATGCCCAGAGTGAAGTCATACTGCTTGTTTGTGCTGTTGGTAGTAGAGAAGGGGTTGTTCTTCGCAAGAGCAACGCCAAGGCGACCAATGTACTTCTGCACAGTCTTGGTATTCTCAAAGAGCGTAACACCGATGTTGGTAGGTCGCTTGGTCACAGGGTTGACGTATGTCTGAGCATGACCACCAATCTGGTTTTCCTTCTCAATAACAGCAACCCTCAAACCATCATCCTTGAGGTTGATAGCAGCATGAATACCAGAGGATCCACCGCCGATGACGGCAACATCAACGTCATACTTTGGCGCAGAGCCAGCAGGGACGACAATGGCGGTGGCACATGAGGCCAAAGCGAGGGCAGAGGTGTAGAACTTCATTGTGAAAAAGAGCGACTGGGTGAAGGAGAGTGTGAGTGAGGAGTGAGATGATGATGGTAGGGCGGCTTGGGCTTTTATCGACCGGTGAGAATAACGGTATTACACAGCATAAGCCATGGCGTATCTGAATAAGCTTTCTTGCTTGCGGTGCGGAAAGTTCCGTGCAAAGATTTCTCATC
This sequence comes from Fusarium dlaminii, assembly GCA_013186775.1. Classification (NCBI taxonomy): domain Eukaryota; kingdom Fungi; phylum Ascomycota; class Sordariomycetes; order Hypocreales; family Nectriaceae; genus Fusarium; species Fusarium dlaminii. The sequence continues at coordinate 461,487 of JAAOAL010000047.1, read as the reverse complement.
TTAGGATGCTCGATTTGGTGTTAATTTTGCGCCCAAGTTTTGGGACCCATGTCGTCGGCAGTTGGACTGGCTACGCTTGTCAGCGCTCGATGATTGTTGCTAGTTTGGCACTAGGTCTCAGAGAAGATGACAGTCAAAGCACGCTGGCTTGTACGCAGGTAATCATGGAAAAAGTAACTGTTTACTTAACAATTGAGTAGAAGATATACCCCTACTGAAATCACTATGAATCATCTCAACATATTTTGCAGTCGCATTCACCCAAATAACCTTGAGTATATCGCCCTCCGCACTTGGTGTTGACGTATTGGTATTCGAACAAGGTTTAATTACGATCAAGCAACGTCACCTTAAGGACAACCCGCCAAAGTCTATTTGTGCCACTAACCCACCATCCCGCCTGGTTCCGAGCTTCTGGTTCACTTTAAGCCCAGATTTGGTGTGCTACGTCGGTTTTTATCCACCAATGTCGCATCGAAGTGGCGCTGGTGAATGAATCGCCTAGCCGGCGCAAAGTTCAGATGACCAACGGCTTCATCTAACGGCGGCAGTTTATCTCAAACCTCCCCCTTTATGATATTTTGATGTTGGCATGCCAAATCGGAATGTCGACTAGTCGTTTAGCCTTTCGTATAAGCAAATGAGTGTAACCCGACATCGATGACACCATGATTCAGCACATATTCGCTCTTAATAAGAACTAGTTCTTGCACAGGTATACCACCCAGCCTAGATAACCAATACCCATGAAGAAGTGCAGAATACCCGGGAGCGATTTCTTTCCATCCCCAACAGCCAGAACAGTAAGAAGATCGCCGAATTTCATGAAGCTCATGACAGCCAGGATGGTAGCGATAGCAATATGGTTGTCGTGGAGCTGATGTGCTAGGATAAAAATACCGAATGATATATCTCTCGCTGCCAGCATATATATCGGCGCGAAGCTGGCGGGATCATCCGAGGATCTCATGTCTGGGATGCCTTTGAGTTGGTATTGGTTTTGTGGGTTGAAGAGGGCGAGTACTCCACCAGCGAGGCTAGTGAGGCCCATGGCGAAAATACAGGACTCGACGAATAAAGTGAAGAAAGACATGGTTTGCGAGGTTGATGCGAGTGCTCTGCTGAATGTTGTAGTCTTGTGATATCTGCCATGGCAGGGAATGGGTTGTCTTGACGCGTTTATGAAGTCTTCGCTTTGGAGGATTCGTTCCGTTTTATCCGCTGAGTGGAGCGACGAGCCTCGAGGCTGAGTCCAAAGGATTACTCCGCCACCGTTTGGACACAAAACATCGTTGAAATACTGGATTGAAACTGATATAAGGCGGACTATAAGCCAGCTGACTTGTTTCGTCTTTAACACTACTTATATCGGACGAAAAAGTCGTCCGGATGGAAGGGCAGTTTCCCAACAAGTGTTTGACTGACATGTCCATAGTGGTGGGTGTTACAACTTACAGGGCTGACTGCCTAGCCGAAGTGTCCACAAAGCACAGCCCCAGCGCACTACCTGTACCCCTGTAAATATCCTACGCCTTGTCATTTGGGGCGACATCAGATGATACAACGATCGGTTCTGTTTATTGCCTACTATGAGAGCATGACCTGACCTGTATCAAAATACTAGATACCCTGTAAGCAATGTATTGTAACAAATTTCCTCAGCAAAGACCGAAGACCGTGCAATGATACTTCGTCTTGCAGCTGCAGTGCACCAAGGACAATAAAAATGAAGTCGGTAGCTGATATAACCCATCGCGATTTACCTGATACTACGTTTTGCTCGCAATCTCTACCCCTGGAACTGGAACAAGTGCTCCAGATCATCCTCCTTCAGATTCTCTACCGCCATACTGGCGATATTATCCCACATCAAGAGCTTGGTTTCAACCGCAAAGAGCTCCTTCTTCTTCTTGTCAACCTGAATCTGCAGCTCATCCCGTTTCTCAATAGCTTCACGAGCATCCTTGATCATTTCCAGTCTGGCAACGTCCTTCGTCGCATTCGCTTTCCGGATCATGGCGCTGGACAGCGTCTGATGCGCACCCGTCATGGCTTTTGTGGCATCCATGTAGGTCTCTAGCTTCTCGGTGCGCGCTTTTTCAGCGTCCTGGTACAGTTCCTCTGCTTTGTCGAGGGCGCTTCGGGAGTTCTGAAAGATCTGTTCGACGTCCTCGAGCTTCATTTCAGTGAACCTCTTGACATGTTCGCTCTTACGGCGTTTCGCGTCGCTTGTTGATGAGCTGGACGCAAGACTGCGCTTCGGGGAATTGCGCTTCGATCTAGAGGTCGGCTTTTCCGACATGGCTGAAGACATGGTGGGTTGCTCGAGGTGATTGACCCTGTTGTTCGGAAGTGTAGACTTTGATGTATGGGTTGAAGTCCCTGCCTTTGATAACTGATACTGGGACTGAAGTTCTGTTAGTTGAGAGACGATGAATGAGTGATTTGGCTGGAGGACACACGGTCTGCAGGGGCTGAAAGTGAGTTGCAAAAGTTGGAAGGAGACGGTCGATGGAATAAGGGGTGATCAAGGAGAGAAGTATGCGATGCCAATGCGCTAAGGTCTGCGCCATGGAGAGAAGAGATGAAAGAGCGCACACTTTTAGAGCACAAGAAATTTAAAGGTGAATCGAATTCGTGAAAACTACCGTGATTTACAAATATTGGATGAATGGACCACCTTGTCACCAGAGGAAGTGCTATGTTTTCCGATCAAAACCCAGTCTTAAGACGAGATGTTGCAACGATGTTATTCGTTTGTGATACTGACCACGACATGCCTAGAATGATCATCTAACACCATAAGGCTCTTTAATCTCATTCGGCAATGGATTACCAGCAATACTGCTCTACTTCTATGGAGAAGCAAGCTAAGGAATTTACTGTCACCTATTAAACCAGACGTTGCCATTTGTCAATAACTGTTGACTCCTTGTAAGTAGTGAGGAGTACCACTAGGCTGTTGATCATATCATTTCATTGCTAAACTCTAGAATATTTCCTCCTGGTCAGCTAATGATAGCGTAGTAACCTCCACTGTGAGGTCATAACATTCATTGGCCTCATTTCAAGTGTTCTTTGTTGGTGTCAGTCACGATGTGCCTCCTCGCCCGAGGAGTGACTTACCTGCATAGCATCCGGTTCCTGTTTTGTCATGATGAAGCTTGAGGTAGGCTGTTGCGTTTCTCATCATATCGTCCGGAGTTTACGACATGAGGGAGATAATCTTCTATGAGCTTCGGTGTCCATATGGTTCAAATGGAAAGGAAGCTGAGACGGCTGCCATCGCAAGAAACAACGCAGCACAGACATACAAAGGGGCCGGTGTATCGGTGTTAGCTTCAGTCGCAACAACAGCTGATACGATTCCCATCACTCGGTTGCACGCGACAGCAATAGCACTTCCAGTAGCACGATGAGCACTTGGAAAGACCTCAGGAGTGTAGGCATAAAGAGTGCCGTAGTAGATGTTGATGCAGAAGGCGATCAGACAAGTGAAGGTGATGTCTTGCACAGAAGTCTTCACAGAAGTGTAGGCGAAAAAGAAGGCCATACTTATCAAAGCACCGATGACCATGGTGTACTTGCGGCCAAGCTTGGTGTTGCACATGAAGCCAGCGACAACGGGACCTGGGATACCGCTGATGTTGGTCAGAGCATAGTTGCGCCAAATTTCGAACTTTGAGCGGTTGAAGACTGCGCCTCTGCTTGCAAGATAAGACCTAGGATGATGTTAACACCTTTGTAATCATAATGTGGGCAGGTTCTCATGGTCAAAGTGCAAGTAAAGATGATAACTCACGGAAGGAAGACGTAGAACAGAGGGTACGCAAGGCCGATCAGTGTCCAGGACAGAAAGATGCTGGCGGTTGAGATGGTCATCTTCTTGGTGCTGAACAAGCCCCTGATATGGATCATAGTCTCACTTATCGAGAAGCGGTTCTTGCTGTGAGCTGAAGTGATAGTCCCGCAAGCTGCGAGATCCTGCAAGGTGAGAGAGCAAGTGCGATTGTACTTGGTGGCAAGGTACTGGAATGTCTCAATCAATTCTTCCTCCTTTCCGACACCGAGCAGGTACTTAGGCGTCTCGCGGAGTCTGATGACGGTAACTCGAAGGAGCGATAGGAAGAAGACGAGAGCGCCGCCTGTGAACATGACGTATCGCCAGCCCATGTTGTTCCCACGCGTACAAGTCTCCACATCAACACAGTTCCATCGATCAGGAACCATGAATCCCCAGGCTATGAAACCAGCAATAGCTTGGCCGAAGCCCCACCAACATGCCATGAGCGTGAGAAGCCATTGCTTGTTGCTGGGGAGGTACTCCAGAAAAACAGCTGTATCCATGACGAGGTTTCCGCCAGCGCCAAAACTAACCAGTGCAACAAAAAATCCAAGGGATGGCCAATTGGGCATACCACCAGCGATAATACAGCTGACCGAACAGAGGAAGAGGGTGATGTTGAAGGCGTATTTCCTCCCTATGATGTCGGCGCCGAAACCCCAGAAGAGAGCGCCTGTCAACATGCCGACGTATGCTGCTATGGTCATGCCGTTGGCATAGCCCTTTTCTCCGAATTCACGGAAGGATTGTGTCGCAATGATGGACTGGAAAAGAAGGATCATTGAATCAACAGCATAGCTTCACAAAAATAAAGGTCAGCAGTCAGCGGTTGTTGCAATTCGAAGGGAAATCGAAAGCAAGGCATATTGCCCTACGAGTTCTCACCCAAAGCCGTTCAAGAAGAATAACTTGAGGTGATACGGCGTCCACCCAATTTCGTCAATAGCCTGGTTCGAGTCAGCTTCCCATTGTTCGTGGGATTTGGCAATGTCTTCTCACATCGTTGACCAGTCTCATTTTCTGATTGAAAGCAGGGTCGAGATCCTGAAGGTTGAGAAGGTCCTGTTGAGTGCCAACCTTAACATCGACAGTGCCATAGTTGGGCCCATTCTGCTCCTCCACATCCTGGCTCTTTTTCACAGAAGACATTATTGCGATTTTCACTAAATGATTGAGCAATTAAGAAGAAGAATAAAAAAGCGCAAGACGATCACGAGAAAAGAAAGTCGCATGGGCTTTATCTCAGAGACCCGATGATCGTGGACGAATAGAGCATGGTCAGTGTTGTTTTACAGGTAACCTTCCGAAAAACCTGCTAATTCAAGCCTCTAGCTGCATTTAGACCGTACCAAGACGTGATCACGTCCAATGAAAGACGAGAGGTTAATCACGCGCCAAGAATGCCAATGTTTGTGTGGTCATCGCATTTTCGGGAATCGTTACATGCAGAAAATAAATGTCCACCACGTTTTATCGTTCAACGTTTCATCGGAATTTTAATTGCTTTGGGGAGCACGTGGGCGTTGAACGATATCGGTGAATTGAGTTTACAAATTGACGCCTCTGATCTTGGGTATCATAATTTGAGTTGTCTCCGATAACCGATGGCCCGCAGGTAAGCTTAATGGCAATGGCAATCTCAGGGTCGAAAGAGGGGTTGCAGCAAGATCGACATATTCTGCAACTGGGGTTACATCAATTGAACTTTCACATGGTAACATCGTGATACATCACCAGATAAGACCTCTCCTATGTTACACTCAGCCAGGTATTAAGCTTGTCTACTACTGCATCTGTGATCTAATAATATACTACGCCCCTTGTTCTCCATTTCGTCACGGATAGAGCGCGCAAGTGTTCTGAGTGTATCAATTAATGATATTCGTTCTATTTAATGGGACAACATAATTCATACGCTAAAAAATGAAACTATTCTATCCGTCGCATGCTTTTACCCTTACTTCCTTTGTCGGTACTCCTCGGGGCTCTCATACGAAGAGAGCTCTCTGTCCTCGATATCTGCCGGCTTGCGCTCCTTCTGCAAATGCTTGACATACCAAATCATAAAAATAAGCATAACCAGAGCCATCAGAACAGCATCAAAGATATACAAGTAGATCTCATGAGAGATCAGATATCCCTTGTTTCCTTGGAGGTATTCCACCACCCTGAAGATACTTCGGACGAGAATAAGGAAACTCGTGGCATAAAGAACGTAAAGGTATCTCGCCCAGGGTACATCGCCTCGTAGTGACTCAGGTGTCGGGGATTTGAGTAGTCGGGTATGGAAGAGGATTGAGGTGATGACGAAGAAGCCAAAGACGACAATTTGGACGAACAGACCGGCGATGATGATCTTCTCACCCAGGTTGTAGAAGTCCAAGGTACCAGCTGACTGAATACCTCCGCCGCCAGCCTGTAGACTGAATGCGATAACATCACCGGTGACGAAAATGCGTGTCACCCACTTGACGGGTACAAGAGATAGGTGGGCAGCTCCGACGGTTCGAATCAGGCGACCGAGAATCATGTAAATCGAGGCGGCGAAAAGTGCGGGTGCGACGAGGATGGGAATAGCTTGTAGCACGAAGCCACCGACTGAGAGCTTGTCAAAGTGACTCCATATTCTTCCAGCATATCCGACAGTCTCAACTGAAGAAAAGGTCAGCGATGTCGACAGCACAATCTGGAGAATTGGTAGACTTACAAAAACCGCCAATGACGAAAGGTGTAAAGTAATGAGCGCGAACTCGAATCAATCGCCAAGTATGTAGCACCGAAAGAACAGCGAAGACAACAGTGCTAACCACTGCTGCTGGGAGAGAAGGATCATATCGATAAAGCTTGAAGTCGAAGCCTGCGGTTTCGGTGCCGGCCATGATGAAGAGAACGGAAAATAAACAGTTTAGAGATTAGAGACCCAATGGATGAGGATTCATGCCAGGAAGGGCGCTCTCTAAAACTATATACATAACAAAAGCTGGGGACACTAGGCCATGCCGAGCCGCAGTGGGCTTGCGCGGAATGCATGAGTAGGGAGGCGCGTAACGGGAACGAAGCTTAACGAGGTCGGAGAATAAACGAGGAGCGAATTCATCCTGGTCACTTTTGGCAGGGCTGAGCCTCAATCCAGTCAAGGATAAAAGGAAATAACTGTAAATTATTTCTTTGTTATGTATCATATCCGTGTCGAGGGACATTTACCAATGTCGCATCATATCTTGCTCCTGAGACTGGGACAAGGGATCTCTTTTCGTATTACGCTTGGGTTTGAACGTGGATCGCTTCAGAAGAGTCAGGTCTCCTTTAAAACTTAGTTTTTGCGATTCATTCTTTGCGCTTCGGCCTCGAGGATGCCATTGCAGAGGAGAAGCGGATTTAAGGCGTCCGGTGCTTCCCGGCGGTAACTATTCTTGGCCAAGTCAGTGGAGTAGCTACACCTTCATCTCCAATCAGCAGAGATTTCGTGAGCTAGGTACTTCGTTTAAGTCCTCGTCCTCGTTTAGGTCTCGTTTAGGCCTCGTTCAGCTCGTTGATTCATCAATCTTGGCTCTGTACAGTAATCGTACAGTACCTTCGTTCCATCCGTCGCCAACAGATTTTTCTTTTTTCTCTTCGTTTACCTACACGAACGATATCCGAAATCCTAAATCTGGACTTGGCAACCTCGTTCAGCTCCCAGCCTTGCCTCGCTGTTCTGTTATTGGTCGTCATGGACGCCGAGGTTCGTGACGTCGTTACAGTGAGGAGTGGATCGAAGCCCCGAAGGCCACACAAGAAATCAAAGACAGGCTGTCTCGACTGCAGAAGACGGCGCGTCAAGGTGTGTGCCAGCGTGGCTTGAATGTGGCGGTGCCTATACCATTCTTGGAACTGATTGATGTCGCAGTGCACTGAGGAGCGGCCAGAATGCCGTGCTTGTCGGCGTCGTGGAGTTGAATGTGAATACCCTTCATTTCAAGGGATAGCATTTCCATCACCGTCTACACACAATGACGACGAAACCTCTCCCGAGCCAACATCGTCGCAGCCGCTGAAGCAGATTCAGACCCAGACGGTCGCGCCTGTTCCAGGTCTGGTCTCGAGTGCATATCAAGCAGTTCTCGGGGTGCAGCAACACGACAGACCAGCCGCCACCTATGGAATGGAGGATATGGCGCTGCTCCACCACTGGACGGTCGCAACTAGTCTTGACGTGTACAAGAACTCGCCGTTATCGATCATGTGTCAGGTCACATACCCCAAGATCGCGTTCCAGCACCCATTTGTAATGCAGGCTCTCCTAGCGCTGACAGCTCTCCACATCGCATACCTCGAGCCCCAGGAGAGGCTGAGATACACAGCAGAAGCCGCGCGATACCATAGCCTAGGCCTACAGGGCTTCAACGAAGCCATTCCGCACTCGAATGAGAGCACGGCTGACGGGTTGTTCGTCTGGTCATCGCTCAACCTTTTCTACGTATTTGCGGCATCAGGTCGATTGGGAGAGGGGATCTGGGACGAGTCTAGCTGGGGCGGTCGTAAAGAACGCATCTTGGGGGCGGGATGGATTCCCATGCTCCGAGGTATCCAGACAGTCATGATGCCTTATTTCGAAGTCCTATCGGCGGGTCAGTTAAGAGAGGCCATGGATATTGGCAATTGGGACGAGATCGATCCCGACATTGTAGAGGATGTTGACGACAAGCGCTTCTGTCGCTTGAGGGAAATCTGGGAGCATAATCCAGATGCGTCAACTTATGAAGACATTCTACACGTGCTCAGGAGGATCAGGATGTTCATGGCACAGTTCTCAACCATGGAAGTTGAAACCCCTGGGAGTTCGGTATGCAATAGGGCCTGGCAGGGGGCTTTCTTGTTTGTGCCTTTCGCATCAGAGCGGTACTTTTCTCTGTTACATCAGAGGCAGCCACCAGCACTCATCTTATATGCTTTTTACGGTGCCTTGCTGCACTCCCTCAATGATTCTTGGTTTATGGAAGGTTGGGGATACGACATTGTAGGGGTAGTGAATGACTTGCTTGGCTCTTATTGGGAACATTGGATATCATGGCCACTTGCAATAGTTGGTCTAAGAGCGGGAGATATGTAAAATTGAGCAGTTAATGCCAATTTTAACCAAGTAATGATTTGATGATATAAAACTGAGCCACAACTATTCTGGTCTAATTCTTCCGTCCAAGTTTATCTCGTTGTCCTTCATGATATACTCCAATACACTTTGTTTCCCTCTCAATGGAGTCCCCGCCAACGTAGATGTCCTACTCCTGATCGAAATTCTCACCATACTGCGAAGTTTAGACAACCTCGGTAAATGCATGCATGCTGTAGCCTTTACCAGCGCCCCTTCCATTCAAGATCTCAGTGATTTCAGATGGATGAAACCAGTTGAACAAGACCATAACAAAGAACATGAGACACGCATCAAAGATGTACAAGTAAGCCTCATGTCGGAGCAGATAACCATCGAAGCCCTGCAGATACTCCACGGCCCTAAAGATAGATCGCACCATGATGAGGAAGCTTCCAATGTACAGGGCAAGCATATGCTTCTGCCAAGGAATACCGCTTGATGAGCGGGCAGTCGGGTTGGCGCTGATAGCACGATGAAATGCGATTGCAATAACAATGAAAACGCCGAAGAAGAGGAGTTGGGCGAAGAGACCGCCGATAATGACTTTTGCTCCCGCTCTGAGAGCCTCTATGGTGCCGGACGCCTGATAACCACCGCCTTGGTCGATTAGTTAGTATTTGAATAGCTGTTGAAAAGTTGGGGGATAAGGGCCCAATGGCTTACCTCCTGCCTGCAGGATAAACGATAAGACATCTCCAGTAACAAAGATCTTGGTCATCCACTTCTTGGAGATCAAAACGCGGCCTTCGCCATCTATCATCAGAACAATTCTACCAAGCTCCATATAAATCGTTGCAGCATAAAGCGCAGGGGCGACTAGAAGGAGAATGCTTTGTATGATATAAGGGCCGAGAGTCCAATTGGGACTCTCGTTGCCCGACTTTGCTCGCGCGGCGTATCCAACAAGCTGGACTGGGAGAAGGGGCAACATGTTAGACTCAGCGGCGCGATTGAGGAGCCAGATAAACTTACAAAAGCCACCAAGGGTCAGTGGAATGACAAACCAAGATCGTCCTCGAACAAGTTGCCATGAGTGGAGGAGAGTCGTGGCTAGAAAAAGGATGGTGAAAATAACAGCACCGACCACTGTTGGGTCATAATGATAGAGCTTGAAATTCTCTGCTCCGTCGTCAGAACGTGTGAACATGTTCATTTTCAAAGACTGGATTTCTGATTGCAAAAGTAGAGAACTAATGATTAAGTTGTTGAATTGAGTAAATGAACGACGTCGAGGGAAAGGAAAGGTGATAGGAATGAAAGGAACTAGTGACATGAAGCTAATGAATGATGGTCCGAATTGAAACTATGGTCAAGGAAAATGAAAGTCTTTATACTGAGCTTGACACTAGAACTGTCGAGAATTTAAGGGGGACAAGAGCACTGCCATGCGGCCAAGCCGGAGGACAAATTAAGGGTATCCATTCACTGATCACCCACTAGACAATGAGCGAGTCTGCCTTACCGGGTTTCTTTATTATTAGACTTAAGAGTACCCTAAACGAATAAACGAAGAATTCCTCAATCAACGCATGGTCAAACGGTCGATTGATCCTGAATCATTAGTGCGGCGGTCGGCGGAACTTCGATGTTATGTTTTGACGCGGTCTGTGTCATGCTCGTTTAACCTCGTTTAACTTCGCTCTCATAACGATAGCCGGACCCCTAATGTCTCGCAAGCCACTTAGAGAACTTTTACTGCCACTCAGCATGATCCAAATATGGGGTTATGAGATGATCTTTTGGGTCCCCTTGATTCGATCTTGATAACAACCCCTTGAAGTCGACTCCGTTATATAGCCACACGCCGTCATGCAACGAGACCTCAGAACTTTAGCGCCGAGGAAAGTCGCGGCTTCTCGTTCAACCATGGAAAACACCGAGGCCCGGTTTCTCAACAGCCCTGCATCCTCTGTGCATACTGAGGGGGCTTCTCCGATTGACACGTCCCAGAATTCAAGGAGACCGACGAGGGTCTCGCATACAAAGTCACGCAAAGGCTGCCAGCAATGCAAGAAAAGAAAAGTCAAAGTCAGTATTTGACTTGGCAACCGACATCACCATATTCTGACATGGCAGTAGTGCGATGAGCAGCGACCTGCGTGCTTCAATTGCAGTAGATTGCAAGAAGAATGCAAGTATTTACCACCACCACCAAAGAAGACGTATATTAGGAGGTCAGGCTCTCCCAAACCAGCGATAAGCAGCACTGGGGGTATCAACCTCAGGGATCTTGAATTGTTTCACACATACACGACATCAACGTACTCAACTCTGTCAATATTTCCGGCATTGCAAGACTTTTGGAGAATAACAGTTCCACGGTTGGCGATACATAACAGCTACTTGATGGGCGAGATACTTGCGCTGGCAGCATTGCACCTTGCTTATCACAGGCCAGACCAGCGGCACGAACATCTTGCAACGGCCCTTACGCTCCACCAGGAATCTTCGCAGCAAGCAATGGGGCTCTTGAAAGAGTTGAATTCTCATGATGCCGATGGCCTGTTCATATTTTCTTCTCTAACTATTGTCATCGGTAATATTTCCCGTATCCTCATTCAGCCCAGCTTTGTATACTAATGGTGAACAGCAATGGCTACGCCAAAGCGGTCGCAGCAAGATGGGATACCAGCAGGCGAGGGCGATTTTGAAGATTGGATATATCTCATACAAGGAACAGCTAAGCTCCAAACGACCTTCGAACAAGAGTGTTCTGAAAGCTGCCTGTCAGCATTATTCTCATTCAGCCGTCAAAGATGGGCGTTACATAATGTCTTCCAACCCTCCTACGACCGAAGGGACGAAGTACTATGCCAACTAGAAGAGAGGATAAGAAATTGTGTCCCAGAGGGCGAGAAGTTAAATGTTTTGATCGAGAGGATTGGCAGCTTGCGATCTGCAGCATGTTATACTCCGAACTGGGAGAGCACTGATTTGTTCTTTTGGCTGTACGCAGGTATCGATGGATTTCTACCTCTTGTCAAAGCACGGGATCAGGAGGCTTGGGCGGTGCTGGCGCACTTCTGCCTTATGGTCAGGAGAGCAGAGACACAGTGGTGGTTGAAAGGGTGGGCGGATTGTATGATGAGAAAGATTCACATGCAGCTTGATGAAGAGCATAAATCTTGGGTTTTGAGACTTTCAGAGGAGATGGGATGGATCCCGCCAGCAACTCAATGATTAAAATGGCTTTCTTTGTAATATTTCAAACCCGCGAGGCGTCTTTTAGACTTTATGATTCTGTGGTGGTCTTCCATGGTCTGAAAGCTCTGTCTTCTGGCCAAGATCTCTACTTCATAGCATAGATCTTGAATGATCCTCCAACTCCAATGTCAGCGTTGCATCATGTTAGTTCATCAGATCTTACATACCGGCCCATTCGTTGAGATCTTGCCCCTTGAGATCAACTGCCATGTTCTCTGGGACTAAGCAACATCCGCCAGCTGTGGTATCAGATGAAGCATCAAGGTATACATTCAGGTCACTCTTCGTATCAGCGATGAGAATATCTGCAGGTTATTCAGGTCAGCTAATACTCCCTATATGCATAGAAATACTCACCAATGAAACCTGCAAGTTCAAGGTACTCTTGATACTCCACAACTTGACTTGCTCCGGCGATGCAACCGACGTAAAGTGCCATGCTGTTTCTGATATCATCGGAAAGTGGCTTCTTCGCCAAGATATCGGATATGGCGACTCGGCCTCCCGGTTTCAGCAGACGGTACATTTCGTTGAAGGCTTTTTGTTTCTCATCATGAGGTACCAGATTGACGACGCAGTTAGAGATGATACAATCGGCGATGTTGTCATCCAAGGCTATGTCGGTGATGCGAGACTCAATGAACTCAACGTTTTCCATCGATCGGTCTGCCTTGAGCTTCCTGGCTTTGGCAAGCATGTTCTACTCCGAGTGAGAAATGATGGTTGATCAATCATGCTACTCACCTTGTTCATGTCAACACCGATAGCCTTACCAGTTGGGCCGACTTTGCTGGAGGAGAGGAAGACATCTAGTCCAGCACCGCTTCCCAGGTCGATAACGGTCTCGCCCTAAAAGTGTCAACTCTAGTCTTTGTAACACAGCAAAAATGGGACGTACTTCCTTTAGTGAAGCAATAGCCAAAGGCGTGCCGCAGCTCAGTCCCAAGTTAGCATCTTTGGGGATGGATTCGAGGTCCTCGTTCGAATAGCCAAAGGCTTTCGCGACATGGGTGCTGTACGTTGCATTGGACCCTTTTGCTGCACTGCCGTATCGCTCACCAACTTGGGTATAAATATCTTGGTTATTCATGGCAGCAGATCTTGTATTCCTTGACAGTAATTCTAAGTATTGACAAAGTGAAACTTGAAGGAAATATTGCGGTATGAGAGGGTCAAGCCTGCCCTTTATAAGGTAGGTCAACACGCTCCCTGGTTCCCACCGAGATGTCGGAGTTCAACAGGAAGTTTGATGATTCAGCAAGATTGAACCAATCAAAGATATCAGAGGCGGCAAGAATCGTGCCAGAAGAGGAAATTCTTCGATATGTCACGGTTTGTAACCGCTTGGGGCAATAAAATGATATGTCACTACCATGACCCGCCACCTCTACAATCATTCAGAATCATTCTCTGAGATAGATTCGCTGGTCTGCATCATGAAATCCCCAGACAAAACCCCAAACGTGACAAAATGGACGCTGAACCCAAACCCCACTCGGGTGCGCGACAATCAACGTCGTCATCGTGCACGTGTCAAAGCCCGAACCGAGTCTCTTGAGGCTCAGTTGAGCGCGACGCAGCAAGAGTTGCGAGCTGCACAGGCGCGCATTCATGAGCTCGAATCTCTTCTTACTGCAAATCGGCCGTTGTTCATCTCTGAGCTGGCCGAGTTCCCAGTCGGTCTTGGGGCATCCAATGGTGGCTGTGATGAACCGACGTGCTATCGTCCCATCCTCACATCCGTCGATCAGCGTTCCAGACAACATGACCTAGATAAAAATGCCGTCGCGCCAATTTTTGAGATACCGCAGGCTGATTTACTGGCGTCTAATATGTTTTCTATGGTTCAGCATTACGATAATGACGATCAATTACCCCCAGTCGCGGCTGGCGAATCGACAACCCTCTGTCGCGTGGCGTATGAAATCATCGGCCAGCACAATATGACTGGCGTCGGGTCATGTGAGATAGAGCACTGTCTCCGACCAGGCTTCAGGCGCGCAACAAGAAGGGGAGAAGGGTGCAGAGTTGAGACCACGATTCTGTACGCGTTGATTGATCGCATCAACCCTGTCTAAACAATGCTCTGCTGGTCGCCGGTGGGTATGAGATCAGGTACTTGAGTCAAAGTTTGGGTCTCTCTCCCCACCAATAGCTATTCCTCCGGATTCGGAGATCATCCCCGAATAGCTCAGCTGGAAGAGCGTTCGGCTAAGAGCGTTCGGCTGTAATTGTTAATGGTCACTTGTTCGATCCAGGTTTCGGGGATTCATTTTTGCACTTTTAGGAATGAAATACTTTGTCAATCACGTTTGGCTGTTTGACTTGACTTTTTGCATTCTGTTGATAGAGCGAACAAATTTCATAGTACAATGCGTGTAGTGTAAGTAATTAGAGATTGTTGAGCAATATGTTGTGATGATAACATAAGTATATGCGCAGCCCGTGCCAAACTGTTAAGCCGCTAATGGTGCATGGCCATGGTCGAGTTAGCCGGCTTTGTTTGCGATGAGGGAGCTGGGCCCACAACCGCCAACGTTCAGGGTAAGCTTAACTCGAACATACCTAATCAACAACCATGAATTAGAACGTTGTGCTAGATGATGGCTTCATTACGTGGAGAGACAGCTATAACATTAATTAACACATTTTCCTGTTGACTATAATGTTATGGAAAGTCCAAGCGGAAACTCTTGCCTGTGTGTCCGCAGTATCTAGGAGGCATTGAGCTTAGTTTAGTTGAGACAGATATCAACTGCTGTGAGTGGCAATTCGAGGAAGATTAGGTCCGTCTCATTGATCGGCTCTTGTAACCGAAAAGAGGCCAGTTAAAAACTAGTGCAAGCTATCTTTCCAGACCGTGTGTAGTGTTATATTCATCATGATGTTATCGCCGGCAGTCTCGCTTGGACCTTCCCTCCTATTATCGCAACATCTGGGACTTATCCGATAAGAGATAAAAACATGATAAAAAAGCGGATCGACCCCGCGTCAAAGTCTGATAAACAAGTCTCGGCCAAGCACCGATTGGCTCAAGATACAAACCTTGATTGTCTTCGCTTGGACCTTCACAGTTACATTCTCAAGCGGAGGAAAATGACCTACCCCGTGGGGAAGCTGCGATAGCGGCAGGAGGGGGTTTGTTAGTCCTGAGATCGGCATATATAAGTCAGTCACTCGTCGCCATAAAGACCGACTTTCTTCCATCCATCCAGCGATTCAACACATCTGCAATGGCCGACAACAAGACTGCGGTTTCTCCCTCCGACAGGGCTCAATCACCTCAGCCCTCGGTGCGAGCTGCTGATATGAGCACAACAAGAGATGTCCCAAGGTGGAAATACATATGGCATCACAGTTTGACCCAGATGATTCTTCTGAGTATTCAGGCTTTCTGCGGTCCTGCCATGTCGGATGCCATTGCTGGTCAGTCACTGTAGTCGAGGCTTCAACGTACTGTTACTGACTTCTTGTAGGCCTCGGTGGCGGTGGTCTTGCAACTCCTCAGGTCTCAAACATATCAACAGCCCTTCGATATGCCGCCCTTGCCTTCAGTATGTACCCACCAGATGTTATCGGGACGGAACTAACACAAATGCCCAGCCTGCTTCATGGGAGGTCCTATCGTGAACAAGATCGGAGTCAAATGGGCTTTGGTGATTGGATCCATGAGCTTCCCTATTCAGGGCTCCGCCTACTACTGCAATAGCAAGTTTGGAAACCAATGGGTTAGTGCTCCGCCGTGCATGACTCCCCTGATAGCTCACAGTATATAGTATCTCATCCTCAGTGGCGCCATCGGTGGTATCGGTACGGGCTGTTGGTATGTCGCTGAAGCCGGTGCCATCATGACTCTCGCTCCTTCAGGGGCCCGTGGTAAATACTTGGCACTCTGGATTGTGTCGCGAAACCTTGGCCAGCTAGTCGGCGGCGCGATCAAGTAAGTATACTCGGTATCTGGTCATGAAGCTTGCTGACGTCTCATTTTTAGTCTGTCGAAGAACCATGAGAAAGGTGTTAGTGGTGGAGTCACTCCCGACACTTACATTGCCTTTCTCATCATCGAGTGTCTAGCGTGAGCAGAACTGCGCAACATCATCTTGAACGCGTCCGCTAACCTTATTATGTAGCCTGCCGTTTGCCTTCATGATCACCCCATTTGAGCATGTCATTCGATCGGATGGTACCAAGATCGTTACTACCGAGACCCTCTCCACCAAGCTTGAGGTTAAGCGCATAGCAAAGACCATGACCTCGCGACTCATTATTCTGTCGTCGATCTGGGCGCTCTGGTCTTTCTTCTACAGGTGAGATTGCCTCGATATGACAAGATAACCATTACCTAACACTTATGTAGCGGCTCCTGGTCAACTTATCTCGGCATCCACTTCACCGTTCGTGCCCGCGCGCTTTCATCGCTCATCTCGCCATTCTTCTGCATGTAAGTACCCCGTACTGGTAAATTTGGCAGGACTGACGTACTATAGTGTTGGCTGTTTTGGTCTCGGTTTCATTCTCGATGCTAAGAAACTAGCACAACGTCGCCGCGCCCAGATCGGCCTCTATACTGTTGTCATTCTCAACGTCGGTGTCTACATCTGGTCCATCATTATGCAAGCTCGATTTGATCGCAATGACCCAGGAGCTATCGACTGGGATGACAGCCTCTTTGCCACTTCTTTCTTGCCGTACTTCTTTGTGCAGACTACAGGACCCCTGTCTCAGTCATACATGTACTGGCTTCTGTCATCGTTCGCGACCGATGCACAAGGTGAGCTTTAGACAACATGCATAATCCAAGACATAACAATACTGACGGCTTGTTAAGAGAACGTCCGAAATGGAGCTGCGTTCCGCTGCCTTGAGGCGATAGGCCAGGCTATCGCGTATGGCATGAACACTCAGACGAAGAGTGATCCGCTCGTTGGGTTGTAAGTTCTTGAGTTTCCACAGATAATTTTTACGAGTCCTAACGTTACCCAGCTGTGTGACTTTTGGCCTGTTAGGTGCTTCGCTTCTGCCAATGATCATGCTCGTCAACACTACACCCGACAGGATCCCCGCAGACGAGATTGCGGAGCAACAGGCAGCACTTGGAGAGAAGTTCGCGGACATCGAAGGTCAGGCTGTGAACATCGATGGAAGCCCCACCAAGAAATAAAGAAGGTGATGTCGGAATCGAGTTTTCGAGTAAGCCACCAATGCTCACCAACTGTTGAGCAGCCCAGATGTTTATGAGACAGTGTTTTGAGAACCATGTATGTATTGTGAGTAATATGTACTTTAGATAAAGCCAACCAATCCTCTTCAACCTTTTGAGGTAGCAATCTGCCCTTTCCGATCATGGCCATCCATCTTGAGAAATATGTAACGCTACGTCAACCCAGCCGGCCATCTACAGACCTGTAAGACCAGCAACGATACCAGCCCAAGTCTCGCGGACAGTAGCCTGGATCTGGCTGGCGGGCAAGCTGAAGCCATAGGTACCGCGGTCACGGAGCTCGATGGTGTAAGAGTACTTAGCCTTGGCAACACCCTGGATGTAGTCGAGACTGTCGCCAGTGGTGGCATAAAGAGCGCGGCAAGAGTTACCAGCAGTGTAAGTCTGTCCAGAGTTGGTTCGGATGGCGTTGGTGATGCGGGTACCAACGGTCTTGAGGGCGGCCTCCTCAGGGGCGACGAAGCTGCAGTCGTAGCCGTAGGCTGGAGATATCATCAGTATTGATCAAGAGAATCAAGGGATTTCCAGGAGAACTTACGCCATAGGACGTACTGTCCATAAGAGTGGAAGTCAACGTAGAAAGTGATGCCCTTGCCAGCAGCAAGAGAGTCAATCTGGCCCTTGATAGCCTTGAGCTCAGGGCTGTCTCCAGCAGCTTGTCCCTTATAGGTCTCGTCACAAGGGTTAGTGGAGGCACCGCCAGTGAGCTCCCACTTGTAAGGCCAGTTACGGTTGATGTCACGACCAACACAGGAGTTTCCAGAGACAGTCTGTCGGTTCTTGCGCCAGAGACGGTTGGTGGTCTGGGTGTAGACGAAACCTGTGATTCTGGGTTAGATGACTTAGAGGAACGGCGGATGGATGAGGCTTACCATCAGGGTTGACGACGGGGGTGATGTAGAAGTCGAACTTGTCAACAAGAGCCTTGACAGAGGAGTCGCTGCTGTACTTGGTCAAGAGCTGGTAGGCCATGTACTCGGCAGTCTACTCTACCATTAGTTACAATTCACATCATATTACCTTTGAGGTAAACATACCATGGTAGCAATCCACTCGCGAGCGTGGACAGTTCCGTGGAAGACAATGGCGGGCTTGGAGCCCTTACCACCGCTACCCCAGATGTGAATACCAGTGAGAGCGCGACCTTGGAAAGAGTTGCCAAGAGTCACAATCTCGGACTGGCTAGGGAAGCTAGACTGCAGGTCGCTCAGGAACTGGAGGTGATCAGCGTAGCTGTGATAGGCGGTGAACCAAGATTCACTGGGGACTGCACAAATGTTAGCTCCTTGGCGTTTCATGCGTTACTTGGAATACTCACCAGCGTAGATCTCGGAGGTCTCCTCCTCAGCAAGAGCAGCACCGACATCCTCAACGAGGACAGTGGTGCCGGAAGCAATCTTGGTGACGGCATCGATGTTGTCAGGAGAAACAACAATATCGAGCTCCTCCTTGGCACCGGGGTTGAGGATGGTAGCAGAGAGCTTGTTGATCTCGGCTACAGCATTCTTGGCGCCCTTGGGAAGAGTGACACGCAGGCTCTTGAAGCCGTTGTAGTCAACCTTCTTGGAGCTAGGGACAGCCGTGGCAATAGCCAAGGGGAGGAGAGCGAGGAGAAGGGAGGACCGCATCTTGTCAGTGAAGAAGGAGGATTTGAGGTGCGGGGTGATGGGTTTCACAGAGCGGTCATGACCTCGAATTTATAGTTAGCCAAGACGAGATATCTTGATACTATAGTCCGATCAGCAGACCGTCTATCTCGAAGAACTTCTGTGAATGATGCCATGCGGACGATAGCTTCAAAAAAGGTAGGTGATATATGTGATACGACAACCCAAGCACGGAAGCTCCCATTTGCCTTTCCCAAAGGGGCAGCTCCATTTGGCAGCACCCCTGTCGCTTGGTGCATTATCACTGTGATGTTAGTTTGGCCGGCAGTGCAAAGGTTCCTGATCATCTCTACGCGCTGGGGAACCAGCGAATCAGGGCACGCTATTTGTCGGGGGTGACTGGTAAAAAGGAAAGTGATGACGATCTTCGGTAGTCTAGAAGCTTTTTGATATGCTTAAAGTCCTCGTATGTGCGATGTCCCGATGCGGGCACGGACGGTTATAGTCGAGACCTTTTGCTCTCCAACTTATTCGTGACGCAGTGTTTATTGGGCTTTAACTGTTCTAAGACAGTGCATTGAACATAGTGTTATGGGTGCTGAACCTTGATGAATGGCGATAACGAGACGAAGGCTAAGTGGTGGGTAGCGGGACCGTGAGGGAGTCAATGTGTTGCGAGAGGTAAAATTAATTGACTGTGATAATGAGAGACATCTTTCATGATGTATGTATGGAGAGGTAATTCTTAAGGTTGGCTTAAGCTTATAGTATGGACCTTGCCATAGTGTATGGTTGGGGCGAGATAAGATAAGAAAGACACCATCGTAGGAATCCAGAGTAACCCAAAACAGGAAGGCATGCTGACATTCTCCCCGCAGCTCAAGTCAGAGAGCAAAGAACAAAGTATCCCGATCAAACAAACTCCTTATCCTTTCCCCCGAAACAAAAATAGTCTCGACCGTACCATCTCGATCTGCAGCAATAGCTCAGCGTCTGTTATAGGCCTTCGTTATCAGGTCCTGTTCGCCAAGACGTACCCCGCCGACGCCACTAAACCATGTCCGTGTCTGAAAGGTCGCCCTCTCAATCCCAATCCCAATCGCCACAGGCGCCCTCAAGCTCCGAATCTGACCTGGGCCCGCTGTCGCCGTGGTCGTGTCAACGATGCAGAGTGCGCAAGTTGAAATGTAACAGGTTGTTGCCAATCTGTGGCCGATGCGTCAAGATTGGCCAAGCCTGCGATTATCCCTCGGCGAGGAAGAAGCCGGTAATTAATCCCGCCAACAGACCGCGACTTCGGGATATGCAGAGTCGCATCCGTAAGTGGAAGTGGAGACAGCTTCACTGAGACTTGGGTCATTGACAGTGTTTGTAGGAGACTTGGAAGCCAGATTAGAAGCCCAGAGCAGCCCGCCGGAATTTCAGCCATTTAATACTAGCACAGAACTTGTTGACACTGGCCGATTCGAGGGCCTTCCGCCTCCTCATTTAGTCGATGAACTGTAAGGCTTACAAATGACCTATGGGGACGGAGGACTAATTTGAGGGGCCAGAACATCGATATACTTTACCAAACTTCAATCCGACTCTTTCATGATCCATGGCGAGAGGTACATCGCATCGCTCTACAGGCCTGCCCATATGCAGCCACCCATGTGCCTGCAGTATGCCATTCTAGCTGCTGGAGCAAGCGCATCTCCTACATACAGGCACATGGCTGAAGCGTTCTATGTGCGAGCGCGCCAGTACATCCAAGCCGATGAGATGAAGGTGAGCTACCCCGAGAGCGATATTTCCAGCATGGCATTGACCAAAACCAGAGCGACAGTGATCAGATATCGCTGGCGCATTGCCAAGCTTGGGTTCTCATAAGCCATTTCGAAGCGCAGCATCTATGGTTCTCAAGAGCATCAATGAGCATAGCAAGGGCTATCCGGCTAGCCCAAATACTTGGATTGCACCGACTAGACGGGAAGAATGCAGCAGGCCTGACACTCCCGATTGCGTTGGACTTCACCGAGGAGGAAGAGCGCAGAAAGACCTTCTGGGTCATTTTCACGACTGATCGTATCACAAGCAGCACAGGCGGATGGCCGACCATGATGGACTGGAGGAGTGTGAGTATAGCCAACCCCCCAACGTTTGAACCAAGCATCTGACCCAACTAGATACAAACGCGACTCCCATCATCCATCGATGCATTGCTATCAAATACCCCAATAGCCACGCTGACTCTCAGACAAGCCCTAGGACAGGGTATGTATGAGCTCTCTACAAGCGCCTGTAGAGTAGTCGCAGTCCATCTCTTCAACGAGTGCTTCAACTTCTCCCGAAATGTCGAAGAAGATGAGGACAACAATGACTGGCAGCAACTGCAACAACTCGATGAAGCAGTCACAAATGCGTTTGCGACATTGCCGTTGGATCTCAGGTGTCCAGAGAACATGGAAAGCCCTGAAGCTGTACTCATCAATCTTCAGCTACATACGGCCTTGATATGCATTCATCAATCTGCCTTGACAAGATCACAAGTGGACATGGCTGCTCTACCCACTACGAAAGCGAGAGTGATGGAATCGGCTGTTCAAATCATGATCACTGTGGCGCTGGTCACGGACCTGAACACGAGGTTCCGCAATCCACTGGTCTCGTTTGCGTCGTTCATTGCGGCGTCATTTTTCTTGTCGGACTTTCTCACGACTGGCGATCTTCAGAGCGAGGCCAACTTTACAGCTCTCATGACTGTCATGGTCGAAGTAGGGAAGAATAACATGTTTGCAGCCTCTTTGGCTGTTAGATTAGCGCAGACGTTGAGAGCGTCTGGTGTGGATCAGGGGACTGCTGGGAAGGTAAGCTGCGACTTCAAGTGTGCTGACTTTGCGCTTTGGCTAACGAGCTACTCAGGTCGGAGTGATGATGGCTGATCTCAACATTGATCATCCAATTCCAGGGCAAGAAGATAAAGAGAATGGGATTGTAATATTATGCCCTACTGCAACGACGCCAGAGCAGGTCGATTTTGACCAAGGAATTGTTTGGCAGTAGACTGAAGCTAAATTTATTGTTCAGCGGCTCGCAAAAATGAACACGCTATATCAACATATGTCATCAAGACACTCATCGCTCTGTGTGATGCCATGAAACCGTGGATGATTGTCAAGCCAGAAATCCAGTTCTATTTGGGTTGATATCGCTTGTCTACATACGCTTCCAATGCCGAGTAATTAATTCTAAGTATAGTCTATAAGTGTGATGAAACCAGGCTTTTAAGCAGAATTCTATGGATGGGTTTTTTGAGATCCGTGATATGCGAAGGCAGTGTTTAAACATGCTCCCGCTCAGTGTCATGGGCTGAGATGGCATCATCGGATAAACGACCAGACCACAAGTCGATTTCGTGGGCTCGTAGAACCTGCAAGCGGGAAAGTCAGTATATGTACTATATACGAGGTGGTGGATCGAAGAACATACCTTGGTCCGGTAATAAAGCTTCCAAGCGATGATGGGAACGATGAAGATTGGGATGCCAACATAAGAGGCAACGAAATCGGCAGTCTTCCAATTACCCTTGAGAAAGACAGGGAATCCAGCAACGAGCGTAATGACGATGGAGCCAATACCACCGAACCACGCGGTGTAAGGCTGCCAAGGTGCCTTCCAGGGGAGGGTGTTGCGGTCGATACCTTGAACCTTCATGGCGCGATAGAAGCGGAGGTAACAGAAGCAGAGAGTTCCCCATGCGATGAGGCCTGCGACTGTGCTGAGGTTGAGAAGCCAGGAGAAAGCCTGAGCAGCGCCACCGGAACCAAGACCTTGTGATTGTTAGTACGGCATTAAAGATGAGTATGGCAGGAGCGACTTACTCAGATACGCCAAGGGTCCAAACAACCAGGCAGTGATGACTGCTACGTAAGGAACACCGTTCTTGGTGGTGCGGGCGAAGAACTGAGGGAGCTGTCGATCGGTAGTCATGGCGAGGATCATACGTGAGCCAACCCAGCAGTAAGAGTTACCAGCAGACCAGGCAGAGACCAGAATACAGGCGTTGACGATCGAAGGGAGGACCTTGATACCAGCGGTTTGGATGGCGATAACCCATGGGGAGCTTTTGGCGTTTCCAGAACCGGAGACAAGGTCAGGATTCGTTGGATTTACGATAAGGCTAATAAGAAACGCCCCGAGGACGTAGAAGAAGCCGATGCGGTAGGTGACGCGGTTGGCGGCCTTGGGGATAGCCTTGTGAGGGTTGACGGACTCGGCAGCGGTGATGACGACGGTCTCAACACCAACGAAAGAGAAAGAGGCGTTGACGAAGGCAGAGAGAAAGCCGAGGAAATGTCCAGTTGAGCCAGTAATGCCATTGTAGTCGACCCAAGCACCAGGGTTGTTCCAGTACTTGAAGCCAATGGACTTGTGATTGGGACCACCGCCAGCAGTGATGACAATCGCGACAATGACGAGACCGAGGAAGCAGAGAACCTTGATACCACCAGTGACGACTTCAGTCTCGCCGAAGAATCGCACGCTCATCAGGTTGATCCATAGGATGAGAACTAGACTGATGGTGATGACGACGGCGGGAGTGAGATCGGTCCAGTAGCTGACGAGAACGGCGGCGGCTGAGCATTCGGAGGCAATG
The DNA here is from genome assembly GCA_013186775.1 of Fusarium dlaminii. NCBI lineage: Eukaryota > Fungi > Ascomycota > Sordariomycetes > Hypocreales > Nectriaceae > Fusarium > Fusarium dlaminii. The sequence goes on along the minus strand of JAAOAL010000047.1, from coordinate 437,838 downwards.
GCGATGGTGTAGCAGTAACCGTATGAGATGGCCAATGAGAAACCGACTGAAGGATCAATGAAGCGAGTGGCCCAATGAGGGAATGAACCAGCAGTAGGAAACTATAGTTACAGGTCAGCACCATCATGACGAAAGTTGTTCAAGGGGTCTTACCAGTGTAGCGAGCTCAGAAATACTCTGCATGACACACCAAAGAACAGCTCCAACGACGATGTACGCCAGAAGCAGACCAGCAGGACCAGCACTGGCATAAGCAGAACCAGTTCCAATAAACAGACCCGTACCAATACCACTGCAAAGACCAATCCAAGTGATGTGATAGTCCTTCAGCCTTCGCTGCGTAGGCCCATGGCCTCCCGTATTGAGAACAGGCTTCTCGTCATCCGCATCATGGTTCTGCACCACGGGCGGAGCAGCCTGAATAGCGTCAACGTCAAGACCCTTATTAGACGTCATGTTGATATCATCAAAAGAAGCAGAGAATGTGGAGAGGAGAAATGTTCCATCGCCAAGGAACACAAGATCTTTGTTTCTTTATTTAATTAATCTCAGTACTATCCAGTTTTTTCCTCCTTACAAGGCTCCGATTGCGCAATTCGAAGTTTTCACTGCTAGCGCGCGGTGTCCCCTAGAGCGTAGTGAGAATGGGGAAGAATATGGGGCTTGGGGACAGCTGATGTGGACCTTTTAGCGGCAAGAGAAAAAGTCTAACCTCCGCTTGTCGGCTTCTGGGCTCGTTAGGGGCGAATGCAGTGGATACGATGGCGAATTATCACCTGGAATTGTCTCGCCATTTATTTGTTGATAGTTGTTGGCCAGGGGTCCAGAGCGGCTCATTACGTAGAATATTGATGTTGCACCATCTCTAGAGTCTTTAATTGATGGGTACGCCGATAAGGTTCATGCGGGTTTAAGTTTCACGGAAAAGGTGTCATTATACCTGATTATGGTGTGTGTTTCAGTTGAATCGGGTGATGTTTGGTAGCATACCTTTGTTCTAGAAGGAATGAAGGTAAGATTAGTGAACAGAATAGCTATGTCAATGACACGTTTAGTATCTGGTAGACCCAAACAAGATATTCAGCTTGAACATGCATTGCGCTTATGTCTTGTGCATTTGGCGACTGTTCACTAATACCGCGGCATTTCAAGCAACAAGGTTCTCGTAAATCAGATCATCAATTTGGTCATCAAGGCAAACATAAGCACCCAACAAAGAAAACCTCCCATCCAATGTCACTCGTATCTCAGTCGCTGTAGTCAGAGCTCGAAGAGCTATAACTCATCATGAATGATGCACAGTCCGAACAATCCTCTGTATGGGGATCAATAGCATTAGTCCACAGACGCAAAAGATCTCCCAGTCCAGCCTTGACAGTCTCCTGGTCTGGGACACACCCTTCAGAGAGGCCGAGCAACTCGACTACCTCATGATAGGCCTCTTTCATCTCTTCGCGATATTTCTTGACCGGCGGAACGTAGCCCATGGGCGGGGGTGGATACATTCTGGGCCGAGGTGGACCTGGTGGAGGTGGAACTGGAGGTGGCCAGATCTTGAGGGTCAGTGTCATGCCTGGACGACGAACTGAGTCCCAGGTTCCAAGCATGACTGCCAGACCGTCTTGGGTGCAGAGATCGTAGCGACCAGCCATGATATGGTTAGCAACGGCGGGGGTCCAGTTGGTTTGAGTCATCAGATCTCTCATCATCTGGCATCAAAGATTAGTATCGGTTCGTTCCAGATATCTTCGCTTGGGCTATATACCTTGTAAGTGGCACAAGATGTGTAAGGTAACTCAAGCCTTCTCTCTTGATCAATGAGATAGATGGGCTCAAACTCAGCACCCAGTTTGAAGTAGAGAGTGACATTGAGATCAGGAGCATAATGGAAGCCAGATCCTTTGTCAGCTGCCTTCTGCGAGTCTGACTTCTTGGTCATCATGGCGACAAGAGTCATCTCACGGGTGCTTTTGCGCTTTGCGACAATGATGGCATTATCGACATCCTGGCGAACATTCTGATCAAGAGCCGAGTATTGCTCAACAAGGTTAGGGCGACGTTTGAAGAGACGACTCGAGGTTAGCTTGGAGAGGTTGGCTTTGAGTTCCTTGTCATCTAGCTCGAGTCTCGTGATGAGCTTGTTTGCGTGGCTCATATCGAGGACGAAAGCCATGATGTCTTCATTCTTCCAATCCTTTTTGGGACTGGGAGAGAAGAGACGTTGGAACCAGTTTCGAGGGGTGTCATCAGGCTGTTTGCTCTGGATAGTGTTCGCAACGATAACTTCTGAAGACTCTTTCTCATCTTCAACTGTTTCAGTCTTTCCCTTCTCATCAAAGCTGTCTCCGTCAACCACTGACACGCGGGGAGGAAGGACTGCAGTACTTGTACTAAAAAGGTATATACTATTCAGTAACATGTTATGGTAAAAGGAAGGGAGATGCTAACGTTGATGTAGAATGAACACTTCTGACGTCGTCGAACGAGGCCTTTGGAGAAGGTGACTTACTCCAGGCAGCTCGCCTTCTGTTGTAAGACTTGTAGTACATCACGCGCCTTTCAGCAACGTTCTCGGCAAAACTTCGCAGGGAGTTTTCGTTCTCCCAAGCGCCTGGGGAACGTATCATAGTTCTGACTCGATGTTAGTACCTGAACTGTAGGAGAAAATGGGTTTACTGACTCCATTTGGAGCCGAGCGATACTGCCAAGGAGATAACGCAGGACAAGCTCAAACTTGACTTGCTTCAACTCCTGCCGGCAAATCTTCAGTCGCGGCTCCAGCCAGTTCCAAGCCTCGGTTCGCCAAACACTCATGTTGGCAAGACAGGCCAAGAGCTCCTCAATCTGCTCGGCCGACAACGTCTTCACGTCTTTGTCTCCACTGACACTTTGTGTCTTCTTAGCTATAAGAGTCAAAACTCCGACATAGATAGCCCTGCATTTGGCGGCAAGGGAGTTGATGTCCTTCACGCATGCTTCTGTGAAGATCTTGTCGTTCTTGTGGATCAGTTCATGAATCTGACGAATGGTCGAAGCAGTCGAGTTGACCAGTGACACCAGCTTTGGGAGTCGCTGGCGAGACTTGCGGCATCCTTCAGAGTGCAAGTTGAGTTTACTCGCGAGACTTGTACCCAGCTGGGCAACAGCATCAAGGGAGTGTTCAGCCATCTTCAGGACAATGGCTCTCGTGACTCAAGGAGCAGAAGAAAATGAGTGTAAATCCCGGGGATCTCAGCTCCCTTTTGAACTTCATTTTCTTCCGTCCGCCTGCGGGCTGACTGCTTAACGGTGCAGTCTCACTAAGGCCCCTCCCTCCACTAGTGTGGAGGCTTAGCCACTCATAGACATCTTAGTTGCACTTCTGCCTTGATTATCATGCAAAATTGATCGACCACCGTGTCATGCATAAGCCACATCATTATTGATTGGTGATGACCAGATTGAAATATGCCTTGTGTCAGCCGCACTGCTTTCCATCTATGGTAAGAGTACTGATAAACATGCAGCCACTGGTGGGTATAAGACACTGTATCGGTCAAGGTGGGGACCAATCGTCTTATTTATTGCGCGGTAATCGCGATGATGGGCATAGACACCGCTTTCACTTTATAGGAGCGGAGAATTGCGTAGGAAGGGAATAGGATGGCGAGTGGGAGAATATATCTAAAACTAGCTATCTAAAACTTCAAAACTATTCTTCAGTCATGTGAGCAGAACTGATAAGTTCATAAACGTTGATATATATATAATATAAATCCTCTTGTCATGATCATCGAGTCCGGATCGGGTAGTCGGGGTCGGTTGCGGCTTGAGAAAGATATCCAGGGTGGAGTTGTTGAATGGCAATAGAACAACTGTAGATATTAGGATATATGAATTAATAAAGGTACAACTACTTGTGTTACAGAGAACACTGTTATGTGAGAAAGAGAACAGTTATCAATGAATGGATAGCCAGGTTGAACAACCCCGAAGCAAGCTGTTCCTTATGGATAGATAATGAAGAAGTGAGCGCCGCTTTGAAGGATTACACGCACCTGGGGCTTTCTTTGGAACAAAAGTTCCATACGAGGAAATTAGAAACTGGGTGAAGAATAACTTAGTCGATATCTGGCGAGCAGTGTCTGAGACCCTATGAATACGAGTGAGGTACCCAGTGAGTGGTGGCCAACCAAGCAAGAAACAACAGAACAGAGAGGTGCCAGTGCCAATGGAAATGTTGTTGGCGAAAGAAATACCAGTGGCAGTGGCAGTGGCAGTGGCAGATACCATTCGACCAGCTTCAGTCCCTTCAATCTCGCCATAAAGAAATTTCATCTCTCAAGCTGGACCTTTCAACCATCTTCCCTTTTCCCACAACCACAACCCTGACAATAACTTGTCAATAACTTGACAATATCTCGACAACAACTCGACAACAACCCCCAAGACAGACAAACAGACAACTCGCTACCTGCCACCTTATCAGAACGACAAACCCAACACCATAGTCCACCCGACCATGACATCCAACATGGGTCGTGAGGAAATGCAGGCTCGCATGCAGGAGCTGGAGACAGAGATGTCAGTTCTAGAGTGGGCTCTTGAAGCTAGCCTTCACGAGAAGGACGTTGACACTGACGAGGAAGACAGCAAGTCCGCCTCTTTGTCTGCCTACACTATGGCGGAGTATCCAGCCTCAGACCCTGAAGGGGACAACGCCCCGGTTCATGTTTATCCGACTGGGCCCATCTCCGATACCGAGTCCTCTATCTCGCTGCACAGCGCTGAGCAGTCCGTCTACTCGAACGACTCTACTATGGCCCGTATTCAGTTCACTCCCACCATGAAGGCTCACCAGGTTATCCAGTCGGACCCTGCATCTTACCATTACGATGGTACTGGAATGTCTGAAGACGGCTGGGAGGATGAGGAGACTATCCATGGCTCTACTATGGATATTGGAAAGGGAAAAGAGGCTTCGGAGGACACCAATGCCACTGACCCCAACTCTCCTCTCAACATCACCAACCCTCATCCGACTCTTTCTATCTCGACTGGATTCCTTCAGAAGGCTATTTTCGACAGCCGCAAGCCTGGAAGCCCCTTTGTCCGTTCCTTCCTCCACCGCGAACCTGTCGACGGCAAACCATGTGAATACACCGAGTGGAAGTGGGTTCCCTTCCTTGTCTTTGGCGCCGCAGCTGAGCTTGTCTCAACTAATATTGCCGAGGGCGATATCGAGATCATCTGCCTGAAAGACACTCAATTCACCAACATGATTCTGAACAACAAGAACATGTTCGAGGAACCTGGAAGTCTTGCTGCTAAGTCTACTCTCCACGATGACCTCAAGCCTGCCTTCAATGGTCCCGAGTCTTGGGGCTTCCGCGTTTTGGTCTGGCGCCTTCACTCTTCCAGGAAGACTGTCTACATGGATCGTGAGGGTCACCCTATCCCTGGAAAGGCTGGTACTCTGCCATGGGATGAGGCTGAGGCCAAGAACTAAGTTGATTGTGAGAAGGGCGTAGAATGAATAAGGGTCTGGACATTTTCGCATGGACAAGTTTTAGCTTGTGATCGCGCTAGAGGAGCTTCCTCCCAGTATGTATTTTACTTCGGACTCGATGGAGGATTGATACGAGTATGAGGAGATCAGAGATGCCGATGTCATGGCAGATATGCAGGAAACAGGCGTAAAAAACGGAAGATTAATGTCATCAAGATATCTTGGGTTACTACACTAGCTAGAGATTAATCGATTCTTCCGAGAAGTTGAGTCCCCATTGCTTATAAAGTTGTGAATGAATCTGTAGATTCTCCTCGTATGTCTAAGGGCAAAACTTAACCATATCAATGGATAGTCTAGTCTTCCCCGCCATATTTCATGGAGCTCTCCTATCAGGTACGGTAATCTACAAGTCTTTAACCAACCCTACCATATGTAAGTCGAGAACAAGTAAGCAGTTCGGCATTGATCGTCATGCCAAAGAAATAGCTCAATCTCCCGATTTTGAGCATGGGTCGTTTGCGGGGTAGCGCGGGGTCCGGGGATGATAACTCACTTCGTATGTCCAAGGTCGTAACGACCGTAAATGCAGCAGGGCATTCGTGCATTATCGAACGACGATCCCGGGTAAATAGAAAGTTTCTAGTCAAGAGGAGGCAAGAAAACTTAGGACCTTTATCCTAAGCGATAAAAAGACTTAGGCAAGTTCGGTATATTTTAGTAGAACTTTAGACCAGTTTATTCTAGCACCCTAATTTAATGTCACAGGTTTTATTACCCCCCGAGGGTAGTCTACACAACGTGACTCGTTTGAATCACTTTAGCGCCTAAGATTTCCAGGGCACCATATGCGCACGAATCTCCGACATGCCGATCGCTGTTCATGGGCATGGTATCACGGCCCGTTTCGGTCCGGCTGTACACATCCTGCCCGTGAACATCAACGTTGCAATATACGAGGTTGCAATGAGTTTGTTGATCATGTCTTTTGCCTGTGTGTATGACATGTTCATGGCTAAAGGATGACTTTAAAAGAGCGCTTCGTGATCACTCGATCGCCAGAATCATTGGCTGTTTGTTCAAGACTTCTTTGTAACCTCTTGGTAAAGGCTATAGGGTTAAGCTCATGATGACTCTGTCTATCAAGTTGACCGCAGTCACAGCTGCTGCCGGTGCCTTGTTTCCCATCGCTGCTGCTAAGGCTTCAGGCCCGTACGAAGCAACATGGGAGTCAACCGACAAACACAACGCCTCGCCTGAATGGTTTCGTGACGCCAAATTCGGTGTTTACTGGCACTGGGGAGCTTTCACCACCCCTCAGTACGCCAGCGAGTGGTACCCACGCAACATGTATGAGCCAGGCTCAGACCAACGCAAACACCATACCGAGACTTACGGGCCACCTGAGGAATGGGGCTACTCGAATTTCATCAATGGTGCTGATGATCTCAAAGGGAACTTTGTTCAGTTCAAGCCTGTTCTTAGCTCAAAAGGCGGCGAGTTTGATCCGGAGGCTATCATCAAAGCCGTCAAAGCATCAGGTGCAAAGTTCGCGGGCCCGGTCGGCGAGCATCACGATGGCTACTCCATGTGGGATAGCAAGGTCAATGAGTGGAACTCAGTCAAGCGAGGTCCCAAACTAGACTTGGTCAAGCTATGGGCTGATCTTGTTCGCAAGAACGGAATGAAGCTCGTGGTGGCCATGCATCAAGCCTACAACTACAACGGTTTCTATGAATGGGCACCAAAGACCAACGACACGAGCTTGAAGAAACTACTAGGGCAACTCTCACGTGATGAATCAGACCAGCTATGGTTTGACAAGCATAGAGAGATGCTGGACCACGTGCAGCCTGACATCATCTGGAACGACTTCTCACTTGACAGTCCTGGCTACTGTGGTGACTTCGATGGCCCATGTGCTGTTGCTGAGAAGAAACGGTTGGAGTTTCTCGCATACTACTTCAATCGCGCTGTTGAGTGGAACAAAGAGGTCGTCACAACTCACAAGCATTTTGACGTGGGATTCCGTGACACGTCCACCGTCAGTGATTATGAGCGTGGTGGGCCAGCTAACATCACGCGTCCCTATTGGCTGACAGATGATGCGATCAGTGCTTCAAGCTGGAGCTACACGGTCGGCATCAAGTACTATTCCTCCAAGGCCATGGTCCACTCGCTGCTTGACCGTATCAGCAAGAATGGCAATATGCTGCTCAACATCTCGCCAACTGCAGTCGGTGTTTTGCCTGATGAGCAGCTCAAGGTCTTGCAGGATATCGGAGACTTCCTTGGCCGTTATGGGGAGTCTGTATTCAGCACTCGCGCTTGGGATATTTATGGTGAAGGGCCTAACCAAGTCACTGGTGGTTCTTTCACGGCGCCTTTGCAGGGCAACAGCAGTGATATCCGTTTCACACGCAACAAAGATGCCGACGTTCTCTACGCTACGGTTCTTGGCTGGCCCGACGACAAACACGTCTCTATCAGCAGTCTTGGCTCCGACGCCTTGGTTGATCTCAAGAGTCTGAAGTCTATCGAGCTTCTCGGCGACAAGGCTGGCGAATACGAGGAGGTCTCGGAATGGAAGCAGACCAAGGATGCTCTAGAGATTTCGCTGCCAGCTCAACCAGCCGAGTCACTCGCTTATGTCCTCAAGTTGACCTTTGATGGTGAAATCCCCGTCCCCCAGCCCAAGATTGGTGCGTCCGTGTTCTCTGCTACTAGTGCTACCGGTCGTGGTGTTAGCCTTGGGCTCGGTGACTTCAACGAAGAATTTTTGACCGAGGCTGGACTGAAGCCTGATGCTATTCGTTTTATCCGTGTTTCTTCAGGTACTCAGCTAACTGTGTATTCTGCGGGCGATTTGTCTGGTGATAGCAAGGAGCTCGATGCAGGTGAACACGAGGTTGAGGAGGGATCCGTGGGATCCATCGCGATCTCAAAGACTTGAGAGAAGAATAGCCGAGACCTGACAGTACATAGCTAGGAGATAAATGTCCGTACAGGGATTTACTATAAATCGAATCTTCTATTTTATACTGGACTCCGTGATTTAAGTATAGCGATCATATTCGGTGACATATAAACACCAGATAAGCAGAGCCCCAGACAGACTCTTGCTAGTCCATCAAGAACAGAAGACAAAAAGAACATTGCCGTAAAATGGATGTTTCAAGCAAAAGATAAACCAAGGCCTGATTCGAACAGACGCCTCCGAAGACGAAGAGAATAGATTTCTAGTCTATCGCATTAGACCACTCTGCCACTGCGCCTTAGCTGATTGGATAAGAACACACGCAACAAAAGCGCATTATGATGGAACGGCTCCATTATACTTATTGAAGGCGAACTTTTACGTGCTGTCACAGCCGGCCTGCTTACTGTACCTGGAGGGCGAGCGCAAAGAACCAGGGTATACTTCATAGGTAGCGTCATCAACGACGGTTTGGCCACTACCTCTATAATCGAAGGGGTCATTATCGACATGGTAACAGTCATCACAAGGTGTTTGACACAATCACTCACGCGGTCCCCTTGATCCAGGCTCACAGACAGGGTGACCTTGTTCAGTGTATCAATGTTGTACATCCGTGAAATTGCGGAACCTTGTGGGCGAAGATCAGGCGAATTACTGGCCTCAGGGCAAAACTCATTCTCGATCAGATGCTTGACTTCTTCCCGCTCAACGTACTTGTCGGTTCTAAGACTATTGCACCTAACGACTTCTTTGGGGTTATTCTCCTCTCACACCCTGTTCCAGGGAACGCGAATGCCGGGCTACCTCTCCCAACTGTCTGCATCCGACTGAAGGTAGGCCTTGGGAATCTTCAAAAGGTCCCCGTCGCTGGTATCAAAGGGGACTTTCTCGTACGAGACAAGATTCGTGATCTCGGCGGCGACTTGTGGTGCAGCTGTGTAGGCTAATGCTAGCTGTAGGGAATTTTGGGTGATGTCGATAGGCATACCATATGATGTTCCCGCTCGTTCAACTGGGTCCTTGCTGTCTCTTGGCAAATATTCGATTGGATCACCAACTGCATGTAGAGTTACATGAGGGCCACCTTTCGAAAACTCGGACCGATTCCCTGTGGAATCGCCAAGCCCACCACGATCAGTGGAAAGTCAGGTAGATTCCAACTCCGTGGGGAGCACCTAATTACGTTTCATATAGGATCTCCGGCTGTGCTTTAGATTCTAGGCCGTTTGTGGATTTTATACCAAGTCGACATCTCCTCCCTCTCTGAATGGGCCGAACGCCCTTCACCCCATGGATAGCTTTAACTTGCGCTACTTGTTCGTTGGACAAGTCGGACGTCCATTTGCCGAATTTTCCATCTAAAACACTAATATGTGGATGGCGTTATGGCCTCCGAGAAGTCTCGCGAGAGAGGCGCCTATCTCGGCACACTCTTCTTGGTTTTTGCGGTCAAGGGAATCAATGGAGTACCGGCCTGCCACGTATCTGCCGTTCAACTAGTGGAGGTTGGGCTGCACGGACTTGACACCGTCGAGGCTCTTAGCTTGAGACACTTGGTCCCTGGATAAGTAAGCCTTCCACATATAAATACTCCCCTGACCTATCATCTGCGCCTCAATATGGGTTCCAAATAGTAGGTCAAGGGAACTATTTGTCGCTTTGCATTGTTCTTGATTCCCAAGATCAGCCGGTAAAATTATGTATCCTGACCTGTCCAGGGGTTCTTGTTGTTGTAGGATCGTAGTCTCGTAAGTTGCAGCCTCTATCCGCACAACAGGCTCGAAATCAGGCCGTCGTCGGATCGCTGACATTTTGCGGTGGGTCGCCCTTATCGTCTTTGAAATGATGTGCTCATCTATCTTTACCCAGGAAGAAAGATCATCGCTCGTAAGAGCATTCGGGATGAGATCAACGTTCGTGTTTGCATCAGGACTCAGGCGGAGGAATACAGCGTAGAGCAATCCACCACGGCTAGAAGAGCTAGAAATGGCGTTTTTTGTGTCAGCGGTGCTTGATACTGAACAGAGCACCAGAATCAACTTCGGAAAGAGAAGAATGTACAGAAACATGGTAAAGCATGGAGTTTGCCACGTTGTGTTTCTCGTATGATAGCAGAAAAATGATTTAACCATAGCAGCACTTCGGAACTGTTATACAGCGGCTGCCACATATTGCAGTCTTACCTGGGTTCGTCTGGCATGGCCTTAAGTCAGTTCAAGATAAGCCGTGATGCCTCAGTAGTTGTGAAAGCAATTAGCGAAGTGGATGGAATGGGCCCCCAGCTAATCTCGTACCAAGGATGCTCGTTATTTATGCTCTCCCATGCACAGAGACCGCAAAGTTTAATTCGTCATCGGGCGCTTCTCGGGCAAACAATTAGAGATCACACGAATAAAATTGGTTACTAAAGTTTAGGTACCAGTCACCGCGTCATGCATCATGGACTCATGGCTGTTGACAGTTTCCAAGCAATCAGCATGTACAATATAAATATTGAAGAACGATATTTGTGGCGAAATGTGACCCTGTGGAACAACCGGCCTTTACCATACACAGCTGTCCTCGTCGGCATTTCAATGACCTACGACATTGTAGCATTATACCGTCTCAATGAATTCCTCTTCTGTTGCATGGCGCTGCTGGTAGAATTGATTGATATCCAGTGTTATCGTTGGACAGGTACTCTGCCAAATCCTACGAAGGGGTTTGGGCGAGTCCTCCAGAAACAGCTGAGGGCACCAAGCTAACTCCAATCCCTCCAATAACCTTTACCTAGCAACAGTATCAGGGCGAATATTCTTTGGTAATAAGAGGCAGTTTAATAAACCTTCGACCTCCTCATCAATAAAGTGCCCTGGTAGCTAGATGTTCAGCTCTCTATCTGTATTATCTGTGGTTTCATACATTCGCCGGCTGTGGCCCAGGGCCGAGACCATTCCTCCCTAACGCGGCTGTGCCGACTGAAGACACCCCCTCAACGGCTGTAGCCTGTCTCGCCTCTTCTGAAGACAGCATTGCCGTCCAGTGACTGATTCTCCCATCTTGCAGCAATCTAGGGGTTACATTGGCCCCAAAGAGGTCCCTGAGAACAGTGTCTGTGGCTTTGCATTGATCTTGATTTTCGATTCCAACTGGCCTGATCATCCTTCGCTTCCTCAGTACAGACTTTGCTGAACTTTTGCGAAGGTACTGATCTAGAGGAACTATAGATCTGACGCCCTGGATCTTTGCAGCCAGCGGCACCTGGTCGCTTGTTGAATTGACCTTCCAATGGCTGACGCCATGAGGTTCAAGTTCTTGAGGTTGCAATTCCTCTTGGAAGATGTCTTTGAGTGAAGCATGGATATTGTGGCACTGATCTTTGTTCCTGCGATTTGTAGGACGAACGACGTAAACCATTCTGGTTGAATCATCCTCAGGTTCTATGTCGTCTTCTAAACTTGTTGCTTCGATTGGCGTTATGCGTACAATATCGGGGTGGCTCGCGATCTTGTCTGCCTGTCTAGGCGTCGCTTCGATGATGTTGGACTTCAAATCGCCAGTGGCATCTTCCCAAGGGGGGAAGCTGGTACACTGGATAGTGTGTCTGATAAACTCTACAGCAGCGATATCTCTAAGGTCCTTTCTAAGAAAGACAAGGAAGAGATGCTTGTCAGAAGCCGGGGAGTCTCTACTTAACCAGTCTTCGTTAGCCTCACTCATAATACAGGCTGTAATAAAATGGAGTTGGATCTGAACGAGAACCCAATAATGCGATTTCTTCAAATCCAAGCGCAGTTCACCTCTGGGGTGATTTATCCTTTGCCGCCAAGACTCTGCAAGATCTAGTGCAGCAAATACAAGGAACGCTGAACACTTACTCAGACTCTTGTTCTGACATGATCGAGAAGGAGGAAGACAATGCTTGAGGTTATCTGGTCTGCTGCTGTTGGCCGTCTTTCCGTGAAATTCGTTGACCTAGAGGTCCACGATGATGTAGAGTGAGAAAGTGAAACAAAAGTTTTTCGATGGGGAAGGCCAGGGAACACCTACTCGTCACGGGTCGCGTGTAGCCCCTTAAGTAGGCTTCTATCTAAGGTTTCTAGAGCACGCGCGTGTGCCACTCCGTGAACTTAGATCAGGTCCGCAAATCAAGAGCGACGCTGTATGTCATGCGTTACGGCTTTAAAGCCACGAAAGGCAACTGACTGATCTCAGAAATTATGATGGTTGGCCGCAGTTTATGGATTGTGACGGGACTTCATAAGTACATTCGAGGCTTGCGTAAAATACAATGCTTGCCTGCTGTTGAGTAAAGCTATTGGAAAGATGAAACATAGAATCTTCTAGCGGGCAACTGGCTCTTTGAAACAAGACCTGAAACGTGATACCTTGAGAACGAGGTAAGAAGGGAGAAAGTCTTCGCTGTATTGGACCATGTCTGCCCAGGCAGAAGATGGAGAGTTATTCAAAGCCCAACATAACTCCAATTCGCCTTTGGAACGATAATATGCATTGGCTTGTTCTTATTGATTAAAATATGTTTATCTATCGCCCGGGACTATTATTTCTTCAGCATGCTTTCAGACTTGTCATGCGCTCCACGCCACTTATTCAATCGAGGTTGCTGGTCTACTTCAAACTCTAGTGGCTGCAACTCAGTCATGTGATCGACAACAGTCAGTCTTGTGCAATTATAACCCGAGATCCGAGATCATCTTTAATCAATAACCCCATGACGAAAGATTTTAGTGAGACACTTTGGTTCACGACATTGTGTGACGTGCATCGGGATGTCGGGTTATCTGAGCCCGACCAAAAACCCGATCATCGAAGGAGACTTTTATAGCCAATGAGAGACAAGTGAGTAAACGGGTCATATTACATGTGGATGGCCAATTTCATTGGAATACCAGCCGTGCCTAGGAATGAATGAGAAGGTCAGAAGTGCCGTTATTCAAGTCCCTGTTGATATCAAAGCCAAGCCTGTCTCCCCCACAATCTCGGGAGAATTGACGACGCGGGGTTGGACGCGGGGTTGTATCCTCTCCAATTGAAAAGCAGCGGCTGTGAACAGCATCTTGGCGAACAAGGGGTTTCCAGACCGATTCAGTGCCAGTCCGAGCCAGTTCGCCAAGAACACGCAGGTGAAAACCTGGGATACGATCCTGTGAGAGTAAAATTGGTAAGATCGGCAATGTTCATAAATACCTAGCATGCCTTGGAATCTTGCTCTTGTCCTTACCTCTCAATTTGGACGTTTTCACTCACAATGCATCTGTATAGGATTGCACTCGCATTTACAAGCGTGATGTCGGCCGTTTCAGGCCTCACGGTAAAGTCCACCAAGCAGTGGACTATTGGTACCGATGTTCAAGGCTCCGAACGACTCAATGGCGTGAGCTATCAAGAAGATGCTCTCATTACATATGGAGACTATCAATATGTCACCTTTTACGAAACTGCCTCGGCGGGATATCTCAACCATTTCGTGAAGGTGGGACGCAGAAAGGTTTCGCCTAGTGTCGGCAACTGGGAGTTCCTCACACTTGATGACTATACCCAGAAGACGATGGATGGCCATAACATGATTTCTATGGGTATTTCGGGGGATGGAAAGATTCACCTCAGCTTTGATCATCACGTAAGTTGAAACCAAGACTCGGAATTCTTTCTGACTCGTGAAGGATGTCCCGATCAATTACCGCATCTCGAAAACCGGTATCGCAAAAGACGTTCCCTCGCAATGGACCTCAGATCTCTTCGGTCCTGTCGTCCATGAGCTTGCCGGATCTCAAGGACCTTACTCGCCGCTGACATATCCGCGATTCGAACCTTTGAGTAACGGTGACCTTCTACTGGAATTCCGAATTGGACAGTGAGTACTGTGATTGTGTCTTCGAGCCCGAACTGACAGCTGTAGATCTGGATCGGGTGATAGCTACATCCATCGCTACAGCGCTTCCACTGGGAAATGGCAAGCCTACGGAATGTACATCCAAGGCGATGACAACAATGCGTACATTAACGGACTAGACTACCTGGATGGAAAGTTGTATACCTCATGGACCGTTAGAGAAACTCCGAATGCTGATACCAATCATGGTGTTTATTTTGCCTACTCGAATGATGATGGCAAAACATGGTTCAATACGAATGGTACTAAGCTGGCGAAACCCATTTCAACATCTGATGACAGCACTTTGATCTGGGATGTTCCTCAAAACAGTCGCATGGTCAACCAGGAGGGACAGCTAATCGACACCAGGGGTCGGTTCCATATTCTGATGAGAGACCTATTATCTGGCGAGCATCAGTACCAGCACTATCTCCGGAAAACTGATGGTAAGGCTATCAATCTCCCTTCAATCAACGTCGCTAAAACTTTGCAAGGAACGTGGACCAAAAATGCCATCAACCCCGCTGGCCTCAACGGGCCCGACTTGTACGACCCAAGAGGCAAACTTGCCGGCGACGCGAGCGGGGAGTACTTATTCGGTATTCTTCCTGATCCCGTGAAGCAATCGACTGGCATTTACGTCGCTACCGCATCAAAAGACTTCAAGGACTGGAAGAGTCTGGCTGAGATACCGAATACTTCGACCGAGCCCCTCTTTGATAAGACCAGACTTCATGAATCAGGAATTTTGAGCGTGTTTGTGAGACAAGCGGGCGGATTTCCTGATCGCAAGTTGCAAGTATGGGATTTTGAGCTTGAACTATAGTCATATACTGAGCCAACTGGTTTCTCTGCCTCTTGTTTCATTCCAATAGATTATATCATTATGTCTAGTTCCTGCATTCGTCTATTGCTGATCGCCGTGGCAGACTGCACAGCTGTTAGTCAGCGAAGCATTATCTTTAATGCCGAAAGTTTAAGACGAACTTCTTTTTTATTCAGAGTTTATTATTATCTCCTTTTTTGCTTAACTATTGGTTACTGGCAGAATAAACTCATTGCTGCCTCGGATCTTATGTCAGATACCGAAATACCCCGCTCCGAGCGGATCCATCACCATTCATGATCAACCCACGTTTCATTTGTGAACAAAACTTAACGGGAGTTTTAATTTCTTGCCTTTCCTATGAGACGAACTCTACTCAAAATGCAGGCACTAATTCAGAAACAAATGGCAAATGCCATCGCGCTGAGGAAACCAGCCTCTTCGCTTTCGTGGCGACCCGACGAGCCCTGGAAGCAGCCTTTGCTCAGGTGGAGCAGCAACGTGGATGAATGGCAGCCACTTCAAGCATCCGAGCCCTCACCGAACCGGCCCAAAGCCATCAAATTAGCTATTTACAGTTGGAACATCGATTTTATGCTCCCTCACGGCGACAGCCGAATGAACTCAGCGTTGAAGCATCTTGAAGAGCTGAGTCGCCAGCATCGGTCTGATGACAAGACAGCGATTGTCATCAACATTCAAGAATGCGTACCCTCTGATTTAGACCTCATTGGCGAAAAGAAGTGGATTCGGGATGGCTTCTACCGAACAGATGCTGATACTGCGAACTGGGCTTCGGGCGCTTATGGTACAACGACGCTGGTCGATCACCGACTTGATGTCCTGTCCTGCTTTCGAGTGCATTACTCAGCGACTCAGATGGAGCGCGACGCCCTCTTCGTTGACGTAGAAGCATCTGGTCAGAAGCTTCGACTTTGCAACACTCACCTCGAATCACTTGCATTGGAACCACCACGCCGCCCAGCCCAAATGCAGCTCATCGCTTCACACATGCACGCCGACGACATCTCCGGTGCTGTCGTCACCGGCGACTTCAACGCCATCCAACCATTCGACAGAACTCTCCACACAGAGAACAAGCTTGAAGACGCATACCTCAAACTCGGTGGCACAGAAGGCGACGGTAGGGATGATAACGAAGGGTATACATGGGGACAGCAGGCTCTACCACAACTGCGACAGCAATTTGGCTGCTCACGCATGGATAAGGTGTTTTTCTGTGGTGATGGACTTGAGCTGTTGGAGTTCGAGAGGTTTGGTGCTGATGTGGAGCCGGATGAGTCGGAGGAGGATGTTCGGAAGGATCTGCTCTCGCTTGGCTTTGAGAAGCCGTGGATCACTGATCATCTTGGAGTCAAGGCAGTTTTTGAGATCAAGCATTGAACGAACACCTGTAGTTATCTCATCTGTCCCAGCACAGTTATACATCAACGAACAGGCAAACCGACTTCCCAAGACCCGAGTCACGATTAGGAATCGAGACATAACGAGAACAGTGTTCCATATTCGTAAGCACCTTGTGATGGAGATGCTGAAGAGGGTCACATCTCTCAGGCACAGTCGTTGTAGTGGAGGCACTCTCCACTAGCGATCTTACAGAGCTAGCTTGGCCAGGTTTAGCGGAATGCCCTCACGGTCAGCACTTGTCACGGATTAGTTCAAGCACTACAGTCCGTTTCATGCGAGCCAGCCAGTTAGAAAGAGCTTATACCGATGCTTTACCCTGTCGTATTCGTACGCTGCCAATCTCCAGAAGCTATAAAGTCTGAGGTCGCGCGATCGCTCAAGTTCTCTTTGTGCTAGTGAAACCTCGACATCGACTCTCAATCGTCATGGCAGATGTAGTGCTGGAGTTACTATCGCGGCCGGCCATTGCTGCGCCGCTCCTTCTGTTGACGTCGTACATCATATATCAGCTTTTCCTGAAGCCCTCCAACTTGCCTAACCTACCAATCATTGGTGCGCGCAAGGGTGACTGGTTTCCCATTTTACAAGCCAAAATTCGCAATTCCCTCGATGTCAAGGCCGCGCTCAACTCGGCGTATATCCAGTATAGAAATCAAGCGACCATTTTCCCCTTGATTGATGGTGGAAACATCATCTACCTTCCTCGATCAGATACAAAGTTCGCTAGCGAGCAGCCTACCAATATGCTCAGCATGCACGAATCGGCACAGCAAGATTTGCAGACTGACTACACTACTATGGACCCGTCCCTCACTCATGATCCTATTCATCTGGAACTGGTCACTACCACGCTTACCAAAGAGGTCGGAAATCTCATCCCAGATCTCGCTGAAGAGATCGAGCACTGTGTCAGCAAGCAGTTGGGCAACAGCACAGACTGGTCCGAAATTTGCATAATGGAATCGGCGCAGAAGATGCTCAGTGGTATCACCAATCGAGCGTTCGTTGGTCTTCCGCTTTGCCGAAATGAAGAAATGCTAAAGTTAGGCATCGCGTTTGCGCAGGATATCCCACTCTCATCAATGATGATGAAGTTATTTCCGCGCGCCCTTAAACCGCTGGTTGCGCCTCTTATAACCCGATCCAACAAGATTCATACTCGCGAGTTTGAGAAAATCCTTGAACCAGAGATCAAAGCCCGTCTAGAAGAGTACGATTCGCAAGATGAATACATCAAGTCCGATCGGAACGATTACTTACAGTGGCTGATCGAGCAAGCCAAGGAGATCGGTAACCCGAAGAACTGGCAGGTCAGCGCGCTGGCTCAACGTGTTCTGCTACTGAACTTTGCGTCCATTCACACTACGACGTTTGCAGTTACCCATGCTCTTCTTGATATTGCTTCATCATCTCCCGATCTTATTCTTGAGCTTCGCTGCGAAGTAGAGAACGTACTGAAACAACACGAGGGCAAGTGGAACAAACGCGCCGTCGCGCAGCTCGAAAAGCTCGACTCGGCAATTCGCGAAAGCCAGCGCAAGAACTCCATCGTCTCAATCGGAGTTTCTCGTACCGTCGTAGCAGAAAAAGGCGTGACTTTTCCATCAGGAACGCACGTCCCCAAAGGCCTAAGAATAGCTGTGCCAGGGTATTCGGTACTGCAGGACAGTGAAATCTACCCTGAACCTAAGACATACAAACCACTTCGGTTCTACGATGCGCGACAAAACGAGGCAGACGAATATGTCAAGAGTGCGCGTAATGCTCTACCGACTGCGACGCAGGATTTCTTAGCGTGGGGACTCGGTCGGAACGCGTGTCCGGGGAGGTTTTTTGCGAGTAACGAGATCAAGATGTTGCTCGCTTACATCCTGCTGAACTATGACATTGAACATCTGGTAGAACGGCCACGGAATACTTGGATCGTACAGAATAGGATCCCTCCTATGAAGGCGACGCTAAGGATAAGGAGGAGATCTCAATCTTAAGTGGCCATTAATAATGTAGTATTGCAGATGAAGGATGCGAACACGAGAAGGATTTGCTTGTTGATAACGAATGATAACATCCACGTGACACCGTGTTGTTTTCCTGACACGCTCAGCTATAAAGTCCCTCCCCCTCCAGGTGCCGCGTCTTATTCTTACCTGATCGTTTTCTCATGCGATCAACGCTTTGAAGTTAGTTTTACAACATGCATTCAAACCCCAACGATATCTCTTACCATTGGAAAAGGTCTTCCGGCGGGGACTGGGAGAGACAGATCGACGAGTGCGAAAGTTTTTACTGGCTTTACACTAAAGAAGATCACGGCTGTTATCCCATAACTGCTTGCGCGTCCTTCCAACTCAAACCCTCTTCCAACAATGGTCACGGTCGCGATATCGAGGTTCTAAAGAATGCTTGGGTCTTTCTCCGCCATAAACACCCAACATTGGGCTCCCGTATCCAGCGAGATGACGAGACCGGCACGCCCAAAAGGATCTACAAGCCTTTTAAGAATAAAGAGGATGTTGATACTTGGTTGAGCTCGACCTTCCATATTATAAGCACCGATAAAAGCGCGCTCGAGTGGTTCAATGATGATGCTCCCATTTTTACTGTTCCGACCGTCTACATCGTCCAGTCCAAGGGGGATGCGAGTCACCAGACCCTGTTCCTGCGGTGCCCTCACGATATTACCGATGGTGTTGGTATTCTACAGCTTCTCAATCAGCTGTTTACTGAGGCTAGTCGATTTTATACACAGCCGGCAAAGTATTCCTACCCGTTGCCCGACGAAAACCTTGATGCAAGACTGTCGCCGTGTCTTCGTGTCGCGGCTTCTATTCCCGACCCCTTATCGGAGGCGCAAGTTGAGCGTTTCCATGAAATCTCTACCATGAATGGGGAGATGTACAATCATCCTGGTCTGATGAGCTTGCCTCCAACCTCTTCCCCGGGAATTAAAGCCGAATTGAAGGCTAAGCGCATCGCTGTATCGGTCCCAAAGGGCATATCAGCACAGATACTGGCAGGTTGCAAGACGATTGGCTCTGGAGTCAGTTTAACTCATGTCTTCGTCTCGGCTCTGGCAATGACCCTCACTGAGTTCCAGCCTCGTAAGCAGGAAGCCTATCCTGTTCGCTATGTCGATCGTCCCATGCTCAACATCCGGCCATTCTGCAAAGAACCGTACAGCGGCCCTGATCATGCGGGCGCAGCGTATCACGCCGTCTGCGCACATGCTTTGGGCATTGACTTGGAAGTTCCTGGGCTGGCAGTTGGCGAGGGTGTTGCGACAAAGACCTTGCCTCAAATAGCTACAGAAGTTCGAGACTTCTATAACAAGCACAAACCCAACTTATCGGAGGATATCCACGAACAGGTTGTCTTCGCTCCTTTGACATTCAGATCCCAGTTTCCCCCGCCTGGGACAGATCTCTGGTCTGTCTCAGATCCACCATTCTGTCCTGTCTCTCTCTCCTCAATCGGTAACCTGAGCTCTGTAGTGGCTGTATCTAACGAGATGGTCGAGCTCACCAATGTCTGGGTCGCCAGTCAATCGATTATTACTGGTGTCGCAATCTTCCTTGGCAGTTGGAATGGAGAGATTGAACTTTCTAGTGTTTTCAATTCTCAATTCCATAGTGAGGAGTATATGCAAAGGTTCTTGGAGCGTATTTTAAACCATGTATATAAGTTCTGCACGCCAAATGAACCCTTCGCCGCAGACTAAATGATAGAGAACTTTAGATGATATTAGGATATCTTAGGATATTTTATGATGAACTTAGTGTACTGGTTTGTCGACTTGCTTGCTCACTCTGACGCGAGGCCCGTGGGCTTCTAGTGCCCTATATGAAGACTGAGACGTGAAAGCTATAGGTCGAACAGGCACAGGTCGGGTTGGGCAGCAGAGAGGTCAAAAAAGCATCCACGTTGACGTTCTGAGATGTTTTGAGCTCGGCTGAATTGGCCAAGAGACTCGACAGGAAATGTCCAAAATCCTATTGCGGTTTCAACTGCTCCATTGAGCTGCCCTGTGGCCTCCTTGAGATGCGTCCATGCCAGTTCTTGATGGGATTCTCTCCGGCTATAAATCCGTTGTTCTCGTCCTTCCCTTTGAGACTTCAACTGTGCGACAGTGGCAGGTTCATGGCTGAATGGTGATTTGCTTAGATGGGTTGTGTAAGCAATTTTGTAGACGCATGGCGTTGCCACTCCCAATATCTCTAGCAACTCTATCCACCTTTGGTATGGCTTTTCGAGAACTGAGCTCCTTGAAATATTGAAATAAATATTATTAAATACTTCATGCCTGATGAGTCGTGGATTCTGCTGACGTGAGAAGTTACCAGTAGCCCCTGCGACAGGAAGTGAACGGCGATAGTGCAATAGGCCCTGGTGTTCAGCGGGACATGCCTCGAATACTTCGCCCATATCAGCGTAGTGTATAAATGTGACACTTTGAAGCCTAGCCATGACTTGGCGCAGCTGTTCTTCTGAAGGGGCGTGATGAAGGAGAACACGAAACTTAAGAGAGGAAAACCAGAATTTATGTAAGAAGGCTACGTGACATAAGCCTACTTTACGCGGATCGTGATCCCAAACGTCATTGGCAAAGTTTGCAAGCAGGGACACGCCATCAATCTCCAGGGTATCTCGCTCAGGATTGAGGGGAAGTGTCCCTAGTATGAGAACTTGATCTCTTCTAGAAGTTTTGGGACCGTATGTCGAAGCGTGGCTTAAAGCCATTCCTTACAGATTATGCTCGGCCTTCCGCTCACTCATCTGAAGTGAATCTACGGTCGAAGGAGACTTCGTGACATGAAGACAAGGAAGGACCGCGCAATAAAATCGTTGAGCGCTGGCACGAGATTCGACGCTCGTACTGAGTAAGGCGCAAGGTTTTGGTGGATGATGGACGAGAATTCTATATGGCCCTGTGAGTCACCCGTTTTTGCCAGGGATTCCACCGCGACACATTTTGCCAGTAGTTTCGTTGATGGTGCATAGTTCAACTTTAATATATCGCTCACATGTCAGGCTTTGATCCCAAATCATAAGTCTCAG
Source organism: Fusarium dlaminii (assembly GCA_013186775.1). Lineage (NCBI taxonomy): Eukaryota > Fungi > Ascomycota > Sordariomycetes > Hypocreales > Nectriaceae > Fusarium > Fusarium dlaminii. The sequence continues at coordinate 416,183 of JAAOAL010000047.1, read as the reverse complement.
CTCCGTAGGAAGTTTAGGAAACAAAGGGAATTCCGCATTCGAAATTGAAAGCATCGGATTGAGGAGACTCAGGAGTTCGGCAGGTGGCTTGGCCTCAGGGGATTGGTTAGAATCTTCCATGGCGAGATCAAGTGTTGCTAAAGAAGAGAACTTAAAAGTCGAACTTCTTGGGCGGACTGCTATTCTTATACCAGTGAGGGCCAAAAGTTAGTTTGTAAATCGCTGTTAACCTTTTCAGTCAGAATTTGTGAATGTAGGTTAATGAATGACAAAGTGATATTTTCCGAGAATCAGAGTAGTAAACTATTAACTAATTAAAATCAAAATACTTTTTACACTTATTTTTGCATGCGTAAATCTGTTGCTGAATGGTAGTTTTTCATGAGTTTATTCCTAAGAGGACGATGACGTCCAGCACATCTCAGGCGCCATGAGAAAAAAGGGCCAATCTCGTTATTACCAGAGGCAAAGACATGGCCAATGAGCATCTATACAGTAATACAATTGAAAATGGCATATCTCATTCTTGTTCTTGACTAGTGAGCCCAAGCCACGCATAAGCTAAGAATCCTCCTGCCATGTTGAGCTATACCAGGCGCGCTGATCACCTACTGATTGGTCGCTGACACGACTCCACTAACCTCATTCTCAAAGCGATCGCATTCTCTCAACCGAGTATACGATCGCTTTTACGCGACATGTGATATCAGCTACTCGGCAATATGCTGTTACCAGATGGGGAAGAAGAGGGGAAGTTGTTGATGTCATGTATATAAGGCGATGCTTGACTGCATATTGATCAGTCTACAAAGAAGTTCCATTCCTTTAAACATCATAACACCATGGGGACCAATCTAATCTCAGTACTCGTTACTCTTACGACTTTCTTAGACTTCTCAGTAGCTAGCTTCGATGGTAACATCAACTATGGTAGTCCCTCGCCTCGGCATACGCAGTTCGGCATCGATGTTGATCAAGTCCAGCGCCGTTCCTGGAAGCGTGGAAACGTCGCATTCAAGCCTGAGGAGCTAAACTTTACTCATGGTGTTGCATCAGGCGACCCATGGCCAAATAGCGTTATACTGTGGACTCGAATTGCCCCAACTAATGTGTCTTCCGCCGATACCGCGCCGATTGATGGAACCGAACCGCTTTACAGCCACGAGACCAAGAAGTTCATAGAGGCTGATCCCAATCCTATCTGTTTGCAATGGAAGGTCTTTCCAGTTGGGAAGAAGGACTCAAAGTCAGTCGTTAGCAGTGGGAAGGCCTATACTACCGCCGATATCGACTACACAGTCAAGGCATGTTCTGTTACCAAGGCCAAGTACCGGAACTAACCGACGGCAGGTTGAAGCCAAAGGGCTGAAGCCGTTGACGACATATAACTACCAGTTCACCATCTGCAACTCGAAAAAGTCAAGCCCTCTCGGAAGAACCAAGACTGCACCTCGGCCCGATGATGACGTATCGGAGATCAACCTAGCGGTCTTCTCATGCAGCGCATACTGTAAGTGCTGAGACACTCATCTGCCCACCATCATTAACCAGTTGAAGTTCCAGGGTATTTTAACGTCTACGGCAATGCTGCCCGAAAGGATAACCACGACTGGGTTGTTCATCTTGGTGATTATATCTACGAATACGGCACCTATACACTGTTCAAAGAGCGCGGGTCGATTCCGCAACACCCGACATACTCGCTATATGACTATCGTGCACGCCATGGACAGGTATGGACACATGCATCTATTGCTCTCCAAATAGGCTCTAACTCATGTAGCACCGGACTGATCCTGATTTGCAACTGTTGGCCCAAAACTCAGCTTGGATTACCACTTGGGATGACCACGGTAAGGATTCTCCACGACGTACAGGAACTTCCGTCTCTAATCCGGATCAGAGCTTGCCGATAACGCTTACAGAGATGGATATGTCGACTTCTTCGACCAGCCTAACACCTTCAAAGGAGAAGGTCCGAAGGTGGCCACGGATGCTCGCAAAGCCAATGCTGTTCGAGCCTACTTCGAGTGGATGCCAATCAGGCAGACTGACATGGACGATGGCCTCCGTGTATGGAGGTCTTTTCAGTTGGGTAAGCTGATGGATCTCGTGATGCTGGACACAAGATTGTATGACCGAAGTAAAGGAGTCGACTGTAAGAACTTTCTTAGCTGTCGGAAGTTTCTTAGTTCTAACTGAGAGCAGACGTCAACGAGAAGTATATTGAGAAAATCAGCGATAATCCGAGTAGAACCCTGATGGGAGGTCGACAGGAGAATTGGTTCTACCGCTCCTTGTCCGAATCCAAGGATCGGAACGCAACCTGGCGAGTAATCGGGAACCAGATCGTCTTCTCTCACATCAAAGGGGATGCGGCGGGAGGAGGAGACACCTGGGATGTGCGATTACTATATTCTCCTCCAACCAGAATGAGTCCGACTGCTAACTTCCAATAGGGCTATATCGCGAACCGAAACAGAACACTCAATCATCTATATAAGAACAAGATTGACAACAACATCTTCTTATCGGGAGACAGTCACATGAACTGGGTATATATTTATACCAGTGTTATTTCTATTACACCGCTGACTCTTAGTAGGTTTCTGACTTGGCGTGGCTGGGCACTAAGAAGTACGACCCCAAGACAGGAAAGGGTGCCATTGGGGCCGAGTTCGCGGGCACCGCCGTCAGTTCGTGGGGTACATCAGGTCTCAAGTCCATCGAGCCTGATGCAGGAAAACTGTCTCGCAAAGCCATCGCTGATAACAAGGAGCTGTTCTGGCAGGAGGGTTACTACCGTGGCTATTTTCACTTGTCAGTCACTCCAAAGAATGTCTCAGCTCAATTCTTTGGTAAGTCAACCAACCATTATGAATGCTGGACATGAAACTAATAGCGAGACAGGCTCACCTTCCATTGCGACTCATAATGCTTGGGAGATCCCATTGGCTAATTTCACGGTTTTTGCTGGGGACAATCACATCCATCGGCCGAAGGATGGCATCCAGGCTGAGTCTGGAGCCCTGAAGTTCGGAGAAATAAAGCACACAAATTTGACGTTGAATACGGAGACCGGGGTTTGGATGGTTCAAGGCTTTGACAAGATGTACCTTAACCCAGAGCCTAGTTTCCTTGGCTCATCCTAAGCAACATGCCAATAGGCTTCACAGAGCGTGAACTAGTGTTGAAGTTTGGTAACAGAGATAATGCAGATAATCTATAGTGTGCCACTATATACTATAACCGTCCCTTGTTGAAGGGTAGATCAATTGTGGTAGAGCGGACTCAGCATGTCCATAGACAAGATAACGCAACAGCTAGCCCTTGTATTCTGTCACTTCAATCTCATCCTATCCATCGATCAGCAGACTGATAATAGCACTCGTGAGTCATTGCTTACCTCGAACTCTCCAGGGATGATCAGACCCATAATCGCTCGGGTCTCCATGGACTTATGTTCCTTGACATACTGTTTGTAGTCAGGTGCACCTGGACGAAGGACATTATCTGCCACAATATGGCTCCCCTTCTTAAGCAATCCGAGTGATTCGACGACTTGAAGATCCGTGACATACAGGTCTTCAACGTGATCCAGAAACAGCATATCCACACTGTTTAGTTTCCCTTCTTCCTTCAGTCGAGTAAGGGAATCAGCAGCCTTTCCCGTGATGACCTTTACGACATCCGATAGTCCTGCTAGATCGACAAGGTTCATTGTGATACCTGCAAAAACCGGATCGGCTTCGAGGCTCCAGTAGACGGCGTTGTTCTCAGCGCCCTGGTTATCCTTGTGCGCGTTTCTCAAGGCATTTCCCAGGAATAGTGCTGAGTAACCAACATAGCCACCCACCTCAACAAAGACACTGGGCTTTGTCTTGGCAATAAGAGCAGCAAGCTTTTCTGCTTTGTCCGGGCCAATATTGATCAAGAAGTCTCGCTGAGCGGCAAATTCGTCCATGGCTTCGCATATGACAAGGGGATTATTGCGCATATTCGGGAAGTTTGGATGGTCATATAGCCAGCGTAGAAGAACAGCTTCCCGGCCATCATTCCACTTGAGAAACCAGTTAGTCAGTGATCGAGCTCCGGTCTCAGATGATGGACATACTTCAACGTATGCGTCCCCAAGCTCCTCCAGCTTTCGCATTGATGGATATTTTTCATATAGCTTCCTGCGTTCTTCCATGGTAACTCGATTATAGTTAGTACGAGATAATGAAGAGAGACAAACCGGCGAGACATATAAGCAAAGAAGATACCCCTTTTTATTGTTTATCCATGCTTACACGGCTCGCACGGCAAGGGCAGGATGTGTGACATACCCTTGTTGATAGATAAGCAAGGTAAAAGGCGGGGTTTGTCACAACACCATCTGGCCTAACAAGTAACGGTTCCCACCAGGCATGCACACGTCTGAGACCAATAAATGTAAATATAGATTATATATAACGATATAATAATTGATAATTTACCTGAAGAAATTTGTTTTCGTTATCAAGTCACATTCTTACATACACTTGTGTAATTGATCCTCTTTATTGCGTTCTGTGCCACAACTTCCATTACCGCCACGAGACTTCAATGTCCATTTTTAGCCGCTTTGTAAGGCATCTGGGGATGATAGAAATTAAGCGTTAGCCTGCCCACTGGAAAACAGTTGCAAATGCTGGTTCTGCATAACTAATCACTGAAGGAGTCGTACCCAAGTCCGTTAGACGTGGCGTTAGTCAAAAGGTGTAGGGTTAGCAAGCCACTGGCGGATTACCCATATTTCATCATGGTATACTCTCGAACGACATAATAGGTCACTAAAGGGATGACATACTACCTGGGCAGTTCTCTGATCCAATCGTCTAGGATTTATTTGTTACTCTGCACCCCTTGACGTGTGCTTAACTCTGCAAGGGGATATATAGCAGTCGCTTTAACCTAGTTCACCTTCCATAATTCTCTTAAATTCTGAAATTGCCCCGGGAGGTAGCCGATGTCTTTTTGGTTCAGGATCCGATGAATACTCAAACAGGAGATTATGGCGGTGGGCTCCAGTCCCAAAGAAAGCTGGGAAAAGGTCTCCCTCGGATGGAATGACGTGAACACGGCGAAAGGCGCTTAAGTCCACATCTTCATCGTCGGTGCTAGCATATGACCATTTACCATAATTCATGAGCAAATCTTCAAGATGGACCGGAACAGGCAGAGTCCAAGAATTGTACGAGATGCCTAGTTGTTTTCTGTCTACAGTATGTGACAAAAGGAGGCATGCCGGGCTAGACAAGATGATTAAGAGTTATGCTGATGGAAGGGACATTTGATAAACACTTACCACTGGTACCCACGCTGAAAGTCAGACGGTGTCGAGTCAAATAAGTGACCGCATCTAGGACACGAGAATTTGGTGGACTGGTTTCCAAGCCCATCCAAAAGTAGTGACATATTCAGTGAGTCTCCTGGAACCACAGATATTGACCAGGTTTCAGGCTTGATTGGCATATTTGTTCGTGATTGCATAACAACAAATCGCCGGTCCTTCACCAGCCGATGACCCGGCTTGTCGTAGAACATCACGACAAGCAGCCGACACAGACCCTAAGGATGTCAATAACGAGCACGTGCCCATACCAATGATATAACATACCTCCCAGGTATCACAAATTTGGTATGGAAGGGCCAGCTTGATGCCGAATGGATTCTCAAACTCTAGAATCGGGCAGGTTATGCCAGGCGCCCTCATTGCTGACTCTAGTCGCGTTACGATGTCGTGGAGCGAAAGCAGAATGCGAGTATTTCGCTTGACGAGACCAATCATCTCATTGCAATATTGAACGATAGTCTTGATCCATCCCTCCAGGTGCTCAGTAAGGGAGAACAGTCTGGTAAGCTGTGATGAAGTCATTCCCATGGTGTTAGTGATGGCATCTAAAACGCTACTTGTCTTTTCGGCGTTCTCCTTGACCAACTTCAGGGTGTTTTCATGTTCAGTCTGTGCCAAGTTTGCAGCAACCACGAGATTCTCTAGTCGTTCTGAACCCGCCTTTGCTTCAACCAGAAATGTCTCAATTTCACGAGAGGCTGTCTGCGTGGTTATAATCAGGGCCTTCAAACGGTCTGTGAAGGGATTATTCGCGGCATTCCCTGGCGTTAGACTCTCCCTAAGCGACGTAAGAAGAAATAAAGTGGTTCATACTGCTGGATGACTCACCAGTTCTGCATAGTCAACAGGGTGTTGATAGCCAAGATCTCACTAGTTAATATTGCGCGGAGTTCATCCACTTCATGGCGCGCGATTGCCGACCAATGCAGTCGCTTCTTGAAGCTCCGAACCCATCCTTTTCTGGTCTTGTCTGTACAGTTTACTGGGCCCAAGGTGTTCTCGTAACACCTCATCTTTTCTTCAAACTCCTGCAAGGGACCGAGACATTGCAAAGCAATGGCACGGACTCTTTCAAGCCTGGCTTGCTCATCGACGCGACTCGATACGAGATGGAATGCCTGATGGCAGACTTTCGACAGAAAGTCAAGCTCAATCGCGAGCCGCTGGAAATAATGCGGCGTCTCTTTGTACGACTTCACCTCGATGACGATGCGTTCGATCAGGCCGGCGATGGCGATCAAGTCGCCGATACTACCTCCGTCAGTGATCTATTGCTAAGGGACGAAGGAAATTATGGGATGGTACCTGTACCCAAACGACATTGCACTAAAGCTGATAAGGATTGAACCCCCCAAACTGGAATGGCTTCTTAGAGTGGAAGGCAACAGTTACACGCCGTTTCAATGGCTGCATATAATATCGTTTTCCTACAAGCAAGAAGAAGGAACTACGCGAGACCTGGCAAAAGATAACCATGACCTGATTGAGGATTGGGGCTGCCTCAGCCAATCATTAGACAAAACAGAGTGAGGCTGACTGAGGAGCCAGAGTCTGGGCGCCTTTGCCTGTTGTCCACATTTTGGTGGCGGGGTTTCGCAAGGTGACTTCTGCCTTAATAGGTTGCGGTTTTGGTGGCCGATCCCAAACGGTCAGCTCTAGAGGCTGACCTCAAGGCAGACAGACAACCTGCAGGCCGACACATCCAGCCGTACTGGTGGCTGTTCCTTGTGCGGTGTGCGGGGTTTCTTGCTTATCACGCACAGTGTCCAAGAGCTTCTCTTCTTAATATTCTCAAGTGAAAACGAACTATCCATGTACCGACACAAAGACGTCTGATGAAGCCGCTTGGTAAGATTGCTGAAAGGATGTTAAGCCCGAAAAGAAGTTGTGAAGATTGGACAGCCGCTTGAGACCCAGCAGAATATAAAGCTGCCTGGATTGCCCCTCTCGAGATCGAAGCGAGAGCTGCTTTGTGTCTGTGGGATGAAAGACATCACAGTCGGTTTCCCGTCAGCCGCGGTGGTGACTATATTTTCAAAGCTGGTGTCATGGTCGGTCATAACATCATTATAGCCACACTTCCGGCAGGCCAAGAGTATGGCAACGGTTCTGCAGCTGTACTCGCCAGTCAGCTCAAAGATTCTTTCTAAATCTTTGGTTTGGACTCCTTATGGGCGTGGAGGCGGGATTGCCTAACATTGGCCGATGTCGTGATATCCGACTTGGCGATGTTCTCGTCGGCCTCCCCGATGGTAACAGTGCAGGACTGATTGCCTATGACCTTGGCAAGGAACCGGAGGATGGCTTTGAGTTGTTACGACATGGTCGCCGTCTTGCAATGACCGAGCCTATTGTTCGATCGGCTATAGGAAGCATCAAGCTTCATGCGCCAAAGGAAAGGGATATCTTCTTGCCATACTATGAGAAGATTGCAAATCTAGAGCATGACACGGGCACATTTGCCGACCCTGGGCAAGAAAACGACATTCTATAAGATGATGGGAGTCAGGTGATCCAGCGCTCTCCACGACCAACACATACACGATCTCGCGCCTGGTATGGTCCTATCGAATCAGGAGATAAACTACTGAAGAATGCCGAGAAACCAAATCTCTTAAGAGACAAATACCATATCATCGGCTTACAAATGGAGGCAGCAAGGACGATCACCCGAATTCCTATAGGCGTCATCCAAGGGGTTTGCGATTATGGTGATCGGCACAAGAATAAGGACTGGCAGCCATATGCCGCAGCTGCTTGAAATGATTGTTTTAGCGAAGTAGATGTTTTTCTTAACAGTCCTTTTTTATTAGCATTCCACCTCCAACAATAGTCTCATGCACCTAATCACAGTAGTATGAGTGTGGCTTTTCAACCCTGTGAATGGACCTATGGGAGGAGAGTGGCGAAGTCGTGGGCGCTTATGAGCTGACCATGCAGAGACGTTGCAGAGCCTCGTCGTACTCTGAATCTCGTCATCATGACAAGGGCCATTATAATCCTCTTAAATCTGTGCATTAAACATCCGGAACATTGAACTTAGACATCATAATCATCGTGCTGCCAAAATGGTACGAACAGAGACTCTTCTCAGCGAGTACATCAATTTCAGCGATCAGAATGCTGGATTGAGCGATGCAGAACTCACCAACAAAGAGCTCATGTTCTACGGTGCCGCCGCAGTCAGCCATCTCTGCAATGAACAAGAACAAGGAATAAACATCGATGAGAATCTCCATCAAAGTGAGCGATTCCGTTTCATCCGAGAACTCGACATTATATCCTCAATCTACTCAATTGCCCCGATAAGCAAGAAAGCGGGGATCAAGTCAACGCCGCCCGTCATTGCTTGGTCCGATCGCCTTCAGACGGTCTTTCTTGGCTTCTGTTGCACCCGCAACATGAACGATGTCCGTTCTGATTTGGACGTGCGCTTGGCAGCGTCTGATGATATTGGATCGCGATTCCATAAGGGCTTCTGTGACAGAAGTGAGGAGTTTGTGCCGCTTGTTGAATGGCTTATGAGGAGGCATAAGTTGGTTGTTTGTGGCCACAGCTTTGGGTGCGTTTATATGAGCGTTCTTACTCATCCATGCTAACTTCGAATCATAGAGGCGCTTTGGCGACCATCTCGTCTTACCTAGCCATGGTCAGCCACGATCCTCTTCCGAACGCCTGGGAACAGAGACAGGACGGCATATCCATCATCACATTTGGAGCACCTTCGTGCATGGTCGCTGAACCACTAGGAACGACAGTTTCCTTTCAAATGAACCTGAGCGGCAATTTCCACCACGTTATCGACCCTCACGACTACATTCCCTTCGCACTCAACGATAGCTCAAGGAAGTTCAAGCAAACCTTTGATTCTCTGAGAACACCGCTGGGGAACCTATCACCCACCATACAAATGCTATGGCCTATTCTTGAGTATCTCTTAGACCTCTTGTTGCAGCACACGGGCAAGTTCTGCCACTTTGGATGCATGTACTCTATCGCGGCTGAAGTACCAGGAATCCAGAAATGTGTTCAAACTCTGCGAGTGAACGATATTCCTCAGATACCAAGCGCAGGTCAGGTTGACCGATACCATAAGATGTCACACTACTTCCATTGTGTCAAGAACTCTGTTGGTTCCAGATTTATACAGCAGGCCTCAGCAGAACTGCATCATTCGGTCTCCGATGTTTCATCAATGATACTTCCGATGCCTGGAACAGTAACCAGTTGCTCCTGCGTGGTTCACAGCGATCACATGATTATATCACTCGATGTCGATACGCCTGTGATGCAATATCTCTTGAAAGGATCAACCTTCAGGAGCGATACCCGAGAAGTTCCTCTCACGATTCTTGGGTTTCCTGCCAAGTCTGACCACTATCAGGTAGGCATTGACTTCTGCAAACCCCTTTGACCATTCAACTGATCTCTTCGCCTAGATGTCTGTTAAACTTGAGTATCGGATCAAGAACGATGACCCCTTTGAGGACATTGGAAAAGCTTCAATCGCCATTCAGGAAGGCATCACCCTTCATGATATCTTCGGGCGGTCTACAGACATTGATGTTGACACCCTGAGATCGATGAGCCTGGACAGAGCTAGCTTACCAGCGACATTCGAGAGCATCAGGTTGGCAATGATACGTGCGCTCGTTGCTCAGATGTCAAAAGTCCAGGCCCTCAGAACTGATAATACCTCTCGCGATGCCCATCCTCCAGAAGAGGTCATGACGATTGTCGAAAACATCAAACCTGTTGTGGGATGCATCGACAGTCTGGTTAGCGATGCTAGTCCCCATCTTGTCTTCAGTCGCCTCGGACATGCATTTACCATCCTGAAGGCGCTTTGGCCGAAGGACTTTGAGATTGGATCCGATTTCCATGCTTCTGTGCCTGGCGCGTATGGAAGTGAAGAATATGACACTGACCTTCTTCTTGATATCCCTGCCGAATGCCCTAAAGCTCTTAGAAGGCTTATTACTGATATGGTCATCAGTCAGAACGCCCCATGGATTCCCCGAGCTCAGCTTCTTGTCCAAAATTGGGAAGCTGCCAAGAGACCAACGTTAACGAAGCAATTTAAGAAGGTACCGACATTTGCTGGAGCTCTCAAGACATTCAGCCATGATCTATACCATCGTTCGACAGACCCCACAAGGCGCACGGAGCAAGCAGTCTCCCAGTTCCAAGACGTCATGAGTGTCATTCAATTCTGTCATCTTGTCATTATCACTCAACTTGACGCACCATATGAATGGTACTGCAAGTCCACCGAGGGCCATCGATTCACCTCAGCTGCTCTGAGTGCCTTGCCGTCTTATTTCTCTGGGGCTTCGTTATTTTCCAGAGTCCTAGCTCTGGGCCTGGGTGCGACTTCCGCCGCTGGATTGGGAGTCAGTGGTGGTATAGCCGTGTTGTTTGCAAGCACCAAGTTCATCGGTCATCTTCTCAACATACACAAAACATACCTCGATCTTTCGTTTCCTGGTGTTCTAGCCATCACTTTGCTGGCACTTGGCCTACCCATCGCCGAGTCCGATGATATAGTGGAGAAGACCCTCCTCGATCGTGTGAAGCAGGATATTGCAAGCTCTCATACGCTGGAAACAGTAGATAAATGGAGAGGCAAACTCCAAGAGGGCTTGAAAGAGTATCCTGGGGTCAGGGCCAATCAGTGGTGTATTACACCTACCTTCTTCTGGCCTAAGTGGCTCTTCAGTGTTGCTCAAGTCGCCCAGCTCCGAATCCAGCTCTCGGATAAGATCTGTATCGGAGTACAGGGCTCCACAGAAGCTGGAAAGAGTCAAATGCTTACTGTTCTCACTGGTGCATCTGAGGACTACTTCAAGCCTGGCTCCAGTAGTCTTTGCAGAACTTTGGGCATTCAATCTTACGACTCTAGTAACCTTGGAGCCATTTTCCTCGATAGTCCCGGTTTTGACGACCAAAAGCCAGAGATCAAATACATGGCTGATGTATTCCAAGAGCTATTCGCCATCGTGATCATTGTGATCCCCATGGAACGAACCCGATCTGAGGCCACGGAAAGCGCCTTGCACATCGCTATCAAGCTGCTCCGCGATCAAGAAGATAAGCGCCCACTGCGGATTCTGCTAAGCCAGGCCGATGGTCTGGATCATCATCGCAACAATAAGCATAAGTTTAGGGACACACTACGTGATGTCAAGGAGCAGTTCATGTCCAGATTTAGACAAGAGCTAGGTGAGAGCTTCACTACCTTCAGACAGCAACCCTTCCATGATGGGATCGTCTGCAAATCGGAGAAGCTGGAGGATATCGTCAAGCCCTTCTCGACACATGCCCAGATGACTTTAGATGGCATCAGTGCGTTGGCAGATTGTCCTCCGGGAACACCATGTAAGATCGAAAGAGAGAGCCACTTCGACAATTTGTGCGAGTTGGCTGATGCGGGAGAGTTATGGGACATCGAGTCGCTGCGCTCCTGGCTTCGGGATCTTTCACCCAACAGCGTGCCGATGTCGAGTGGCCGTGTGCGGGTATACTGCGATTAGTTTTGGCAATGCGACGTTTTCTCATTTGAGTATCTCTGATAGCTACTCTTTATACACGACTTGTTTCCTTTGCACCATCTTTGTTTCGCCTAAGACTATCTGAAGGGACCCCTGTTTGTGTGTTGGTTGCAACATCACATCCTGTATACATACCCACCTTCCATATTGGTTGATTACAAGAGGGGAACTTGGCTGACATCACATCATCTGATGAGCCCCGCGGTGTTGACTTCTAAATGCCGCAGCCAGGCTTAGATCGCACATCATGATACTTGGACTATTCATCCTTAGTCATTAATATTGATCGTCATGTCTGATACACAAACCCGTGACAAGACGGCTGATCAGCCAGTGCCGACCACAGGCGTCGCACCACAGGACGAAGCTCCGACAGGACTTCTTCCCGGTCAGCATTGGACTCAGACTGTAGGTCTCTAATATATGGCTATTCGCACTTCGTGGTATTAATATTCTGGTGTTCTAGGAGCCAGATCAGGACGATGACGATAATGATTCAACACTATCGGACAATGCAAGCTCAACAGCTTCACTTTCGTCCGATATCCTGCGCTACCGAGAGATCAACGGTAGGAGATATCATAGTGAACAAGGCGATGCTCAGTACTGGTGAGTCATCATCTCAACGGTCGCAGGGCACTGCCATTCAGTCCGACGCATCACAGCTAACCCGTTGTCCAGGATTTCGAATGACAATCAAGCCAATGAAGCGCTGGACATCAAGTAAGAAGTTGGTCTATCACGGGAGTCGCTCTGCTTAAAAATTCCAGTCACCATGTTTTGATTCTCATGTACAACGATAAACTCTACAAAGCGCCGTTGAAAGACGATATACAGGTAGTTTTTGTTTCCCATGACGCGACTTGGGCCATTTACTGATTGGTCTGCCTCTGTCAAGGCCGTTGTAGATATTGGAACAGGCACAGGTAAGAGTCGCGTCACTGTCTCCCCCGTTGATGTCAACAACTAATTGCCTATGCTTGTGTAGGAATTTGGGCGATGTAAGACACTCACGAACAGTCCTTACCGCTACTAGCTTACACTGACAGGGACTTTGCCGACGAGTTTCCCAACGCAAAGGTGGTAGGAACCGACATTTCCCCAATCCAGCCAGGTTGGCTACCACCAAACCTCGAATTGTTAGTAGAACATCGATCACCAAAATCGTTATACTGACAAACTGATACTTTAGTCAAATCGATGATTGTACCCAGGAATGGACTTTCAAGGAGACTTCACTTGACTATGTACACATGAGATTCCTAGTAGGCAGCATTATCGACTGGCCAGGGCTGTTCAAGCAAGCATATAAATGCCTGAAGCCCGGGGGTTATATCGAAAGCCATGAGGGCTCGCCTTGCATTGGCAGCGACGATAACTCGGTGGCTGAAGATAGTGCTATGGGCCAGTGGGGAAAGATCTTCATGGAAGGAGGTCGGAAACTTCAACGACCATTTTCTGTTCTCGAAGATAATGTCCAAGTTGAAAGCATGAAGGAAGCAGGATTCGTAAATATTGAGGAAGAAGAAATCAAGGTATGTATCAAAACTCTGTATTCGCCCAACTCATCGATTCTAACCAAAGTCAGGTGCCAATCGGCGGATGGCCTGAAGATCCCAAGCTGAAAGAGGCTGGTCAGTATTTCCAGGCTGCAATCCTACAAGACGTCGAAGGCACTTTCATGTTCATCGCAAACCTATTGGGGTGGAGTAAAGAAGAGATCCACGTCTTTGCCGCACGGTACCGTCGCGAGATTCGTTCAAAGAAGGTCCACGGGTACTTTCGCGGAAAGGTGGTTTGGGCGCAGAAGCCACTTGACAACTAATACTCGGGCTTGGTTCGTGCTGTAATCTACGTAGTAAAGTAAATGTTATTTCCATTACAGAAGATAGATCCCGCTGCTCTCGGAGCTACTCGTCGCCAGTAGCAAACTCTCCCTTTGCAATCTTGTCGCTCAGCGCCTTGTTAGGGGTGAAGTAAGATGAGAAGTCCTCCCGCGCTTCCAGTAACAGGTCTACTACCATTCTTCCAAAGACAATTTCTCCAGCTGGGTTCAGATGCGTCCTATCTCCTTCTCCCCAGTTATAACGCTGTGCGTTCTCATTACCGATGGCGTTGACATAATCAGTGCTGGCTCTGTTGAGTTCGAGATATTGGGCGCCGACATCTCCAGCAGCGGCGATGGTCTCAGCAGCCCATTCCTTAAGGTTCTGGACAACCTCGCCATTTTGAAATGTGCGTCGCGTCAGTGAAGTGATGAAGATCTGGTGTTCTTGTTAATACGAACGAAAGACTTGCAGATCGGATAGGAGACTTACCGGTGTTCCGCCAGCCGCTTTGATCTGATTGCCAATATCGACCAGGTTTGAATGGAATTCATCCAGCTGCATAACTTTCTGGTCATTGTGGCCAAATTGAATCGTTACAACAGGCTCAAATTCGGCTTTCGCCGCACTAACGTCTTTGATGAGAGTGTCCCAACGACCATTGGACTTCCAAGATACAGTAGTTGAGCCACTGACACCTCGATTATCGCCTTTAGCTGGGGCCTTCAGGTATGATAAGAAACCATTGCCCCAGCCACCGTCTACGGCGACGGTTGAGTCACCAATGAGAAAGAATTGTGGTGGTTTGATTGCTCGGGCAACAGGGCCTGACTGGACAGAGCCAATGACGGTGAGTACCAGACCTGCAAAAGAGAATCTCATTTCGACGGTTTCTTATTCAGTTCTAGGAAGTCAATAGTAATATCAGCCGAAGAATCGAAGATCCTGAATTCTCAAGCGAAGCAGAAGTACTATACTCGTAGATGGTTCAAGATCACCCGAATATCTCTTTTTATCATTCAGCCCGGTACTGGCAGTTTATATCGTACTCAGCATATCATAGACCAGGGTTATGGTGTAGCGCATCTTCGCGGGGTCCGGTACTCTCGGGTCAATGATACCACGAAGTCGCGTGTGAACGGTGTAGACGTCGATGTCGCCATTCCTTGTCGATGCATCGGAGTGAGATATGCCGCAGACATATTTGGAAAGATCGACGTTAGCTTATTTCTCAGTAGTGGAAGAGATATTTCCAGCGGGGACCCTAGCTGTAGATCATGGGTTGTTCCAATATGACTTGGCGGTATGGGCTACCCCTGCTGCAGCGGTCCCATGAACGAAAATGGCAACTGGACATTATTAGAAAGTTAACGAAACTCCATAAACAAGTATATACAATTCACCTGGAGTACAAAGGTTCTCCCGTCATTACTAATTCAAGCCCAGAGTACATCCGTAATCTCCTCAAACAAATTCGCCGCCCAAATTGCATCATAGTCAAAATGTGGCCGAGAAGATATACTGCTCGCCTCCCTCTGTATAATTTGAGTGCTAGGTGCGGTCAGGTCATCCAATATCTCAACATGCTCCGCTTGCCCTTCATCGTCCGATAGCTTCTCGTCCAGCTCAATGACCCTCGGCAGACCAGCAACACTTTCCGATGCGCGACGTTTGCGAGGCGTGTACAGAGTTGTCGTACACAAGCTGTGTATCGGCCCGTAGGCTAATCTCTTTATTCCCACGTCGTGAAGAATAGATGTCGGTAGGTCCAGCTCTGTTGGTGGCCTACCGGTGATCAGGGCGTAGTCAAGAGAAAGTCGAAGGCGCATGTACTGGCGTGTGATGAATAGTTCATCCCAATACTTCGTGAGACTCTTCGATGGCTGTGACAATGCGCCCTCTGCTCCTGATGACTGCCGACGCCCTGGTGGTTTTGAATGCGGGCGCAGTGGTAGCTGAATAGGCGTTGATTGAACGATTTGGGTGATCATTCTACTGATATCTTCAGCACCTTCAAACCGTTTACTACACAAGTGCATTGCTTGTGCGTGATATCTTGTCAACAGTTGGTCTTCGTCGCTTTCGAGGTCCTTGGGTGCTATTCTCTCATCGATGGAGCTCAGCATAAGCGGATATGCAATGTAAGCAATGCTAAACAAGGTCAGTTATAGCAAGTCGATTGAGAGCTTGTCACTTACGCAGATATAGGAAGGTGTTGAGTTAACCCTTCTTGAACTATGAAACCCACTAGTTTCGTTGTTTCTGTCGTCGCATAACTTATGTCTTTGCCAATATTCCGCAGTACAGTGTCGTCAATGATGTTGACCCCTTTTTGTCGCTGCTCGATCATCATAGCCTCATGATTTCCAAGAGCAATTTGGGCAGCGCTACATTTATCGTCAGTAGGGAGACCAAGATGCATGAACTGTGTCACTCACTAAGCATATATGAATACGACGCTTGATATAAGCGTTGTAGATCGGTGTGCCCCTGTGCCACTAAGAAATGGATGGAGAGCTTTGTCCGCCTCTTTCTTCCAACGGGTGAGGTTACTTTTGGCAGCCCTGATTTGAGACAGGGTTTTCTCGAAGTTGTCCAGTGAGTATGTGATGTCGAATGCGTTCGGGCCATAGCAAATCGAAAGAGTGTCTGTCAGAATGACTGCTAGGCGACATTGGTAGTTTATGATATCTGCTAATTGACGCTTCGTTCTAGAGTCATACACAGCAGAGCTCTCTGCTTCGTCTGCAAGATCCTCTGGAATAATTGGATCTAAAGTGACATTAAAGCTTGAAGGTGTTATCTGTAGAGGTTTTCGAAGACCGAGGGTTAAGACTCTGTCTCTCCAGAATAGAGACCACCAAAGCCTCTTATTATTCTTCTTGCGCGATATACTTGAACCGGGAGCTTGGAAAGTGTGGGCTTGAGCAACGATGGCATTTTGAATAGCGATGGCAAGCCATGTACTTCCTGCGTGTGGTTCAAGGGCTGAGAATTGGAACGTCAAGAGTAAGGCTGCCTGGGATTTGGTGAATGCATCACTCTCGACCCCGAGGTCAAACAATAGCTTGAGAAGGTCAGTGGTTATACGCGACTTCAGTGAGTTTATGTACCTTGGCTCGTCTATAGAAGATATTCCGTGCCACCTTTACGCTTGTGTATCCGGCATTCTTGAGTACTACGGGCGATACGAACTGCGTCTTGTCAGCCCTGTCTCAAGATTGTTAGAGGGCACTTACAGCTGATGCTGCGAAAAGCATCGCTTGGAAAACGAGCAGAGACATTGGCTTCCCTTTTCCATCATCGCTATCTGCCCCCATGTACATATCCCAGAATTCTTTCTCGTCTACCAAAGGATAGTAGGGATGCAAGTACAAGAAGTACTGGTTGATGAACTCTTCTTGAACGGTTCGCACAGGCAGGTGAAAGCACCGATTGAGTTCGAGGAAGTCAACATCTTGTTCAGGAAGGACTCTAAGATCCGGCAATACTAGAAATGGCTGTGTTGTGTATAGGACTTCGGACTGAGAATATACCGCTGATGGCCTGGGATTCGACATGACCGATCCGGTCTGCGAAATGATGTGTTCTATGATCGAGCTCAAGGCTGCCTACAAATGAATTGCTCTATATATCTTGTGAGAGGCAAAGGTCTTGGCGTACTTTTTCGTCTTGGTTTGCAGGGTTGGAGTGATAGGTAGTCCGGTCATCCGTAGGACCGTAACCATCCTCAATATGAGCTGAGCGTTATCGGAGTCCGGAAACCAAACTTCCGTCCCCACTTCCAGCTGCCGAGGTGACTCCACTAGCTGATACAGGCTAGACAGGTCCACCAACTGATGCCTTTCTGCCTCAGGCCTACCTACCAACCTAAAAAGGTAACCTCAACGAATCTACCGCCATATGCTCAATGAAATCTGTCACGTTACAATCGTTTCATTGTCTTCACCAATTAATTGCCTGCTAACTTGTACTCTCATTTTGCATCTTCCTGAACGCGCCTTACCACGAAAACTATGAGAACCAGATCAAACTACTATTATGATCATTACGAGGGCCTCTTCTATGATGATGGCATTGTCTATGAAGATCCCGATTTCGCCGGTTGTAATCATGAAGCACAGCGCGAGCTGATGGCCTATAGTGAAGGACGATTCGAGGGTTACCCTGCAAGAGAAGACGTTCGTGAGCGAGCCCAGAATTACTCAAAAAGCATCTTTGCAAGCTATCACCAGCTAAACAAGATACTCGAGAGACATGAGGCCACTATCCAAAGAGGATGGATGAAAAAGCCCCGCCAACAGAGGCTTCAAATTCTCCTCAAAAATTGGCCTGATATGCCTGTCAGCCATCGCCCTGATTTCGCGGCTTTCCGGCAAGAGCATGCAGTACATCGACACTAACATGGATCCAAGCTGAGAGACCATTTCATGTAGCCCATCGTCAACCAGGAAGACTTGTCGGGGCCTAAACTCATGCTCTTGTTGCTCAATGACAGGGGAAGGCTTGCTCCTCCTGCCTTTGCTGTAGTTGATTACGAGGGGCTGTGGTTTGGCAAAGCGACGAAAGGCCTCCATCCTGAATTTCTCCATCACCATACCGTGATCATGCATGGTGCTACGAACGCCGAAGAATACGGAAAGCTTATTCACTGGGACTCTCACCCAGATGCCGAAGGGTGGGTGAGAACACGAAGGCAGTTTCTCCCTGGAGATGCCCTCTTGGTCCTCGAAGTTCAGGAACGTCTCATGAAATTTCTTGTTGATTGCTGCCACCAAATTCTTCACGAAATTCCCCCCGATGTTATGATTAGTGACGAATATCCTGTTCAACCTGAACCAACACTGAAGACGGACAGTGACGCGTCTGGGTTTGTTTCCCTGGCTGTAATTACTGCCGAGGCTCCCTACAAGCGACCAGCGGGCCTCAATCTTTTACATCTGGCTAAGGTCCTCGAGGCCAGGGTGTTAGCTGCAGAAGATCACATTTGGTCCTTGCGAGAGGACCCTGCCTACTTTTCAGAGCAGTTCCGCGAAATCCTAGACCATCGTGAAGAGATGCTTCCAGACACCAAGGGCAACCCGCATCCTGTCACTCAACCCCACCGAATCAATACCCTCTGGTCCCGAGTCCTTCTTAACATGGTTTTGCACGCTTATTCGAACCTACAAGTCTTTTCAGTTCTGTTTAGTGAAGTCCTGGTTTGCATCCTATATGAGCAATCCTCTCGCAACGATATCGATCCTGCGAAGGACTTGCCCATGATGTATTTTCAGGCTTTGACGTTAT
Source organism: Fusarium dlaminii (assembly GCA_013186775.1). NCBI lineage: Eukaryota > Fungi > Ascomycota > Sordariomycetes > Hypocreales > Nectriaceae > Fusarium > Fusarium dlaminii. The sequence continues at coordinate 397,140 of JAAOAL010000047.1, read as the reverse complement.
TCAAGTTTTATCTGGACCAATCAGTCGCGGTTTCCTTAGAGCAACTCGAGCATTCCGAATTCGCCTCACCTCCCATGCGGAAGTTCTTCGCTCGCATGCCGCCTCCAGATCCTTATACGTCAGATATGAATGTGATCCCCCGTACTGGGGTCAAGATTGCTGGAGTCGATAAAGAGGTCTTGTTTCTCATCCAAACCTTGTGGAAGGATGACTGGGGGCTTTTTATAGCGCGCTTGCCGCTCGTCGTCGGTGAACTAGAGCGATTGATGCAGGCAGACCCCAAAGCAGATGCACTCATATCGGCTCATGTCGCCAAGATACTTGGTGATAGTGCCATTATAGCACAGTGCCTGAAGCAGCTGGAACTGTACCAACCATGGGCCGCCCAGTTTGACCAGGTTATTCAATCTAAAATTGATATGTACCGAGATAGTTGGAGTAGGCTGGGGCCCAATTTCGGGCAATTGCATGATGCCTTTCTGCGGAAAGAGTTTGATGAAGCAGCTAGGCTCGCAGAGCCGTCGGGTGGGAAATTTACATATCCGTATAGCAAACGCCGTACCAAAGAGACGGTAGATACCATGCGCCGAGCTGAAGCGAACCTGGACATGATCTGGCCCAAAATCGACCAAGTCACTCAAAAGAATGTCACAGGCTTTGAGAATACCATTGTTTATCGGCTGCTTTCCCAACCACGGACCCTGCGAAGGACGGCTGAGTGGGTTGAGCCTGCAAAAACCGAGTCGAAGACCCAGTCTATTGCGAATAGAGATCTATGGGAGCTCAACAAACCTCTTTCGAAACTGTTTCTAGACGAGCCTGCCCAAGGACCCAAGAAGTTCAAACCAGAGGCCAAGTCGAAGACCAAGGTTAAGACCAAGCGTGATCCGACAGAGCCTGCCACTGCCGAGCAGGCGACCCCGCTGGTTGATGAAGCAGAACCAGCGACGGAACCCTCGCAGCCGACATTTGCTGTTGATACCAAAGCGCTTAAGGTGTTCTGTATTCTGTTCTTTGATCCTGAAGTAATATCGACTCCTGGCTTGATCCCGTGGAACGACTTCCTCTATGCCATGGCGGCGACTGGATTTAAGATTGAGAAGCTGTATGGCTCGGTCTGGCAGTTTACTCCGACTAAACTGGATGTTGAGCGTGGTATTCATTTCCATGAACCGCACCCTATGGGCAAGATTCCTTTTGAGACGGCTAGACGATATGGATGACGATTGATGAGGGCTTATGGATGGCATGGGGGTATGTTTGTACTGAAGGAAAAGGCATAGAGATTTATAATGTTAGGGTATATTTTGTTTGGATTGCTGTAGATGTATAGATCCTGGTATTCTCGAATACCCTCTTATTGTATTATCTAGTTTCCATGCACCATGGTTAAGAATGCAGGAATGTTTGTCAAGGCCCCTTTATGTAAGCATAAAATTGACATTGTGCAATGCACCTATGTCCAAGGTGATAAGAAGTGAAATGCGGTATCTGCTATAGTTAGAGAAAATGGTTTTAGTCTAAGCTCTGCATAGTAGAACGGTCCCAGCTGCAATTAACATATCCAATCCTCAATTTAGACCTTACGAAGTTTTTGCCATGAGATAGAGTCGATTGAAGTCTTGATATTATCAAGAAAAGTACTCACCCTAGAGCTACAAGACGCACCCACATCTGTGGAGAGCTGCTATCCAGTTAAAACAGCTGGGGCTCTGTGCGCACTAAGCCCACTAAGGCTAGACCAGAACCCGATGCCTATTAATAACACCAAGAAGCTCACTGGGGGCTTTGATTGGTGCGACAAGACACGGAGAGCTCCGCAGCTCGCGATGAACTTTTTACCATATGATTCACGAACTGGAGACTACCAGCATAACCGAGAATATCTTGCGACACTGATCACCCAGAATGAAAACGAGAATTCATACTACGCGATGGAGCAAGCGAAATGTCTATATATGATGAAGGAGACGGATGATGGGCACGGCCTTTTTGCCAAAGAGCTCATCAAGGCTGGGACACGCATCATTCACGAAAAACCAATCCTGACGGTTTCACAAGCTGAGACAAAGACGAAAGCCGAGTATAGATGTGTCATTGACCAAGTCGCGGATCTGAGCGACTCAGAAAAACAGCGATTGATGGAACTGTATCACAACGATAAAAAGCTGTGCGAATTCTCATTCCTCCAGGGTCAACTATGCCCTGGAACAGATCTCGATGCAGGTATTGTCTTGTCCAAGTTCTATACAAACGCTGCGAGCATCACATCTGGAGGCCTCGAATGTGGGCTTTTCACCATTTTCTGTCGCATGAATCACTCATGTATACCGAACATATGTTGGGTATACGATGAGCCAACGGGTTTCATGGAAGTATATGCAGTGAGGGATATTGACAAAGACGAAGAGATCACCAACTCCTACATCGAAGTCGCAATCTCACATCAGGCCAGGATGAAGGAGCTGTCGAATTGGGGCTTCACATGTCAATGCACTGCCTGTGAAGGACCAGATGCTGCGAAGCACGATGAGCGACGGCGCAGGATTGCACAGATCAAGGAAATTCTTGACATTTATCAGAACACAGGAAAACCGGGCGACGCACCGAAGTTCGCTGAGATTCCAAAGACAGACCTGGAAGCATTGAGGCTAGGCGAAGAAAGCCTCGCGTTGTTATCGGACGAGGGGCTCATCGAGCAACTGGGTGTCATGTATGGGCTGTGTGCCAAGTTCGCCAAAGGCGCTGGGTTACATGACTTGGCGGAGGATTATGAGGAGATGGAGTTTGAGATTCTGGTAATAACGACCGGGGAGTATGTCGATTGAGTTGAAAAACGTTACAAGGGATCGAGGATCGTGTAAAGCCATGGTATTCGGAGCGACGTAGCTTGAATTGGTTTGCAACCCGTATGATAATTCATAGAAGAGTTCCCAAGGCATCACTTCCGGCGGATTTCAGTGGGGGTCTCTCCTTGGCACTGGAAAGCAGGCCTCTTCATAGCCTCAAGCCATTGCGAATTCTGTGCCATGGCGAGTATCAATTTATGACATTATCATACTATAAGAATCTAAATTACAATAGAAATGAAGACTTTAGAAAGGAACCATTCTATAGAGATTTTGGGAGACAAAAGAAATGTGCCAACAGCGTGACAACAGTGGAGTAAATGAAGGAAAACGGGAGGCTCCGAAGTCTTCTTACTCACAACCAGGGCATGTCCAACACGCAGGATCATCCCAGATAGAGTTCATGGAAGGATCCTTGTCCGTTTCAAGTGGGATGGGCATACCGGTCAACGCAAGCTTGTAAACCGAAAACTTGCACCGATCATCCTTATATCCAGAACCCTTGCATCCTGGATACGCTCGACAGATAGCAGCACACCTCCGAGGAGTAGCCTGGGCGTACTCGGTATAAACAGTAAGCAAGTTGGGATCATTTCCATCAACCCAGCCACCTCCCATATACGCGTCGTAATTGCAGAGAGTGCCGTCAAGGGGGTTGGCGACTGGTTTGCACTCATCGCCTAGAGTGTATGCACACATATCGGGAGGACCCTTCGGAACAGAATCAGGAACACACTCTTCGCAGTCGGTGTAGCAGCGTGTATCCAGCCAAACCTGCTTCTTCCAGTCGTTATCTTCGGTGACGAAGTTCTCCTTGAGTAAGGGAAGCTCTGAGAAGTAGCAGCGGTTCTCAAACTGTGAGTATCCAGCGGTCAAGCAGAGTGGATGGCCTTGACAGATGGCTATGCATTGTTCGACACGGTCTTGGTGAGGATATGACTCGCGAGTCTCTAACCAGAAACTTCTGCTGGTTAACTTGTCGCCCCACGAACAGAGAACGTCTTTGGGGTAGTTGAAACGATCAAAGTTGCACATCTCGCCGTGCGTATACTTGCATGTCTCTGTTGGGGTCGAAGAGGCGGTCGTGGTTTCTGAGGTTGAAGTGGGATCTTGCGTAGTAGATGTTGCATCTTCGCTCAAGGATGTAGACTCTTCGGGCACGTCGCTTGATGTATCCCCAACAGGACCTTCAGCCGACGTATGAGTTGTTTCAGGCCCAGTGGTGGTACCTTCAATGAAAGTTGGCTCCACGTCAACGCTGGTCTCTGGCCGAGGCGGTTGGATACTCGTTGACTTGGTGCCTGGCGTAGGCTCTAAGCTTCCAGAGCTCGTCTGCGGGTCAGGTAGCCAATGCGTAGTGTTCTGGGGGACTCTAGTGGATGGCTCCGCGATGGCAGTTGTCTCCGATTCTACTGGAGCTTCAGTCACGCCAGCAGTCGACTCGGTGAGGGATGGTGATTCACCACAGAGCTGACAGTTGAAGCAAGCTAACTCAGACCATTCTAGAACACGATTTGGATCTCCAGTGGTCCAACCGCGAACCCTCAATGGCTCAAGGATGAAATTGCAAGGGTATCTCGGGTTGTTGTTCACAGCAAATGCGAAACATCCATCGATATGAGCACAGGTCAACGCGCACTTCTGGATATCCATGCCTTGCATGGGATATTGTGCGAGTGGATATGCCACAGCCTCAGCATTGGGCTGGGAACGGTACTCGCAGAATGGCTCTGAAGGCTTTGGCCACTTCTGACCACAAAAGCCGGGAGGCTTGTAACCATCGGGACAGACCTCTTGAGAAGGGATCTCGGGTCTGGTGTAGCCTGTCGTGGTGGCAGGAGGGGAGTTTGTGGATATGGTGGCTGGCTCAATAGATGTTACTTGATTGGCCGGTTCACTAGTTGGAGTAGATGGGAGTCTGCTGGTAGTCTCCTCAGGGGTGTTGTCATCTCCAAAGTCCAGCTGAAACTGATCGATGTTGTCGGGTGTTACCTGGTTGGAGACGAAGACCGAGTCAACGTAGATCAGCGCCAGCCCGTTGCCTGTGCAAGACATGGAGATGCCAAAGCTGGCGCTTCGAGAGTCGGCCATGACAGTAGTGAGGACTCTGTTCCATGAGGCACCAACGCCACCACTGGTGAATAGACCCATGGTGTAGAACTGGCGATTGCCGAGGTAGGCATTTACGCTGCACGCCTGGCTGCCTCCAGCGGTGATGACAACGTAATAGAACTGGACAGTATAGAGAACATTTCTGCTTGGAGCAAGGTTGGTAAGAAACTGTGAGATACTCGTTAGCCCTCCAAAAGCTCGCTTCTTTGAGTCGGAAGAAGAGCCCAATGCAACGCAGCCGTTATCGGAGCTTCCGTCTGCCTTGTAACAGTTTCCGTTTTGTTGCTTGGCCTCACCTTCGGCATCGAAGCCAAAGATACCACTTTCTGAGTTCGGGTCTTTGATTGAGAATCGCCCGTTGGAAACGGCATTTGTGATCACGATGTTTCCCTGAGATTGTGTTGCAGTCGGTTCATCAGTCAACGTGCCACTGGGTGCCTCTGTCTCTTGGCTGGCAGGACTGTCGGATGATGATGAACCTATGGACACTCCTGATTCTTCAGGAGAAAATGTCGAGGCGACTGAAGACTCAATGCCAGAGGTTGCAGCAGATGCCTCTTCAGTGGAAAGTGTTTCAGCGGATGACTCTTCAGTGGAAAGTGTTGAAATGGACTCATCAGTCTTGGTGGATGTTGTTGTAGGACCGAGGCCATCGAGTCTACCGTCAATACATTGTTCAGCTATCCACCACTGTTAGTACGGGACCGAACCGGATACATTAAAACTTACCTCTATACACGTTCAGCGATACCGGTAAGCAGCCAGACGGCTTGGATCCGAAAGTCATGTAAACCTGCCCATCAGAAGGGGTCTGGCAGAATGAAGCTCCGCCATTGGGCAGCGAGGGATTTTGAAAGTGTAGTACCCCTCCCTCAGTGCTGAAAGTCGTCGAGACTGCATTATTGCTTGATGAGGATGAGGCCTGGAGTTGCTGGTATCCATCGCCGAGGTATGACACTGGAATACCACCCTCAGAAAGCCGACCGTTGCCAAGAGTGAAGACAGTAGCAAACGTGCAGATGTCGGGGTTGCCGTCGCCAACAAAACCACCAATATTGCGCTTTGTGTTGCCCCCAGAAGGGTTGACAAGAAGGATGATGCGCTGTCCGTTTGGCTCGAAAGTAGTGGAAGCGGATGTGCTGGAAGCAGCCGAGGACGCGAGATCTGGACCTGGAGCAGTAGATGTCGATACCAATTCGACCTCTGTGGAGTTTTCAACAGGGCGCGGGAGTCCCGTTGCAATTGATACTGGGGCGAGGTACGTTGAAAGGTAGGTAATACACCACGTCCCAGGGTCTTGGTCCGCATACTGGACATCTCTTGTATCAACAGCAGCAGCAGCACCACTAACAATGCCGCTGAGCAGCGCAAACGCCCCAATATTGCCCTTCATTTTGACGTGAAAACAGCAGCGGTCGAAAGAATGGCGAAAAGAAAAGAACAATTTGCTACGACAGCGACTACGTATAAGATCCTGGGCAAACGGACCGAGCGCAACTAAGCAATGCGAAATGTTGGTGGCTGCAATATGGTCTGCTTGTTGAAATGACAACATGCAAAGGGGTCGTTAGTGACAGACGCCATCATTTGAATCTAGGGTCTCGATTGCGATCTCTGGGTCTAGAGTCATTCTAAGGCTGAGACTATTGACCCGAATTAGTGGGAAAGCCGTTCAAAAGAATATTAGGCGCGGTCTAGTCATCCCTTGCTTGGGCGACAGACTGCTCAGCCAGCCACTTTCAGCGCAAGGAATTGTCGGAACACAACAAGATGGAAATGTCTTATAATTAACAGAAGAAGAGGCGCTTGATCGTAGTTCCATCAACCAAGTTTAGGGAATTCTTTGATTTGTTCCAATCTTTGGCATCGTCACACGTGGAAAGGGGATGTCACTGAGCAAGGGAGAAGAGAAAGACCCACTGGGCTTATGCTTATTGACCATGCATATCTTAATGATATTTCAATTTTTTAGGCATAACGAAACTCGGTTGAGAAACATCGGAGTTTCGGCCTTTACGACCATTTTACCCAGTCCATCAATGACATGTGCCCTCCTACAAGAGACTTTCTAGAAAACATTGCCCTTGGTCTGTCTCATCTCCGAGACCTTCAGATTCCTAATAAGAGCGACCCAGATAAATGACAATGCCATAATGGCCGTTCCAGCTGCCAACATTCGAGTTTGTGCATATCCATATGCCTTTTGAATAGCGATGCGCTCAGGCGTGCCCTTCGCATAGCTCAATTGCGTAGGGAGATCTCCGTAAATAGCATCGAGATTCTCAAGCGCACTTGCGGGCAGATACATCTCCAGTGCCTTCTCAAAGGTATTCGTCCAGATGGCGCCAGAAATTGTGTACCCGATACTGTCGCCCGCTGTGCCAGTGACGCTCAACATAGCCAACGCCGCAGCAACGTGCTGATGATCAACGGCGGCGAGGACGGCGAGCTGCATGCAAATGGTGAAGACACTTCCGCCGACAGAAATGAAAATCTGACACATGACTAAGTATCCCACATAGCCAGTTGGGCTTCGGAAGTAGATCATCAAGCCTTGGGCTAGGATATAAAGCGGCACGCCGGCCCAAAGGAGCCACTTGAAATATCCAGTCTTGCGAATACCCCAGCCCACGATGAACAATAGGAAGCCAGACACAACGTTGAAGGTGTTGTTGACATAACCAGCTTCTGCGACTGTCAGATAGTTGACAACTTGAAGGAAGGACGTGAAGTAGTTGTTCCAGCAGTAATACGAGATCTGATAAGTAAGATCGAGAAGACAAGCGCCGACAAGAGTTCGGTCAGTCAAGAAGTGAAACTTTAAAAACGGAACTGGCGCAAAATAAACCTCATTGAGGGCGAAACCGACGAGAAGAATGAAGCCGACAATGATCATGGCGATGATGTATCCAGTTGACCAGCCATGGGGCGCCGAGGAAGCAATGGTGAACGGAAGGAGGAAGATGACCAAGCCAGCGGCGAAGAGGAATACGCCGAGAACTAGAGAATAACGATGGTTAGCTTTGAGGAAACCTGTAGCTTCGTTTTGAACTTGCCGTCAAATTCAAGCGTATAGTGCCAGATGCTCTCTTTCAATGTGCGACTACTAGACTTCTTTGGCAGAATATTCTTCTTGGCCTTTCGCAAGTTGATCTTGAGAAGAAGATACAAGGGTGCACAGACGACAGGCGTGATGAAGGCAAAGGTGCCGAAACCCCAAGCCCAACCAATGTCAGCCAGCATTCTGTCCGAAGCATAAGATCCAGCAAAGGCTGAGATCATGTAGGGCGACGATGTGAAGGCATATGCCAAGGCTCGGTTCTTTAGATTGGTAGCATCGGCGGTCATGACATCGATACTGTAGATCAGGCCCGTGAAACCGACCGAGTAGAAGACCTGCAATTACATTAGCTTCAGCAGGCAACATGTGATTTCCGTTACGTACATTTGCGGCACAGTAGGTCGACAAGTCTTTGGACGTAGCCATCAGAATCAGGCCCAGTTCACAGAATCCCACCATCAAAAGATAACCCTCAGCTCGGCCCCAAAGATCAAGGAGTTTGGCAAGCGGAATGAAGACAGCGGCAGTCATTGAGCTCGCGACAACATCAATGGTGTTGAGAAGCGAGTGCGAGTCCCAGTCGCTGGTGACATAGGGCACTAAATTACCGACTGTCGAGCTCTGGAAAGCATTGAGAAGGTAAACGAGCCACATGAAGATGAAGAGGCAGATCAGAGATGTCTTGGTCCACACGAGGGTGATGGCTTCCATGTCTTTGACACCCTCGGTGACATCCTCAGTGGGCAGGGCATCATCGGGAACAGCTGGGTCTCCATCTTCAGGATGGGTGTTCTTTTCGTGGTCTGTAGTCGTTGTGACGTCTTGAAGATCGACGTCAGAGGTCTTGTTCGACCTGTTCCAGAAGCCCATTTTGGCGGTTCAAGCGAGAAAGAGAGAATTAAGCTTGAGAACTTTTAGATCTCGACGAGAAAAAGGGTTACATTAAAAAGAAATGACATGCTGTATCCCCCCGGCATAAATCTTCCGACACCGGTGGATCAAAGAACGAAAAGAACGCATCAGATAAGATCATCTTGCCCCGTTGGTTCCGACTCTGTTGGTTGCGTCCCTGTAAAAGTCGGCAGGATCGGCAAGCTGAGTGGGATGCTTGGCAAATAGTAATGAGGCTCGTGAAGCAAAGAGGGTCTTTCTCACGGTAAACACGGCACGGTTAGCTCCACCGCGTACGTCAGTCAGATTATCTCGGGCCAAAGGTAAAGCAGAAAGATGTGAGGCAAACTTTTAAAAGTAAAAACTTGTTTAATCAATCTAATCTAATCTGATTTTATTGATTAATAGAGTGCGGTATCGGGCCGGATTGTTTGGGGGCTCTAAAATTGTTACGAAATGAATATCATAGCGTGGAGGCTTCACGGGGATATCACAGCGCCACAGCGAATACAAAACGTGTCATTTATACTCTTCTAATACCAACACTGGTTAGGAATTAGCAACTCCGTAAAGTGGGCTCGTTGCCAAGCGAATGATTGTGATGGTTAACCCGGGAATATCGCGGCCTAACGAACTCACGATGTTCCCTCGGCAATTTGATCAATCGTAAAGTTGAAACCCCCATCCGCATCCGGCTTTATATCGTGCAGACAATATCTTGGGGTTTTGACGCTGTGTTGTCAGTCATAGCGCTAGAATTGGACATAAATGGGACTTACCTCCAGAACCAACTGCTCAAACACATATTCTTGCAGTTCTTCGTCAGCAAGGCGATGTCGCTCTCAAAGGTCTCGCCGGCAAATCGACTCGCAGCGTCGTCAGAAGCTTTGTTCACTCTGTCAATCTCAACTTGAAGCCTGTCGAGTGACGCATCAAGTCCTCGCTGCATATCACCGTGTGCCAACAATACCACGATGTTCTCGACGAACCCTTCTCGTATCTCTTTGCGCACGCTCACCATGTCATTCGTGATCCACATAACAGCGACGGAAGCTTCGTATAGATCTTGAATCTCCTTAGATTCCATGACGTACTCAGGCAAGTCGAGTCCATTGGCGAATTCGATGTTGGCCGCCACTTGCTTCATACAGGAAGATGCATCCCGGTAGCCAAGATACTCGTCAAGAGAAGGAAGATGGGCATTTCTTCGATTGAAAGCTTCCTTTTGGTATGCTTTCAGGGTAGCAATGGCCTCCTTGGCGATTCGCTTTCGGTAACTTGGATTGTCACTGTAAAGACGACGAACAGTCGAGGCGTACTCCTCAAATGACAGTACAGCATCGTGGTCTAGATAACGAGTCGACGGCTCAACCTCCTGCCTCGATACACCAAGGCTTCTCTCAACATAGTCTTCGCAGTCATTCAGCAGGGCCTGCAGCTTGTTGTAATCGAATTGTTCGACGATGGAATATTGATCGAGAAGGTCGTCGATGATGAACATCCAGATTTGGAAGGATGTCAAGACCTCTAGCTTTTCGCGGGAGGCGTACGGGTACCAGCCAGCTAGTTGTTCCGACAGGTTAGCTTTGGTCAGACGCGAGCGCACCGTTTCGTTGACAGCATGTCTGATAGATATGTCAGTATTCTTATCGGTTTTTCTCGGGGGGTATTTTCCGACGTTTCAATCAACTGGAGTATCTTGACGTCTATGGCCTCAACGTGCGGGTTTGTGTCTTTCGGCCATCCGGCATGCATCAGAGCCAAGTCCGGGACTCTAAGGCTTTGGCCTCTCAGAACGGACAATAAGTCCTCTCTCGTGCTGGCTTTGCCAGTTTGCGTTGATGATGATGAAGCCATATGGTCAGATGCGCGGTTGGGTTCGACTTGAAGTTGGCAACAGGCTGGGCCAAACCTTCAGGCTGCAGAGAGCAACGCGGCATTTAATATCTGAGAGCATTGCATTGCACAGACTAACAATCGAAGATACTGGGACTACTGTACAACTTTGATTAGAAATCTTGACTACTGACAGCGGTGCCTGTCAAGTCAATTGGTGCGATCGTGGAAAGTTGGAGGTACTGTACTACACTGATTAGCAATTATTTAGTGCGACGTTTGACAATTACAAGAGCAATTAGCAATCCTTACGTACATGAGCGGTCAGGCACGCCTAGCTCAATTGGCTTGGCATGCTGCCCAACGGGAGGATCCTTGGTAGGAAGCTTAATTTTCAGCTCCTGGGGTTTAGGGTAGTCAATGATAAGAGGTGGCTGGCAGGCAGATAAGATGAGATAAGATTAGATATGATAAGGTAAGAATCATATCTACATAGTCAATTTATCGAGCAACAAGGAAAGAGAAAACAAAAAAGGGAGATATCTTGGGTCTTTAGTTTATCAGTTGTATTTTGGATAAATCGCGTTGGTAGAAGCAATTGTGTGTTGGTTGTCTGAAAGTCAAGGCAGTCATTTCGCTGTGCAAAGTGTTATGCAGTTGGTGTCCACTTCTGTCCATCCAACGCCGATTTGCCTCCCCGAAAGAATGAGAGATTTCCCATCATGCTTTGTCCAACTTGTCTCATGCCTTCGCGCTGTATCTCCTATTTTGTGTATCGAAACAGAAATCTTCCATCGTCTCGGCTGCTTGCCAACAATCAATCGCACATGCCCGAATCCGCCGCCCTTATCTTGCACAGGTAACTGTTAATCCTCGCCATTCCCGTACGGAGCTGCGAGAGCACATCTGCTTCTCTTCTCTTTAGTCTATCATATAGCACTCCCGTGTGTTTACCTCGCAAAGCTTTGCCGATCCTCTTAGAGCAGGCGGCTATGCAGCTAGAATTTACAGGATCACTGGAGAGGATGCTTGCCCGGAACTTCGGCAACTCAGATCAGCAGGCCTGTGGCATAGTCGTAAGATATCTTATGTACTTGGAAGGTGTGTTTACTGGCGAATAACGCGTAAAGGTGGGGTACTCGAGATCTATATAAGGGCATCATCTCCTGCCTCTTTGATCTCTTTCGTCCTCATCTTATCCATCATCTATCACTCATACTCCAAAGTTCAAAAGCCATAAAACACCCCTTCTCCTATATGTGGACCCTCACGGTATGTCGATCGATAACAATCCTGGCCAATGCCACTGATACTTCCTTAGAACACAGTCGTCAGCGTCCTCGCTTTATCGAGCATCGCCCTGTCTGCTCCTGCTGCCCACATTGAAGCCGTATCCACCCTTGAGACTCGCAAGTCCAAGGCATGCACAAAGGGTAACTACTATGACTGTGTTATCTCTTGGGCCGAGCCGTGTCATGTTGGTTGCTTGAGAGAAGGACCAACTATTGGCAAGCAAGTCTGTGAGAACGAGTGTTCATTTAATGCTTCCAAGTATTGCGAAAAGTGGTGCCACTAGAAGGGTTATGAGATAAACATTATCAAGACGACGGCAAGGGGGAGACTGCAGGCATTACTTGTGATCTAGATGTGTTATTTGCAGCAGAGACTTGTGGCTGAGAGCTTATATCACCACAGAGAACTTAGCAGGTATTACGGTCACATGCAAGGCGAAGTGGGGAGCCCATAAGATGGACACTTCGGCCGTCAGCCAGGGCCTGTTGATCGGGCATGGCTGCCGGGTAATGGCGGCTAAAACCGAGTAGGAATAGAACCTGAACCTGAACCAGATACGCTCTGCCATTTTCACTTCCGCCGTCTTGATCCTGACCACAAAAAGAAAGCCCCACTTCTCTCTTGGATTCTTTTTGTTCCAGCCTCGCTTGACTCTGTTTGACAGACCTGCTGGGAGGCCGATTTCTCCAAGTGTTCAGCATCCTATCCTCGGCAGCTGAAGCATGGACTGTCAACCTGAGGCCGCTGGATGTAAGTATTCCCTAGGTTCGGTTGTTGAGGTGTCATATCCCCGGGTTCGCCTCCAGTCTCCCCGTCTCCATTGCAAACTTGACCGCCGCTCGCACCGCCTGTGGATTAGGCAAGTAATGGAATTGTCATGCAATTCCAACGATTCCTATCATGAAATCCACAAAGATAATATCGGATATGCCTAAGTATCGGGAAAGAGAATTAATAACATTATCGGATAGACTCAGGCAGCATCGGCCTCATCATCTGCCTTGCCGACAATATTTTAACTCATACCTGATCAGGAAATTATAAGACGCCCCTTACCCGTCGTCCGCACGGATTCTGCTCAATAAAACATATCGGGAGTCGGGTAAGGAGTTGCCAAGTATAGACGAGCATCAGATTGTATAAGAACTGCAACATGTTAATACAGATGAGGTGAAGATAGACTTCCGTGCCGTTGCGGATCTACGGATGGACGGGACGGAAGTTAGTTGCGTTGCATGGTTGAGAGCTACGAAACGCCAGCAGGGTCTCTTAGTGTGAATCATTTCCCAAGAGGTCAAAACTCAAAACTGCGATTTGCTAACGGTAACGTCGTCGAATCTCCTATCACTCAAAGTCAATTGTTTCAGCTCGGAACTTGGATAAGCGAAACCAATCAGTATCAGACACGATATCTCTCAAACTGCATAATGGAGAATATGCATCTGTATCTAAGACCGGAAAGATATAATAAGTTTCCTATCTGCAACTTGAGTTGACCAAAAAGGACCGAAGATCGGGGTTGTATGCACGGTCGCGGAATTTATGTAATAAGGCGTATCACCCAATGCCCTTTTCCAACCACCACGTCAGGGCCTGTGCCATTCCCATTGGCCAACCTACCGAAGTCGCTCCAGCGCGCGGAAAGCGATTGGCCCTAGCACTTCCGCAGTGGGTACGGAACGTTATCACCAAATTTTCACCCTCTCTCCCTCTGCAATTGATTAGACTCGTTGGATCAGTGAATTTCCCATCTTCCGTCCGCGGGGTAATATCTGGGGAACCCCAGATGCTCACTCATCACAGCCTGCATAATTGGTTCTCTCCTTGCTCGGCAGATGCGCTCCCGATGCCCGGGGCCAGTTTCTCAATACTGGGTCTGGGGGCGAGAGTGGGCTGAGTATGGAGCATGAGTCAAAGTTTTACGTATAAAGACCTGTTCGGCTGCTGTTCTTTTTATTTTGCGGATCCCTGCTTTAAGCAAACACATCATCATGAATAGTTATAACATCAATTCGACTGTCGAGGAGGGTAATGACCTAGCTCTTACTCCCTCGCAGTTGAATAAGCCCGACAACGAAGCTTCGTTGCATCACGATGCTGTTTTTGGTGAGATTTCGGATGAGGGTCCTGACTATAGAAGTGTAAGCAGATTTTGCGATGGAAAATGGCATGATTCACAGAATTGACGAGTTTTTTCAGGTCGGACTCATCGGCACGGCTGGGTTGATGATGAAAACACAAATCGGTCTCGGCGTCCTCTCGATTCCAGCGACATTCAACGCGCTTGGCATGATACCCGGCATTATCTGTCTGATAGCTGTTGCGGTTATAACAACTTGGTCCAATTGGATCGTTGGTGTCTTCAAACTGCGACATCGCCATGTTTACGCCATCGACGATGCTGGAGAAATGATGTTTGGAGTCGTAGGCAAAGAGTTCTTTGGCTTTGCCATGTGGATCTGTAAGTTGTGATGCCTGTCACGGATAACGAAATGCTGATTTGGTAGACTGGGTCTTTGTATCCGGTGCTGGCATGCTCAGTCTCTCGATTGGCCTCAACGCTGTGTCTAGCCATGGAGCTTGTACCGCCGTCTTTGTCGCCGTCGCTGCAGTGCTGGGCTTTGGTCTCTCGAGCATCAGAACCCTTGCTCGCATGAGCTGGCTAGCGTGGATTGGTGTCATCAGCATCATGATCTCTGGTGAGTTCCACATCGACCATTGAGATTAATAGCTAATGTCTATAGTGATCATGGTCACCATCGCGACAGGTGTCCAAGTGCGACCAGCAGCAGCACCCCAAGACGGCGTCTGGGTCTCAGACTACAAGCTCTTCAACAAACCCTCCTTCGTCCAAGCCGCTTCAGCAATATGCTCCCTTGTCTCAGCATTCGGCGGCACTCCAGGCTTCTTCGCCATTGTTGCTGAGATGCGACGGCCCGAACAATATACCAAAGCTCTGACCATCTGTCAGGCTATCGTGACCGTTACTTATCTTACGATCGGTTGTGTGATGTACTACTTTTGTGGATCTTATGTATCTTCACCTGCTCTTGGCTCGGCTGGTGATACCATCAAGAAGGCTAGTTATGGTGTCGCAATTCCAGGATTGATCGTGTCGATTACTCTTGTCACTCATGTATGACTCGTATCCCCCCATTACTTCTATGTCGCTAATGAGGTACAGCTGCCCAGCAAGTACATGTTTGTTCGACTGTTGAGAAACACAAAGCATCTGGCTTCAAACTCCGCGGTTCACTGGAGCACTTGGTTAGGCTGCACATTCATGGTGTCAATCATTGCCTACATCATCGCGAGTGCCATTCCCATCTTCTACAGCCTCATCTCCTTGATTGGAGCGCTCGTCGGTACTCTCCTGTGTTTCCAGACCATGGGCTTCATGTGGTTTTACGACAATTGGGAGAAACGCGCTATTTCGCCCAAGTGGCTGTCGGCTTGTGGATGGAGTTTGTTCGTTATTGCTTCCGGCACTTTGTTGATGGTAGCTGGTACTTACGGGTCAATCGTCGATATTATTCAGGCATACAAAGCTGCTGGAGGGTCAGGCGCCTGGTCGTGTGCTGATAATTCCAACTCTTCCTAAAATGGATGTTGGAGTTGAACAGCTGTTCTAATATGATGACTCTTCAGAATATATTAATCCTACTTCATTGTATTTTTGTACATCAGCCCATGACCTCTTCCCTTCTTCTAACCAGGTGACGCAATGTCATGCAACGATTCCCCTGCACCCTATGAAATCCTGAAGCTGAAGCCTCTTCGAACATCTCAAACTTATCACAGTGCAAGCCGAGACGGTGGCCAGCCACCATCTTGTGTAGCGGAGTCACGTGGTGCTTGTGTGACCATCATGCCTCAGTCTTTGTGTTCCGGCCGCGTCAACTTCTCTCAATCAGCAGACGTGGTCAAACACTTGTTTGACTATAATCTGGCATCATGTGGACATCAAAGTCCAAAGAGAGAGCTGAAGACAATCTGGCGATCATCACACGATTAGCCAACTCCATCGCAAGCCGAAATCCCGACGATGAAGACGCCCAACGACGGGCTCAAGCAGCAACAGCGCTCCTCCAGGATTTTGGCATCGCACTTCAAGGCCCGGCAACTGAAAGCAGCAGCATTATCTCTGTGTCGCCTTCCTAATCCCAGCACTCCGTGAAGTTGCCAGCTGAACTTTACCGAATGATTGTTGGATACGTCAATACCTTTCGTCAACAATCCCAATCGAGAGAGCCGACACTGGTTGCGCTCTCATCCACATGCAAAACCCTAAACAAATTCGCCGAGGAATTCATCTACAAGCATCCTGGGGTCCTCCAAGATTTCTACAAACAGTGGAAATTCTTGTTCAGCCTCAAAATCAGGCCGATTCGTGCGAGCCTTGTACGCTCCCTGCTACTCGACTGGAATCGCCAAATGGAAAATGATGATCCGGTGATTGATATCATCGCCTCATGCCCTAATGTCGAATTTCTTTTCGTGGGTAATGGCGGTTGGAATTCAAGAATGGTTTACGGCGATCAACTTGAGGGATTACAGTTTATACTCGCCACTTGTACCCTTATGAAGTCACTTCATTACTTCACCAGCTTGAGGCCCAATGGTGGCGGCCAGGACAGAATAGGAGTGGCTGACGCGCAAAAACATCTCTCTGATTGGATGTCCGACCACACTCTCGTCGAGCAATCATTGAAACAGCTCCAGACCCTAGGTCTCGATGGCCCATCGGGTTGGCTACTCCAAGGTTCTCTTCAATACCTTTCCTCCAACTTGACATCCCTGCAGCTCGGTTGGGAAACCTTCTTGGATTTCAGTCACACTCACTCTTTGATATATCTCAACAGTGCTAGAAGCTCAAGGTTATTGTGGTCTCATACAGACTCGTCACCACTGACGATCTGGAGAAAGCCTGTCGAGCATGGGCCAGCACACTGGAAACACTGAAAGTTGACTTGGTAGCAGAGAAAAAAGACTGGATCTCGCAAGTCATACCCCATCTAAGAAAACTAAAAGTGCTATCTTTCGGGGGGGAGTTGCTACGTCTCTGTCGCCAGCGTCAACACCATTGCCAAGACAGAGACGTCGTTGGAATGGATATCTATAATGGATGTGGAAGGGCTATATGGTGTGTCCAGGCGTGGAACTCGCATGGCATCAGATGCCGCGAACGAGGCTCTTGCCGACATGATGGAAGCATACTCATCTACCCTTCGGCATGTCAACATATTCCTTGGTGCCGGGAAGGTCGTCATCCAGGGCTGCAAGACAAAATGCCTCAGATCTTTGGACATGAAATTGCCTGATGAGACACCGCGTCCAGTTATCGATGGCTTTTTGGACTCATGCCCTGAGTCAGAAAGTTTCGAGGAACATTCGTATCGGCGGAGTGAGTGGGAAGACCGAAGACAGTTTAGGATTGGCGTGTGGCCATTGAAAAAGGAGCTCTTATAAGGTCGTATTATCGATGCCTAAAGCTCATGATATACCAGCCAGATGCATGAAGCCATAAGGAGAATTCCTAAACAACCCGAGGTTTTGGGAAGCTGCATAAAGCCTCGACAAGGACAAATCTCCCAGTTAGAACAAACGGCTTTTCATAGTCGTGTAGTATTGGTAAAATTAGTGTTGTCTAGGTCCAATGATCTATCTCTGGTCCAGCTTCTTTAATGACCCTTTCCTAAGTGTTAGAAATATCAGCTACGACTGTGTATTAAGCAAAGTCCCCAATAGGCGAGTCCTTTTGATACTCCAAGGTAGCATAAGTAGTACGTAAGGCTACCATAAACTCTTCAATGATTATATAGGTTTCCATTAATTGATAGTTAAAGCTTATGATGTCTCAACGAGACATATCAAGCCAACACACTGAAAAGTTTCCATAAGGTGACGCTACTCAGTGTTCGATAGACATGCAAGACTACGTTTGGCGAAGTGATCGCAATAAAACATTAAATCATTTCATTCTATATACCTCTATTGTTATGCATCTATGATATGATATAAAAAAGACAAGAAATGAAACCAACTAGAAGCAAATGTTGACTCGGCCTCAATTGTGTAGAGAAGGACTCCAAAACCTGTGAGTGATCTTTTAACCGTCCTTTCAGCTTCTTCCGATCAACATCCTGCACAGCGACATTATCCTCGATGGCCAAAACAGCCGCTGCTCCCGCGCTCTGCCCCATGATCATGTAGAGCGGCTCCATGCGAATTGCAGACAGAGCAATATGCGTGGCGCTCATTGTAACAGGGTTGACAAAGTTGGTGGCGTCCTCCTTTCTGGGCACGATTGATCCGTAAGGGACGCTGAATGGTCCTGGATTGGGAACGTGAATCAGACCTTCGTCGTGTATGCGGTCGTTGATAACGACACGTTCTACTTGATGAACATCGAGCGTATAGTACCCGACTGCAACGACAGTGTCGTTGTCATAATGTTTCGGGTGCTGAATGTCGGCTTGCGTCATCGTATACACGCCGTCCATCCGTCGAGCCTCGCGAATGTATATCTCGTATGGCCAGTTGCCGTTGTCAGTCCACTCATCCTTCGCGTAGCCCCAGGCACTGGTGTTCTTGCGAATAAAGTCCGGTACATCTTTGTGGTTAGCCAATGTCCAGAGAAGTCCTTGCGCCCAGATCTTGTGCCTTTTCGCAGCAGCCTCCCGCTCCTCGTACGAATACTCAGCATAATTGGATGTCTTGTTGTAACTTCCACCTATCAGATCAGTGCTGATCTGGCCAGCCGCGTTGGTATCGGTTTTCAAATTCGGCATGAGCTGCGTTGTGAAAAACGGCCCTAGGTAGCCAGTCTTGATATATCTGATCAAGATCTTGTAGTGGGATTCATTGTAGCCATCTGGTTTGAAGAACTCCACCTTGTTGTCATCCTCTGTCGTTAAAGATAATCGGTAGTTGAAGGCTTGAAGACGATGATCTTTCTTGCCACGCGACTTTAAAGCTGCGAACTTGGTGATCACGCGACCAACCCCGGGGAGCAGACCGCTGTCAGGATCATCAGGAACGTTGTACGGATCAATGGCAGCCAGTCGCCTGGGCTCGTTGAAGTGAATACCTGCTGCCGACTCATCAAACTCCTGCTTGTCTTCGCGTCCCACGCGGTATGATATGCCTGCTGTCTCCATGAGGTCTCCTTCGTAGCCAGCATCGATAAACATCTTTCCTGAGAAAGTTGACCCGGACCGCGTTTGGAAGGATTTGATGACGGCTCCATCCTTCTTCACGCCACTGCTAGTACGAAGGATTGACTCGTTTCGAAAGACAGGAATTCCCTCATCCTTGATCCATTTCTCCAAGATCTCCTCTGCCACTTTGGGCTCAAAGGTCCATTGAACCTTGTCACCAATGGCTGGTCCAGGCTGCGCCTCGATATGTTTTGCGAGATAGTCATCTCGTGTTTCCCGCGTCCATGCGTCGTCGTTGTCGTAATAGTCGTATACTTTGCCGTAAAATTCCCTGGCAATTCCACCAATGGTGTTTCCGTCCTTTGAGTCCGTCCAGCCCAATCCCGAAGTAGTAAGACCGCCGATTCGTGATGTCGGAAAGACTAAAGTGGCGGTTCTGTTCATACGAACCGTTTGAATGGCAGCTGCCAGCGCGGCAACCGTGTTGCCATAGATGATCACGTCAGATTCATGAGAAGTCGCTGATAAGACGCCAACAGTGAAAGAAGCAATGATGTAAAGACAGATGATATGTACAGACGCCATAACTACTTGTGAGGGTTACCTGGCTGCTCTACGCAGCTCAGATAGTAGAATGGTCAAAACACGCAAAATAAGGAGAAAAGAAACTAATCAGTAAACAAAATTGCGAAAATTTGGCGCCGGGAAACGGCGCGCATTTTGACTTTGGCATGATGCATTTGCTGACGTGCTTCTTATTTTACTTAAGTGGGGCGGAATACCGCGGACGGCGATTCCTTGATTAAGGAGCGAGGATCACAATCTACCAATCGGCTGAGTCCGATCAGTACAATGTTCCACTGATTGGCTCTCCAATCTCTCCCCAATCTCACACCGGCTGTCTGCCAAGCCAAGATAAGGCTGTCGTTATCTCTCCCAATCCTACCCAAGCGTATGCCACTGCTACCCTGGAGTCACACTTAACATCTATCTTTCAACGTCATTTTTATGGACTTGGATCTCATAATGTCCATATCGTGAGCTCATCATCACCTCCTAGTTCCCCACAGATATCTTGATGATTAGGAAATTGATAACAAATCTGTTGACAGATCGGGCCAAGATCATCAACCTCGACGTACACCCTCGAAAGAATGAGAGCAATAGACCCCGAATGATCTAGTAACTAGAATTTATTTATGCAAAAAACCCAAAAGCCATTTAGTCAAACTAACAGTATATATTATAATTAATCATCAGGCCAGACCTGTAGCTAGTATTTCATATTCATTATACGGATACAGAACTTGGTTAGCAAGAACCATATGGCGTGTCTGAACCCTATGGCAACAAACCTGTAAATAATGCATTTTTTGCTTTATATTTTTCTTGACCATCAACAATCCCATGTAAGTTATGTTGACGTGACCATCACTGTCGGGTACCGCAACTCGACTGAACAAGGTGTTGCGCAAGTATGCTGAAGGAGGAACGACAAATCCACACCACGACGAAGTTAAGCTCCTGAAACTTAGCAGAATGATGGTGGACTCTTTTATCTTATGACCAGAAGATAGAGTAAAGCCACGCGCGAAGTATCTCTAGGCAATCAGTAAGAACGATATATCTCTTCTACTTTATGATAGAATTAAAAACAACATCTTGTTGAAAACAATCATTACAAAAGTACGACAGACTCATTATATCATGTAAATTCTAACATCTATCTCCTAAACGGCATTATGTCTAGATAGGATTCTCAATCAAACTGAGTTCAGAACCCTAGCTCTCAAGGGTCGCTCGGTATAGGTGTAGTCAAGGCGCGAGCCTCATCATAGGGAAGAATAGGCGACATTGACATGATGAGTTTGACCACATGAACATAAAACACAATGAAAAATCTTATAACAACGGGAAATAGAGACTCCCTGGGACTATGAACTAGGAAAACCGTTCCAGCTTGATATTCGGTCAGGTAAAAAACCTAGGTACTATCATTACTCGCCAGCCCCCCTAGATCTGACCCCCTGGCTTCATCCAAGCCATTCAAGTAACCGCAGTTGCTGTATTCTCTCACTAGATAAATAGTTAAACGATGTTGCATATGGGGAAATGTTTCTGTTGAGCTTACGTTGTTACCAATACCGTCCGCACCACGGCATTGCGTAATGTCGCTGCAGCCCCGGTGATAGGGGTTGGCTTCAGCACCAGGATGGCAGTTCGCGGACGCTGGACCGGTGATTGAGCAAGGGGTATTGTCGTGCTTTAGGGCACCATATGAGATCTCACCGCCCTGGTCGGCTACAGGAGCTGCAGTGACGAGACTGATGAGGGATAATGTGATGATAGAGAACTTCATGTTGGTTGAGAAGAGTTGATAGATGAAGGAGTGTTGTATACTTGCGAGATAAAGAGGCTGTTGAATGAAAGAAAGAAGAATGGTTTTTGAACAAGTTGTCAAGAGATGAATGGCGGATATATATACTGTAAAGTCTACTCGTAATTAAAAGAAAGCACCGGCAGATGAAAGACCTTGGTCCATCTATACGAGGCCTTATAAACCTTGATGCTTGAAAGTTCTGGCTAAGAGCATCGCGAGATTCAGATAGACACTACGCTCGTAGTACAATTTTGACCAGACCCCAGATAGGTTGGAATTTTTAGCTCGATTGGGCTAATCAATGTACGGCCTGTTAGGGTCCCCTTTCATATACCACGTTGAGAAGATGAGAAGGGACTTGGAAATAGGGGACTCCAAGTCCAGAGACAACTGCTTTCTTAGTATGTTTACTATATCTATCCGTTCAAATGTGTTGCATCTTCTATCGCCGCTTCACATAGTACGTCGTCGAATGCCGTTTAGACTAGAAGTCTACTAGGTTTCTTTGATGAAAATGAGTATATGGGACAGTTTCCTGTGAAAGCCTAGTGTCCTACAAAGTGGAGGATTCCTTTGTTCTCACCCCAATGAGGCTCTATTCACTTACACCCAATGTTGCATAATCGGCCCGTTATTTTAGTCGTTTGACTACGATGACCCTTGGTAACTGATCTTATTGGCGGCCGTGGCTGTTGATATATGGAAACTTTCACCAAGCCTCGTTCTGGACCCCTGCAAGGTCTCGAACATCTCCTAACTGGGAACCCGGGAGGAAGCAAAACACTGGGGTCCCGCGGGACCTTTGTAAAGTCAACGACTAGGAACAGGTCTGGGGAATACTCTCCGCCCTATGAAGCCCAACTGCCGAGAAACGCTCGGATGGGGGCTATATTACAAGCTCACCCGGGATTCCGGGAAGTCCATTGAATATCGTGCAGACTCCCAGGTCCACAAATCGATGATGTGCGCCCAGGACTGAAGTTTGTTGAGCAAGAATAAATCAGCAATATTTCTTACACAAGCACAACTGAAGATAGTTTTGACTGGGACCAGGTAACAACAGCTAATGACTAAGGGTCTTGTGGCGTGATGGCAGGTCACTAGCTAGTGAAGCCTTACGGGCCGAAGTGAAACCACCTCGAGGTGACATGTGCCATCAGCCACAAATATGCATAACGAAGAAGCATCAAGTACGGAACTCGGCACAGTGGCATACCCGAGGTCTTGGGACCCTGGACGTGAGCCTCTCACCTCATAAGAGAGGATAATATTTGTGCGGCTAGTCCCGGGAGAATTACCCATTTGAGGCTACGGCGCTTTGTCATTTTAGCGCCGCTGATCCCCTACCAATTTCACTAAAATGATTGACACGATAGAGATTGACGATGAACCTAGTCGAGCTCTTTGACTCCCGACACTCTGGGTGTGAAAAAGTAAGGGCACAGGTTGAGCTTCAGACAACAAACTTGGATCAGGCATCAGCAAGAAGACCTAAAATACTAATTATTGAAGGATTGGAGGATTTGGTCTATCATCCTGAAATGTCACTTGTCATCATAATAACTAGGCCAACAAGACACCAACCAACAGCAACATGAAACCACGCCATTTTTCGAGGCAAGGCGCACAATTAAGCTTCAGCTCCCAAGCGAGCTCAACTCTAATTATTCCATTTGCACCATCCAAACCGTGGCTTGGGCTTCGAGGATTCGTAGTACGGCTGACCTATGGGGTTACCGAGCGGGATGCAGGGGTTGATTTCGGAGGTCCGTCCGCTCATCCGACAGACTACAACCAGAACAGCTTCGTGCAGAAAACGGTCTCGTTTAGGGGGTATTAGCCACGTCACCGTCAGCTGAAACGACTACGGTAAGGGCTTCGGTAAGGGGCGGATCATAGCCAAACCCTACGATTGGGTGGCTTATGAAGACCCCAAAGATGGGTCTTTACCTTCTACTGTCTATACGAGGCACCAGGGTTTATCGGAAACCGGCTACAGCGGACGGCTTCCTGAGACTTGTTGGCTTGGCCTCTCATGGCTGGCGTCGCCCCAATGTCTGAAAGTAATATGTACAGGAAAATCCGAATCTTGGTACTGCGTCTGAGCGTTCATAGCGGGCTTTTGGTGAGCTAAATGGAAGACGCTTGGGAGATTTGCGATCTAACAGGCGCCACAAAGCACGTTGGAGATACATTGGACAGCCGAGGGTGATGGTCCTTCCACTCAGCCATGCAGGATCACTCGGTCGCAAAATGTACTCCGCAATAACAGGTTATTAAATTCAGAGCTCGGCAGTTGGCTTACAACAAAAGTTCCACTCAGTAAGTATTACAGTTAAAGTGAGCAGCTAAAGGCCTAAAAGCCGTTTACCAGTCATAAGCCGCTCAGTTGCAGATTACCTACGACATGGATGCAGCATCAGGAGGAAGGAAAGCATCCAAAGACCGGGTAACCCTTGATACAGGAAGGGGTTCGAAGAGTAAGTGTTGCTTCCGTTGGGGGGTATGCTCGCTGCTACTTTGGATAAGAGTTTGCTTCAAATGATAATGCCACAAGCGCCCTGGTCGATAGCAATGTTTCCTCACGCAGCATCCTAGAAGCAGTCTTGGGCAATGTTACTTTACAATATCACTCAAATTTGATCGTTAGGGGGTCTTCTAAGTTCTGTCTGCTGATTTAAGCTCTCAGCCACAAGTCTCAACTGCAACACAGACGCTGTCTCTTGGACGGCACATCATCGGTATGTCTATTTATCCACGGGCTCGGGAACATTGAGATCTAGAACATTCAGTTTCCTCCACCTGATTTTCACCCCTAATGAGATGTATAGGGGGTCTAATTTTATTCTCCACTGATTCATTCATCTGCACTGAGTTCAAAAAGCGGTGACTTGCCTGTCGATACAAGAGATACGGAAACTTACTTGGTTCTATGAAATGTCCTCAACTATAAAAGCTTACTTTACTAAAGACTAAAGCCACTAAACCTCAAATCGTGAGATGGAAGCGCATGGCCACATATTGAAGTAATGGAAGGCATCGTTGCTTGTTCATAGAGGGTATAGACCAATTTGAGACCTTCGCTTGTAGCTAAACATGTTTTACTACAATGAGTTCTCAGACCTAACTTATCTTTTGTTTCCTCGTCAACCGTTCAAAAGACAGCTAAGCCCTGAGATCTATAATATCTGGGTCATGATAGGCGATCGTGACTATATTGCTGGCAAGTGTTAATAGTGTGAACATCTGCAATCGACTTTAAACTCAAGAGATGTCTACTAGGCAACCTAGGTTAATATAGATAATACTGTCATAGTCTGATTGAGCTTCATTACAGCAATGGAACTTAAGTGCTTATATGATAATGAATTGAAGTCTCCAATGTGTAAAGAGTTGGGGACTATGCAGTTCGTGCTTGTCATGAATATAGGTATCATCCTGAAGCTAACGTTTTAACCACATCACGTGCTATTTCCTTCCCGGTCTGGTGGTCTAGTGGTATCTCGCTTAGGGAAAACCCTACAGCTCTTGCGAGAGGTCCCGGGTTCAATCCCCGGCCAGACCCTTTCTTTTGCCATTCTCATGTTCTACCACTCTGAGACATCCTTCTTTTTGCATTTGTAGACTTTTTCAATGCTTTTACAAAGTTCCATCACAATAGGATAGACTGATGAAATAGAACCTCTATTTACAACCTCGCTTAGATGGTCATGAAGTTTAGTGTAACCATGCAAAGTCATGCCAATCCTCCCTTTTTAGGCTCTCACTGTGCTTTCCAGTACTTGCTAATACCACCGTCCTTTCCAGTGAATGGATCAGCGGCAGGATTCTTGACGCCCCATACTGCTTCAAAGTCGTCTGCACTATCACCTCCCTCATCCCATGTCCATGAAAACCCCCTCGGATAAGCCCCCATCATACAGAATCCCTCCAGCGGCACCTCTGCAACAGCAATCCTCAGGTTTTCGGCAGCAATACCACGAGCGTCTCCGGTCATACAGCCAAAAGATGTCGTGTTAGCCAATGGATCGTATGATTTGTGTGCAACACCTGCTGGGATGACAAAAAGATCTCCCACGTTGACCTCGAGCTCCAGTCCGCCGTCTTCATAGGCTGTTCCAGAAGTATGCTCTTGTGGATCATCGCTTAAGTCTGCAACACCCCAGCGGATGCGGCCAGGGCCAGAGACAACTACCATAACTTCATGGGACTGGGAATGATAATGGGATCGCTGATGTTGACCATATCTAACGACCCATTGTACGTCCCACTCATTGCCGCAAAACGTATCGAATGCTTTGGTACGATCGACTTGACCATCTTTGGCAAAAGCGTTCTTGTAATGGAGTAGTGGTTTGGGTGAATTAGGGATCAGCTTGGTTGGCTTCAAGTGGTACAGAATTGGTTCTGGCAAAGTCTCCATGTTGACTGTGAAATGGTAGTACGCTCCAGGTCTCTGTACGATGTAATTGGAGTAGAGGAATAGAATTGAAGGCCAATGGGACGAAAGTCGTAGCTTGTCGGTCAATGACTCAACAATACGATTGCGTGGGATGACGGTTACACAATGCTCCTTTCTTATCCACCACTACTTATATCTTCCGGATGGCAAATGGGGAGGGGGTCTATTCCACAACTCTCAGATAGATATCGCTTTGTTTTGCGTGTCAGATACTCACAAGGCTAACGGTTAGCCATTCCGAGAATTGCGGGGAGACAGCGCTCGGAGTTGCTAACCGCTGATAATCGGGAACCTTAACCGTGATATCTTTAACCTAATGAAGGACAGAATATGCGACATTTGCGTCTAGAACCGCGGGGTAATGCATTAGGCTTATCTTCTTTCGTATCTGCCGGTGATTTTGTGGCATGAATGCTATGATAACGAGCAGCGAGACACCAACGCACGGAGGGCCCTTGACTCGGTAACTGGGGCCTTGTGTTGCTTCGCCATGATTTGGCCCCGTGATAAAAGCAAACTGTCTTGAAAGATAAGCTCTGCTCACCCATATAAACTGTCAAACCGCAGGTCTTGTCCTTGGACCAAATTTGCATCATACCTGACCTATATCCACGCAACTCACGATGCCTAACGCTCTTGGTGACAGTGGCGGCAAATTGCCGAGTTTCCTTTCCAACGGCAACTTTGCCAGCAATGCTTCATTTTCAACCAAAGAAGGACACCATAACAGTTGTGGGAAAGAAACGTCACAGCCAGCGGTTAAGGAAGTTCCAAAACCCTGGGTCTCGCAGCGATGTACAGATCAGGCTCGCCCACTCAAGGTCATATACATTGGTGCCGGAATCTCTGGCATCTGCGGTGCCATTGAGTTCCGAAAGCAAGTCCCTAACCTGGAGCTTGCCATCTATGAGAAGAACCCTGAGCTCGGCGGGACATGGTATGAGAATAGGTAAGTCCGAACAACTTGAATGGCCGAAGACTAAATCTGACATGATCGTCTCTAGGTATCCTGGCTGTGCCTGTGGTGAGCATCTACTATCAAGCGCTTATGTGTAATATTGTATTGACGAATTTTAGATGTCCCCGCACACGCATACCAGTTGGCCTCCGAGTCTTCCCCGCGATGGACGTCCTTCTTTGCCTCTGCGCCTGAGATCCTCCAGTACTGGAAAGATGTTGCCACTAAATACGACATCAGGAAGCACATGAGGTTCCAGCAGAAGTGCACCGGTGCTCGGTGGAGCGAGACCACCAACAAGTGGTTTGTCCAGCTCAAAGACTTGACGACAGGTCTCGAGTATGAAGACTCCGCCGATGTACTTATTACTGGCGAAGGCGTTTTGAATGAGTGGAGGTGGCCTGATATCAACGGGATCAAGACTTTCCAAGGCCAGCTCCTTCATAGTGCAAACTGGGATGCCAGCGTTGATCTCAAGGTAAGACGTCGCGCTCAAGTAGACTTTGAAAAGCCCTCAACTGACCATAAACCATCGAACAGGACAGGTCGGTCGCTGTTATTGGAAACGGCAGTAGTGGACTCCAGATTGTTCCCGCAATACTACCTGATGTCAAGCACATGGATCACTACATACGCGGCAAATCCTGGATCGTTGGCCTCTTCGGAGATCCAGAGACCAGACAGCGTATCAAAGAAGCAGGCGGCAACTTCCAGTATTCCCCAGACGAGATTCAAAACTGGGAGACAGATCGGGAGGCATATTTGAAGTACAGGCGCTCCATCGAGCACAACATCAACAAGAACTTCGGTGTTCTCTTGAGCGGTACCTCAGAACAGACTACTCTTCGGCTTCTAGCTCAGGAGTCCATGACCCAAAGACTCAAGGAGAGACCTGACATCTATGAGCACCTTCAACCTGACTTCTCGCCTTATTGCAAACGCATGTCACCCGGACCAGGATACCTTGAGGCCCTGGCATCTCCAAAGGTTGACACCATCACCTCTGGCATCACCAAGATTGACGAGACGGGAATATTCACTGCGGATGGTCAACATCATCCAGTTGATGTAATTATCTGTGCGACCGGCTTCCAAACCTCACCCGCGAGCCGAAGCTTTCCCATTTATGGTGTTGGTGGAGTAAACCTACGAGAGCGCTTCCAAAAACGCCCAGAAACATATCTGAGCGTCTGCACAGATGGCTTCCCTAATTTCTTCCAATCAATGGGCCCCAATTCGATGCCCGGTGTAGGCAGTCTCCTACTCGTGATCGAGAAGACAAATACCTACATCGCCAAGATCCTAGCTCGAATGGCATATGACAACATCGCGCGCATTGAACCAAAACCGAATATGGTTCAGGCATTCACTGACTACTGTGATAACTTCTTTAAACAAACTGTCTTCGCAGAGGAGTGCAATTCTTGGTACAAGACCTATGAGACTGGTGCTTCGCGTGAGGAGCAGAAGCGCGGACGGGTCACGGCACTGTGGCCGGGCAGCAGTTTACACTGCGTGCGGACTTTGAGTCGTCCTCGTTGGGAAGATTTTGAGTACAAGTATTGTGATGATAATGAGTTTGGGTGGTTTGGAAATGGATGGACGCTGGCGGAGAGATTTGTTACCGATGAGTTGGAGTCCTTGACATGGTATCTGAATGACACCAATGTCTTGGAGAAGATAGTGATATAATATATTTAGACGGGAGATATGGTAATTATTAAAGGTTTTAGCACTATTAAGAAGTGAAGGTCTTAGAGAAGCCTAATTAATCGCCGGCTTCGTGCCCAAGCATACTGCCATGAATAGATGCCGGGCAGCATGATCATGACACCGAAGTAGCAAGGACCAATGCCAGTGGTGGAAAGCTGAGATGATGTAGCCTGCAACAGCAAGCAATAGACAAGCTGGTGGGCCAGAAACGCTCTTGAACCCGGTCGGCGTTCCATGCGACAACCGCACAGACGATGCAGGCCAGTAGGTATGGAGGTGCAATAAGTAAGAGGGTAGTGATTCTGTCTTTGCCCATGCTCTTCACAATTGTAAGGAAGAAGCTGTTGATGGCGATGGCACTAGCGGCTCCGTAGCAGACAACAATCAAGATCCAGTTCTTAGGGTCCTGGATCTTGTTTAATGTTAAGCCTGGGGTCAGGTCTGGTCTGTCTCCAAGTCACTTATTGTGGATTGGTGAGGAGTGGACGGCAGAGTTCGGCTGCATAAGCACGTCAGCTGACCAAACTTTGTTACCAATGGAAACGTGCAAAGGTCAAGCGACAATTGAGTTCATACCGTCCGTGGGCTAGGCGAATTGCACTTCTGGGTGTCAATATGTCCTGTTGCTTGACCTAGACCTAGACCTGGCATGCGCACGTACATCAAGATGCGTGGACGCGCACAGAGGCTGCTTTCAGATTATGCCCACTAACTAGATCAAAGTTGCATGCATCTGGTTATGATCTGCTCTTGTCCTGCGTCATTATCTACAGGTCATAATCCAGTGAGTGATCCTTGGGACTCTCGGCCGCTAATGCAGTGGGAGCTGACCTGCTTGTAGGTGACAAACAGATCAATCATGAGAACGTCAAATTCATTTTCGGCCGCTAATGTGCTCCAGCCGGTGCTCTCCTCTCCACCGAGCCAAGTCTCCAATTCCTCCAAGCTCTGTCTGATGTCCAACGATGCTGTGCAGCCCAGTACTTCAGTGGTAAAGAGAAATCTTTAAGCATCGAAGCCTTGAGCCACTTACTCAAAGAATTAAATGAGACTCACGCGAAACCCAGACTATTGTGATGTAGCAATGGGAGCACCTGTCGCGATGTCTAGGTGGCACGCCTGAATCGCGTAAAGCCTTGTCCTGCAATCGATGCATCCACTAAAAGTCCTGCCGTTTTAAGCCTCTTAGGGCCAATGGCTTGGGTCCAGCCCCCAATTCCCCGAGCACTTGATGGGGGCGTTTCCTTCCACAGCTTCATAGCCAGGGTATATGCATAGAGAAATACCTATCGCAACGGTCACTAGCGAGTAGAGCTTGTATATAGAACCTGTTTGTAATTCATGGGCAGATTCAAGGGTCAAAGCACAGTAGCATGCACAGTTTGTCATTCTCAGAAGCTGAAGTGCGACGGCGGTAAGCACGCTGCTCATTGTCATGTTTAACAACTGTACTGACAGAATGAGCTCATCCATGCGGACGCTGCGCTCGTCGCCAGCGAGACAGCTATACCCTGTGAATACTACATACGTGACCGTACCAGAAGCCTATCTACTTGAGTGAACAGCTGTAGTCTCTCGATCATCGTCATCCTTAACCCCCGGCTTCTCAGATGATGTAACTGAGTACTCGGGACAATCTCAGAGCCCTTCGGATCCGGGTACCTCGAGTAGCAGCAGAGTCGCAGCTCGGGCCGTTATATCAGATGACAGCATCGAATCAAGGTTAAATGCAACAATGCGCCAGCGAATTGAGGTACTAGCCAAGGAAGGTCACGATGCAGCAAGGAACAACTGCAAGATACTAATAGACCTCTTTAACCGCGGTAAGCATGGTAAGAATTTTAGCAAGCCTTGATTTAGTATTGATTCAGTCACAATACAAATGCTAACTTTTCAATCAGTGCGGTTCGGTTATTGGGACTCAGTGCACGCTTTCAGTAGCCTCTCTATCATCTCTATTGCAAAGGCTGTCGCTCCCGAGCTTGCCGAAACCTCTGAGCTTAATGACAAGCATCTCCATACTCAATGCCGCCTCAATGGCTGAAGCGGGTAATCCGGCTGCCAGAGATCACAACGCCTTACTGGCCGACTTAGACAGCATTGTTCAAATGCTCACAACCAATGAAGATGCTGGACCGATTGAAAGACCAACCGAATTTGAGGTTCCATCATTAGAGTTCTGCCAAAGCTTATGGTCTGACGTTGATTGAGTGAAATTTTCAAACAATTGCTCTCAGTGGGCATAAAGATGAGAGAAGCAATTGACGCGTCACTCTACATTTCTGGTGTTGAAAAAGGTGTGGTTGTACATGTTGAATGACGCTGTTGAGAGTTTCACAACAGAACATTTTCTCTGGCAAGCTCGGCTAAGTTAATATAGACAATCTATAAGATAAAGCCGATATTACCCTTTCCGCATGCTTATGTTCTGACAAGCCACGTGGCTGACAAGTAACCTCAAAATGCAACTGTGAGTCGAGATAGCTTGCGGACGATAATGACATGGCCTGGCCTCGGGAAGAAGGGCTCCGGTGCCTAACGGAGGATACCATAATAAACTCACTAAAGAGGTTCCTAGACTCAGACCAATCCTTTTGTCACTTGGGGTTGAGATCTAAGCCATTGTCTCCCCGAGCTTGATACGGCCTCAGATTTCCAGGCCGAGACCCGGCTATTGCCAGATCTGACGCTATGCCTGACGAGTGTCGAGTGGCAAATCGCTCGATTTGCCCCGCAGCCCAGCACACCGGTCAACCGGTAATTTTCGACGGTGTACGGCGCCCAGAAATGCACATACGTTGTCTCTGTGCCAAAAGGAGGGGGGACGTGACAACAACGCTAATGGAGGGGTAGGAAATGTTCCCGGAAATGCTGATTATCGGCTCAGTAGGGATCTGCCACGTCGGAAATCCGTTGAGTGCGGATCCCTGGTTGTACTGTATCATGACACTGCATATATCACGCTGGCGAAATTCTCGTTCCTTTCTTCTTCTTCGGCCGCTAATGCGAGCTTTTTCAGCATCGGCTGAGATGGTTTAGCGGCCGAAGCATGGGAGGGAAGAGACCTAGTTGGTCAGCCGTCCGTATGTCAGACAGAAGGCTATATGCAAAGTACCCACGACTGCATCCTCTTGTAGGGCAGCCATGGGTTTTTGAGGTACCATCGACTTTGGGTTCTGTTCTCACCGGCTCATCCCGCTGAAAGCCTCACCCCGTGGACTGGAGAGAAAACCGGGTTATGTCAACAGCCTTGGGGGCCTCATTAGCGATACCACTCATTTCTATATAGATAGTCAGCACCCTCAGCAACAGACTTTTCGAATCTCACGAGAGAGGAGAACAAGCCAGCACAAACACCATACTAGCAGCATCCTCATCACTTGAAACAATCTTAAAGACTGTCAGCCCAGCAGCCGACACGATGACGGTCACTCAAATCATCTCGACCGTAAGCCGCTTATCTCTGCCCAACGCAACCACCTTCACGTGCTTACATTGGTCAGGTTGTTCCCAGCGAGCCCAAGCCAACCAACGGCTTACTCGTCAAAGGAGCCGTCGGTCACAAAGTCACTGTCACCATCGAGGCAAATCGTCTCGAAAAAGACAGTCTCGGTCAGCTTGAACTCCCAGGCGATGTCCTCTACGGCATCAACACATTTCGCGCCCTCGAAAACTTCCCTCTCTCGGGACGACCCATCGCCACCTGGCCAGACTTCATCTACGCATTTGCTGTAATCAAGCAAGCAGCAGCCCGTGCTAATTATGAAGTCGGTACCATGACATCTGAGCAGGCCAACGCTATTTCCGAGGCATGCGAAGAGGTCAAAACTGGAGTCCATGACAAGCATTTCGCAGTTGACATGATGGAGGGATCTGGCGGTACTTCTACCAACATGAATGTCAATGAAGTCATCGCCAACATCGTTGCCAAGAACTCAGGACGAGCTCTTTCCGATTACACGTTTGTTCATCCCAACGATCACGTCAACATGGGGCAATCTACGAATGATGCTGTACCCTCAGCTATGAAGCTTGCTGTGTATCGCGCCATAGAGGGTGCTTTGGATGCTCTCCAAGGGCTTGCGGATGCATTTGCTGTGAAGCGCCAGGAATACTCTACGCTTCTCCGTCTTGGAAGGACTTGTCTCCAGGATGCTCAGCCTATGACTTACGGCCAGGCTCTTGGTGCTCATGAGGTGGTCATCCGAAGACACCGACAACACCTCAGCACGATCCGTGATTCATTTCTTGTGCTCCCAATGGGCGGCACTGCTATTGGCACTGGGTTCGGATCTAAGTCTGGATACAAAGCAGCAGTCTTCAAGCACCTTTCCTCGTCGCTGGGAGTTGCAGTGCAGCCATGTAGCGACGCGTTTGATGGCATGCAGAACATGGACACTTGTGCACGCCTCTCAGCCGAGCTGCGCAACACTGCCAATAGCTTGTGGAAGATTGCAAACGACATGATTCTGCTCTCTTCAGGTCCTAATGGCGGTATTGCTGAGATTACTCTCCCGCCCGTCCAGGCTGGCTCTTCCATCATGCCCGGCAAGGTCAATCCTGTCATTCCTATTGCGGTTTGTCAAGTAGCGTTGGCCATCACTGGGAATGACGCCGCTGTTTCCATGGCATGTCAACAGGGAATGTTGGAAATCAATCACTATGAGCTTTTGGTTTGCGACCGACTGTTCGACAGCATACAGCTTCTCAAGAGCGTTTCCAAGACATTCGCCAAGCGATGCGTCGAGGGCCTTATCGCAAACAAGGAGACGTCCGAGAAGCATCTCCTTGACGCGAGTGCACTTGCAACAGCTCTTGTCCCGAGCCTTGGCTATGCCAAAGTGTCAAGCATCGTGAGATCGGCTCTGGCTGAAGAGCGCCCGTTTCTGGATGTTGTGGTAGAGCGGGGTTTGTTGAGGCAGGATGATGTTTTGGGTGTTCTGGAGCGCTCGGTTTTCATTGAGTAATTATGACGTCGGTGTTAGATTTTTGTTCGCCAAGCAATGATAGAACTACAACAATGAACGTATTTTCCTATTCAAGAAAGCCGAGATTGCATATCGTGGTACCCGTGATAACTATGGAGTGTCGTATGTACCTGTTTACTCTAGGTCTACTTTGTATGTGTTGTCGTCACGTATTATCGATAAGAGATTACGCTTTAACAAAAGGGGAAAAGGTTGACGTCAAAATAATCATCGTCTACTCTGGATCTGGTTAGACTTAAGCCCCTTTTTCCACGAATTAAATATGTTATTCGAACTTCCAGACCCACCATCATCTGTCGTTCAAACCCACACTAAAATGTCATACAGACTCTAGCATTTACTACAATATGAATTCAATCACATCTAGAAACTGCATTTATAAGAACTTCAATATATACCAAAATAAATAATTAGTATATATATACATACATGTATATATATATATCAAGCTCTATACCTGAGCTCTATTGATTGTGATGGTAATTGCTTGCTTGATTTTCTTTACCTTCAGGGTAGCTGACAGCCTGCCAACCAATCGCGTCCCATGATGTGGATAACTCAGTCTCTGCGGTCTTTCGGGGCTCCGAGAAACCGAGCCTTTGCCCGAAAGAGACACATGCTATCATCAAGGATGAGGTTTGGCCTTGTAGGCTAATATCCATGAGTCTTTGACAAATCCGCGTGTTGCAAAATTTGCCAGATATTTGACAAGTCAATTGAGCCTAATGACAACGATGAACTTGGATACAAACGAAAGTGATGGAGAAGATAACGCCGTCTCGGGGACGCGTCGAGTTCCCGAGCATAAACTCTCTTTAAGCTGAGACCCATCCGATGCTGTGCTGTAATTTTGGATGGCAACTAACAATTCGACTTAATACTGCCGGTATGACCTATGTAGACAAAGTAAGGCAGGCGAACGCGTACATCTCAGTAGCGCCTTCACTGACCCGTCGTAGATCAAATGTGACCGTGGAAATCCTTGTGGACCATGTCAACGAAAGAATATTCGTTGTTCGTTCCCCACTGGCTTCAAGTCACGAGCAAAACGTCAGCAGGTCCTAGTGTCTGATGGCTAGTGAGTAGTAGTGAGAGAATACCCAAGCAAACAAGCTTACATGAGATGCACTTAATCCAAATTGGATGCCATTTCGCAAAAGCTTGATCGCATAAGCCTCGCTATCGACAATATCACTTCTGCCCCTCAGCAGTTGCAAGGAGGCTCGTCAGCTGCTCACACTGCTATCAGTTCACAGCTTACCCCAATATCCCATGCGAGTTCCCCGTCGTGTAATGCCGGAACAGGCCCGGAGAAAGGCTCAGAGTTCGAAGGCGATGTCACTTTGACGATGCAGGCTACATTTGTGACAGATTTCTTGCAATAATTCGTTGACAGCAATCAGCCATCGCAAACGCTTCGGGAAATAAAGAGTCACTTAGACGCACTGCGGAAGATCTTGGCGGGCAAGGAAGTTGCGGCTGACGAGACGCGTCTTGTTGATACGCAACGAATATTGTCACCCCAAGAACATGGAGGGTTTAGTCCAATCATCCTACCATCTCGAGAACTGCCGGATTTCTATGTCCTGGAATAGTCTTGCTGCAGCAGTACAGATGTGCCAGAAACTAGGTTTCACCCGGGAACATCTCCCAAAGCCAGAGTCGAGAGGGGCAAAGCAACGACGGGCTAAACTGATCTTCTACATCCATCTTTGCGACAAGATGCTCACTTTGAGACTGAGTCGGCCAGTCTTGATCCGAGATGGAGAAATCACTATTAACTTTGAGGCTTTAGAAGCGGATAGGGGAGACGAACCTACTCCGATCATTGCGAAATGGGCACGGTTTTGCAGCCTTCAAGGAAGAATCTATGATATACTCTATAGTCCGGGGTCATTGCTCCAGCCGGATATTCAGAGAGAGACGAATGCGAGGAGACTTGCGGGTGAGATGGAGCAGTCGTTCCAAACAAAGAGTCTGGCAGAAGTAAGTCCGAGACCCATACAAGAATGGGCGATGGTTCTCTAATACATTCGCAGGAACACTTATTTGAGTCGATTGGGGTGAGCATCGGCGAAAAACAGAGCGAGGTCTTCCGCAGGACCGATAAGGTAGCATACTATTCTATCCGCTGTCTGGTGTTCAGAGCAGTAAAGCCTGCGTCTTTGACATCCTCAGCGTTTTGCGACGAATGCCTAGAACCAGCAAAGAATGGCCTTGAGCAACACGGGATTTGTTTGTCAATGCTCAAGAATGTTGAAGCCATCGTATTTGAGTTTTACATGCATTGGTAAGAGCTCCAACGCAGTCAATAGTACTTAAACTGACCAAGAACTCGGGGCCTCATGGCGGTATCTCTCGTGCCATTCATGGTTTTGTTTTGCCATGCTATCGAGACTTGTGACCCGACTCACTTGGAGCCGCTTGCAGCCGTGGTTGAAACAGTCGACATGATCCCCCCAGATCTTCCAAATATATACAGAAAGCAGCTGCATCTGTTCAAGCTTATGTATGAGGTCGCGTGCAAATATGTGGGCTCGAGGCCCAATAACCCCTCAGTCCAGGTGTCAGGGCGCATACCTGATACACCATTTGAGATGTTGTTTTTCGAGGCGGGAGTTCTTGTACCCAGCCACCTGAACCTGCAGGCAAATGTGCAGGGCTTTAACGATGGAACACAGCTGGCAAATGAGATTAATTACGGGGGCTTGTCAACAGGACAAGCGGGGAATATGGTGGAGGGTAGCTTTGACCATAACATGGAGCTGGGGAACTGGTTTGAGCAGAACCAAGAGATATTTATGATGCTGGATAACAACCAATCATAGTTGTGGATCTTTATAGACAATAGAAGACTGCTATCATAGCAGAAGACATTAGAGATAATTGGCAGAGGTTGTGGTTTCTACGGATGTCACTTGTCTTTGTCATTGATACATTATGTTCCGACGTGCCTCGGGGTTACGGAGATGAGGTCAAAGGTTAGCCACTTATTACGATAGGATTATAAGATTTTAGCAAAAACTCAGAAGGTATAGTCATAGTTTCATAACATATTTATTAGACTTAGGTCAAGATTGAACGCGTTTGAATGTAAGGATAAATTAGTAATTTTAGTGTCAAATAGTGAGAATAACTTAGGTATATTTGGGATAATTGAGAATAGGTCAAGTTGGCCCGTTATTCAGATCTTTTGCGGCCTGGTACAAGCAAGCAGATGTAACTCTTCACCATATGACCAGCGGAAGACATGGAGATACTCGAGGCATTACTGCCAAACAAATTTAGCATACCCATCCACCATCAACATTGTATACCGCGCCAGTCACAAATGATGCCTCATCGCTGAGTAAAAACGCGATAACTCGAGCAACCTCGATTGGATCAGCTCTTCTCTTTTGCACAGTCCCCGAAAGACTGCGCTTGATGTGTTCTTCATCATCGTGCTCGTTCATAGCTGTACTCACGGATCCTAAACACAGTCAGCCAGTACTGAGAGATGAAAACCATGAAACCATACCAGGCGAGACGCAGTTAACTCGGATGTGAGCATTCTCTTTCGCAGCTGTACGCGAAAGGCCGATGACAGCTGCCTTGCTTGCGCAGTATGCGACATGCCCCGGAGCACCGAATTGGCCAAACACGCTGGCGGCTGAGACCTGAGGAGCAATCAGAAATTGTCCAAAACGTTGATCTTCAAGCTTACAATGCTAGCACCGGCGGACATGGCCCTGAGCTCTGCACGTAGGCAGTTGAACACTCCGCGGGTATTGACTCCGAACATCTTATCCCAGACCTCATCGCTGTACTTAGTGAGAGGTACCGGCTCAGCAATGATACCAGCCATGTTAACAGCGCCATGGAGCCCGCCGAAAATGTCAAGGGTCGTTTTGATCCAAGAGTCTACTGAGTCACTTTTGCTGACGTCTACCACTTGATAGATATGCTTGTCGCCCTGCAACGAGCTTTTGGCCTTCTTCAGTGCTTCTTCGTTGATATCGGCAAGGGAAATTATAGCTCCTCTCTCAGCAAGGAGCTTTGCGGTAGCCAGACCCATACCGGAGCCAGCGCCAGTCACAGCGATCTGAAGTGTTACTCCTGCCCAATATTGCACAATGAAAGAGGACTTACCACTTTTCCTTCAAAATATGCCATTTCAGAACTTGGTACTATAGATAATGAAGTTTCTTCTACATGAAAAAATTGTTGGAGGAGGCTTTGGGAGAGTTTAAGTCCATAGCAGCCCAGCCATAACCGACATGTCTGTGTGACGTAGATCAATTGAAGGCCATTGGCAATGAGTCTACCCCGCACGGCAAGACGATAAGCTGTTCTGGAAGTGGAAAGTCATCCCAAGTGGCCGAATGCTACGAAGTGCTCATTCTATTACTACACCGACGCATGGACTGTTGGCCAGCCATCAACAAAGCAAGTGAGGACGCGTCACATAACCACATTTACATGTATGCATGGCGAAACTTGCCGGTTCATATTGGCGCTATTTGTATGGTGTCCTTTCGCTATTCATCCAAACCCATTTTGTCTATCGGTGCCGTCCCTCCCGATCCATATCTGCTCAATACGTTCTTTCGTTTCCGTAAATATCCTCAGCCCGCTTCGCTCTGCAGCGCATTCAAACCATTGTACAAAAGACGCCCGTATATTATTATCATCAGTTTCACAAGCTGCAACAAAAGCAGGCCATATCAGTCTCAAAGACCCGTATCCCATTCCAGCATCCGATACATCAAACTCAAGCAGTCGGTCGCGCACACCAAGAACATGTTTTTGAAGCATGCTTGGGTCCAGATCATATATTCTACGATAGAAGTACACAGAAAGTGCGTGCTGCATGGTATCAGCCAAGCTGTTCAGCAGATTGACAGACTGTTGGTGTTCTGGATCAACAGGCGCTTCGACCATCCATATTGACTGGCGAAGCATATGAAGCTGCTTGATCCATCGCTCAACTGCTTTTGCTCGAGCCATGAACTCTTTCAATGTAAGTCCAGAGTTAATCAGTTCATCTTGGTTCTGCTCTTTCTCTCGCGCAAGCCGGATGACCAGCGAAAGCATAAAGAGATGGAGCTCTGGCACGCCAAAGATTTCAGGATAGAGCGTAGCCGACCATATTCCTGGATGTTGAAGATGAAGATCATTTTCTCCCTCTTCCTGACCTTTGACCTTGTGCATCTCCTGGTCTAGGTTACTCCACGTGGTAAGACGGAAAGACAAACTGTCTTGACTATAAGCACTGGCACCGCTTGCTTCTATCGCTTCGCGGACGCGGTTCCGATGATCCAAGTTCAGTGTATTTTGTGTAAAAGAACTCTCATGAGATAGGCGCTCGAACACGTAGCAGTGATGTAGTAACCTGACTTTACGAGACTTTCGTCGGTTGAGGCCTTTTGTTCGGATGAACTTCTCCGTTTCCAGGAAAAAGTACTCTGCTTCATCTCGATTACCAGAGAGTATGGCAATCTGGACCATCGTCAAGAGAGCCATGAGTATAGACTTGTACTTGGCAGTCTTGGGGATATCGTATGCTGTCTTGAGCATAAGACAAACATGAAAGTGGGCTTTTTGATAATATGACGTGCCTTGGTCTAACCACTTGGTGGAGCCGTGAATGCCACCGAGGCTAAAGGCACTGATAGATAATGTGCCGTAAAACGCACATAGGCTTGCATGGTCCATTTTCTCACCGAGTGTCAAGGCAGCTAAACAGCTTTTGACATGAGGCAGGAAGAGGACGTGCCATGGTGTCTTGCTGTGACGGTACGGAGTCAAACCTCGAAGCACAATAGTCGCGTAATGCTTGACTAACAGTACAGCATCGCGCGGCACGTCCGTGTCGATTTGGGACGAGACTGAGCCTGAGCTAGGCGATAGGTGCGATAGGTAGAGCCTTGGAGACCCAAGCTCAATGGTAGAAGACCGTGCAAATGGTGATGGGGGCTTATTGGCCGACGTTGATTCACCCATCCAAGGTACGGCCGTTTCAATGCCCATGGCCACGGGATCCCACCAGTCCGGGAGATCAAAGTGCCCGGGATCCAGCCAACTACTCACAGGGAAGCTTTCCAACGTCTTCAGCCAGTCTGTGCGAGGGATAAGCGCGTGATCCTGAGCATCTCGAGGAGTCGCTCTAGTAGCAAAGTCGAGTGTTGAGATCACTACTTCCACGTCGTCGTCGAAGTCAGGAAGTAGTAGTTGAT
This sequence comes from Fusarium dlaminii, assembly GCA_013186775.1. Classification (NCBI taxonomy): domain Eukaryota; kingdom Fungi; phylum Ascomycota; class Sordariomycetes; order Hypocreales; family Nectriaceae; genus Fusarium; species Fusarium dlaminii. The sequence goes on along the minus strand of JAAOAL010000047.1, from coordinate 357,219 downwards.
CTTCTTCTTCAACGGTGTGAATCTGTGGAACGTCTATCACGTCCTCGTCTACGTCGTCCAACGTACTCAGAGGGTCTGAAGGCAATTGCTGCGTAATGCGAAAAGCCCCAAAAGGCCCTCTTGAGATTTGTAGGTCTGCAGACGTCTTTTCGCATTCTTCATCGATTTGAGAAAGATTCCAACCCGCCAGTTCCGGTGGGACGTCTTGGGCAATCTGTTCGCTCAAACGCTCTCGTTCTTGTTCTGTCAATAATGGTCTTCGAAATCGAGCGACGCCCGTCGATGAGGGGTCATCAAAGTCGAAGAAGATGTCTTTACTATAGCCTCCGCAATCGAGACCTGAGATATTACACATAGAACATCCGGGACGTCCTTCGTCGCATTTTACACGACGACTGCGACACTGCGAAAGGTCAGCAGGGACGAGGGAATGATCGATTGAGTGATCGAACATACAGTAACGCATCCTCCAAACGAACGAGTCCTCCGTCCTGAGACCCGCTTGGCCTTTGCCGTGGACTTCCCTACAAAAGGAGGCATAATGAAGAGAAGCTGTCTCCTCGACGAGACCTTCTTCTCAGCCGGGAATGCCCACTTGTAAAGGTCCCAAGATGCAGGCGTCGGAACTCCCGTCGTGGTGGAGAAGTGAGATAAGGCTAATCGCTTGCCCGCTTTTCGGGTATCGGTACCAATGACTCTCCTGGGGAAACTTTCCTATCCCAACCAAGCGATGAGCAATCAGCGGAGATGGAAGCCCTCTATTTCGTATCGGCAGTTGACTCCTGCAGGGCGCACTTTGATCCCGTGTCCTTTGGACTATCATGTTGGTAAGGATCTCCCCGCACTTTGCAACGGCTCGTTACTTGATCCAAACTTGTGATTGGGCGAGAATGTTCCACTATCGAAGCCACCATCATAAAAGGAAAGTTATATCTGGTGGCAAGACATGTCGCTTTTCACTGTGTTATAGCACGATAGGAAAGTCGAGCAGACTATCCTGTTCAGGTTATTGGCAGAGAAGAAAATGTGAAGTCAAGTCCGACATGACACGATCGAATCATTGCTCTTGAGATATATAGATGCAGTTCTGACATTGGCACTTTGCGTCAAGTTGAAGCAACAAGACAATTCGATCCACAGTCACTCATCGCAATATTCACACTATCAGCAATGGGTTCCGTACCTCAGTCTACCAGCACTTTCGACGTTCTCATCTTGGGCGCAGGTCTCTCGGGCCTGTGCTCACTCTATCAGCTCAAGAAGCGCTTCCCAGAATGGCGTATCAGAGTTCTTGATGCCGCTCCCGATGTTGGAGGCACTTGGTACTGGAACTCTTACCCCGGATGCCGGTTCGACTCTGAGTCATTATCTTACTGCTTCTCATTCGACAAGGAGCTTCTTGACGAGTGGCATTGGAAAGAGGCCTTTTCTCCCCAGCCAGAGACTCACAAGTACATCACATACTTTGCTGAGAAGCACAATCTCAAGAAGGATGTTCAGTTCAACACGACTGTTACAAAGGCCACATGGAGTGAGGCTGATCACACATGGACCTTTGTAGATCAAGCTGGTAACGAATACGTCTCCACGTTCTTTATCAGCTGCATGGGCTTCCTCTCTGCGCCAACTCTACCCGCAATTGAAGGCATTGAAGACTTCAGCGGCAAACTATTCCACACTTCTCGCTGGCCCAAGGATCTCGATATCAATAGCGACTTTGTGGGCAAGAAGATCGGAGTAATCGGTACCGGCGCGACGGGCATTCAAATCACAACTGCGGTCTCCAAAGTAGATGGCGTTGAATCTCTCAGCGTCTTCCAACGCACAGCCAATTGGTCCGCTCCTCTTCGCAACTCTGAAATCTCCATTGAGCAAATGGCCGAGCACAAGAAGAACTATGACAATATCTTCAAGATTTGTGAAACGAGTTCATCTGGTTTCATGCACCACGGCGACCCTCGAAAGTCTCTTGAGGTCTCGGAAGAGGAACGCCTAGAGCTCTGGGAGAAGCTTTACAACACCCCTGGTTTTGGAAAGTGGCTGGGCGTGTTCTCTGATACGTACACCGATCGCTACGCCAACAGTTTGTACTCCAACTTTATGGCTGAGAAGATCAGGCAACGGGTTAACGACCCTGCGATTGCGGAGAGACTTATTCCCAAAGACCACGGGTTTGGCACTCGCCGAGTCCCTATGGAGAGTGGATATTTTGAAGCTTTTAATAAGTCAAACGTTCACCTTGTTGATCTAAAAAAGACGCCAATTGATCGCGTCACACCATCGGGTATCCTGACCTCCGATGGCAAGGAGCACAAGCTTGACGTTCTGATTTGCGCAACCGGCTTCAATGCCATTACCGGCGCCTTCAGTGCTATTGATTGGCATGGCAAGAATAACAGACCCTTGATCGCAACCAGCGACAGCCCCAAGGGTGACCAAGCAGTCTGGGTTGACCACCGACCCCGAACATTTCTGGGCATTACCGTGCCCTCAATGCCAAACATGTTCATGGTTCTTGGTCCCCATCAGCCCTTTGGCAACGCTACACGCAACATTGAGCATGGTGTGCAAGCTATTTCAGATATGCTGCAGTACTGCAAAGACAACGGCTACACTTCTGTTGAACCCACAGAAGACGCCGTTGAGCAATGGACCGAGCATGTGGTCAAGTGCAGTGAGAGTCAGATTCTCATGAATGAGATTGATAGTTGGATGACAGGCGTGAACAAGAACGTCAAAGGCAAGAATGTTAGAAGTGTTGCACGATACAGCGGAAGCATTGGAGAGTATCGAAGGCGGTGCGCGGAGGTCAAGAAGTCGGGATACAAGGGTCTAGTTTTCGCATAGATAGAGGCCATCAAAATTCGTTTTAGTTGCAAAACAGTTTTCTTTTCCGTGCCATAAATTTAAGGGAGACTTGTGCACCCCGAATACTGCTCAGAACGGGAAATCCATGCAATTGTGTTCATGGGTCAAACAATTGACAACTATGACTTATTAAAACATGTCATGATACTTATAAGCGTATTTATACCAGCATCTATATAACTTCGGATAATTACAGTAACACTACCAGTTTATACTTGAAAAGCTGTCTCAAGCGCATCCTGCAACTCAGTATTTGGATGCCTCTAATCTAGGTAACCTACAATGCTAGTTATGGCTGAAACAGATCAACTTGGTCAGCAGACAAGTCACGCGGTGGTAACCCATCACAAAATCCCAAGTTGCCTCCGTTCAAGTCCACCCTCTGTCACGAAGCTGCCCCCCAATATCATCTGCTCGTCAGATTAAGGCCATCCAGCGAATACGTTATCATGCATTCCCCGCACTCCAAACAGGAAAGTTATATCTGGTGGCTGATCAGTGTGGGGCAAGCCCAAGATAGCGAGAATGCTCCATGTCGAACCAGGAAAGCTTCTCCAACTTAGCTTCGGATATCGGTCCCCGAGTCACGGACCTGTCAACCATGGGACAATTGGGACGCAATAGTTATAGCTGTATAAGAACAGCTCTATATTGTACAGATAGGCATCAATATCAATCATTTCTATCTAAAAAATTTGTCAAATTACCAGCCTCTCATCTCCAATACCTTTATTCTGATGGATGTTCCAGGATACGCTTTGATCACAGGAGGTGCTTCAGGTATCGGCCGAGCATGCGCCAGAGCCTTCGCTCGCGATGGTAGCGCCGGTATTGCACTCATAGATCTCAACCTTGAATCTCTGCAAATCGTCAAGTCCGAGATTGAAAAAGAACAATTGTCACCGAAAAAGGACTTCAAGATTGAGATTTACTCTGCAGACGTCACAGATGAGAACCGAATCAATGAGATTGTTGCAGACGTGGCACAGAAGTATGGTCGCATCGACTATGTTGTCAATGCAGCTGGCATTGCCATGAAGCATCAAGGCGGTGCAGCATTTGCTCATACCGCTGACTGGAATCGTGTTGTCAGCATCAACCTCACTGGAACGTTCTTTGTCCTCAGAGCTACAGCACAAGTCATGCTGAAGCAAGAACCCATCCGCTCATCTATAAACGGAAGGGAATTACAGCGTGGATCCATCGTCAACTTCTCTTCCATCCAGGGCGTTGTCGGTATTCCTCTGTCTACATCCTACACAGCTGCCAAGCATGCCATCATCGGCCTCACACGTTCAGCCTCAGAGGACTACGCAAAAGAGGGACTCCGCATCAACGCCATCTGCCCGGGATACACAGAGACACCAATGACCACAAAGAACCCCGAGGTGCTAAAGGCAATGCAAGAGCGAATCACAACAGCTGTTCCCATGCAGAGGATGGGTGCACCAGAGGAGATTGCTGATGGTGTTTTGTATCTTTCTGGAGGACGAAGTTCTTTTGTTACTGGATCTGCCTTGGTGGTTGATGGTGGTTATACCCAAAGGTAATGACGAGCGGGAGGATCACTAAATTGGACGACTGGAGTTGGCATTAGAAGCTGGAACTTGGGTACCATAGAGCAAGCAGTAGGCTGATCCGTCTTACGTATTAGGTTAAGACGGTACAGACATCTCCGATGGTAATCGATGCTGAAACGTATTTCTATACCCTCATCTCTTTTCTTATGCCATAGTCAGTGAGTGCACTCTTGGTTGTTGAAGCTGAACTATGCTTAGTTCTATAGGCCTCATTGCGTTGATTAGTTGACAAAACTCTTGATTCAAGATAGCATCGGCCATATGATATCAGTTATTTCCCCAGAGAGTGATTCTCATGCTACGCCCATCTCCAATGTTTCCCTCACAAGGGCGCAGACGAAACCGGAACACCAACTCATTAGTCAGCGGGTTTAGCTCAGTTGGGAGAGCGTCAGACTGAAGTCAAACTTCAATCCTCACCAAAATCAAGTGACATCTGAAGGTCGTGTGTTCGATCCACACAAACCGCATCGAATTTCTTTTTGCACTCTATCACTGCAACGCTACCATAAATTTGCATCAGCTCTGCCACTTGCATGCTTACCACGCTGTGAGAAACCCAGCCTCAGACCGCGACATTGGACCAGCTAATGCTGGCTTTTTGGTCCAAGGTCAGAATGTTGAAGTGTCCGATTTCAGAGCCAAGATCAGTTAGACCCCTGTTCCCTGTCCTTCGGGGGAGCAAAAAAAGCTTAGGACCTCTACTCTAAGTGACAGAAATACTTAGGCAAGTTTAGTATGAATTTAGAAGATCCTTAGATTGGCTATTTCTGACACTTAGGGTCAAGGTCCTCTGCTTTCTTGCCTCCCCTGGCCTGCTCAACACAGCCTCTATCGCGTTTCAGCCCTAGGCAACATTCTTACATATTCCCCAATCTTACCCTTAACATCACATCAAATCTACATTGCTTATTCTCAAATTAAACTCATAGGTCGGAACATCAAAATGACGGAGAAGCTCGATCACGGCCCCAAGGTCATGTCCGTCAATGGCGAAGTAGCTGCGACGATCTACAAACCTCTAGATAATAGTCGGCAAGAAATCCGACTTCTCACGCTTCTTCCGCCCCGAGACGGAGATGCAGATATTCATTGCACCCTTTCGCACGCCTTACTTAACACCTCATCTGAGAATCCAAAGTACGAGGCCCTATCATATGTTTGGGGCGAGCCCAATTTCTCAGAGCCAATAATTCTCAATAACCATACTTTCTTTATCACACCAAGTCTGAAGTACATTCTATCGTGTCTCAGACAAAGACAAAAGGATGACCAACCCCGAGTTATTTGGGTTGATGCGATCTGCATCAATCAGTCAGATGTCGACGAGCGGGGTCATCAAGTCGCTCTCATGCGCGAAATCTACTCAAATTGCCAAAGAGATATCGCTTGGCTGGACCCGATGATTGGAAAGAAAGATGTCAAGGCCCGTGAGCTCTACAGTCATCCCGATCTTGACAAAGAGGAAGAATGGGTCCAAAACGGCATGGACTTGATGCGCGAAATCGCCGAGAAGAACCCCCAGACTCTGAAAGAACTCCAAGATCAGGCCCGAGACGGTTATCGTCTCCTCACGGGCTCTCAGCGCAAGCTAGGTGCAGTTTTCAGACAGCCGACACTCTGGAGCCGGCTGTGGGTCATGCAGGAGCTTTCTCTGGCCCCGCGGTTGACGCTCATGTCTAGAGATGCTGAGCTCAGTTGGGATGTTTTGAAGGACCTCTTCAAAGACGAGCCATACTTCGACGCGTTCCATATGGGTCGCGAGAGTAGTCATTCTCTCTTATACTACAAAGACTTTAGTGAAGTGTTCGTTCCCATCAAGCTGATCGAGGACCAGCGTCGCCTAATGTCGCAGGGCAAGGGGTCCAAGCTCATGGATGTGCTGGTGCGATTTCGCGAAATGGAGTCGACTAACCCTCGGGACAAGATATTCGGCCTCATTGGGCTGGTGACGGAAGATCACGGTATCAAGGTCGACTATATGACGTCAGTGCCAGAATTGTATCAGCAGGCCACAGCCTCCTTGATCAATCTCGCGGGAAACTTGGATATTCTTTGCCAAAACCCATTTGAACGCCCGGAAGGGCCCACAGCGCTGAAAGGGGGCCAGCATAAACATAAACTGCCATCTTGGGTTGCTGAATACGATAGCAAGCGTCGGCAATGCGCAACAATGCTCTTTGCCCAGCGCGACATATTCAACGCTGGTGTCAAGAACTGCGAGACCCCATGTCGACTCCTCGGCCCCGAAGAAGATATCCTGGTCACGAAAGGCACCATCCTTGGAACAGTCGCACCTATTCTCCAGGATGACAAAGACCTTGAGGCGTTCGATGTCATGAACCTTTACCTTGGCAAGGAAGCCCTTGAGCAACCCCACGAGCATCTGTATGCCCCGAAAGTCGGCGGTAAAGAGATATCAACAGGCGAGACTGCCATTCGCGCATTCTGGCGAACGATGGTAAAGGATTGCACGCTACCCCCAAGAATGCGTCGGTTGAGACAAACCGAAATTGAGAGATTGGATGTTGAAAACCAAGAAGAGTTGAAAGGTGGATGGAGCTTCCTCCAGACCTACCGTTTACACTTTGGCAACAGATACTCAAGATCTGCATTCGGTTACCAGCCCGCCGACGACGAAGACCTCACTAAGCTTGATATCGAGGGTCAAATCTCACATCATTATAGCTCTGGTAGCTTCATGTTCGCGGTCACGGATAATGGGCTCTTTCTAGCAACGCGCTTTGCTGCGAAGCAGGGTGATGTCGTGGCTGTCCTTGATGGAGGAAAGGTACCTTTGGCGTTACGCAAGGTTGACTCTAGAGGTGGTGTTGAAGGGGAGTTGTATATGGTCGTTGGCTCAACCTACGTGCACGGCTTCATGGACGGTGAGGCAGAGGTTGGTGTTACCGAAGATTGGTTGGAGAGGCGGGAGATTCTGATCGCGTGATTCTTCAACGTACATAGGGGTTCCAGCTATCACAAATTAGGAGAGCTTTGTTAATAAGAATCGTGGTGTTCTATGATGATACTTGCTGGGGACTACCTGAAGTTAGTCCATCTTGGGTTCCATATCAGGTTGCGCACAACGAGATGCCCCGTAAACATAACGCATCGTTCCCTCCTAGCTTCGACTTGTTCCATAAAATAAATATCGCAGTAAACCACATCAAACATTATTCCCTCTCCTCCCCATAGCCATTAGACATCTTAAACATATCCCAAACTGACTCCAAGACAAAGTCGTCAGTGAGGTTAGACTTCAAAGCAGCATCATGATTTTCTTGCGCCTTTGCCAGTCTATTCTTTGCCACCTGTGCTTCTTTCTGAATACTTTCGAGTCTGAGTGCACACAAATCGCGCTCATCGAAGGTCTTCTTGAGGTTCCCCATCGTGGTTAGCATCCGACTGGGTGCGTAGAGTCTCTCGTGAACCTTACGGAATAGTTCATCTGCTTGTTGTTTTCGATTACGAGCTTGAACCTTCTCAGTCTGTGTTACGGCCACAGACTTGTCGCGGTGTAACAGATCCAGAAACGCCTTCTCTGCTTCATTTTTGACCGCAAGGGCGGTATCAAGTTCGATGGCGATTATGCGATGGGCGGTTTCGATGAGGTCAGAACTTAGACTCCCGAGAACATCATCAATAGTGAGTCGAGGACTCTTATTTTGGGGCGAGTTTGAGGTCTCATCTTCTTCATCTTCGAGGGCTCGCTTCGTACCTTGTGGCGGATCTCGTAGCTCATCTTCCGTGGACGCGATTGAATCGTGGAGTGTAGATGGGAGTCGCTGCTTGGCTGACGAATCAAGGGCAGAAGAACTCAATCGCGAAGCCGTGTTACTTTTCTCGGGTGCTTCTACTTCACAGTCATCACCTGTCGTGGAACCTGTATTGCCATTAGCCGATGCCCCGCATGTTTGTGGTGTTTTGAGGACTTGGGCCAGTTGACTTCAGCCAACTGGTGTGCGAGAATTACCTGAGGGTGAACCACCGCCATTTCCCACATTGGAAACAGATGCAAGCAAGTCCCTGTACGCTTTCTTGGCCATCTTCTTCGTAAGGCGAGCAAAGTTTGGATGCTTGTGCTCCAAGTTGAGCCCGGATTTCCTAGTGGCAAGGTCCTGGTCGACAACATTTCTGATGAACCCACCAGACTCCCAGAGAGAAGTTAACTGGATGTTTTCCGTCATGGCCAGCTCAGTGATACTCTTCAGGCAGCGGACAACGCTACTGCAAGGCTTGTATTGCCCCACGATATCGTTGGGGAGCCAGTGTGACCCTTTCCACTCCTGGTCAAGCCAAGCGACTCTGTTCTTGTAAGTCTCACATCTGAGTTCTTTTTTAGCCTCCTTCCTCAGCCTCTTGACCTCCGAATCTAGTTGGGGTCCAGCCATGTTCAGCGTGTTCGATCGATATTTCTTGAAGACAACACTTGGCGTCGGAATGTTGCGAGCCTAGCGAAATAAATGTTAGCAAAACTCGCGACAAGCATCTGGGAGACTCACCGATGGCGCTTCGATAGACGAGATGTTTGTCGAGTCTGGCGGGCTGCTGTAAAAATGGAGAGAATGCCGTCAAAGAGAAAACCGAGAGGGTCTTTCTGGTGTTGTTTTGGGAAGAACCTCAGACGCGAGCTTCGTGCGCGTGATCCAGGAAGGTGACCGGTGACGTGTTTGGCAGGTGTCGTTAGGCAGTGCCTGCCAGCTGTTTGCTCTCGAGTCAATGCATCGCGCACCTGCCTGACACTGGAGTGACTGGCCCAGCCAAGCAGCATAGTAGGCCTTTGAACACCAGCAATTCTCAGATCTAAATTATTATCATGGCAGAATACCGTGGTCCTGGCGATCGCTTCTTGTCTCGCTTTGTGCACTTCATCGTGTCAAAACACCAACCAGGACATCTGCTTGATTGTGTTATCACACTGCAGATTAGGAGGTGACATAGGAACGAGGACATCCAGTACTCGCAGATTGGGCTAGATGCTGTCAGGAGATGACAATACAATAAAAATGACAAAGACGAATGGCTTGGCTTCATTTCTACCCCGTAATGTTTGCCGCTTTGACTTGTCAATCTAGAGCTACAATCACCTGCAGGTTCTCCACTGGAGTTGTGGAAGCGATCGCATTCATGGATGCAACAATGCAGATCCGTAGGGCTGACGGCATAACAAAGCCACTAAGTCTCGATCACCCCGATCCAAAAAGTCCTAGACCTTCTGTCAGTTGGGGGCGGCGATGTCATTGTACGGCGCACACAGTTAACGCAGCGCTGAGATTTCCCTTTTTAAGGTGCTCAGCCTGGAGATCCATAACGCAACGCTCATTATCATCCTCTCACCTTAGCCCAACCTTCGTAATATCTGCCCTTGAAGTGAGGTGGCCAGATCCAAAGACAAGCAGTTACTATAATAGCGATGAGAAGATATTTCGCATTGGTCTCGGACATCCATCAAATGTTTGGTGAACAGAAATGCTGTACTACGGAAGAAGGATAAATATGGCTCGACATTTACCCTTAATCTCTTAATCTCCCAAACATGGGACAGCCCGTTCCAATGACCTGGAGGAAGGACAATATCGTAGCTGTAGATCGTTTGAAAGCCTCTCGTTTGGGCAATAATAACTTCAAGCTACAGGATCCAAATGGCCAGCTCATGGCAGTCTTCACAAGCCACACCATGTGCCTCCGCCTCAGCGCCGTTGGGACTTGTCAGATCAACATGGATCTCGGCCTCACTTTTGAGTATGCCTTCATCGCTACTTTGCTATCTATCTACAATTTTCAGAAGCGTGAAGAGGACTGTAGACCAAGCAATACCAGGGCTGCGGGTGCCGCAGTCGCCAGCAGTTCTTGTTCATCATAGGACGTACTAAATGCACATGAATGGCCAACAGAAAGACCTAGCTTCTATTGCCACGCCCCTTACCACGCTTCGACGAAGGTTTTTGGGACGCTGGTGGAGACAGCTGCAAATAAGATTACTGAATATCATAAACCTTCGCTATGGACCAGATTGCTGGTCTAATGCGTGGTATGAGCATGTCGAGACTTGTCGTTGAGAACTTAAATGAGCACCGATAACTCAGAGGTTGGCCCATGTTGTGAAATTTGTTTAAATCTTGAGGATATTCCAGGGGGTTCGTACCAAGCAACAGCTTAAGGATAACATTTTTCTCGAATACGGTTTCAGTCCCCAAAACTCTGTTCTTAATTGTGACTGATTATGATTCATCGCCACATCTCGACTTTAACATCTGACAAGGACAAAGACCTTGTCAAACCTTATCTGTACAAGAAATCTATAAATACTCCACGAGATATGTTATGCGTCTCTGTATAGTCTCCCAACCGAGATACTTCTCATGGTTATGGAGTGCTTGGAATGCCCTATCAGTACAAGGGCATTCGCGTTCTCCTATCCCAGAGCCTTGCATCTATTCCAGAAGCATCGCCAAAATCTCTTGGGCCCAGCTCTGCGTGTTCTCAATCGGATGTATCCAACCGACGAGCTATTGGAAGACGCCGTTCTCGCTTGTCGGCTCCGGTTGACTATGCGCAACGTGATCTTCTTAAGTGCTCCAGAAGCGAGGCAAAAGGTCTACAAGGCAAAAAGCCATGGTCCCTCAAGTCGCAGGGACTGGTACAACCTTTCTCTACTTTGTGAACTCAGCAACCTGAACAATGAAAGGGACCACTTTATCTTAAGATACACCGTGCATGCTTGGCATAAGATTCGGAGAGACTCCAGGAGGGAACTCTCACGTCACATTGGTCGTCGCATTTATCGTCCCAATGTTATGCCTTACCAACGTGTAGACCTTTCTGATGAGGAGCTGGAGCGGCTACAGAGAGCATTTTTGGACTTCGAAATCCAACGGCACCATCTCGCTTATGACAAGCTTCTATTATATCAGACTGAATTAGAGGAAGGGATGCTTTTGCCCATCTATGACGAAATGTCTTTTCTGGCGGGGCACCTCGAGCATGACAGCATCGAACGTTCTCGCCAATCCATCTTCTGTTTCATATTTCAATCCTATGGTAGACGCATTCGCCAGTTTGAGCGTCAACTTGAGCTGGAAATGCCACGACAAACAAGAGAACCTCGCTACTCTGAACTCATCCTCGTAGAAAGGTTTCGTAGTAGGACTCGAGATGAGGAGCTGCGATACATTGCTTTGCTATGCCTGCAAGGCTATGTTTGCTTGAGAATTGCAGAGAAATACACCCACGGTGATCTGCGCTGATTCATTCTCAATAGCTTCATGTGGTTTTGCAAAGATGGCAGAAATCATATTCCAGACCCTGATGGAAGGCTGGCGTGTGGCCTTGAACGGTTCACGCCGGAGTATTACCCCAACAATGATACAGCTCATGAGGCATGGGGCCGAGGGCGATATTTCTGGGACAGATCCCGCATGTGGAATCTTCGGATAGAAACCATGTTCCTTATTGACTGCTGTCCACCATAAATGGCGTTTCACTTCATTTGGACGATAATGTACTATAAATAGTTTATACATGAGAACGGAGCAACTGGGGTACTTGGCTTAGGTCGTCAACAGGACAAGGGAAAATCGCACTAGCGTCTTGTTCGGCCGCTGAGGAGGTTGCTTCGAACTACGCCATCGTCCTTGTTTAAGATTTTGATGAAAAGTTCTGTGGATTTTATGAGGACGTAGGGTCTCGTCCTTTACACTTAGTCGAAATGCTATAACGTCGTCCCGTCCCAATGGTACCGTGGCATTGATGGTAGGGAAATACGACGCTTTTATCAGTACCCGCATCATTTTTCAACGATTTTGTCTGGAAGAGGTCATCTCGTTTTGTATCCGAGTCTGTTTGCTGAAGGCTTGAGCTTCTATTGATCCATTAAGCAGTTGCACTGGACATCAGAGTCACGGAGGTATGATGCATCTTATCCTCCCGACTCCGTATGGACCTTTGACCGCAGGCTGGAGAGACTGGGGTTTGTCGTTTAGATAAGGAAACACCGCTAAGATAAGAAACAAATGATCCGAAAATCCTCTGAAGCCCACTGTAATTTGGGGGCACAGTCCAGGCATCGCCCTGTTTCAAAGACAGAGTCGCAGTGACGAGACATTAGTGCTTATGATCTCGAAATCTGACCAATAAAAGAGGCTGAAGATAATGAGAAACCTTGCCCGACAACCGTCGGGTTGGAACGTAGGATTCTGTCACGTCCCTGATGTCGATGCCAATTTCCAGCTTCCCACTTGATTCGTGGGCATTCCTCAGAGGAAGAAAACTGCTGATATTAAATCAAGGTGCCAGAAATACCTAATTCAAGGTCCACTAAATCCATACTAAATCATCCTAACTTTACCTAAGTCTTTTTGTCACTTAGAATAGAGGTTTAAAGTTTTCTTGCCTCCCCCAGGCAGTCCGGGGTTATTAAATATGCATAAATAAATGTGGCGATCCCAAGGCTAATGGTTTTTCTCGTTTCCTGGCAACACTCTTTTTACGCTCATTTTGACACTCATTTTTATCTCGGTTTCTTCAGTATGAAGTTCTTGTCGCTCTTTAGTTTCTCTTTAGCAGTCACTGCTTGCCGCAGTACACCATCGCCCCAAAAGTCAGCCAAGATCGACGTTCACTCTCATTTTGTTCCGGATTTCTATGCAAAGGCTTTGAAAGAGGCTGGGCATGTACCTGGCCCAGATGGCATGCCCTTTACTCCAGTGAGTACTGCACTGATAACCTGTTCATGCGATAGGCATCAACTTACACCAGTAGGAATGGGATGCCGAGTCTCATCTGCAATTTATGAAGGAAAACAACATTGAGAAGTCGATTTTGTCAATCTCAAGTCCCGGAGTCTATCTCAATGTTCCCTCCAAGGATGCTACGAAGAAAGCTATTAAGTTGGCCCGCCGTGTCAACCAGTATGGATCTCAGGTTAAGGCCAAATACCCCAAGCAGTTCGGCTTTTTCGCGTCACTTCCGCTGCCTGACATCAATGCTTCCTTGAAAGAGATTGACTACCTCTTCAAGCAGCTCAACCCTAAGCCTGATGGCATCGTCATGATGTCCAACTACTACGGGCTGTACCTTGGTGATCGTGATCTTGAGCCCATTTACGACGCGCTCAATGAGCTCAATGTCACTATCTTTGAGCATCCTACCACCCCATGCACTCAGTTCAATAAGCTGCGGTTCGACATTGACAAGACTGCTCCCTCCATTTCGCAGCAACAGTGGCAGGCTCTCAACCGGCCAGTCGCCGTGCGACAGTTCGCTGCTCCTACCTTGGACTTCCCTTTCGAGACAGCGCGCACTTTTGCCGATTTATTCTACACGTCAATGCCGACCAAATTCCCCAACCTCAAGTGGATCATGTCCCATGCTGGCGGTGGTCTGATCCCAACCCTGGACCGCATCATCACCTACAGCGCTCTTTACCCTGGTCTCAACTTGACAGAAGATTCCATGAAGCAAACCCTCTCTGAGAGCTTCTACTTTGACCTTGCCGGACCTTGGCCTGTCAACTTCGCCATTCCTGCACTCCTTCGATGGGTTGATTACACCAGAATCGTTTGGGGATCTGACACTGTCTTCACGCCCATGTCATCAGCTGCGAAGTATGCTGCTGCTTTCGATAAGGATGTTGAAGAGGTATTCCCGGATCCTCGAAAGGCGAACGCTATTCGAGCGACTAATGCTCGAGGTCTGTTCGGCTAAATGCGAGGCGAGTCCCCGCTCCACGAAGGCTTTGCCAGGTGGTGAATCGGTACAGCGTCAACGCCGCTCTAATAAATATGTAGTATTTATGTATCCTTCTCAATTTCTTATAATCTTTTCTTCTCTCAGGAACCTCGTCTAGAGGAGGCAAGAAGACTCAGGAGCTTGACCATAAGCAATAAAAATGTTTAGGTAATTTAGCCTAAGCTTAGGGGATACTTTACTGGGTTTCTTTTAGCATCCTCTTCTAAAGCTTTTTGTTAGTTTTCTTAATGCCCGAGGCCTTTCTATTATTTAGGGATTGAAAAGTAAAAATGTCTCTGCAGCAATACGCGAGGTATAGCCAATAGGGTCTCATATAATGAGACAACATAATAAGATGCTTATTTTCAGCATAACATAATATAAGGCGTTATACACTATGCCCAAAGAACATAACAACCTTAATATAAAGTCTCAAAAGGTCATACAGCTGCTGCCTTGAACCTTATGATCCAACTGAACAAGTGGCTCAATCCACGAGCTAATAGATTGGATCAGGTCGCAAGACAGCACAGTGTGAGGAACACAAGTTGAGGATGAACACAGCTGAATAAACACTTGGGGTCATTTAGGGATAGCCTTAAGCACAGAATAGGCGTTGTAGATGAAGGGCGATAGCTGGTGGTGATTTATAGCCATGTAATTCATCCGGGAGATCATCCTTTACCCGCTAACTGATTATTTCTATTGGTGGACTCTACCCCAGATTCCCTGAAGCGTCGGCATTGATACCCAGAAAAGGTGAGCTTGCGACCCATACCTTCGGGTCAAGACAGTCCGAAGTAACGTTTTAAGCTTCCCCGCCGGTTTCTCCAGATTTCATCCACGGCATCTGGGTTTAATGCTGGTGAAATCTGCTGATCCGGGTAAATTGAACTTACATATTTATATAGCCAGTGAATCCTTTAGAAAGATCTTTTATCATGTCAGACCCAATCGACTCCACAAATATCAGGATGAAGTCAGTTCACATCCCAAGCTCAGGTCTTGGATCGTTAGTGCTAATACTAAGTTTAGGCTCAACCCCAAACAACTCACAGCCTTTCTGGCCGCCAACTCAACTGGCGTTGGTGTTCTGGTATGCCCCGGCGGTGGCTACAGTGTGATGTCTATTAGTTACGAAGGATTTGGTCCGGCAGAGTACCTTAACACGCTCGGCATCGACGCATGGGTTCTTAACTACACAACGGCCAGCATCAAAACTCCACCACTGTATCCGACACCTATGGACGAAGCCCTGGCTGCTGTCGAGATGATTCGAAAGCAGAGCCCTGGAACCAAGAAGTTGGGCGTCATGGGCTTCTCAGCAGGTGGCCATCTCGCAGGAACAACACTCACGACTCCGAAGGCGAAGCTCGACTTTGGTATTCTGAGCTACCCGGTTATTACCATGGAGGACGACTACACCCATGAGAATTCACGATATAACTTGCTCGGGAACAACCCAACCCGCAAACAGATCGAAAGCCTATCCGTGCAGAATCGGGTTTCGGACAAGACCCCGCCGACGTTCCTCTTCCATACTTCCAATGACGAACTCGTCCCCGTTCAAAACACATATCTTTATGCAAATGCTATGGCTAAGCATGGTCGAAAGGTTCAGGTAGTGGTATTGCCTGACGGAAAACACGGCATTGGTCTGGGCGTTGATGATCCTGTGCGAGACTGGAGACCGGAACTGGAAAGGTTTCTCAAATACTCGATCTAGATGTTTTTATGTAAATTAGCGTGAGGCTTTTACTAAGTTGCGCTGACGCGAAGTTCAATATGGCGGATTTACATAAAGCCTTTAAAATGGCCATAGTCATATTCTAAACTTGGAGCATCCTCATCCTAAACCTCATCATAAAATAGTCTAAGCTGTGACACGCACAACAGAAGGATGCATAATAGAGGGCTAAAGGGGCTTTAGTTCTATTCTCAACTCGCTCACAGCCTCGCATTTCTCCCTCCTAGTTTCTGATGCGGCCTTGTATAGCCCTGATGTTGGCTTCATGGGAAGAGTTTGATACGCAAAAGGAAAGCGGTTTACAAACCTAACCAGTGTATTTGCAATGTCTGCTCTTTCGATAACAGCTATTTGCCAGCGCTGTAGGCCCTAAGATTTAGAGCTGGCTAATGAAGATTTTTCAATACGCAGTGAGAAAATGGGCTGACATCGCTATCCTCAGTGCTATCGAAAAGAAATTCTGCGTTCTTGGGGATACCAGTAAAAACACTGGACTCTCTTGCGCTTCACTCCGTCTTTACTATTGACATACAAATATGTTATTTGCTGTTGAGACTTGTAGCTGATAGCTTAAATCATCACAGAGAACTCAAAACTTAGTTCCCAAACATCACCACTTGTCATTCCAGATTCATCGACTATACTATACCGCTCATCAAACCACCAAGATCGGCAACAATGGCAACACCAAAGGCTATCCTCCCCTAACTATTAAAGCGGTTTACAAAACATTTTAAACATATGAACAACAATATGCCGGCCTCGGGTTAATTTCTGGACCTTTCTCCGTTCTCAGCTGCCATTATTAGTACCGAGTCTCCTCCAATTTTCTAGTCTCTTAAGGGATACAGACTCCGTCTTTCGACCGAGTGGCGGCTCTTTGATCTTGGCGCCTTGTAGACCGTTCCTTTATCGCCAATCTGAACACAGCTCTGATCCTTGTCCACCCGCTATGGAATTTATTCGGCCGACGCAGGGATTGTCGGCTATTTGGAAGTCTTAAGCCCGACGGTGTCGAGTAACTGGGATCATCCGCCACGGATTTCTCTATATCTGGCCTGCAATGAACGCACTGGGAGAACTTGGCCAGATGACCACATGACTACATCTACACCCCTCATTTATCCTCTGAGCCTTATATATCTTTTTGACTCTCATTACTTCGTTGCTATGTCTTCCATAAGCTAGTCCACAGGCACGCCAGCTCTATCGACTTTGACTGCGACTGTAACATCATACATAGATGTTTTCAGAACACTAGACACGGAGGCCCTGTCCCGCATTCTCAGCGACGATTATAGTCACCGATTTGCGCCAACCTCGGTTAACCTTCCTAAGCCGATGGATCATCACGGTTTGATTGCTCGCCTCAAACATGTCGGAGAGGTCATGTCTTCATTCACTGTCACCATCAAACAGATGTAGCCCAATCCGTTGCTACGACAGGTTCTCGTATGGGCAAACTCTGAGACCAATTTTCAAAGTCATTTGGGGTACAGTGATGATGAAGAATGGACGAAGCGGGGAGAGTACATGTTTCTGATGACCATGAATGAGACTGGGAAAAGATTATGGATGTACTTGAGTTTGTGGATAGTAAAGCTACAGAGGATATCGTGGGCCTAGTGGCCAGAGCGTTGGAGAAGAAGTCATCGGCTAGGTCTTGAAGGAGACAATGCGCCATGATACATTGCGCAGCATATGTTTTACCCAAATATTGGGTATATGTATTCCGCTGGCGATGACATAGGACTGTGAAATCTAAATCTATGTAAAAAAGAATGTTGTTTTAAGTCCAGTTATACGCTTTCCTCTTGCGTCAAGGCCAACTCATCCTTGGCTTTCAGCTTTTGTCGCTCACCGCGCCCCATCTGATATAGTCGGGACGCTCCGTAGAGCTGGGTCGTAATCCATAGGGAGAACACCAAGGGGGTAATGATACGCCACTCGAGACCCCAACGATGCCACGACCGGTTGAGAAGATATATCGTAACGGCTACCTCGGTTATAGCTCCTGTAACTTGCCAGACACAGCATGTATAGGCCATACGGGACAACAACAGGGTGTTGTGGCGCTTGATTCGCCAGATGATCATCATAAGGAAGATAGGGAGCTCGACGATGACATCGAATGTACCTGAAGAAAAGACGTTGTCAGCATATTTCGATTCGCGAGATTGCAGAGGCTTGGTTGACTAACCCCAGACCATGCACATGTAGAACTCCAGTGTAGCTTCGTGATGCTTGTCGTGATCGGCAAAAAGACTCAACGCTGTCTGTGTGATGACAAGCAACCCAGTATGATGCGCAATACTGAGAGGGCTCGCGAACTTGGTGCGAAAGCAGATCTCGAAGATGTAATATGAACTATAGACTTCGGAAAGAACAAGCAGACTATCTCCGATCGTGACAGCGCTGCCTTTGGTAAATGGTGTAGAGAATTTGGCATCGCCGATGAGGAAGTACATAATTGGATAGCATCCACTGCAAAGAACGCAGAAAAGAATAATGCTGCCGACGTGAAAGTAGACAAAAGACCGCCGTCGTCTCTCATCCTTTGTTCGTTCGAATGTTTGGCAGATGTCTTTGTAAACAGCTGGTAAGATCCATCGCTCGAGGCAGTTGGTAAGGAGAACAATGCAGATGATGCTGGTAGCAAGTATTAAGGAGCCGTATGGTAGAAGATGTGAAAGGGGGTTGTTTTCGATGATCTGGATCTTGGGTACCAATACCCGATGGGCATGATGGGCTGAATCAGACATTATAGCGAGTGGAGAATACAAACGAAAGCAATTAATTAAGCAAAAAGTGTACAGAAGAAATGAATTGTCAAACTGCGGAGAAGGAGCCATGATTCTGTATTTATCCTCGCATCATTTGTGCCTCAGTGACGCAAAGTCGCCTACTAAAAAGGAGAGTTGCCCACGCGGCTCATACCGACGAACGGAGTAAGCAGCAAAGAACCCCAATACGAGAAAGCCTGCGCTTCTCAAGCGAGGCAAAGCAGTAAATATTCGACACCCTGGGATTGGTTCTATCGTAGATGCCTCCATACGAAAATTGCCGAAATTCTTCTAGTCACGGGCCTAGAAGCGCGTCTAGTCTCCTCAGTGGTCGACTCGTAAGATTCGGTCCGGGGTAGCTGAGGCGGAGCAGGACAAATTGCTCCACTTGGGCAAGCCGTGTTTCCGTGGGCAGATTACGCGGCTGCGGTTCCTCGGCAAGATGCGAGAATTAATTTGGTGCCTTGTTGTGCATGCGTAAATAATAGTGAGAAGGGGAGGTCTGTGCTTGAGGTCTTGACATCTCGTGAGAAAAGGGTCTTGTTCGGGATGGACAAGCCGATCAGGGGCTGGTTTTAGGCCAGAGCGTTTTTGAGTTTGTATTAGAAGGGATTTACACATGCATTTGGGGAAAAACACGGCAGCATGTAAATGAGGAATGTTATATTTGGGTACAGAATCTGACAAGAGCAGCACTCCAACTTTGACTCTCGTATACTGACATTCCCGACTTTCTCTTTTCCTTCGGGAACTTCAGAATTGTGAATGGGCGCAAGTTTCATGCTTATAGACTCAGCCATCAGTACGCTCCAACCAATCTTTGCACTTCAAGAAGTTTAGTACAAACAGCTAAGATAGCCTACAAGTCTTGGCTTTGAGAGAAGCTCAAAGCCAAGTCCAACATAATTGGGTCATCTGGGCTACCCCTAGTTAGATTATTGCATGCATGTTGAACCCTGCATGTGTTTTGACCAGATGACGTGGCTTGATTTTCGCGAGAAACAGAGTGAAAGGGGTCTAGCTCCAGCGCTGCTAGGCTGTGCCGTTGCCGTTGATGAAATGGCGCACTTTGGGTAGAAGTTGTCGGCCCTTACTTGTCTGGGAACGGACTGTAAGGCGAGGGAGTAAGACGGCCCCGCTTTCGGCGCTGGGCTTCCGATGCAACGGCGCAGTTGCGGCATCACGGCATTGTTATAACCGGCATCTTCCCCCAGAACATGCTTTTATTAGGATCTACCTCGTATCAATGAATGAATCTTGGGGTTTCTCAAATGCCCACTTATATCCGATTAAGGGGGATAGAAAACTTAGGGCCTTCAGTTCAAACGACAAAAAGACTTGAACAAGCTCAGTATAGCTTACAGTTCTAAGCTAGTCAGTTATTTTTGACTCCAAGCGTACAAGATCAGAAGAGTCTAGCGCCCTAGAGCCGGTATCCGTCAACTTGAGCCTTAGTCTCGCATGCGTCGATGAAAAAGAGGCAAGACAGCCAGAATGCATAGTGGTGAGAATACACATGTAATCCTCATATGATACAGCATGTATCTCTTGCCTCGAATTCGACAATTTTGTGATGTTTCGCTCGTTGATGAAAACCACCAACAGAATGATTGGGTGGCTGAGATTGGTGCCTGAGGTTACGGGACTAGCGTTATAGACATCTCGAACTACAGGATCAAGCGAATCTTGCTTCCGGCATCTTTCCGGGCTCTCAAATCGATGAATAGTCACCTCTAATTAGCCGAACGGTTTCTCTATATATACTATTGCTCTCAAAACAAGTAACTCTGCGATGAACGACTCCCCGCGAGGAACTCCGAATATTCCGAGATACCCGAATGTGCCGAGAACAGAGGCTGCAGCAACTCAGCCGCCAGATTTGAAGAGCATACTGCGCGCGAGGCAGCTTGCACGTATCAGAACAGCATGCTTGCCCTGTCGGGAGAGAAAAGTACGCTGTAATCATCAGCAGCCCTGTCAAACATGCATCAAGCGCGGTCACTCGGACCTTTGCTTCTACGACCAACCTCGGGCGTCATCAAGTCCAACTCCGCAGCCTCACCAACCAGAATTACAGACTACTACAGAGTCGAGTCATCATAACAATAATGCAACACAGAGTATACGCCCTGCCAGTCGCAATGGCAGCGTATCCACCATGAGTCCGTCCTTGCTAGGGGATAACTCCATTATCTCGGTAGCACGACCAGATACTACCCAACCTCATGCCAACAATGAGCGTCGCACCGCGTTTGAAACAGGAATTCTTCCTCTTCTCGGTATGGATGGGCCTTCCGATGGTGGGCGTGGCACCCCTGCAGGACGCTCAGAACCAACCCTTGCTGTTGACCAAGACATGATTTCTCTGTTTGGCTTTTATCGGGATCGAGTTCACTCTTTCCAGTTCGTCGTCGACGATCTCACAGAGATCGAGAAGCTCATATGTTCTCTCTTGAATCATGAAGTTCAGGCACAACAGATCGACAACCATAGCCTTTGTCTTCTTCATGCTATAATGGCGGCTGGGGCGCAGTTCTCGGATTTACCCACTGCTACACGACTATCCAAGTCCAGTCAAAATTGTAAGCATCAGTTCTGCTCTTTCAATTGCTTACACGTAACTGACCACCTTAGTGCACTCCGCTCTCAAGTATCTGGGATCCTTTGATCTGTTATGGAATCCTTCCAAGAGACTGATCCAAGCATTGCTCATCCTTGGTCATGTTTTGCAAAACAACATGAATCCTCGTGCAGCTTGGATCCTAGGTGGCACCACGGTTCGAGTTGCGCTATCCGTTGGCCTCCATCAGCCACTGAACCACTGTGCTCTCCGTCTCTCGCCTGCAGAAGCGCAACAGTTAAGGTGAGCAACTCAGCAATATACTGTCTTTTAGGACTACTGACATGTCCCTTATTCACAGGCTCGCGATTGTTTGGCAAGACGCACTTCTCTCATTAGCGTTTGATAGACCCCCAGCTTCTCACGAAATGGACCTAGAGTCAGACCTCCCAGCTCTGGTGTCATTAGATCCCTCTGGGCGGCCTCTTCACTACCGGCAGGCCATGAACTGGCTATGTCATCTGAGCTTCAGACATCTTCCAAGACTTCCCCAGACAGAACCAGTCAGGAACTATAGCCGCCTCTTTCATGACTTCGACCTTTACGAGTCTTCTCTAGCTCTCCACCTGCAGGATTTGCAGCGATGTACCTCGATTCAAGAGCTACAGGAACATTATAGCCTGATCGTCCACCGTTACTTTCTCCTCTCTACCCTCTGCCGCCCTATACTGTCCTCGCAGAACAAAGGAAAGTTCAGTGAAGAAGAATGTTCTATGATTTTGAACCGCTTTCAGAGTGCTTTACAAAGAAATGTTCATGCTTTCATCAAGCTACGCTCAATCTCAAATCTTGCAACCCGTTCATGGGCATTCGTTCACAACGGTCTTGCCTCAGCACTCTTGTTGAGTTTTATCCGACAGGGCTCTGACGCTCAAGATCAAGACTCCGAAGAAATACTAGCTGAGCTAGTAAAAACGTTGACTGAGCGCAGCGACGATGTTGGACAGTTCTCTGCGGCACACAAGAAAGCTCTCAGAGCGATTCAAGCTCTACAACGATTTTCAGCGGAGGAGACCAGATGCCAAAGTGAGAATTCACCGCAAGAGCATCATCCAATAGTAGTTTCTTCGGAAAACATGACTGTTCTACCAGAGTACTTTGGTAACACTCAGGAACAAAGGTTTGTGTTGCAGCCCTTCCCACTGTTCAAACATACTGACATTTTGCAGCATGGTTAGCTTGGATGATTGGCTTCAAGACTTTGACTTTGACTCTTTTTCTCCGCTCGAATCATACAATTTCATCATGTCGGACCAGGTGCCACAAGATTTTGGTCTATAGGTCCCTATCTGTCTAACTAATTCCGATGCCCTGAGAGGATGTACTAAGCTTATCATAAACGCTCTAATAAAATTACTATTTTTATAATAATGACATCTATAAATACTCTAGTAATTTCTATAAGTTTCCATGCTAAGATGGCCCAAATTACTTCGGGCTGTTGAAGCCTAAGGCTTGCCATCGGCTGCAAACCCTGTCTTTGATCTCCTCCGGAAACGAGTTTTCAAAGTCCGCTGCTTCCCAGTTCTTCCCGGTCGTATACTCGACTGGCAACAAGCTGTCGGAGACAACCTTGCCACCACGGTTAGGCGCTCCATTGCCATGCGACATGTATGGAATGAGAGGAAATCCAGCAACGTCCTCAAAGAAGTACTCGTCCATTCCGGGGCGACAACGAGTACAGAAGGCCCAGATCACATCCTTGAAATCGTACACGTTGATGTCATCACCGACAATTACCAAGCGATGGATTGTATAGCCGACCTTGTGATTGAAGATGATGTCTCCGATCTCACGGCAGAACTTCTCAGATGTTGTCTTCATCTCACGTAGCTTCTCAGTGTCGACCTGCAACGCAACCCATGTAACTTGAGACTCGAAAGGCGAGAAGGCTTCCTTGATAGGGAGGCCTTTCGACTGGAGAAGAAAGCCGATCTCTGCGGCAGCAAGAGGACCTATCATGGTATGCTACTCAAGTTAGTCACAATCTTCAAGTAAGATGAGCTAAACTTACAGTCTCGTCAGTCAACCTTCCGCAGTTGGAGACGGGTAGAATCGCGTCTTTACGGTGCGTGATTAGGTCCACTGTATACTTTGGCCATTGGTGCGCGTCGCCGGGGAACACGTAGCTAGGGTGACTATCAGCACTGGAAGAAAATAGACAGCATTGGAGGCTTACCCATGCATCTCTCCAAAAGGTCCCTCAGGTGCAGTATCCGTGATGGAGCATGTCCCCTCAAAGACTATTTCCGAGTTGGCGGGTACATAGAGCCCATTGGTCTCGCACTTGACGACATCAAGGGATGATCCGACGAGCGAACCAATGTACTCAGCCTCAGACAATCCGTCAGGGAGTGGCATGCTCGATGCCATGATGGCAGCAGGAGGGACTCCAAAGGCCAAAGCCCAAGGCATATCGCGACCTTCCTTCTTCCACATCTCGTGAATCTGGTAGAGGTGCTGCGGCTTGATCACCAATCCGGCAAGGTGGTTTCGGTCGTAGACCATCGCACGAGCAATAGACCAGTTGGTCCATTTGCCATCCGGGGATTGGACAATGTGCATTCCGTAAGTTTGTATGTATTTTCCACCATCTGATTGATGTAGCAGTGGTGCTGGAAGCTTGGTGAGGTCGAACTGGTCCGGTGTCAAGATATGCTCCTTGCAAGGACCAGTCTCAACAACAGTAGGCGGGATAGGAGGTGTTGTTTTGGCAGCGATCATCTTATCCAAGATAACCTTCATAGAAGAGTCTGTAGGAAGCCCGAGATGTCTGGCAAGTCTTCCGTAGCGCTGCTTGGGGTCGGATCGAAGGGAGTTCGGTGCACCTAGTATTCTCCAAAAGCCATTCTCATCTTGTCCCTTGAGCTTGTTGAATAGGGGAGCCTTGTCATTGTTCTCGACAACTTTTCGAATGATTGCGCCAACTTCGAGATGAGGATCGCATTCTTCAGTGATTGAGACAAGGTCGCCGTCGGCTTCAAGAGCCTCAACGTAGCTGCGGAAGTCCATATGGGGAAGAGATTTGGAAGCCATGATGGTAAGTCTTGCTGATTCTAGACAGATGTCAATGAAATAACTTCCGGGCTTCAACAATTCTTATATCTTCATCTATCACATACTATTTACTCTGTTTATCGTGTGACGCATGGTAGTCCGAGGCCCCGAGCCCCCCGAGTCCACATCTGCCGAGCCGCAATATCCGGGAATGTGGGTCCCGAAGGCACCGAGGGTCCCCGAACTGAGCCTCAATGGTACCAAACTGACGGGTCTGGTATGACATGGGCTTCGTTTAAGAAGAGCCGCATGTCCTATCGGTTACTTATGAGCACCATAACTACTTTATCGCTTTTAGAAGCTGGGAACAGTCTTTATTCTATCGGTTACGCGCCAACTTATCTCTACACTCTACATTGCAACTCAGCTCTTTCAGAGATCAATATGGGAGAGGCACCAAGAAAGAAAATCATCGTAGCCCTGACCGGCGCGACAGGAGCTGCCATTGGCATCCACGTCCTCTCAACACTGCGAAGACTGAATGTTGAAACTCATCTCATCATCAGCAAATGGGCAGCTGAGACCATAAAATACGAAACAGACTACACACCAGCTTCAGTGAGAGCACTAGCGGATCACGTCTACAACCCAAATGACTTAGCCGCACCAATTGCAAGCGGGTCTTGTCATGTCGATGGCATGATCGTTGTCCCCTGTTCGGTAAAAACGCTAGCTGCCATTAACGCCGGCATCTGCGATGACCTTATCACTCGCGCTGCAGATGTCTGCCTCAAAGAAAGAAGGAGGCTAGTGTTGTCACTGAGGGAAACGCCGCTGAGTGAGATACACTTGCGGAACATGATGGAAGTGACAAGAGCTGGTGCGATTATTGCACCCCCTGTTGTGGGATTCTACACAAGACCAAGCTCAGTGGATGATATATTGAATCAGATGGTCGGTCGGTTATTGGACTTGTTTGGCCTGGAAGCTGGGAACTTTGAGAGGTGGGAGGGGATGACGAATGGGAAATCTTAAGTGCAGGCTTTGTCAGTTTTCCTGACTTTCTTTTACAAATAGATTCATGGCTCGGGGCGCATAAGATAGGCAATTTGGTAAATGGGTATAGATTTGATAAAATATGAGTTTAGGTCAATGTCAATGGTACATCTTAGTGACAACTGCAATTGATTTGTTGGAAGAAGTACCAGAGACAGGCAGTGTTACCACCGAATGAACACGGGAGATAAGCAAGTGAAAAGCACCGGTATTGCAGCAGCATGATTGGCCCTTTGTAAAGATCTGCGCGTCAACCAACTTTACGCGTTCAACCTCGACGCGCATCTCGCGTTGCACTTTGCAACATAGGAAATTCAGTTTGCATAAGTTAAATAAGTCAATTATAAAATGCTTGCAGAACACAGCCGTAAAATCTGACATAACCAGGCATATCCCTTTCCCTAGTATGGTCTTAGTGTTGTATATCTATGTCTGATCTGTGACAAACCGTATGGGGAATATCTTTTGCTAGGCTCCAGTCAGTCCAGTCCCCGTGTAGAATTGCACAAACATCCCATCATATTATTCGGTAAGCTTTTAAGGATTTATAAATAAATAAAGTCACAAGGATACCAAAACATACCAATAGATGCAACTGTAATAAAGACTATTTAAATATCAGGTTCCCATGATATTTACAATTTCAGAGTCTTGATCCAGATCGTGCAGGGTAAGGTAACCAAGCAAGCAATTGAGGCACAGTTGAGACTTCTGATAGCATTGTATTTTACACTGTGACATGGCGCAAAGCCTTGCGTTTACCCTACGGAACAACTGAACAGCCGAGCGCACAGACCATATCCTTTGAATCATTGAGCTTCCTCACTCCAAAAGTGACAGCTTTAACCATTCTGCTGCTGCTTTTCTCGCATTAGTTCTTCTTTTCAGCAGCCAAAATGTTCATTTCTACATATCTTATTTCCTCAATTGAAGGTTCCTTTGCTTTTCCTTTTCTTTGAGCATCGAAACGAGCTTGAACCATTCCTTCCATGGTCATGTGACGACCCCACAATTTCTGTAACGCTATTCACATTCACGCTCTGGCCAAAGGCAGCATCATCACCATCCTTACCCGACCGAAGGCACAACAACCCATCAAGAGAAGCGCTCCAACCTGTTCTTGCAGCGTGCTGGAGATCAAGTGAGTTCGCTGATCGAGATTTCGCTCCTCGCCTGACCCTCCTCGCGCCCCAACGATAAGCACGTTCAGAGACCCGGTGAACCGTCACTGCAGACCGTTATAAAATTCCGACTTGTACCCATCGAACGTGCGCGGTGCGCCCTTCGTTGGAACAACCGGGGACTGTAGAAGGGATCTGGCTTGGACTCGCAGCGTTGCTGGAGCCCAAGCACGGTCTTGCAGCATTGCTGGAGATCACAGGTTGCCTGCTGACGGAGCCGGTCATCTCTGCTCGTGTCTCGTTGACGGCGTAAAGGTACGTCTGATGCTCGCTGTGCTACTGATGGATTCCAGGAATGTCGTCTTCCACCTCGCCATGTCTTGACGTCGATGAGACTACGCCCGCCGTTGTTGAGTGGGAACACGATGGCGCAACCCACTGTTTCTCGAAACCCGATCCGAAGATCGACAGCATCATGCTGCGAATTCACCTGAGCGGACTGTGCGCAATTGTCGAGCTGCGCTTTCCGATGAACTTGAAAGGAGTCGAGGGCATCTCACCTGTTGCGATTTCCATCGATCCCTCTTGCATCACATCGTTCGACTTTGCTTTTGCTTCAACGGCACCGGAAGCGGTGCAAGAGAAGTTCAAGTGTCCTGTTGCGTGCCTGAAGTTCCAAATAAACAAGAACATTCGGCTCTTTGTTCCCACCGCTGCCAAAGAACCGTTGGCCCCTAGCCGAACACAGTCAGGGAATGTCTTGGATGCTCTTCGTATGCTCTCTGCCGTAACCTCATTCGGTGTTTACGTCGACGCTACAAAGCTTTCCAAAGCCGAGCTCCAGTCCATCAGCGACGCCGTGAAACAAACTCGCTTGGCATCTTTCCGCGACCAACATTCTCCTGCAAACACCAAGACCAAGGTCATCGATCTCTCCCCGCAAGACGACGCGCCGCCGGCCTATGACGAGACTGGGTCTCCACCGCCAGCTCCCCCAATCAATGAGAGAAAGCGCCGCCGCATTAGTAGCCCGGACGAGGCACGAGACGAACTCGCTCAAATTTGGGCAGAGCTCAAGGCACGGAGTGAAAAGGATCGCCTCGTTCACCAGGAGCTCTCCGGCTTGAGACAAGAGAACAGCAGCCTCAGAACAGATCTCCATCAGTTACGACAGCAAGTCACGACTTTTCGCGAGGACTTTAGGTCCCTGCAGCGTGATGTCGAACAGCTCCAGGGCCAGGACAAACACAGCGCTGATGTCCTGGAAGGCTACGATACGCGCTTGGTCGAGCTACGGGACGATCTAGAGGATCTGGATGCTAAGGTGGATTCCATCCAGGAGCACAGAGACGAAAATGGAGTAGCGCAGTCATTCCTCGACAGAGTTCGCAGTGATGTGTACGACGATATCGTTACGCGTCTTACAAGTTGAAACACTCGGGTTATCGACTGTCGGCCAATAAACAAACCATACTCAGCGTTCATCTCCCGATGTTACGTACACGGCGCCGTTGCCGCTCAAAGTCAGGCCAACATCCCCATTGACTGCCTGCGTGGCACTGGCCGAAGATGGATTCGCCGACGAAACTTCAGTCACCGCCGTTGTTCTTACGAGCACGATGATGGCATCCTATTAACCTTGGATGGTTCTGCCTCCGACTGCGAAACCACTGGGCGCCATGACAGGGCTTGACTTTGCTGAAAGGATCTAATCTATGCCACTCTGCTGTGATACTGGTAATGGCGCGTCTGGTTCGGAGGGCTCGCTTGCAACACACGTGAACCTCGTAATGTATGTCTTGCCTTTGCACCACAATAGATCTTCGCATATCCTGACTAATTCTTTACAGTTACACCCCGACGCACCCGACCCAAACACGCGCTTCCCCACGGCCTCGCCAAAGTCGATGCCCAAACAGACCGTAACCTACATCCACGCGTCTCGGCCCCCAATAACAGCGATGAAGAACATCGTCGCAACACATATTCTCTCGTCCGAGACGACGATCGCCAGAGGAGGCTTAATGACCTCCTCAAGGGCGACATGATCTTACCATGCGGTTCCTTCGAGCATCACACGAATGATGCCGTAGCTGCCCGACCTTGATATTTCAGCAAATCCGATCTATAAGCGTTGCATATTGTCTTTTTGTTCAGAAACCTTTTTGTATAGATACCCGTGAATGTTTGTTCATAGTCGTTCCTCAATTACAAGAACCGCAGCTACCCACTTTTTGAACAATTTCCATACTCCTTACCTACCTTGACTCCTGTTGGTCAACTACTGCCCGTTTCCTTGTTCACGCCCACAACTTATCCCGTGGCGAACATGGCGCCCTGTCAGAATTTATCCCTACTCAAGACCTGACATCACGGTATGGATCAAGTGCGCAGGTTCTAGTGGACCAAAGCTACATTCTCAAAACAACGCTTGGATCGCGAGATTCTTGGTCTACACCTGCTCGAACGTTCCGCGTCGCTAGCTCACCATTAGCCAAGCCTAGGCTGAGAGGTCCATTATCGACAGTGATGCCAGGCTCTGACGGTTGTTCATTCACCTCACCGCCCCCTTCTTCTTAGCCGAAAGCAAACTTTCTCCATTTGCGACCATTGCACCTCCGTTTGTCTAGCAGTATCGACTTGCTTGTGTTACATGCGCGGTATGCCCTATTAGTTAGGGGTTTGGTCCAAAACGCCGTTGACTTTGTCCCCGCGGGCGACTGCGATCTACCCATGCAGCCATCGTCCATCTTTCTACCAACCACATCTGCAACAACAACGAAAGGGCAAAAAGAAGGTAGAGCTATTTAACACAGGCAAAAACATACAACAGCGGGGATTCGCTGGTCGTCACCGACCCAACTACTAATCCGCCCCTTACCAGCTTATCTATGGGAGAGCGGACGGGATCCCGAGTTCTCTGGTAGGTATGGTCGTATGTGATAGATGGTAGTGTTCTTTTGGTTCATATCCTCGGGCTGCAAGTCGAGGACGAGCCAAAAAAAAAAAAAAAAAAAAAAAAAAAACGCAACCTGGCAAAGCTCCCCGAGGCTGCCAGCCCACATTGCCTATAGTAGTCATAGCGCACAAGCACGCTCGACTCGGACATGATTGCTCGCGAGCCTTTGTTGCATCGAAAGGGACATGTAGTAGATCAATTCGACCCCGTGTTTCTAACAACATTTCTATGAAAATTATCGCTGGCTTCCTAATAAGTTCCTCCGGCGCCTGAACCTTCCGAGAGCTACAGCTTCAGCCTTTGGAGCGTCCGAAAGTCGAATCTTGTGGCTTGATCACAATCACCCCCAGATAGCCTCTTCCAAAGCCTCTATTATACCCTCCCTCATCAGTCATCGCATTCATAACAGCCCGCCAGATCGAAGAAATAAGGACCGAGGTAGAAGGAAGGCGGATTCACCTGGGCCTGGGTGCCCGAGTACAGGTCGCAGCTAGTGCCATACGATGCGAAGGACTTGCAACGACAGTCGTTGGCACAGGCATCGGCGCAAGCTGCCTGATCAGCTACTGTGGGTGAACCAATATGCCAAGACTCGTCGATCAACCATGGTGCGACCTGGAATGGAATTGTACAAGCGCCACTCTTTGCGATCACATGCGTGCAAGCGACTGTACATCCAGCCCCCGTGGTCGTCGTTGCTGCCGCTGTGGTTGTTCCAGCCGATGTTGTCGACTCAAAGACAGTGGTCGATAGTATGTCAGTGGTCGACTGCTCCTCCGTGGTTGACAGGGTTGACAGGGCTGTGGTTGACAGGGCTGTAGTGGTTGACAGGGCTGTAGTGGTTGACAGAGCCTCGGTGGTTTCGGTGTCGGCGGTCGAGAGCGTCTCAGTGCTGGACAAAATACCCGCTGTAGTCTGTGTCTCAGTAGTTGACTGCGTCTCAGCGCTGGAGAATGCACCCGAGAACGAGTTGATAGATGACGATGCTAGCGATGGCTTGCAGGGCCCGGCATAAACACCAGCCACAGCCAACGCCGTAGCAATCAACGCGTTCACAGATCGGAGAGCCATTGTGCATAAGAATGACGTGAATGAACCTGAGTGACATCCTGCCAAGTCGGCTCTTTTTGTAATTCAGTCAGGGGCTGTTTTCTTTGACAACTGGTAATTTCCTCGATTCGGCGCGTAGCTTGAATGAGGCTAGTGTTCTGCATCTGAATGCTGCTAAAAGGCCAAGATACGAACATCGGTTTCAATAGTCTCTTCTAGCTCAGTTTAGACATGTGTTGAACAGCCTAAGATAACGGCTAGCTCGTGACAGTCGAACTCTAACAGCAGCCAGTCTGAACCATATTATCGGTAATGTTTGCAGGAGAACAAAATACAAATCTGACTGTTGTCAGAGTGAACCAGAACAGTACTCTAAACTTACCACGAGTTGGCAAATTTGAGGCTGGTGGCTATTGAAAGTCTCGAGACTTCATATTAGTCCCATATTCTTTGAAACGAAGTTTCCTAAAGGGTGCCAGAGTTTAAGAGTAGTGTTAGGATTTTGAGAAACTCGAGTAGATTCGTCTCGTGAATATCTTCAATCACCATCATGACAGAAAACACGGACGCGATTGTAAAATATTATATGCAGCACAACAACCTCCCTGTTCTAAAGATCCTGTTGTATCGGTATTTGACCAGAAACGCTCCGTGGAACTTAAAGGGCTGCTTACGCTGGAAACAGCCAAACCGGCCAATCATCATGATATATCGGATTGCCGATGCGTCACTGTGTAACTAGTTGCCTTGTTTGCTGAAGATGCGCAGCTTGCAAACCCCTCATCTCACCTCGACCTTTCCAACTTACCTTTGTTGTCTCCAGAAGGTCGGCACCACGAACTCATCTACGCAGCATGGAAGGCGAACGACTTCTTGAAAAGCTATGGCTCGAGCCTATGGAAGAGAACCTGCAGTGCTTGCAGTGCCAGAAGTCGTTCAAAGAGAGCCCTCTTATTCGTACATTCCGCATTGAGCAGGCAGGCTCGCGTCGCCCAGGTTCAAGCGCCGTTGTGTCTACGTCCCGAGGCGATATTATCCTCTTCGACCGACATATGGACTGTGTCGTCAGCTCCAAGATCCTCTTCTCAGCAGTCTCCCATGTCTGGGACCCCAACATCTCAAAAGCACAGCAGCAACAAAACCAGTGCCAGAGACGCCAGAAGCAGCCCGTCGTGTTTTAGACATCTCGGCTAAGATTTACAACGGAATCGAAAGACCGGGATACGAGGTCAGAGAGCTCTGGTTGGACTACATAAGCGTGGAAGACATTGGAACAGTTTCGATGGTTGGCAGACCAAAGCGTGGATCGATGATACAAGCCTTCTCTTCTGCCGCGAAGCTAGCTTTGGAGATTGATGGACCAGATGTCCGAGACTTTATTACAGCTCTGGGAAGAACTCATCCAGGGAATGCATCGACCACCATGGAAATCCTGGAAGAGAAGAACGAAGTGAATCGTCTACAGAGAGTTCTGAACAAGCTCTACAACAGCCCAGAAATTCTAGCCTGGCCAATGGATGGCAATGATAATATCAAATGGCTCGCAGACGTGCTATCCTTCTCCAAACTCCGACCTGGCGATGATCAGACCGTACTCGGAGACAATGCAGCAAGGTACGGAACAATCCACTGCCGTCCGCATGACTACACTGTTGGTATCACCTGTACGGGATGTAATAGGATGTTTGCACATAAGGTCGGGAGTTTCGTCTTGCCAACAGAGCTGCGGAATGCGAGAGCGTATCGTATCCCTGGTCTCAAGTATATGTGCTCTGAGAAGGACGGTTTAGCAATTTTGGTTCAGGGGGATAAGATCGTTGGAAGAATGATATGGGCCACGCCCGCTTGTTCATGTAGGAAGACAGAAGTGGTGACCCTGAGGATGCCAGAGTTTTTCTTGCCCAGCGCATTTTCGATCAACTAGTCATATGAAGAAAATGTTAACCAGAAGATTGGGCACATAGCGCGAGAAAGGGTATTCTAAGACTGGGTAAAATCACGACTAGGTTTAGTACATGTTTTGAAACATCGTCTATGATTTAAAGTAAGATAATATAAACTCATCATAAGAATCTACTAAAGTAAACCGAGGTTTAATCCGCCTCGTAGGCGACCCCTCAGGCATCACCACTAAAGCCACACCAAATGCGAGCTGCACCGTTCTAAGAGCATCTAAATCAGGATTAAAGCAATAGCCTTCTTGTCACAAAGGCGAGGCCCTGAAATAGGCGGAGACTTTTCTCCTTGACCCTCTTTGCAATACTTCAGAGACTCTGTGAACCCAATTCTTGTCAAATAGTACTTCTCGTCCAAAGTACAGATCAAGCAAGCTCCAGGATGTGGGCTTTCTTCTTCTCCAGATTCAATCTCAGAAAGCATGACGACTTGTACGTCGATGGGCTCTGTAATAGGCTCTTTAGTGGCCTGGCTTTCGTCTAGCCAGACTAGATCAGACGTTTCTCCGCCATCTAGCAGCAGAAACGCGCATCTCTCTTTTAGAGGATCAATAGTGTAGCCACCGGAAGCACCAGTCTGCTGATAGTTACTGAAATCAAGCCCGCAGTTAGGGAATAGTTTCCCGTGTCCGACCTTGACTTTGATCTGAAGATACCCATTATCGTATCGGCCGAATGGAGTGCCATCTGGGCTTTGACCCTCCATAGCTACAGGTTCTGCGACGATCTTCTCATCTAGGGTGCTCCCTATTATGCTGAAATGACCATAATCAATTGTTGAATCTTGACTGGCCCATGACCAAGATGGCGCGCGATACTTGGTTGCCTTCTTGCCTGGCCCGCCGCGCTTCCAGCAAAGACTTTTGACGAGTTCGTCATCGTCTTCGCACCAATGGCCGGCCATGTATCCAAATGGGTGGATGTTGTCAAGGGCCTTGGCTACTCCACTAATGGCGAGTAGTTTGTCGTCGATAAATGTCAAAGAGCGATGCGAGTAGTCTCCCCCAACAAGGTGAACATACCAGTAGCGCAGCATCTGTCTGAGTTCTTTCTTCTTCGCTTCCTCGTTCTCCGCAGAGTTAATCCGATGTGCTATCTTTGCGATGTTCACGCTACGGCCCATCCAAAGAAGTTCGTCCTCGCTTTCGTGGATCCCGTGGTAACACTCCCAATAGAGTTGGTCTTGGGCGTAGTGAATGATGCGAGGTGACAGAATTCGCTCTTGCATGGTCCATCCTCGATCCCGGAGCGCGGAGTGGTTTAGAAGATCACCCATATCTCGCAGACTGGTAGCCGAGCGATCGACTCTTGTCTCTTGATCTGGGAACACAAAGATTGAGCTTTCTTCGTCAGTTGAGAGCTTGCTGCAGATCTTCATGCTGTCCTTGCCATTGAGAATGGAAGAAGACCTCTCGTTGTGTAACCCTGACTTGGCATCTTGGCTGGAGTCAGCAGAGATAGTGATGAGGGCGTTCTGGTAAATGGAAGCCATCTTAACGGCTTCCCTTGCCCAATCTTCCTTGTCATCTTGAACAATGCAGAGACTGTCGATCCAAACCCATTTCAGACCAAGATTTCTGACAACTTGAACAGTATCGGACAGAGTCTTGGGAAGATCAACAATATTGAACTCTGTCAGACGCATGCCTAGGTTCTTGGTGGTAGTTTGCCAGATAGCATCCAGGCCGCCCCATCTGTAGCTCAAGGCGGTATACGACGAATATCCAACTGAGCCCGGGACTATCTTGAGCTTGGTACCCCGGTCCGTATCGATGATCTCAACAAGTCTTGCCGCACGCTCTTCTCCGATGAGTATTTCGCCTCGTGAGAGGTTCCTTTTCTGGTGTAAGAACTGGATATCCTCGCACAATTGCAGCCTTCGTGTCTCTTTTTTCTGCAGCCACATATCAAGTCCTTCTGGCAGAGAAAGTGACTCCAATCTTTTGTTATTGCCATGTGTCTCCGCCAGACCCTTCTGAAGATCATTGTCTATGATATGTGCACAACCTTCGAAGCAATCTTTGCTGAGAAGGCATTCCTTGAGCCACTCCAAAGCATGAATAGTCGAAGTCAAGCTGGACGTACTTTCTGTTATCAGTCGAGCAGTCTTGGCACCTGATCTCTGAGCAGGATCCCCAGGAAGTGTCCGCATTGTAAGCCAGGGAATGCTTCGTTCGCGCTCGCTGGGAGTTTCCGAGTCGACGTCCGAAACCACTATGGTCAAGCCGTGTTTCGGGTGGTTGTGTTGTCCATAAAAGGCTCGAGCCTGCTGAGTAGCTAGAAGTTTCTGGTTCGATTCGGAAAGAGAGGATTTTGAGCTTTCCGAGCCCAGATTTCTTACTGCATGACCACAAGGGATGCTTCTCAAGTTGAGTGGTAAAAGAGGCTGTAAGCTACTCAGTGCATGACGACACAACTGGCATGTCCTCACAGACTTGTAGAGGTCGAGTAGGTTCTTATGTAGTGCAAAGCCCTGTTTAGAGACAAGTTCTTCAATATTTATCTTGGCGCAGGTATCGCATAGAGACTGTTCCATGTTGGAAGAACTGGGGTAGATTTGCTGAAGTCACGATTGATCTGGTGATTTGTAGTGGTATATGAATATATTAAGAGAAAAACAGGTCAAAGTATTTTCGAATGATAATCTGCTGCCTGGTTATTAATTATGGGACGAGTTGCAAGCCGTAGGACTTAAACTTGTCGTCTTCACCATCAGTCCTACCCTTGTGCAATAGGTTGGACAAGTTCCGCCCGTGGACAGCCTAGCATGAGTGAAAAAAAAGTCTAAAAGGTCCCTACCCCTCTCTAAAGACCTAAACTAGAAAAGGAAGGATCGTCATCAAGAGTGGTACAAGGCTGACAGCAGCACTAAGCTAGCCCCAGAGACAAGAAATAACCTATACATGACAGCCAAGCATAGACTCTGTTTGGCTTAGAGACAACATATAGGGTCAGTTATAAGGTTTGGAATGGATCAGAGTGATTTATATTCTCCCTTGTTGTTTTGAGTCCTATGTATTTCCCTATCCATTCACGGGAACAATCTCTCGCGACGTAGGTGAAAGCTCTTGCTTGTTACCAAAGCGCCGTGAGGTATCTTGCAGGATTCATCAATCCATCCGAAGTAGGATTCTATTGCGTGTAGTTACAAGACCTCTTAGATCCCGGCTGCGGGCATTATTCCGGGCCATAAATAGAGGCGATAGCAAATGTAAGTTCTAGATCCTGCAATAACTTTTATCAAACTTCGTCAATGTGACGTTAAGATGGGACTTTCAAGTCTTGTGAGGATGTGAATTGTCTGAAGCTCATCATTTCTGCTCCTAATTGTGGGGAAGGGAAGGGTGTCTTAGCAATTGCTTGACTTGATGATAAGTTGGGGTTTTGCGATATGAAACGGGCATCGTCTGACGTTTGTACATGTTGGCCTGTTTTATGTGGCACGGATGCTACCAATCTTATCAGACATCTTCATTTTAAGGACAAGAAATGCTTAAATGCTTATGTATGTAGCTAAGCGATCACCGTGGACTGGGTTCGTTGCGACGCGCAGCAGTTACTCCTCAATTGTGCCATGTAACAGAACCTATCCACGTTATCCGTTGACCAAGATGTTGCCACCAGCTTTGGTCAGCGTGTACCGTGAGTACAAGAAGGATACCAATTCCATTGCTTCATGGCTTGCCTCAACTGCGAAAGAATGCGGATATCCTGCCGACCTGCTGTCGAATTCACCTGCTCCAAAGCAAACAGCCGCGCGACTGAAGGGTAAAGCCAGAGCAGAAGCCAAGAAGAAGGCTAAACTTGCCCCCCAGGGAAGCACGTCACAAAATCAAGGGCCTCGATACATCATTGAGATCAAGGACTTCGTTCCCCTGGCCGAATGCATCTCGGCTTATAAAAAGCCGGCTCTGTCTGTCCCGCGAACGTTCTTCACTACACTCAACCGGGTCATTGAAGCGAGAACTGGTTTTGGCAGTGAATTGGCCGCCTCCAATCAGAAGCCAGATGTCAAATCTGATGCTAGACATTCTTACTTTGTAGGAATCCTCGAGAAGGTCCGTGAAGTCCTTACGCCATGTACGGATCCAGTTGGTTCTGGTTCCTCAAACGAGGCTGAGACCTTGACAAACAAGTTCAAGGAATTGGAAGTCTATCATCCTTCAGAGAAGTTCCTTAACGCAAAAGACATTGAAAGACCTGGTCCAGCGAATAATGACGAGGCTGTCTACGAGGCCGATTCAGGGGACTCACTCGATGAGGCTTACTTTGCGTATTGCTTGTTGTGCAAGGATCTAAACGAGATCAGAAAGTTTATCACCAACATTTAGACAATGCATATCGAAGCAGAGTACGGTGGAGATAGTATCGACCCAGCCGTGATGGCGGTTGTTACCAATACAGCCATCGAGTTCGGGTTGACCATTGCAGAGGACATGAAGCCCATGTTCGAAAAGCATGGTGGAATTCGGGCTATGGCCCAAGAACTCATGAATGGTTTCCTACTCGATGAGGTAGACATGAATCATTTTCGGAAGCAGGTTGCAGAAGGATCTATCGATGAGAAGGTATATGCCGTCATGTCATACTGCTGCTACCTCACAGGCCTTTCGATCGAGACCCTCGCCAAAGTTCCGTGGACGGGTCTCACCGGAATATATCCAGACGGGACCTTTGGTGTTCTTGATTCCCACACAGATTGGGAAGATAAAAGTATGAGCCAGAGGTTGACGGAGGAGCGTGTGATTCTTGCCGAACTCTGGACCGAGGCGATGGCACTTGTCTATCACGTGCCGGACTACCCGTTCTCCGACGAATTCATTCGAGGCGTCAAGGAGTTCAAAGAGACAAAAGAAATCCCATTCAGCGTCATATTCGCAGCTCAAGTAATTCTCGACGTATACAAAGTCATCGGCAGTTACGCAGAGTCTTCAGTCGACACTCTTCTCAAGCGAATCACGACCATGAACGATGAGCTGAAGGCTCATGTCGAATTTCAAAAGGACATCAAAAGCCCCCCACTGGTCATCTCGCGATAGAAAATGGTTGAAAGATACGCAGGAGGGCTTCGACTGGT
This sequence comes from Fusarium dlaminii, assembly GCA_013186775.1. Lineage (NCBI taxonomy): Eukaryota > Fungi > Ascomycota > Sordariomycetes > Hypocreales > Nectriaceae > Fusarium > Fusarium dlaminii. Next base: position 319,674 of record JAAOAL010000047.1, on the reverse strand, counting down.
TTCTAGACGACCCCTTGCTCAGAGTAAAGAAAATGGCGGTTGATAAGAGCCAGAACCGCCAAGAGGGATTGATCCAGCTCGCACGGGTTGAAAAATACCGGATCCTGAAGAGGTCTCCAATTCTCGCTGGTCTGGCTTTGTACTATCATCGTGCGGAAATGCACGAAGCCGGCCTCAGAGTTACCAATGCATGGGGCTCTATAATCCTGCCTGCACACCTGGAGAATGCTGTCAGCGAGGAAGGTCTCACCAAAACTTGGTGGCTAGATATGGAGACGCTGTTCAAGATTTTCGGGGATGAAGCTTTCTTCGTTGGAGGGAAGCCGCAGACGCGTTCTGACTATGTTAATCGTTTCATGCTGCAAGTTGGCGTCTCTGCATCTACCTTGAGCAAGAATAGGCGCAAGGGTAAGAAGATGGCTCTCGAGGATTTCTCACGAGCAGGTCCACGATTTCTCGCAACCCGTGCTCTGATCCATAAAAGCCTTCAAGATCGATACCAGAGAAATGCCAAACGAATGAATTGGACAATGGAGACCATTAGCGAAGTACTCTCAAGAGGGGAATCGAAAGGCAAAGGCAGAGGTGGAAGCAAAGGCAAAGAAAAGGATAACTCATTGACAGCAGACGACAAGATACGCGTTAAGCCAGCTGACATATTAGTGTCACTCGGCAATGCTATGACTGCTGAGCTCGAGGAGCTTGCATTTTCCTACCTAAGCTTACATCAAATAAGCTGGGAGTGGTTGAGATGTGTTTGGATGGCATGCGATCCCACTCTTCGTGAAATCTACGGATCAGACTTCGCTTTGTCGGAATGGGAGCTGCCTTTCATGGTCGGGCATATCCTGGTTGAAGCTGAAAAGGACAACGAAGGGTCAATGCGCATGTTGGCAATGGCAGCGATGGTGCTTGAGGAGATGCACCGTGGGCAAGTCCTCAGCAAAGCATCTCGTCTGATGTATGTGCTTTCTGGGCGTGACTATAGCATCACAAAGGTTGCGACTGAGTTGCTTAAATCATTTGAAGAGTCTTACGATGGCGGGTCAGATGATGGCGGGTCAGATGATGGCGGGCCCCAGGAGGAGGCAGCCAATGCAGAGAGATAAATACCTGCGATTGCATAGATAAATTTCACTATGGAATCCTTGCATTCATAGCTTATAGGCCCATCAAAAAGCTGGTGCGCTCTCCACAGGCTTTGCCAAAAAGCCACCAGCCCCAACGCGCACGATGATTATGAATCGAATAAATCTGGATATGCGGTAGTGCTGTAAAGCTAGCTGTAGCCTTGATGTTGACAAGTAGAGTACTGAGGACAAAGGCTCGCTGACTCACTGCATGAAGTAGCTATTTCCTTAGTCCGCTAAGTTGCCCTTGGAAAGTTGTATCATTGCCAGTCATGCCCGAGACGTAACGATCAGACGATAATAGCTATCCTATATGGGGTCACTAAACAACCATACGGAACTTCAGAAGATCCTGCTGCTGAATGCTATCGAACTTCGCATCCAACTCAGCAACATCCCATTTGCAAGAAAGCCATCGTCCGTTCAATGCACCCTGCCGCTTTCCCATCCCTTCAGTTTTAAGCAGCCACACAGAAAACGCTCCAACGAGATCTGGGCTATCGGTCAAGACTGACAATCATAAGATTTTGATTTAACTCAAATTCTGGGGATAACTCACGGTGCTGAATATCCTTCGATGCTGCCCTCGAGAACTCGCTCTGCATTCCACCTGGGTGCACACTGGCAACAAAAATGCCCTTGTCAGCGTACTGGGCATGTAGCATCTCGATCATACGAGCTTGGGCAAGCTTGCTGATACAATAGTGAGATGTTGTGCCGAATCCGATGAGACTTTGAGCTGAGATGGAACTGATGACGATAAAACTGCCTTTGCTCTCAAGAAGGAAGGGTAAAAGGTGGTGTGCGGCAAGCCATGTACCTAAGCAGTGTGTGGCGAAGGCCTTTTGCACGTCCTCAAAGTCTTCTTCAAGAACTGTAGCCTTTGAAAGCGGACCCGAGAACCCACAGTTGACGAACACGGCGTCTAGTCTCCCGTTGAACTGGCTCTTGACAGTTGAAGCAATATTGGCTACGCTGTCATTGGAAGTGATGTCGCACGCCACAGAAGCAACCTTGATCGATGCATTGATATCACCAACCTCCGTGGCTGTTGCCTTCAACGTCTTTTGCGATCGCGCGGCGAGGATCATGCCCGCGGCACCGGCTTGAGCAAAAGACCTTGCCAGCCCAGAACCCGCAGCTCCTCCAGCGCCGATTATGCATACGACGAAGCCCTTTGGCAGTTCTGCCTTCTTCGGGTCAATAGCATCATATGGCTTGTCGTGTTTCGTCTCGACAAAGTCCCTGACTTGCTGGGCATTCGTCAGGCTGGGGGTAGACATGGCTTCGTACTGGAAAAGGAATCGGCCGTCGGAAAATGGGTACCGGAAGTAGATTTGAGTTGGTTGTAGGGAATGTCAACGAGTCCCTTAGTGGTCAAGTGAACGTTGATATACCGCTGCAATCTCGGATTTTGCTATTAATCCCGGAGTTGCTCAATCGGGCATATCAGCCCCCTGCTGTATGTCAGACGCGACTTGGGCGATCAACATGTGGCTTGAGCCTGGCTGCGCGGATTTATCTTATCTCCGCAGAGGCTGAGATTCATTATGAATCACATCATATTTTCCCAATATGAGAGTTATTCAAATATATGAGGATTACTACACTGCATTAATGGAAACGGCCATTGTGGCATCCAAGATATCATGACGACGAGTAGCTAGTTTATAGTGTTTGACAGAATATCTGGAGGGTCAATCTGAATATCATGATGGTCTTCATATCTATAAGAACAGTCCATTCTTCTATTTCCTCCAATGGATAGGGACTGCCGTCTTTGCTGTAGTACCATATCAGAAGAAGCTGAGCATATGCAATCTTCGTTCCTTGGTCTCCATCTTTGAAACAGTTTCCATCTCTGCCCGCTTCAGTGCAAGGAACCAATCGATATACCCTTGACCGAGAACATTATCCGCCCAAGCTCTGTCAACTTCCAGCTCCTTCAGTGCAGCCTCAAGAGAAGTCGGTAGAAGCTTGGTCAGTCCCATTTTCTCTCTTTCTTCGTCGGAATACATCAATGTGAATTCTAAACGAGTTAGCAAACATTAGCTATCTGGGCCACGGTAGACTCACCGGCCGCGTTTCCAATTGTAAGCGGCTTGGAGTCGAGGGCAGCACCAATGATCGCAGCTACCATGGCATACGAGTTCGAGGTAGCATCGTTGACACGAATCTCCCAGTGGTTCTCGGTCACTCTTCTGACAGGCATGTCTCGATTATTATCACCCCAGCCCACAAGACCGCCGGTACACATTCTCCCTATATTGACTCTCTCATAAGAGTCAACCTGGCACATTCCCAATGCCACGAGTGCAGGGATATGGCTCAATATACCCGCCAGGACATCATCAGGGTTCCAGTATTTATTCTCCTCCGTCGGGGTTGCCGAGATGTGAATGTGTTGTCCGTTCTTTTGACCCTGTTCTCCGTCGTATGGTGTCGGATAGAAAGTGGCAAGGATTCTATGCTTGTGTGCCACATTCTGGATTAGCTCTTTGGCATAGTAATAGGTGTCCACGGCTTCAATGGGGGGAAGAGGAGGGAGAGCAACTTCGTAGGCCGATGTACCGTACTCTTTTATCGCCTGCTCAACTTCAATCCCTACTTCACTAAAAGCAACAATGATTTCGTTCAGTATAGGCCAGACTTTAGAGCGGAGAGTGCCGAAAGTGCCGGCCACTCCCGGCTTTGCAGGCTCAGCGGCTTCAAGGGTCCCTGGGGCGAGAAGACAGAATTCCAACTCAATGCCAACAAGAAACTTCAAACCGTGAGACTCTTCAGCCTTTTTAATGATGTTTCTCAAGAGGAGTCGGGCATCAGTACTCTGAAAATCCACAGTACCAACGCAACGAGCTGCGTTGCCGATTCCAGATGCATCATGCTTCATAGTTCGGATCGAGGAAACATCAGGGTGTATCTTGCCCTTCCCGTTGAAAAGAGCGAATAGTTGAGGGATAAATTCAGCGGTTGTAGGTACGAGTGTATCCAACGGGGCACAATCAAGGTGGCCACCAGATCTTACGAGGTTCTTGAATCGTGAAGCAGGGAGTAATCTGGTTCTTGAAATTCCACAAATATCAACCCATTGCAATATAACGACTTGGACTGAGGGATTCTGGTTGAAGAATTCCTCAACTGATCCTGGAGCATCGTCTGCGTGCGACTCTTCGTTAATACTGGTTGACATGATGAGGAAAAGACGAAAGTGAGATCAATAGTGAGAATTCAGCAACATAAGGCCCAGGATCGTTTCAGGAGGTTCGAGTTAGCTGCAGACTTTTTATACCTATTCCATTCTGACACCAATGATCGAAAAGAGATGGCCATGAAGTAAGCCACCATTCTGAAAGCTGATTTGTGACCTTCCTGTCTTGAACAGGGCGCTGAGTCAGCCGGTGACACTTCGTGCCTTATCAAGTAAGCCCTAGGCTTCCTTCATGCCGTCAGACGACACAATAACCGTATTGAAACAGGCCCCGACGTCCTAGGTGGTGCTTTTTATTCTCTGTTGTAACACTCCTCAGCAGGAGGTTTTCGGATCTTGGAGTAGGATGAGCAAATAAACTCATCAAAACCCCCTGTGAAAATGATGGTCATACTTTGACCCAAGGCCTTTAGTCTCTTAGCGACGAGGCTCTATTTTTATTACTTCCACTAGATACTATAGTATGACTAGGGGAGGAAAGAAAACTCAGGACCTTGAACCCTAAGCGATGAAGATATTTAGGTAAATCTAGCATATGCTTAGGGGACTCTTTGCTAAGTTTATTTTGACACCTTATATTAAGGTCCCATACTTTCTTGCTCCCTAAGAGATGAGTTAAGAGCGTAGTGTTCTTGGGATTCCGTCATCGTTCCGTTTCCCAAATGTGTGATGTAGGTGGTTACAAGTGATACAGCTATTGCCGATATGAAAGTGCATAAGCAGAGAGTTGCATGGAGTCAAGTATTGGGTATTATCCTTCGCCCTGTCGTTGATAACAAGACTGTAGAATGGTGTACAAATAAACAAGAAAATAAGGGTCATCTCGAAATCCTTATGGCATGGGGAATGATGGTCACGATGACATTCCCAAGTCTCTCAGGCACCCAGTTGCTATTATGGCGTATTGCACTACGTATTATATCCGATTCATGGACATTCAAAACTGTCAATCCTCCTCACTCCATCGAAATGTTCACTCGACTGGACCATCGTCCGTTGGCTCTTGTCGACCTTGGTCTCTCTGCGACAGATCGGAAGCACCAGCCAACTCAGAACCGATGACATATCTTGTCTTACGGAAGACGCTCTGCACCAAAGTCTCGTGATCCTCCTTCCACTTCTTGTAGTTCGCCCAACCGACCTGCAACTGCAGAGAGTAGTCGGCGCTCTTGACCTTGCTCTTGTAGGTAGGATCATACTCATCCGGATTCTTGGGATTGACGCCCTCGTCGAATGGTACACCTCCCATGACGTTTCGGAAGTAGATCATCACATCACTGAAGGTGTTGCCTTCCTTAGGCTGGGGAATAGGCTTCATAGTTAGTGGCGGCACCATGCCGTAGGTTTGCTTCACGCCATCCTTGACCTTGCCATTGTACATGGGATGGGAGGTCGATGTTGAGTGACAAGAGGCACATGCCGAAATGAAGTTGTCGGCTGGGCCATTCATGCGGCCGTTCCATCCCCATGAGGGTCGTGTGCCACCCTCTCGCTTTCGAATCTTCTCTGCTTCCTCGTTGATATAACACTCTCGCGGTTTAGCCACGTGGCCCTCAGCCTTTGTCTCCTCAACGACCTTGTTCGTTAACCAATGGTCATTGCCCCACTGAAGACCGACAAGAGTGAGTCTGTCCCAGGGCTGAGAATTTATAACGAGGTTAGCATAAGCAAATAGCCCTTGGTTATTGGGGGGTTACTCACGCCTTTTCCAGGTTGGTCTTTGTTGTACATGAAAGTGCCAAAGACCCATCCAATTGGTGAGCGTTTATCGACGACAGCGAAGTCGACTTGGATCAGACGAAGGGGCGATGCGAAGTCATTTCGCTCCTTTCCATTGCTCGTTGACTTGGAAATGACCTATGACGCTTGTTAGAAATCATGGTTACGACACCATGGCCAGCACAACTCACTGCATGCATTGTTGGGGCCCCATCTTGAATGGGCATCTGCTCAGGTGTCGAGTTGTTCAGTAAGATCTGGCCAATGTCAGTCATGATGTTCTGCCACTTCGGAGTGATATCCTACCTTGAAAACACATGTTCCGACCGGAAACTCCTTGTTCTGTGAGAAATCAGGGTTATCGGGATCCTTCCACATGTCACCAAAGACAGTTGCACCTAGCCTAATGTTAGACAAGGGCTTAATACAATGTGATTGACATACCAGTAGCGTTATAGAATCCAACGGCCCAATTTTGTAGGGTCACATTTTGTGTCTTAGCAAACTCTCCGGCCGGTGTCGCTCTCTCAAATGTGAAGCCATTGATGGGTTCACGTTCGGTACACGTGGAGTTCGGGTCCCGATAATGCATCCACGGTGCATGGTACCAGTCTCGGACCGTGTTCTCATTGAGTCGAAACCCTTTCTCGACATTGCCATCAAAACAATACTCTCTGATGGCCTCAGCAAACTTTTCAGGTTCCTTTTCGTAGTCGAACTTGAACCACGGCGCATTCTTGCCCTCAAAGTCACCGGGCAATCCGGGGGCAGGGATCAATGGGGAGGGAGCATGGGGGAGCGAACCATCCTTCTGTGCCTTGAGGCTCGCCTTGAGAATGTCCGAAGTGGGATAGTCGTTGCGGATTTGCCAAGGGCTGAAGCCAACAGGAGTTGGGTGGATGGAGGAGGTATGGAACTGCACTTGTGCTTCAGTAGCCTGCAGCCTTTCACTTTCAGTCTGAATCAGTGATCCAGCAAGGCCTGTTCCTCCAAGCGCAGCGCCGCCAGCCAAGAGCTGGCGACCAGTGATGCCCGCCAAAAGTCGGAAAGCCATATTTCTGGTTCAAAGAAGGAGAAACTCGAGGAACAGATAATCAGAGAGAGAACACTCTCACTTGTGCGGAGAGATGGCTCTTAAGTGCCCAACCCCTACAGTGATGGCTTTGATAAAGACCTGCCCAGACCCCAGCCGCTGCGACAAGCTAAGACCAGGCTGGCGACGGCGAAGCTGAACATCCCCGCCAGGTATTGGCATCACCCCCAATAGCAGTATTAATTAGCGATATCTCAGTGGCTCGGCCCGTCCCCATGATTAAATGCCGTTCTGGACCCAGAAACTATCCCTTGTGGCGGAAATGTGGCTCGCTGACCTTGGATAAATCACTGCCGTTTGCGTCTAGGGAGGTTCCAGGGGTCTTATAGCGCTGGATCCGATTGGCGGTACAAGTGCAGCTGAACTGCTATCACATTTTTAGTGAGTCCAAGATGACTTTAAGCGAAATGTCATTGGCCAGAAGCCGAGAGCAGATGAACTACTTCCAATAGACATATCAATAGTTCAGCCGCCTTGTTACACCAGAGTTTCTTTCCACATCAATAATCGAGAATTTACTGGACTACATTTCCATATTTTTCGTACTTTTGAATTGGATTGCGTGCCTCAAAAATGCATCTGTAGATCGATTCCTCTGAAATCTTCCAGCGTCATTGTCATCAGGTTTCAACATTCGCCATGCAATGTATATCGATGAGTCATTGGGCGGCAAGATGCACAGTCAATCTCTGCTGATAAAAACACATCTGGGTAGCAGATGCTTGCGAGGAGATCTTCCAGTGACGAAACAAAAGAGAGACAGGCCCATACGGTCGTTCACAACCCATTGTTCTATGCTCAGGCGCGTATCACTTCTCCAGTGCCAGAGGTGAATCAGACAAAGGTTTTTTGATCCTGTTCAGAGGTCAACAATGGAGCCGTCACGGATGAAATATCCGCAATAATCAAGGTGAATGCACTGAACAAACAATCTCGGCCTCTTCACGTATTGTTCCCAGGTATAAAATCCCTTGGCCTCGCCCCCTTCTTGGCCGCGTCATCAAACTCATTGGTAACCCTTTCAACCCAAGTGCTCTCCCACTTCACCAGTGCATTGGCAAGCATCCAGCCTTCGGTCATATCAAGAGCTATCAACGCATTTTCCGATAACAATAACATCGATTTAGTTCCAGACATTCTTCATCTCACCTCGCTATCATGGATCCGTATCCTCAAATTTCCGCTTCTGCCTCAGTCCCCAACTCGCCCTGTGAAGCCAAGCCGGAGGACTATCCTAATTCTCTTAGTCAAGACCCTCATGTCCATGAGTGTGGAAAAGGTATTCGCTGCCGGTGCCAGGGTTGTGATGGCTGTACTGGGAAGATCTACTGCATCACCAGCCTCCAGTGCTACGATTGCTATTGCAACTGCCCGGTTTAGATACTGTCAGGGGCTTGAGATGAGGTTGCTTATTTAATCTCTTCTATATTCTTGCTGATGCAAGTTACCTACAATGCGCGTAGGCGATATTTGCTGATGTAGGCTTTAATCCTTTCATTTTTGGAAGTCAATGTTTGCCCTGGTATTGTTCTTTGGTGTGCTTTCCCATGCAGAGTTCAAAGTGAAGTGGATGAGAGGGCTGGCAGGTAGGTGAACAGGTCAGGGAGAATCAAAGAAAGACTTACCCAACATGTCCATTAGCTCCATTGAATTGTATGTGACCTTGTATGTGATGCCGAGCCCGTAGATCGCAAGAAGCTTCCATCTTTCTTGTTATGTAAAACATTGCGTCAACTTTTGGCCGTGCGGAAAAAGAAAGAGTAACTCAGTACCAGCAACAGGAACTTTCTATATCATGATGTCAACCCCACGTCCTAGACTACATAAGATATGAGCTTTGACCAATGTCTCGATATTGTAGAATATGATTAAGGAGACCATGACATCCTACGTATGAGAAACTTTCCCAGCATATTTAAAGAACGATACTGAGCTTATTCCCGCAGTTATACAACCAGGTAACCACAAACTGTGTATAGGAGCTTAAGAGCCTCTGTACTAACTCGAGTAAGTGTATAGTAGCTGAATATTAAAAGAAGTATGGAGCAAAGATGAGTATTGACACAAGACAAACAGATTTCATTAAGAAGCTAGCAATATAAGCTCCAGAAGTTTCAGAAAGTTTAAAATTGGTATTTCAGCCGCAGAGCACATACTGGCGTTGAAACAGGATATATTCATTCTATATCCTGTCGTATAGACCTTAAGGCCGCAATCACGACATACTGGGGGATTCTCAGTTTCCATCACCCGTTATCGCATCACGTAAATAATTAAAGAATAAAGCCAAGCAAGTTTTCAAATGCTCTTTTTTATATAATTTTTATTCCTCATACTGATCAGCTAGCGATTCATGGTCTATCCTACTCCACCCAGAACTCTCTATCGCAAAGCATACAACAGAGAAATAGGAACCCAAAGCATCTTAGGCATCCATGAAGAATAAGCCTAAACAGATAATTCATTTCAATTCAGCTATGAATTGGCGTATAGCTTAAGTTTCGCTGGCAGAGAGAAACAAAAGCCATAGGCGAAAACCCTATGCACGTCAGAAAAAGTCACTTAGGCAGGGCAGTTCATATTGCAGTTAGAGCACTGCATAGTGCTCCAGTTAGAAATCTCGTTCTTACAGCCGCTGCAGCCGGTACACTCGCATCGAGTGCTATGGGGGCTCCGAATAGGCTGGGGACCAAACTCGGCTGGGGTGAGGGAAGGGAAGTAGCTGTGAGTAGCCTCGGTGGGTGAAGAGGGAGCGGAAGACTCAGCGGTGAAAATGACGGAAGGATACATGTTGACGGTGGTTGGTGATTATGGTTTTGTGTGTGTGAAGATGTTGGTAGGTGTGATGCTGTTATTGTTTTGTTGCGAATTGGTAGTGGAAGTTGTTGTGTTGTGATGCGAGTGATGAATCTTTCCATATTGCAGGGCAGATGCATGGCTTTTATAGACTCTGAAAAAGATTCAAACACTTCTGTTTAAACAAACAAGAGTATTCTGTCAAGATCCTTTGAGTCACTTGTTCACGGCCATGCTCAGCCAATACTTTACCAACACAGCGGCTGCTTTTAGCCAAATCCATTGTCTTCTGCGCACGATAAGAGGTGTTCAGTTTTAAGTCCATGCTTGCAATAGATATCAATGATCTGCCTTGCTTTGTTTCCAGACATTGATTTCATCCCTTTGTCTATGCTGTGAACAACAAGGCCTAAACATTGAATAATAGCTCTTTGAACTGCTCAATGCCAAACCAGGAGCGACTGACAAAATGAAGTCTAGTAGATTTTTGCCGATAATTGAATACCATTTAGCACGGATATTGAGTTTACTATCACGCTTAATATCTGAAATTCTCTGCGTGCTTTGCACACGAATTGATGCATGCAGTCTGCTTTGCGACTCTTGGCGCCTAGAGACGCCTGAAATCTTATCCAGTGCTTGAAACAAAATAAAAGTAAACTAGCTATGGGTTGATATAATTAACATGGCATTTCTTCACCGCTGAAGGAGACTGTGATTCCGTGAATATTGCACAGCGCACAACGTACATACACAGGCGCCGGTAACTTATACCCATCATCGCAACTTCGCTCGCGAAATGTACCTGAAGCACTACAGTCGAATCCTTCATAAGATCGTGAAATGTCATTCCGTTGCCCGCCGTGAATGTCCTTTCTATTTGTGTATAAAAGCGAGGCACCATTTCGACAAACCAAAGAAATCTCACACTTGCATTACCGCAACCTCTCCTGCCACTTTACCCAAGACATCAAACTTCTCACGTCTATCAACATTCACATAGAAACAATAACTTTTCTTCGATCAGATTCAACATGCATCCTTCAATGACCTCCACGATCGCCTCTTCGATCCCATCTTCCCCCGATGACGGTGTTGCTGCCGAAATGCCATCTCCAATCTCAGCCAACGGTAGCGTCCAGCCCGACCAGTGCCCTCACAGCGAGATCTGTCAATGTGCGGAATGCCCCGGCTGCAAGAACTTAATTTATGTCTGGAAGACTGAGCAGTGTGCCGCATGCTATATGGACCACCCTGCCATTGTTCAATAAGGGATTGGCTTCAACTGATATGTGTTCGACAATATAAATATCTATTGCACTAGATATTGCTGCAAACGCATGTCATTTACAATGATAAAAGGATATAACTACACTACTACCATTAATAATCCATTCTTAAATTGCCCAAGTGAAATGCAATGGGCTTCTGTGAATACGAACCTGACGGGTACTGAACCACTGACTCTTTCAGTCTGTAAGACTCTGCAAAAGTGTGCAGCTTCATCAGTAGTTCCTGGGCACTCATCGAGATTGCTGGTGTAAGACCAACTTAACCCGATTATTTATAGAAATCCATAAGCTCCAGATGATCTAACTCTTTATTCCATGCTGTTGGTGGTCAGTCTTTTGTTTCCTTACAGTCGAGGAGGCTAGGTTGTGTCTTGGCAATCCACAACAGCCCATAAAGAAATATGGCGGTGACATCACTTTGAAACAAAACAGCCTTATAATACTGACATCCTAGATAATGGATCTTATTTCCCGGAGAAAATCCTGTCTAGGCGGCTAATTAATCTTGCGGCTGGCTCAGTGCTGCGCCATGTCGATAACGCAGGGATGAGGCTCCTATTCTTACAAGCGGTGTCCCTAGCTAATCAACCTCGCAAATCAGAAGAAGACGACAGACAATCTCTGAAAAAATCATAAGAGTTCTTCATTCTCCCACTTTACACTTTGAAGAACGTTCATTTTTCTCACATTGAGCTCCTCCTACTTCTGTATGGACATTGATGTCTTGCAAACTAATCTTACATGCTCCACCACTAGATGGGTCGGCATGGCTTCTGTCATCCTGACTCCACGTCCCTGAGGCTGACGCTCGGAGAAACCATTTCAATCCAGGATTAAATCTGACAGGATTCAAACACTTGAGCCACTGACTGAGGCTTGGACTCAAGCAAGCGGGACGATATTTATATATCCCAGCCTCGGGAAATCTCCTTTATTATGGACATCTACTTCCGCAATTCCGACAGAAATACTTTCTCTCGATTAACCGTCGTTGCCGCTTTGAAATAATACTTCAAGAATAACTTGGTGATATCACATACCGACCGAAATGGCTTCTCGTCGCCCTGATCTTTCCCAGTACCCCACCGGATTCACGGTTCTGCGCATCTTCCAAGCCGTACTGAACATCATCACCATCGTCGTCACGTCTTTCACGATAAACGCCGTGGTTATTCCGGGGAACTGCTTGTTGATCGTTACCGTACGTAAAAAATGCGCGATCGTCAATCCAAATGATTTGCTGACATTGCTTGCAGAGCTCTGCATCACTTCTGGTCTCAACATGGATGGCCTTTGCTCACATGTTCTCTAACCGCCTTTTCAATTACTTGGTCGCCGCAATTCTTGACACCATTCTCACTTTACTCTGGCTCATATCATTTGCCGTTCTTGCGGCACAAACAGCGGTGTTATGGGCCCACGGCACTGATTACTGCGAAAACAACAAGTGCCCCGACAGCCTCAAGAACGTAACCAGTTTTTATGGATACGTCTTTGCGACTTGTGTCGGTCTTGGCGGCTTGTCATTGTAAGTTCATAGGGGTGTCTGGGAACAAGTTCATCATGCTGACCATTTCTAGTCTTTTCTCATGCATTTGCCTTATCTTTCACGGCATCGTCAGTTGTCGACAACACCGATATAACCAGATCGGCATAAATAACGTCTCCGAACCAATTTTTGTCGGCGACAGGCATCCCCAGGGCTCGACCGAGTATCGGCCTTTGGCATAAGCTAGTTATTTGGAGCGAAAAGAATTTAATGATACCAATGATTATTCCTGGAGTAACTTGTCGTGCTGAATCTATTCATAAACCCTGTGCGGCGGTAATTCTTATCGAGAGCCGATAAGATAAGATACAGACCAATCGATAAAAGACTCGCTTCTGGGTCAAGCGACCTGCTAGCATCTGCTAAGGAGTACTTTTACTGGCTCCTAAATTTGCCTGCACTACTGGTATTCCTTATTGCGGCCTAGTATGTAACACTCGTTTTCATGTTTCGCAACTCACGAACTGGTCTTGTTCACCCAGCGTGATGAAGGACATGTTATGAAACACACATGTGAGAACGTAGAGCCTTTGCCAATAGATCTTGTGTTGGGCGTAATGTAGCAAAACAAGATGGTAAATGAGTAGATATCGTGGTAGTGCCTAGTTATGTTTTCCTACATTTGCTTGATCTATTGCTATTGCCAGTGGTTTCCCTTCACAAAGCTCTGACCATTCAGCATTCATAATTCTCTTCTATCCTGTAGGACCGACTGAGTTTCCATGGATCACCGACCTTAAGTCAACTTTTACCATCTGCCCCGACCAAGTTACCAATTTGCCCTGAATTCCAGTTGCCGTTCAGATCCTCTGATTACCCTACGCTTGCGGCTGCTTTAAGTGGGGCGGACCGCCGACCGCCGACCGCCGATTGCTGGACGAAGTGACAGCATTGATTGAAAAAGCTGTTATGACTGAAAGGTGTCTTATGATTCTCATCAAACCCAATCATACGATGTTAAGAATATCCAAAACGCCGTTATAGGCTATCGCTATTAATTTGCCGCGACAACATGCTCAATACATGCCTCAGTTCAATCGCCGAGTCGGGCGGGTTGGGATCCACCTTTCGGGGATCAAAAGCGGAAGCCAAACAAGTCCCCGGGACGGGACAATTATATCAGATCAAAGTTTCCAGATCATTCGCGTCGGGCACTAGATTATTAGCGTTTCTCAGCAAGTCTTTCGTAATACTACCATAGTCTTTGTATAATTATTCCCTGTATAACATTTACCACAATGGCATTGCTTACATCCACTATTCGCAGAAGTGCAGTTGTTCTTGAAAACGTACCAACAAAAGCTTTTACATCGCTAGCTGGGTCACAATCTTCAAGAAGACGGACTTATTATACAACCGCGGATAACTCCATTCAAAGAAGAAGCCGACCCGGTTGCCAAAAGAGTCTAGCATCGAGACAACCTTGTCTTTTACACTCACGACATCCAACCCAAAATCACATCATCGGCCGCGCCAGATTTGCGACCACTACGACCATAATGGCAGAACCAACAGTCCACTCCCTATTCGAGCCTGCCACTGGCACCTGGCAGTACATCGTCTCGGACCCGAACACCAAGAGCGCCGTCATCATCGACCCAGTCCTGGACTATGATCCCGTCAAAGCAACGGTGTCAACGGGATCGGCGGATGCCATTCTCAAGACTGTAAAAGACAATGGCTTGAAGATTGAAATGATACTAGAGACGCATGCTCATGCAGATCATCTGACTGCTGCATCATATCTTCAGTCAGCCCTTGCCAGAAGTCAAGGTTCCAAGCCACTCATCGGCATCGGAAAGCTTATTCGCCAGGTTCAGAGCTTGTTCGGAGAACGTTATGGTATCGATCCCGGAGAGTATGATACTGTTTTTGATAAGTTATGGGAAGACAACGATGAGTTCACCATTGGCACTCTGACCGCCCGGGCTGTTCATCTCCCTGGTCATACGCCAGATCACATGGGATATCATATTGGCAGTAAGTCTCTTCAACTTAATACAACTTTGAATCAATCACTAACTTGCTGCCTAGAAAACGTGTTTGTTGGTGATTCCATATTTCACGTTGACATCGGCTCCGCCCGCGCAGACTTCCCCGGTGGCAGCGCTGAAGCCATCTTCAACTCTGGCCGCAAGCTTCTCGCACTACCAGAAGATACAAAGATCTGGGTAGGACATGATTATCCACCGGCTGACCGAGAAGCCCCGGTTCCTTTTGCTACGGTGAAGGAACACAGAGAGAACAACAAGCATCTCAAAGACGGGACACATGAGCACGAGTTCATTGAGATGCGAAGGAAACGTGATGAGTCCCTTGCTGCACCTCGATTGATCCATCCTTCGTTGCAGGTCAACATCAGAGGTGGACGACTGCCGGCACCGAACCCAGCAGGACTAAAGACGATTCATCTACCAGTGACGGGCTCGTCGTGGTAGAGAAACCTTGTGATACAATGCCTATCCAAAGGATGCATATTGTATAATAGCCTGGAAACGATCCTTTTACTTTGATGCTGAAGAAACGCCATCCAGAATGACAGTTTAGCCAGCCACCACAGATTGCAAATTACTCTCAGTATCTTCCCATTTCATCTCTACTCTATGTTTGGCGGTGCAGGATAACACTTTCCACCGAAGAAAATTAAATGCAGTATCCATGCCCCCGTTCGTTAAACAGTATGTTTATGTGAAACTATTCCTAGAGCGTAGCTTGCAGGCGACTACCTACGAAACCCCAGGGTCTTACGGTTTTAACCATCTCAATCTCTTGGGATGCCTTGGATCAAATTTAATCTATTAGGTCTAAGTCTCTTCTAACTTCTATTCATTATAGTAAACAAGCACAAGGTACAATAAGCAATCAGTAAACCTCTTTTAACCCCAATATCTAAGCAAACAAGAGTCCAGCTATCAGCCCAGCACCAAACATCGAAACGATAGTGATAAAGGAACTCAATCCCATCGTGGCCATACCACTGATACCATGGCCACTTGTGCATCCACCGGCGATGCGAGCGCCGAAAGTCAGAAAAGCTCCGCCAGCCAGAACCATTGGCAGTGATGCCTGTTCGCTTTGTGCCATGACCTCCCGGATGGCCGGAAATTTGGATAAAGTCGCCCAAGATCCCATCATTAATCCACATGCAAAGAGGATGTTCTGAGGAATTGATTTAATACCCTTGCCACCAACAATATCCCAGAAGAACTTTCCAAACTCCTCATAGGCACCGCTGACCCCAACGGGCTTCTCGGTCAAGATAACAGACGATAACTGTCCGAAGCCAATGAGGAGGCCACCGACAACCGGATGCAGCATGGTAACACTTCTCGGGGCAATGTATAAGATGCCGGCAAATATCGCAAGCATCGTTATCTCAAACCCGACGAGAACCTTGCCTGCAGACAGCCCGGTAACATCCATAACCGATGTATTCTGGGCACGGCTCGTCGGCGGTTTAACTATGCACGGCTTACACCGCACCCAGATAACGCCCGCAAGGAGCGACGTGCATGCAAGTAACCGACTGGAGCCAATACCCGCCGTGGCCTGCACGAGGACCGTCCCGGGACAAGCACCCGTTAAGCTTATCCCCAGACCCAGCATGGCACCACCAATTATGTTGCCGTCATACGGACCCAGCCATCCGTGGGAACTTGCTGATCGGGCTGGGATCTTTGTGGTTTTGGAGTTGTAGAGGGTGAAGATTGCGGCGCTGGTCGCGGATGCGGTGAGGAACGTGGCGAGCATGTGAAAGTCGGAGAGGCGGAATTGATTCTTTATGACCTGCGGGTTTGCTACGCCTGAGAGAGTGAGGCCTGTGCCGAAAATGGCACCTGTTAACAAGCTTGTTGCCATGATTCTCAAAAAGATCTATGAAAGTCTTTGATGTTGTGTATTGATAATAGAGCTGGAGACACACGGCAATGTCTAAAATCTTTGCTCTATTAATTCGCTCTATCGCTGTCTAAAATCACGCTTCATCTCCGCTCTAGTGCAGTTTAAACTCGCTAGCAAACCATCTGATCATTAATCTAGTCCCCGATGAAAATTAGAGTTTCCAAGACGCCGATATCCACCGATTTCTCCGGAGCGGCTCGGGGAAGACGGACGGAGTGGGGCTGTGGCTTCGGCGCCCGGTACTCGGAAACAATCAGTCATTTTCTGTTTCCGTCTCGGTTCCAGGACGGCACTCGCTCCTCCTTGCATTGGCCAACGCTGCCGTCACCGCTTCGTCAAGATCGGCGTGGAAGGAGGGCCTGTCGGTCGGGAAAACTGGTCTCAGACCTTGTTTTTCTGCTGGTGTAACAGTTGATGACGATTCGATTTCTGTGCTTGTTTGTGTGCCGACTACGCTTTCGTCATCTGTGCTGCTCTGTCGTCTTCTGTTTTCGTCATCTTCGTCGAACGATCTGGCCAATGGTAGAATTGAAGTCCAGCTTCCAATTGAATGACCATTTTCTGTCGCTCTTTGGCCAAACCCAACCGCTGTCAAAGCTCGTCTTGCCCATCGATTTCGTAATCCGCCAAAATGCCATTCGATTGAATATGGGCTCGCCCATCGATCCAATGCATTTCTCACATCAACCAGTCCTTGTACACTGGTGATGTCAATATTGTGAATCGTTGAACAGTCGATCACGATTGCTCGTAACACGGGCAGGTCTGTATCCCCTTTGTACACGACAGGTTTGTCGCACCAAAGAGCCTCTGACTTGTCACACTCCGGCTCATGCTCATCGGTCGCCCGTTTTGTGTGAGTGTACACGTAATCTGTCAACGTCTTGAAGTGCATTGCTTGGTTGAGATAGTTGAGGCCTTCCGGGAAATGGTAGATCAAGATGCCTGGGTGAGGGCTTTCGACTGGGATGTCTTTGTTTGAAGCGTCTTTTCGAGAAAGACTCAAGTAAATGTCACGCGATGGTGCCTTCTCGCGCGCAGTTGTGGATAATTGTTGCTCGTCATCGGCTGGATCAATTTGCTGGACAGTGACCCGACCTAGGAACTCGCCGCTGGTGCGCGCAATGCGAACGAGAAGAAGTAAAAATGAGAGACCAGTGGTGACATAGATGCCCGTTTCGAGTCCAGTAAATAATGCTATCACAACTCCAGCCACCCAGATGAAGAACTCGAAAGGCGACAGTCGCCAATACTTCATCACTGTAGACGGAGAAGCAACGAGGTTTGAAACAGCATGGATAATCAGGCCAGCCAAAGCGGCTCGTGGAATGAAGTAGAACACCCCCGTAAGAGCGTAAAGCGCAAGAAGTAGCATGAAGGCGCTGAAAAGACCGGCCATGGGCGTCTTGACACCGGCCTTTGACAGAACAGCCGAGGCGCCAAATGACCCCGTGCATGAGTAACCTCCCAGAAATGGCCCGATGATATTTGCTGTACCTTGAGCCATGATCTCTTGGGATGGGGCAACCTCGTATCCGTGCTTCTTACCAAAGCTTTTGGCGATGGCGATATGCTCGACGATGAGGATGATAATGATGATAGGGCTTTGAGGGAGAACAACGCCAATGAGATCAGGCTTTAAATCCGGAAGACCGGCGTGGACGAAGCCTGTGATGAGTTAGCGGTTGATCGAGGCAATATTGAGAGGTTGAGCTACCTTGGTTGATGTGTCCCACAATTCGGAACTTGCTCTCATCCTCCTTCAAGTTGCGGTTGACCAGGAAGCTCACCAGCGTATATAGTAGCATGGCGAAGGTGAGGCGCAGGGAAGACATGATTGACCACATCTTCTTTCGCGCAGGCTGACGAGCCTCCAACTTGGCAAAGACGAACTTCGCCAGCTCGAGCAGAACAAGACAGGTGATACCGATAGCAGCATCCAACTTGGTGCCGCCCAGGTTCTTCATAGTAGATATGAACACTTTGTAAGGCTCTTCACGTGTATTAACGCCGTGAATGCCTAGCAATACAGGGAGCTGAGTGCACATGATGGAGATACTGGCTGCTGTGATGAAGGCTGATACTGGGATGTATGGAATGACCTCGACGAGCCATCCAAGACGAAATAGGCCCATTGCAAAGAGGATAATACCAGTCATGAATGATAATGTTCCGGCAATCTCGGCACTTGTGTAGGTATCTGGTCGTGATTCGTGGACATGGGAGATGACTTCTCCGACGAGCAGGGAGCCGACAGCGGTGGTCTAGGGCCCCAATGTTAGCCAAGAAGTGAAAGTATTGGGTGAATGACTTACTCCGATGACAATGTCCTTCGATGTTCCAAACAACCAGTACGTTGCCGCACCAGCAAAAGAGGTATACAACCCAAAGTCTGGCGGTAGTGTGGCAAGAAGGGCATACGCCATGGCTTGAGGAATAACAACCAGCCCAACGGTCAGCCCAGCGATACTGTCACCCAACAGCCACCGCCAATTGTATCTCGGCAACCAATTTAAGCAAGGAAACAAAGACTTGGCAAAGCGAAGTGAATCACGTCGGCTTGGAACGCACTCCCCCAGCGCTTCCCTCACTGTCGGTTCAACTTCATAATACTCGATCGTCTTCTTCATGATTGCCCTAGCAAAGAAAGTAAGGTTATTTTTGAGGAAAATCATGTTTATTTTGTGGGCCGTTGGGAAGGATTTATAGATATCATGGGTGAGGCCGACAGCCGTGGAGTCGGCGGGGCCGCTGTGAAACGTGGTCGCCGATCTGTTGGGGCCGGCGGTGACGGGGGGCCGATACCCTCGGACGGTCAAGATAATGCAGGGAGAATCGAGATCGGGCCACGAAACCTGCTGATATGATTTACATGTTTTTCAGAGGTCTTATCGGCTGGTAGAGCATGCGGTACAGCCCTTCGTTGGGGAACTCGGTGCGGAATGGCCGTTTGCACTAGAACACGATAATCAACGGTGCTCCAAGATACGAATAAAGAACAATAAGCCGATT
Source organism: Fusarium dlaminii (assembly GCA_013186775.1). NCBI lineage: Eukaryota > Fungi > Ascomycota > Sordariomycetes > Hypocreales > Nectriaceae > Fusarium > Fusarium dlaminii. The sequence continues at coordinate 299,975 of JAAOAL010000047.1, read as the reverse complement.
CTTGTACGAGCTCTCTTATGTAGTTGACTGCTGCCTATAAGGTTAAGCTTTAGGCTGCGAACACAGGTGGAATGAGACACGATGCTTTTTTCCCAATATAAGCTTTTACCTATAAGCTTTTGACGAATTCTACGATGCGCCGGAGCAAGTATTGGACGAACATTTGATACTTGGGGCTATTTTACTTTATTTTATTACACCGTGACATCTATCTGTACCTGTACTCCTCCCTTCCTGGCTGTCTGATAGTGCGCGTAGTCTCCGGTAACGTATTCAATGGTACAACATGGAACAAGCACATTCTCATCAAACCCTTTCATGATCTAAATATATGATTACTTTCATTATTTGCACTTATATAGACAAAATAATAACTTGCTAGAAAGCAGAACCTGGGACTGGCTCACACACAAAGAACGCTCCAAACTGCCTGCCTGCCTGCCTACCAAATTTTTAAGAATCCAGAATGGGACCGTACGCCGGAATACCGCGACTCTCCAGCTGATAAACCACTTTCGCTGTCGTCGATCTGTTAGAAATTATGCATACACATTCAGCGCCACTCTCTTTGTAGGCTTGATATGCCAGCTTGACCATGTCTGGCCGACCCTTCTTGTCTGTATCCCAGATAATGGCCTCAGAGTCCATGGCAAGAATAGTGTCGAGGATCTCTTGTCCATACGTTGAGAGAGGGTTCTTGGTAGACCAGACTACGTGGCACGGAACGCGCCTCTCCATGATAACAGGCATACACGGTCCGATGCCTGATCCTGTTGCGACCAGAACGACCTTCTTGAATAGTGGTGCGACAGCAAGAACACCGGATGCGGGAGTACCTCGAGTCCAGATGGACGTCGGCGGCTTCTCGATGATCCGCTTGGTCCAGTCACCTGCTTTAGATACAATGATTGAGAAGCCTTTGCCGCTGGGTTCAGGAATGGCTGCGAAAGCATGCCACTCAATCATGGGACGATCAGTGATGCGAACACCTCGTGAGGTGCAAGGCCCAGGTGTGCAGAAGTCGAAGTGAAGTCGCACAGCATGATTGGATAGAGGCTCAGGCCTGACGTTGACGCGACGGAGTCTGGCCCAAGGCAGGGCGATACTGAGAGTGATGAGCGACAAGAGGTAGATCGTTGGGTTCTTGGCCAACGCGTTGCCCAAAGGCTCCGTGGCCGTGGCCGCTGTTGATGTAATAACATGGGCCCAAACAAGAGCGACAGAGAACCAGCCGACGAAGCGATGTGCCCACTCAAACTGATCGTGCATCTTCATGCGGACACTGGGGTACGCCATGGCAAGGATGAAACAGAGCAGAAGCAGAATAACATAGGTCAAGGCGAGAACAACACACTTGATGGGAGGCTGATATGTCTCTAGTAGAAAGTCCCGGCTGGTTGAGATGGTGTACATAAACCACCAAGCAGTAGCAGAGACGGCACAGCCAGAGTGAACACCGCCATTATGATATACACGGGCAAAGTGCCTTCGGATAGACAGAGGGAATGACGTGGGAACTCGGGAACAGACGTAGAATATCCCGTTGACGACGTAGTCTTGACGGACGAGGACGGCGCAGAGCAGATTTGATGCAACAGCTGTTGCGACCTTGGAAGGAGAAGGGAAGAAGTTGTTGTTGCGGCTCTCCCAGAGAAGGAAGATTAGAACCGTGAGATTGGACAGAAAGATGAGCCCGAAAAGCTTGCGATATGCTGAGAATGCAGTGTGACGGAGCCAGCGCCATCCATGGAAGCCATTCTTATCAGGAAGTGCATACTCTTCAGTCTCAACCTCTTCATAGTCCTCAATAACGCCCTTGGGATCCTTCTCCAGATCCCTCATGATACCATTCTTCTCGCCCTCAAAGAGACTTCCATCACTGGAACTGCCAATCGACAGTAACCGCTCATGCGAAGGCCATACCGTCTCCGGTCTAGGCTTCACAACCGCATGCTGCACGTCAGTCTTACCCTCAGCGATCTTGTACAAGGCTCTCTTGTCAATCTTTCCATTCGGCGTGAGTTCCAGAACGGGAAGATGTTTCCAGATTGTGGGGACTGCGTAGAAGGGCTGGGTCTTCCCAACGGTTTGTTTCAGCTCCGTTTCAGCGATTGGGATGTGGGATGAGTAGAAGCCCCACAGAGCGTTGTCGATCTTTAGGGCGCAGCCTTTTATGACGCCGGGGTTTGATTCGATGGAGCGGGATACGCCGTCGAGCTCGACACGGAAGCCTTGGATCTTGACTTGGTCGTCTTTGCGGCCGAGGGGGAGGAGGCTGCCGTCTTCGAGCCACTGGGCTAGATCGCCAGTGTTGAACATCATGTTTCTACTCATGTTAGTGTTATTCAGTGGTAGTGTTGTTATCAAGAACTTACCCATCGTTGGTGAACTTGTCCAGCTTGTAACGAGAGGCTGTAAGTTCGGGCAGATTGATGTAGCCTCGAGAGACACCGGGGCCACCAGCCCACATAACACCAGGCTGGCCAATTGGAACAGGGTTCTCATTATCATCCAAGATATAAACATTCGTGTTGGGATTAGGCTTGCCAATTGACAGTGGAATGCCTGGTTGGTGAAGATGTGCCGTGTTGAGCATGCTGATCTCGGTTGGTCCGCAGACGTTCCAGAAGTTTACATGGGGAGCCCATTTCTCGGCGAGCGCCAGAGGGCAAGGCTCGCCACCGACAGCGATTGTATCGACATTGGGGAAGTCTTCGATTCGTGGCATGTATTTTTGGACGACCGATGGGGTTGCGATGATAGTGTCGCAACGTTGAAGACACTCGGTCCAGGGCTCGAGACCACTGCCTCTAATGTGAAGAGTACCGCCGTTCATCATTGTACCCAAGATCTCCCAGGCACCTGTTGACAAGAGTGGTTAGTTCGGTCAATTACCACGGTTAGATCTCACTTACACATATCGAAAGCGACATTCAGCTGCTGTGCCACGTTCCTGCCAGGTCTAATGCCCAACTTGGATGGCTCTGCCAAAAGGGTATTGGTGACACCTCGATGTCTCACGTCCACACCCTTAGGTCGGCCTGTTGTACCCGAAGTGTATATGACATATGCGCCATCATCTGGACCGACCTCCACCATAGGATGTGAAGGGTTACCTCTGCGCCAGAGATCTGAGTGACTGTCTAGATCGAGAACATTGACGATGTTCCGTCGATCATCTGGAATGCTGCGAACAATCTTGTCAAAGAACTTGGGAAGACATAAAACAACGGGAGCGTCGGAATCGGCAATGTCAAAGCCTAATGTGTCGTCGGTGACGATGCCACCATCCAATGGCACGTACTGTCCACCGGCTTTGAGAACGGCGAGGATGAAGACAACCATCTCAATGCAACGCGAGTACACCAACACAACACGATCGCCAACCCTCAAGCCAAAAGTATGTATCAGCTCGTTCGCCAACATATTTGCCCTTCGGTTGAGCTCTCGGTATGTGATAGTGCTCCCGTCATAATGTCGAACCGCAATGAGATCAGGGTGCGCCAGCGCAACTGCCTCAAAAGCGTGATGAGCAACATTATACGGAATAGGACACTCAGGTCCCTTGCTGAATCGGTTGAATAACACTCTATCCGCCAGGGAGAGGCTCTCAAGGGAGCTGAAAGAATAGGAAGAAGACATTATGGGACGCTTTGGGCATAGAACGTCTGACCACCAAGCATGCTGTCAAGGCTGCGTCATGGCGATCTCCTTAAGTATTTGTAACCTGCAAAGAAAAATGCAATTGGAAATGACGGTGAATCTTAACAGCACAGGATATTGACAAAATTTCCGCTTCTGGTTTCGGAACAAGAAACGTCTACGACAATCAAGTGTATCCGGCAGCTCGATTCTTGGCAGCATAAAACCCTGAGCGTCTTTAGCATGTGGATTCGGCCGAATAAGGTTGCATTAGTGGGATCTTTTGGCTCAGATGCATAACGCTCCGTTGGGATTTCTACTCTTTACGGAAGCTGATCCGCCGCAGTGACCAAGGCAGATGAATGCAAGTCCCTGTACATCAGAGGCGTAACGATCAGGGTTTAGTACGAGATTCCCAAAACGAAACGGAGATCGTTCTGTTTTACGTAGTAAATGGCGAGCTTGACAGGGCAATACTACAGCAGAATAGGCTTACCGTTCGGAGTGGGGAAGGGAATCTGCAAGCGACCCTGAAACTCGTCACGTTTTGTGGTCTTTAACGGCTTTCGTCAGTGCTTCTTTTCTGTTCTTTAGGGAAGTTGGCTAGTTGGGATACCTTACAAAGAGAATTGTAATCAGAGTGGGATAACAAAAAGAGTAACAAAACCGTTGAGGCGACGTGTAGATCTTCAATTGACCTGCCCCAAATGCCGAAACGACCGTTCCGGAATTTGTGACGAGACCAAAAACTCCACAATGTCGAAACTTGAGGTTCTTTACGATTTCAGCACGATGGATCAAGGGACAGATTGTCAATGCGCTTGACGAGACCCTCATGTATGATGACTTAAACAATTGACCTCGCTCATGTTCCGGATGCGAATTGCTTCTTTTTCATCATAACCAAGATTTGACCAAACTTCTTGGACAATAACCGTTTTATAGAGACACGTCACAATGGAGAACCTCCAGGATATCAAGCTCTCGACCAACAACGATACTGGCGTCGCACTCATCCAGTTCAACAGACCGGCCAAACGCAATGCCTTTTCACAGAATACGATAAACGAAATAGTCACCACTCTGGACCATCTAGACTCAGTGGATACGGTTCGCGCTGTGGTTTTGACTGGTGGACCTGAAGGGCACTTCTGCGGTACGTTCAGAGTTTCTCCATCGGAAGAATAGAGGGTTCTTTCGTGGGATAAGAATTTGTTCTGATAATGCGGCTGCTAATTGAGTTTCGGGAGCAGCTGGCATGGATTTAAACGAGTTGGTGGAGCTGTCGACTTCCAAAGCCCATAAAATTGAGTTTCTCAAGGATTTGACGGATGCGCTAGCGAGGTTTTCCAAGCCTCTCATTGCTGCTGTTGTTGGCTTCGCTGTAGGTGATCTACTGATCGCCACTCAGAGTTTGGGCTAATGAGATACAGTTGGGTGGTGGTTTCGAGATTGCTCTTGCTGTAAGTCGAGAACATCAGTCCTCACGCATGATCCAAGCTAATTGTTTAGTGCGACATCATCTACGCTGCTGAAGATGCCATGTTTGGTCTTCCAGAGGTCAAGATCGGTACCATCCCCGGCGCAGGCGGTACACAGCGCCTGGCTCGTGCCCTAGGAAAGCACAAGGTATGTCACGGTCAAACCAGCCCCAAACCTTAGTGACAATCACTGACTACCGGTTCTAGGCAATGGAGTTCGTCTTAACAGGCGAGCCAGCAAGTGGAGCAGAGTTTGAGCGACTCGGCGTTGTAACAAAGGTCTTCCCCAAGTCAGACGTTGTCCAAGCAGCGACGGCGCTGGCTGAGAAGATTGCGCGTCTGTCGGCTCCGGTTATTAAAACGGCCAAGAAAGCTGTTTTGACTGGTGAGTTTGGCCAATAAGATTCCCCGGCCTTGTCCGTTGGTGATTAACCCTTGTCGTAGTGGAAAATTCGACCCTGGATGCCGGGATGACACATGAAAAGGCGCTGTACTATTCGACGTTTGGGCTCGATGATTTCAAGGAGGGAATCCAGTCATTCCTCCAGAAACGACAGCCCAGCTTCAAACATTCTTAGGTATCTTACGTAGTGTAAATTGAACAGATATCAATGGATAAACTTCCCAATCTTGTTGACAATGGCAAATTACTCCGTACCTTAGATCCAAATCGCCCATGTCGATGACTGATGCAATTGCTATTCTTATCCCAAAAAACCGTTAAATTACACCCAGGGGCCCAACGTTAGGGTCTCGCAGCCAAGGCCCACTTGTGGATAGCCTCCTTTCCCCTGCCTTAGTAAAACCCACCATCAAATGCCGCTAGGTTAGATCCCCGAAGATGTCAGTTCCGCGACGATTAGGCGACTGAGCTGTCACTCATTGCCGCGGAAATACATCCTTAGCTCACGCAATACCGTTGGCATGAGCCGACAGCTGAAACCTGGTGTTATGAAACAAGGCACTGGCTTATCAGACAGGAGCATTAGCCTCGTTGGGCTGGAACATGATGGCGTTGCAAATTCTCGTCGGAGTTTGCCGTGATTGCATGGATCAATGGAGGAAGCATGCAGCAACAATGACTCCGGCGATACAGTTCCTGCTAGCCTCAAGTTCTCGCAAGAATCTGTTGATCAATACGAGTCCATGACCCGTCCACATGGAGCTGGAAAACTTCCAACCTTGAGTCAGAGCATCTAGGAAAATACACTCTAAGGTCCACTAAATCTCCGTAAAATCTTTGTTAATTTTACCTACGTTCTGTTATTATTTAGGATAGATATACTATAGGTTTCCTTGCTTTAGACCCCATGCTACGCATCGGAGTAAAGGTTCACGAGAAGCAGAGCCCTAACCTAAACATGAGAAGGTTTTATTACCGTCAGATACTCAAGGCAGAAGTCTTTTTTTTAGGGAGAAGCTGATTTAGTGACGGATATATGAAGAATTTCTATATATTTTGGTGTAAAATATCTATCAGTGAGAAGCTTGAGGGTCTAAGTCCGTCCGGGCCGGGCCCTTGACTCTGTTGTGATCAAATTGGAGAAGTGAAATAGATGCCCGTATGGGACAACTAATAGTAGATTCGCTGTTCGAAGGCGACATTTTCTAAGTGCATCAGATCTCAGTACTGAATCTGTCATGGGGTTCTCATCGGGGTATTATGAACCAAAACTCTCAGTAAACAGCCATTCCAGTCCAAGAAGCACGGTTTCCAAGTACGCTCAGGTCGATCACTTTTGGACCATAAGAACTATGCTTCAAGTCATATACAGCAATCGCAGAGGCAGCTTGCAGAGCATAGAGCTTAGAGCCACTAATAATGGCATCGAAGTTGCCCTTACCAGCAGCATATCCAGGGAGAGTGCGTCCGATAGCCATAGTCTCAGTGTTGAGAGCAGTGACGTCGGGAACACCGCCATCGAGGATATAGACAGAGCTAGAACCAGCGGAAGTGGCGGTCCAGCAGGTGGCCATTTGTTTTGCGACTGTAATATTGGTCTTGGTGGATACAGTGAGATCGTCGGCGATGGACACGAATGCTGCACCATAAGCGGGCGTGGAAACAACAGCTGAGGCGCCCGAAATAAAGCTCATTCCAAAAGCAACTGGCAAGTTATTGGGCTGTGACTTTATAGCTTTCTCACTCACACGGCCATTCTCGACCTTGTAAGCATAAACGAAACCGTTTTCCGTGCCGTTGCCCTTGATAGTGACGAAAAGAGCCGTCTCAGAAGGGTTGAAGAGAATGTTGGAAACAGTGTTTGGAGGTCCTGTTGGAGGGGATGTTTGGTCGACAACAGGAAGAGGCTTGAGGCTGCCTTGGGGCTTCAAGCCATCGCAGTCCGAAACCGTGAAGCACTGAACGCCCGGCTTGGTTCCAGTATTGGCGACGCAAGCAAGTTTGTTCTTTCGAGAATATGCAACTGTGTTGGGAACTGTGCCAACAGTATCGACGGGCTCTCCGAGAAGAACCGGGTGAGATGGGTTCTCCTTGGGGATATGGAAAGCGGCCAAAGTGTTGGAGCCAGCATTGACGGTGAACAAGCGGTTTCCGCTGACAACGATGGAGCCTTGAGAGAACAGGGGATCTGGTCGAGTTGTCAGCGATTTTCTCGATACTCATATAGTCTCACTTACCCATCTTCACAGAGCCGTTCATGTCATTACTAATGAGGCCCCTTCCACCGGTAGAGGTTCTCTGTGGATGACCCAGCGAGCCATCCTTGGCAATGCTGAGTGAGACAACAGAAGCTCCCTGAGGGTCGCTGTCGAGGAAGTACAATACCTGGCCGGACTTGTGAGGCTTTGGGTGGGCCTGTGTGAGCGAGGCTGTAACAAGAAGCGCATTGATGAACTTCATTGTGAATATCATGGAGTGTCAAAAGAGAGTTATGAGTAAAGACTGAGGGCAACTGTGAGGAGTTTGATACTTGAGATATCTTCATTGAGACTGCCAACCGCGTATCTATATATGTTTCGACTCGGCATCTCAGGTCCGAAATATCTACCGTACCTTGATCCGGAAATTAGCTGAATCGAACCAAAAGCAATGCCTATGTGCCGAACGGACCAGACGGAAGAGGGCTATGTAGAGCAAGAGCCAATAGAACATAGAAACCACAATATTAACTGGAAATCTAGCGTCATGGTTGAAACAATGATCAATTTCGAATAATCTTAACTACGAAACTTTGCTTGAAGGCCATGCCAAATCGAGGTCATTTGTTGAGTCAACAGTAAATGCTGACAGTCGAAGGATTCGTCAGCTGCACTAGAGATCAACGAGCGATGAAGTAGTGAGAGAAACTCAGCCTGCATCTTCCTAAAGAAGACAACGGCGTTTAATCAATTAAATACAACGGGGCCGTGGAGCTGCCGGTGGCGCTCCCGACCATTCAGGCGATGAATGCCTTGTTCATAAAAGTGTAAGCAGGCTGTCAGTGCTATGCACCGAATGCGTTATGCCTCTTATGGAAATATTGATTAGATGTCCGTTTTTCTGAAGCAGGGAGCTAATTTGACGTCATCCCCACCTGGAGTCCTCGGAGGTCATTCGCCTCGACATTAAGAATCTTACATGCGCCAATAGCCAGCGAAGCATGGCCGTCGGAGATAAGTGTTGCTCATTCTGGTGTCAAGTTGTTAGATAATGCTTTTTCGGTATTAAACCCTGTTGCATGTCAATGGAATTGGTCTGCAGCACCAAACGCGCCGACAGTTTGTGACAATTTGTGGACATCAGAGATAGCTGCAGGCCAGGCAGCGCCGAATGACCCAAGCTGGGGGGATAATAAAACTTAAGACCTAAATCCTGAAGGATAAAAATATTTAGGCAAGTTATCATAAGCCTAGGGGACTCTTTGATAAATTTATTTTGGCGTCCGTCCTTTTGGTCAAGGCATGCAGCCCCGGTAGCGTCATACGCTGTCTAAATCCTTAGTTCACTGCCTGAGTTAGCGTCAGTAAGCAGAAACATGGCTCTCTATCCCCTCTTAACATGCTCAATCCGGTGATCAGGGCTGCCAATCACAGCCTGATCTGCTCTCTATTCAAATTACACATAAGAAATGTCCCAAAGTTTCTCGTTAGAAGCTCCCACGACTTTCGGAGCCGACGGTGCGTGCCAAGATATTTGTCAACCATGCGACTTATCAATGTCGAAACTCTCGAGTTAGAGTCCTTCACAGGCGAACATGGAGGCTCAATACCAACATATGCAATTCTATCGCACGTATGGACGTCTGAGGAAGTGTCACTGCAGCAAATGGGCGGACTGGTCCCTCTTCCAGAAGAGTCGAAAGGCTACAGAAAAATCGTGGACTTTTGCGCAAAGGCGAAAGCCGAGGGATTTGAGTATGGCTGGATAGATACCTGTTGTATAGACAAGACGTCTAGCGCAGAGCTATCAGAGGCGATTAACTCCATGTTTCAGTGGTACCGGAACTCTGCAGCGTGCTATGTCTATCTGAGTGATGTCAGCTCCGCCGAGAACCCAAGATTATCGGACTCGAGGTTCCGCAAAAGTCGATGGTTCACACGCGGATGGACTCTTCAGGAGCTCCTTGCGCCGCACGAAGTGATCTTCCTCGCTGACGACTGGCGTGAGATCGGTACCAAGGCTAGTCTAAGCGCCACTATCTCAGATATCACCAAGATTGATGTAGCCACGTTGGTGAAGCAAACCTGGTCACATGTTAGCGTCGCTGGGATCATGTCCTGGGCATCAATGCGGCAAACTACAAGGCTTGAGGATCAAGCCTACTCTCTCATGGGTCTATTCGATGTCAATATGCCCTTAATCTACGGAGAGGGCCCCAAAGCTTTCTATCGACTTCAAGTCGAAATCATGAAGGCAACAAATGATGACTCTATATTCGCTTGGTCCACAGAACCCCTCGAAGCTTGTGGATACTCTCCCAATGAGGGAGCATCGACGAGAGGCTTCCGATTTCTCGGGTTACTAGCTCCATCGCCGGCTTGTTTCAGAGACTGTCATGACATAAGGGCACCTCGAGATATTTCCCGAAGTCACGTGCCGCAATACGACTTGATCAAGCAGGACATCAGTCTTTCGGCGGTGGTAGTTCGGCTTTGCTCTCTACCAGCCGACCCCAAGCAACTTGGAGATATTGACCGGGTGGATGTTGTCGGCACACTGCGGTTCTCGAATAACGTGAGGGCAGTAGACCATGGTCTCGTTATCACGCCCGCAAGACGAGACGCAAAGGGGATCAAGATAATGTGCTTGGTTGCGGTTCTACGCTGTTGGAATAAAGACGGCTATATCGGTATCCCTATTAAGCGTTTAGCATCTGGCGCTTATCAGAGGGTCGAAAATGGACACCGATGTCGTTGGTTCAAGGTCCGCTTGATGCCTTTACGACTAACACTGAAGAGCGAAGAAGAAAGGGCTCCAGATGAATCGGACTACACTCTCAGACAATTTGATTCTGAGAGTAGAGAGAAAGGGCCACCTGCTGATCCTCCGGAAACCATTCTCGTGAGGGCCTATGTACCATTAGACTTGCTATCGAACGGCACATACGCTTCTGCTCAAACCAGCCACCACCGTGCACCACTTCAGTTCCGCTCACTGCCTATCAACGATGGCTATTACAAGCTACAATCCGACATTGCATATGACTCTATACCACTAGTGCGCGAGTTGCGGCCTCATCCTCATGTTATCGAGAGTATCAATAGACGTATCAATACTCTACCGGAAACGAGCATCGTGTTTTGCCCAATTGCAGCAGATAGCGGTCTTCCAACTTTCACAATACACACAAGAATGATAGAAAGGCCTCATGGCATCCAAGTTGGGTGCATGATTGGAAGTGACCAGGCCCGAGATGAGACGACGGATGCGGAATTCGCCGACATTGACATGAAAAGCATCTCCACTACGATATCTCTCACAGCTAACCTGTCCCTCGTGTTCAGAGTGAGGCGCGGTGTTCCCCAGGATACGACTTGTTACTTGAATGTGAGCGTTGAGGAGCAGTTGCCGTGGGCGGAAGATGTAGAACATTGGCCTGCTGCGCTTGGGGACAAGAGCCTGTCAAGCTCAGAGATGTCGCTCAATCGTTCGTTCACAGACAATTCAATATGAGAGGCTGCCATTGACCATAGCTGCCGGCTGTGGGCTCAACAACAATGTGTTAGAAGGTGTACGAGAGCGAGGGATATATGACTCGTAAGGAGAGCATCGGGGAGCAAGAAAAAACAAGAGCTTAGAAGAGGATGTCAAAGAAACTTAGTAAAGAGTCCCCTAAGCTTAGGCTGAGTTACCTAAATATTCTCATCACTTAGGGTAAAGATCACAAGGTTTCTTGCATCCCTTAGGGGCGGAGGTAATTCATCACTGCTATATGTTCTGGAATACAGATGTGAAGTAGAAAATATAGATTTATAATACATGACATCATTAGTCTCGTGAGTGTCTTTGTTCATCGAATCTCATAGAGCCCTCAAATCTAAATACATGCCATTCTCTGGCTTGATCGTAATCACTCCCCTTGGCATCACAAGTTTGTCATCCATAGACAGCGTCCACTCAAAAGATCTGACCATAGTAGCCAGTAAGCATCGCAACTCTGCCTTCGCAAACCCTTGTCCGATGCAACTTCTCGGTCCATGCAAGAAGGTGAGAAAGTTGTAGTTGCTGCTTGCTCCACCATTCTGATTCGGCTTCCCGTCATCTGTGATCCATCGTTCAGGTTTGAACTCTGTCGCGTCAGGGCCCCAGATAGCTTCTGATCGATTTATGTACCAGATTGACACCATGATATCTGTGCCTTCGGGGATAAACTGGTCACCGATGCGGGTGTCGCGGATGGCTTGGCGCATCGTCAGTGGAACTGTTGGGTAGAGTCGGAGCGTCTCGTGCATGACGCCATTGAGGTAGGGAAGCTGCTCGAGGATGCCAGCGAGGTCGACTGTCGGGTTGGTGGCTAGATCCTCCGGTACCCCGTTTCTGACCTCCTCTCTGAGCTTGGCTTGGTATTCTGGGTGCTTGGTGAGTAAGTAGCATGCCCAGGTTATCGCAGATGAGGTAGTCTCGTGCCTACATAAGATCAGTCATGTCCTTATTGATGGTGGCTACGGTTCACTTACCCTGCTGCAAGGAAGGTCAAAAGCTGGTCCTTCAAAGCCTCGTCCGAAAAGCTACCCGACTTGATGAGAAGCGACAAGACATCGAAGTGGTCATCTCCCTTCTCGAGAATGGCTGCCTTCTTCTCCTGGATCATGGGGTAGCAAAGTTCATTCAACGTTCCGGTCAGGTAGTTGAAGACATCGTTCATCTTCCAAGGAATGAGACGAACAAATGGCAGACCAACGGCCAGCGCCAAGCCAGAAAAGATGAGCTTCTCACGACTCGGCTCGAGCAAACCCTCATAAATGTCCGCAAGAGGGTCCTTCTTCTTCTCAACGGCATCGAATCTTCGGCCCAGACCAGCAATACCAATGATGTCGAGTGTGACTTTGCTCGCCCAACTGTTGAGCTCAACAACTGATGACCTCGACGTGGTCATATCCTGTTGTATTGCCCTAGCCAGTGACTGGCTCTTCTCCCACATCATGGGGTACAGCTCCTTGATGTGTCGGAAGTGGAAAACTGGCGTGGAGTTCTTACGTAGAAACTTGTGAGGCTCGCCTTCAACGATAATGAGGCCATCGCCGAGAATATGTCGTAGGAAGGAGCTGATCCTCTTCGGCTTGGTGAAGTCGTAACAGTTATGAACGAGAAGGTCAGCTAGAAGCTGAGGGTTGGTCACAAGGATGTGAGTTCTGAATGAGTTTAGGGTGAGTAGGTCTTCACCGGGATATCGATTCGCGATATCTACGAATAGATCGCCCGATGGTCTGTCCTTGACAGCGATAGATCGATGAGCGGCGCTCAAATATTCCTGTTGAAACATTCATATGAGATTGAGTTCGGGAGCAGACTGAAGAGAGAGATGAGCATACTCTTGGGCCAGGAATGTGTCTGAGGGGGCTGAAGAAGACTGGGTATAGAAACCCCCAGAAAACGATTCCAAACGCATAATTGACGAGCAGGATAGTGAATACAGCAGCCAGGTGACTCTTCGAATCGTAATAATCTGGAAATACTTTGATTGCGACGAAAGACTCGATGACAGCGGCTAACGTCAGGCTAGGAAAGCCCAGTAGCTTAGAGACGACAGCCATATTGAATAAGCTGCAAAACTTGTGTAATTCAGAACCTCGCCTCTGCCGGACTCATTAAAGGATAAGTAGACCTTAATAATAGTAAGCTGATGATATAAACGTGGCATATAAAACTAACACTTAAAGGTTAGGTAAGAATCTCATATGAAATTGCCCGAAGCCCAACGAATTTCATGGCATGATTATCTTCATTGAAGCCATCAACTGAACGTGCTCATGTTCCTCTGGTGACTAGCGCAGATGCCACTCTACAATAGGAATCCACCGTCGATGATCAATGTCGCAAAAGCAACCTGATTGGGTTTAGCATGCGAGGCATCAATAAGATCTAACTGGATCAAGCAAGCAGCTCGCTTACAACTTCTAAGATGCATCAAGCCCAAGGAGACGGGTTCGTAATTAGCAGCACGTGGAGAAGGGCTCCGCGGATGGTTCTAAACGATGTTATTATTGTCGATCAGGTCCCTTCACATGTGGGAGGAATTCTGTTTCCCTTCAACACCATCGTCGAAACATGAGGAGATTTCGCAACCTAGGCCGAAACTAGATGGGGATCTCCCAACATTTTACAGCTGAAGCATGAACGGGACTTCTTTTCGGTTCAGAGATGAGAGGAAAGATGAAACTTGAAAAGACCGACATGTTTGAGGTTCGAAACGCCTCAGTTTTGTTGACTTCTTGTTGAGGTGAGCAGATTTATCAGACTCTGCAACATCGCCATCAGATCTTCACAAGCAACCCTTACAATGGCCCCGAAGTCTATCGTCTGCCTCATTCTAAGCTGTGCCCTCTTAGGAGGCTATGCTAGCATGGGGACTTCATACCGTCACGGCTTCTTTGACGCTGTGCGGGACTGCATCACAAATGCAAAGTCGCCCGACGGAAGCTCGTTATGTCCTTTGGACATGTCAGACTCGATCTCTCGGAAACTCACGGGCTACCGGGCTGTTGACGAGCCGGTGATGCTGCTCTTGGAGTTCTTCGCTCAAGGGCTCAAGAAGCATCCTGACAGTAAGGGCATGGACCTTGAGGCCCTTCTGGCTTTCGTGTACTTGGCGGCGCAGTTCTGTGGTGCTTGGTATCTCATAGCTCTTGAAGGACTGAGATTTGGCAACCGTGGAACAATTCTGAGCTGGTAAGAGAATGACCTGATGCCTGAATGCTAGCTTCATGCTGACTTGGGATACAGGACCGGAACCTTCGGTATCGTCTTTCAATCCGTCACAATAACAATCATCGCTCCGATATATCTCACCCTTCAACTCCTTCTCTCACCAACGATTCCTCAACAAGCATATCTGCTGGCCGACCCGTGCGACCTGAGCCTCCTCCCGATATCGACAGTTATATCTTACATTGTGCCAACCATTGGTCTGTGCTTGCCGCTGATCTTCGATGTCTCGAGGGAAGCCAAGTTTATTGCCGTGGCTCTTTGGCAACCTTTTCCGTTGTACCAGACTGCCATACAACGAGTATCTCGCTTGGTCTGTTGGTCTCGCAGGGGCAAGGACAACAACACTGCCCATATCGACCCGAGGGCCTGCAGGAAGGCTATGAATCGCGCGTATCGCTTCATCACAACCCTGACAGTTGGAGTACACTGGGGTGTATTCGGGACAATTCTCGCATCTTCCATTAACCTCACAGACAGTGTTTCCGGACATCACATTCTCGCCCTCACATCGTTGACGAATCCTCCAACTCTAGCTTTGCTTAACCCGCCCGTTTCTGCGATGCAGTCGAGGGAGATTGTAGTCTCGTTCTTGCGATGGGATGTATACTGTACCTGCCTAGCGATGGCCATCTGGACCGGCTACCAACTCTTCTCGGCTCAAAGAGCCCCCAGTCGAGTGGTCATCTTCTTCAACACGCTTTGGTGGACGATTCTGGGTGGACCAATCTACCCAGCGTTGAGGCATCTCTGGGAAAGAGATGCCATGGTGCTGGACCGTATGGAGCTTTTCAGCTCGTCACTAAAGATTGAGTAAGTCGGACACGAGTCACGAGGAGATCATGTCATTTGGGACAATGTGGTAAGGGTTTCCAATTTGAGAACGAAAGACAACTATCCATGTACGTATTAATACAGGCCAAAATCGTGTACAAATGCTGGTATCAAGATGAAAGCAAGCCCGAGGTACCAGGCGAAACAAATTTCTCTTCGGTGCAGTCCATGGGCCCCGGTGACATTAACATAGGAGACGGCGAAAGAGTCGCAAAGGGCGTTACCCCGTAGTTATCACTACTAGGGACAAATCCGACAGCTGACCTGATTCCTATAGCGGAGTTCAATCTAGCGAGGATACGAGCTGCTCTTTCAGTCTGTTCAGGCGTAGTGTAAACACAGTGTGTGACAAGTCTAATCGAGTGAACAATGATGATGGCCGCTGCACCGTCGTGGAGCATGGTCGCTGGCATGCCGCTCGGGTCGATATCACCCAGGGCGTATGGCACGGCGGCGAGCATGTCATCGACGGTTTTGCGGACATCGGATTCAAGGAAAGGGACAGTTTCTGCCCATGAATTGTAACTATACCCATCTTCATCCTCCGTTGGTAGCAATGTAGTCTGGTAGAGAAGCATGGTCTGAAGTAGAATGAGACGAGCTGATCGGACGAGAATAATGATGCAAGCTGTCTCAGCGTCGTAGTGCATCCTACCAGCGCTCATCTCACCAAGAGTCATTGGAACGCCGCGACCCTCAAAGGTCATCTGCCAATACTCTGCTGCTTCAATGTCCCAGGAGCCGAAGGCATCGAGCATGTCGAAGCATTCCTGGATCAGGATTCTCTCGTCTTCGGTACCGGTACTACTCTGCGATGCTGTTGAGGGGCTGGCACCCTGTGGCTGATATGGATCTGGTTGCATGAGTCTGCACAGACGATGTCGCAGCGACAGGGTCCGTCCCATCATGGCCAGTGCTCGAAGAAGAGGGTCGAAGATGCCGATGACGGTGGCGATGGCGCCGGGGTCGGTGTATGTATCATCGCCATGCAAGAATGAATAGATTTGCTATCATTTGAGTCAGTGCCATGGCATGTGATTGTGTTGTCGCGTGACTCACCAGTCGCAGCAGAGCAAGCAAGAAGAGTTCGGCTCCTCTTCGTGTACCAATCTGACTTGGCCCTCGCTTCTCCAGCAGGTAAAATAGCCCTGAAGCATGTTCGTTCGGATCACCTAATCCTTCACCACTAAAATCCTATCATCAAGTCAGACATGAAGCAATTGATGTCGCGTGAGACTTACCTTGTACGTGCACAGAAGCAGAATGGTAGCGATGACTTTGTCGTCCATCGCCTGGTCATCAGACTGGATAGATTGCTGCAAGCCCTTGATAACACGTCCATAATTTCTTAAAGACCGTGTTCGAAGTTCCTCGTTGCCCAAATGATTGTACGCAGCCAATTGGGCAACGCTCAATGTCGCGGTTTCGACGAGTCCATCCTTGTAGTGATCGAACAAACCCGGTAGGAAGCTGAAATGGCCGGGAAATCCATCGTCGTCATCGGGCGACACAAAGCGACGCACGAAATAGCATAGCGACATGTTGTCGTATGATTGCGTCGGGTGTCGAACCATGGCTACAGATCTCCGTCGAATGGGCGCCTCCAACGGCCGTGTTTTGGGCTTCGGGGGCTCCTTTTCGGGCGGTTTCTCATCTTGCGGGGGACTCGCTGTGCTGGCACTGGCTATACTTGGCGCCTTTGACGCGCGCAAGGTGTTGGAAGATGTACTTTGCGATCTCCCCTTTGGCGCAGAGTGTCTAAAATGAAACTCGTCGGTATATCCAAGACATGGCTTTCCGTAGTTGTAGCATCGTCGACACGTCGGCTTCCCCTCGTCGCACTGGCCAGAGATAACAGATTAGAACAAATATCGCTCAATCAGAACGAAAACATTACTCACCTTGACCTTCCGCTGGCGACACCGCAGACAACCTGAGCTAAAGCGGCCTGGGAATACCATCTTTCGCTAAGATAGGAAGTAGATCCTGATAGACAAACGCACGCAAACGTGGGTGAGCTGATTGTACGGGATGGAGAGTCTGGGGAAAGCAACAAATTGCGATTACGAAATTACGGAGCCAACGGGAAGAATGGAGACAAGAAGATAGCCAACGCAGACTCAGGGCGGGCAGCGTGTTTCTTCTCATGGCACGGACGTATTAGTGTCTCGGCTCAGAGAGGTAGACCCCGCAAGAGACCTGGACTAACGAGCTGGAAAC
Organism: Fusarium dlaminii; assembly: GCA_013186775.1. Classification (NCBI taxonomy): domain Eukaryota; kingdom Fungi; phylum Ascomycota; class Sordariomycetes; order Hypocreales; family Nectriaceae; genus Fusarium; species Fusarium dlaminii. Next base: position 282,431 of record JAAOAL010000047.1, on the reverse strand, counting down.
AGGGTTTAAGGTCCAAGGGTTAGTGTTGTGTTGTAATGACAGGGGGACGCGACAAAGGTCAAGTGCCGTTGAGAGAGTGGACTCAGTGGAGAGAAGAGAAAAGATCGTCGTTGTGGCTTGTTCTGGTTAAGCTTGCGATTGGAAGAGTTGTCGTTGGTTGAGCAAATCTAGCCTCGGCTTCAACAACATCGTGATCGGCTTCATTCTTTGCCAACTCGTGATAGTTGACGATGGAGCTAGAGAAAGGCGTTGGTGCTTAATTAGTTTGTATAAGATGTATTTAGTGGCAGCTGGCTTGCATGTGCAATCGAGTAATTCGGCTCAGACTCACAGACCAAACTCAATCATCACTCTTCCCTGTGCAAATCACCATGTCTTCCATGCTCTACTCTCCCGTCATTGAGTATGCCTCCAATGCGAGCAAACTCCTTCTATCGCCACTTTTGTCTGGTTCATTGCTCGCTGCAGCGACTTTTGCACCCGACGCGGTGAACAATGTCCTCGCCTCAATCGCCGCCAAGCTCCCAGAGCATGCTTCACATACCCTGGAGCTCACGATCGTCAAGAAAGTTCTATACGTATGGCTCAGCTTGGGCATCGTTCGAACCATCAATCGGTTCCTCAATACCATGGCTCATAATTCATGGCGAATGACAGCTGCTTCTGGTTGGGACTGGAAGAATGAGATCGCTGTTGTTACTGGTGGCTCGAGCGGTATCGGCCTCAGCATTGTCGAGAAGCTTTCCGCCATGGGTATCCGTGTCGCTGTCTTTGATGTTCAAGATTTGCCAAAGCAACTTCAAACCAACTCGCGCGTCCACTTTTATCGATGCGATGTTACTACAACCGAGTCTGTCGCTGAAGCCGCCGACGCAGTGCGCAAAGAACTTGGTCACCCATCAATCCTCATCAACAACGCAGGCATCACTTCCCCTATGCCCATCCTCAAGATGCCAGAGTCATTCCTTCGCAAGATCATGGGTGTCAACCTCATGGCTCTGTGGTACACCACTCAGCAATTCCTCCCACGCATGATCCAGTTGAACAAGGGCCATGTCATCACGGTCGCCAGTATCGCATCCTTTGTCGCCCTCGCCACGGGAGCCGACTACTCTGCTACAAAAGCTGGCGCACTAGCTTTCCACGAGTCGCTAGCCAGTGAGATCAAGCATTTCTACAAAGCCCCCAATGTCTTAACAACAGTGGTTCATCCCAACTTCGTCCGAACACCTCTTGTCGAGGGCTTCGTGGATCGCCTGGAGCGTGGTGGTGTTCGTCTCTTGACTGCTGATGATATTGCCAAGGAGGTTGTCGCTCAGATTAAGAGCCGACGCGGTGGTCAACTAATTATTCCCAAGGCTGTGGATGTCATTTCTGGCATTAGAGGATGGCCAACTTGGTTGCAGGAGCTTGTTCGCGATGCCGTTGGCAAGACCGCAGGCAATTAAGAACAAAACAAATGGATAGCGACTTTATCTAAAAAACCGATAAGTAGTTTGGCATCATCTGTCATCCTAGGACGAGCTTAGAAGCTTTTCTGTACTTTTATAGACTCGCTTACAGTTAAATGCGACCGCCATACTCCGTACTGAACACACCCCATTCGGGCGCCGTGCTAGCATTTTGAACAGTGAAAACGACGTCGCATCACACCACGAATACTAATTGCACATAATAAAAAATGACATTGATCAGTGAACTGTTGATTGAAGCACTCTTTTTGACCGGGAAGATGCTGTGAGTTCGGTGACCGAGGCAGGCGAATTACTTAAAGACCCCGGGTCCCGCGGCGTCGCTCGACCGCTTTTCCTCCACGTTAATAATCACCAACAACAGCCTCAGCAACTTACACGGACGATTCACTCATCATGGCAGTATTAAGCACACTCAAAACAGCATTTGGCTATACTTACGCATTTATTATCACACCATGGCTTCTTTCGCGCTTTTTATTCGACATTTCCCTGTGTCTCGTCCCTTGGTTCCGACCCAACAGAAAATGGACGCTGAACCAAGCTGTCCGTGTCCGCGTTGTCCGCCTCTTGCTGCTCTACTGGTCTCTCACCAAATCAGGCGACAAAATGAGGTTTGACCAAGGCAAAGAGAAGAACCGATTCGAAGTCGTCGCTCCACGATCGCCAAAGCTATACCGAGGGATTTGCTCGGATTATACGGTTCAGCCTGCGCAATTGGGCATGACATGGACGCCCGCGCGACCACCGCCTGCTGGCATCGTTCACCCTGGCATGGTGGTCGTCTTGCACTTTCACGGCGGCGGTTTTGTAATTGGCAATGGTCGTGATGAAGATACTGGATTCACGGCCAAGACTCTCATTAAGCATATGGGTGCTACGCATGTCTGCACGCCCAACTACCGACTGTCCAGCAGCAAGAACGGGCAGTTTCCCGCTCCTCTTCAGGATGCACTTACAGCATATCTTCATCTCATCAAGACGAGAGGTATTCCTGCCGACCAGATTATTTTCTCAGGCGACTCAGCTGGCGCAAACCTAGCTCTCGCCTTGGTCCGCTACATTCACGAGTACGGCCAGATTGACGAGGTCCCATTTCCACGCGCCATGACTCTTTGGTCACCTTGGACTGATGTCGCCGGCGCTTTGGAACAAGACGCAACTCAATCACCCCACTACAAGACGGATTATCTCAACATGCACTTTGCGCGCTGGGGCGCAACGACAGTCTCTGGCTTTGGCGCAATTGACCCAGCCAGTCCATACCTGTCCCCTCTACGCCATCCCTTCCAGATTGAGAAGCCTTTCCCAGTCTATGTCAATGCTGGAGGCGGCGAAGTTCTATGCGACGACATCACCAACTTTGTCGCACGCTACAAGAAGAATGGTTGGCCAATGTACCTGGACATCTCGGAAGGTTGCCCTCATGACATTATCCTGCTCGGCGACAGGATTGACTTTGCAGCCGAGGCAGAAAAGGCAGCTGAGCATGCGAGGCGTTTCTTGAACCATCGTGCGGGGTTGAATCTACGAAGCTATGCATAATCTTTTTTTTCGTGATGGAGGCCACGGGTCGGAGGCAGAATGATATCGAAGTTTCTACAAGATCTACATAGCTCAACAAATTTCACATGCAAATTTCTAGTTAACATAGAAACATTTCGTCATTTGTTTCAGTGATCTACCCCTCTTCGATCAGCTCTGCAGATTTGACAAGTCTTGTCTCGTCCGTCGCGTGATTCTCTCGGTAGTTTTGGCGTCTCCCCATGAAGACGATCACTGGGGGCATGCCGAGGCTACCCCACAATCTTGAGAACCCTCAACGCGAAATTTCTGTATAGAGTTTAGCTTGCGATCAACCACTTTGGCTCGCCCCCCAGTCATAGCTCCAGCATGACGTTATTTCTTTAGTTAGTTGTCATGAAAGATTTGGGTCTTTATCGGAGACGGGTCCCGCGGGGGCGGAAGGATGGGTTCATATTGTCGCCTGTCGGACTCGGAAGCTTAACCAGAACTTAGCTACTCATTCGAGTTGTGACGCGAGACCCTGATTGCTGTTGTTAAAGTACCGAGGCTTCATATCTTTCGTCTGTCCGCGGAACGTTTATTGATCCAACGGAGTGTCAATCATCCAGACTCCTTCTTCAGCATCTTTGTACAAAATTGGCCTTCAACGTCCCTTGTGGACAGCATCATCAGCAATACAAACTACTCAGACAACACTCATCAACATGGCACCACAATTAGAAGAACCCAACACCTTTGATGTTATCATCATCGGCGCTGGCATCTCTGGCATCAACGCCGCCTACCGCCTCCAAACAGAAGGTCCTTCCGACTTGACCTACGCCATTCTCGAAGGCCGCGACTCCATCGGCGGCACTTGGGATCTCTTCAAGTATCCTGGCATTCGATCCGACTCTGATATCTTCACCTTTGGCTTCCCATGGAGTCCATGGAAGCATGATCAGTCACTTGCACCGGGTGACAAGATCAAGGACTACATGATCGAATCGGCACGATCGACTGGTATTGACCACCATATTTGTTACAAGCACTCTGTTTCAGAAGCCAACTGGTCTTCTAAGGAGAGGCGATGGCAGCTTCAGGTTACACGACCTGGCGATGAGAAGCCTGTTACCTTCCGCAGTCGATTTCTGCTCCTCGGTACCGGCTACTATGATTACCAGACCCCTCTTCAGACTGTGATCCCTGGAATTGAGAAGTTCCAAGGCAAGGTCATCCACCCTCAATTCTGGCCCGAGGACTACGACTACACGAACAAGGAGGTCGTCATCATTGGCAGCGGAGCTACAGCCGTTACAATTCTCCCATCTATGTCCGATAAAGCCAAGCGCGTCACCATGCTGCAGAGAAGTCCAGGCTACATCTTCCCTCTCCCATCAAGCAGCTTTTTCACACGTCTTCTCTTGACTGTGTTCCCCGCCAGCATCGCCCTCTTCCTTAACAGACTTCTTTGGCTGGTACGAAGCTATCTTACCAACGTGTTCTGCAAGTCTTGCCCAGGTCTGGCCAAGAAGCTCATCAAATATGTCACCATCAAGAATCTTCCTCCCGACGTCAGCTGGGATCCTCACTTCAAGCCTCGATATAACCCCTGGGAGCAACGATTCTGCGCCAGTCAGGATGGTGATTTCTTCGCGGCTATTCGCTCGGGTAAAGCAAATGTCGTAACAGATAAGATCAAGACTATCACTGAGAAGAGCATTGAGCTTGAGTCTGGAGCTTCATTACATCCCGACCTTATCATCACAGCAACTGGTCTGAAGGTCCGTTTCGGCGGAGGTATCAAGTTCAGCATCGACGACGTCCCCTTCAACGTCGCCGACAAGTTCGCATGGAAGACCGTGATGCTCCAGGATGTACCAAACCTGCTGTTCATGTTCGGATATGAGAATGCGTCGTGGACACTTGGTGCAGATGTCAGTGCGAGACTGTTTGTGCGCATTCTGAACAAGATGATACAGAGCAAGACCAGCGTCGTCGTCCCTCGTCTTTCTCCATCAAGTGGTATGCCAGTGAAGCCAATGATGAGCCTATCTTCGACATATCTCAAGACTGCTAGCTCTGTGTTCCCCAAGGGCGGCACGGGTTTATGGAGTCCCAAGTCGAATTACTTTGTGGATATGGCTGGAGCGAGATGGGGAGATATCTCTACGGGGCTGGAGTATATGTGATAATAGTCTTATGTATCAAGAACAGCCTTTCGTTTCTCGTTAGTAAATACCAACTTGTTTCCGTCGCTTTGCAGAAGTACCACCGTGATGAACTAAAACTCACGCTACGGTAGTAATACGATCTAATGTTACTGTTCCACGCCTGTAAGCAATTAGAAGGGGTTTTGGCCAGTCGTATTACACGGTTCATGCTTATGGTTTCATCATGGAGCCAGTGTGAACTGGTACAAATCTGAGTCAGCGCGAAGTTCATCGTGGGCACCTGAAGCGGAGACGGAGGAGTATGTAAGCAGTTCAACATCAGACCATATACACGGTTCCATCGAGCTCCTCAACTGCAACTGTGTAGAATAACTGCAATTATCCTCACATTTTCATTCTAATTCCATCATCTAAAGTGTAGCTCTAAATGATTCCTAGTCTAAGCTATGAATAACATCATCTAACCTATGAATAGCATTATCTAAGTTATGAACAACATTGTCTTTGGACCTACAAGTTCCTTGAGTTCAGTGACTTGCCATCAACAAGGTAGTCTGATCATAGGCACTTAACTTCGCCTCAAGAACAGTTGACATTAGGCAAGATCAACATTTTATGGACACCCTCCTTTGCGATCCTCAATGCATTCTAAGCTGGGTGCATAGAAAAGTCCAGCTCTTGGCTTCAATCCATAGGAGCGCCTAGAGTTCAGCAGTCATGCCACCACGTGGATGTCAGATTTCTGAAGGTTGTTCGTGATTAGCCGGACGAGCTGATCCAATTCTGCCAAATCGGTTCATAAATGGCATCCTCCGCGTCCTGCGTTGGAGTTGGATGCAACCTAACCCCATCCCTAGGCAGGCTCGGCAAGAGACATGGCACTTCATTGATGCTTTAAGAATAGGTAAAACAGTATGTTGATCTGCATTGGACAGCTTTACGATGATCCACGGCGAGAGCTAACCAAGTAAGCTTAACTTTCCTCTATTTAAGGTGCTCGCCTGGAAAGGTGTAGGTTCTTGGAGAGACAGCCAACATAAACATATCGACTCTATCGTCTACAATAATTTCCTCGGTAACTGTCTCCGTACTCCGGTACGTGGCTAGTTTGTGCTAGGTATAGGCAGATTGAATGATTCGGAATATCGGGAGTCTTTGCCATGCTCGCTAATCGGATCATGCTATAATATTGCCAATATACGTCAAATCCAGCAAAGCTTCAAACAATAGATGAAGACGTTCGGTGATCGGCTAAATTCACGATCCATTCCCCGCAGACCTCCGAACAACAATTTTGATGTTACAGCCCCCAGCTTGGCATCTAGTCCCAGAAGGGGACGTAATATCAGCACGCATTAAGAAACCCTCCCCAATCTGTAGTAGGCCTCGATCTCAAAGTAATATTATCCGCTGCACAATTAAACAACGACCCATATTTGCGGGGGACACCATCGCAGCTTTCTGTTTAGGGCGTTGACGACAAACTTGGTGATGCTCCGATATTTCCTCAATGGGCCTCATTCGGAGCTTGGTTCTCCGCACATAAGGCTCTATAACCCCAGATATACCAATTTCCCGGCAAAACACGATGGAGCCGATCGGATTGGTCAGAATTCACGATTCTGTAGAGCCGGGGTCGAATATGCCATGTTGGATGCTATATCATAGCTATATATAAGGACGGGAGTAACCCCTTGACGTTGCGTTCGATATCTTCAGACAGTATCTTCTGCTTCGAAGCATCAGCTTACTGAGATTTGTCAAGATGCATACCCTTTCAGTTCTCCTCGCTCTCGCTCCTGTATCCGCCCTGGCCCAGTCTCCCGTCTGGGGACAGTGTACGTTACAGTAGCTCCGATGAGTCGATCCTCGATAGCTAAAACTTCTCACAGGTGGTGGCAATGGTTGGACCGGTGCTACAACTTGCCAAAGCGGTCTCAAGTGTGAAAAGATCAACGACTGGTACTATCAGTGTGTCCCCGGATCTGGAGGATCTGATCCCCAGCCCTCTTCAACAACCCAGGGTGGTGGCACTCCTCAGCCTACTGGTGGCAGTGGCGGCACTGGTCTCGACGCCAAGTTCAAGGCCAAGGGTAAGCAGTACTTCGGTACTGAGATCGACTACTACCACCTGAGCAACACTGCCCTGACCAACATTGTCAAGGCCCAGTTTGGCCAAGTGACATGCGAGAACAGCATGAAGTGGGATTCCATTGAGCGTAAGGTTCCATTTACCGAAGAGAAGTAATGCCGGTCTGACAATGAATAGCTTCACGCAACTCATTTAGCTTCGGCAACGCCGACAAGGTTGTCGACTTCGCCACTCAGAACGGCAAGCTCATCCGTGGCCACACTCTCCTCTGGCACTCCCAGCTGCCTCAGTGGGTTCAGAATATCAACGACCGCTCCACCCTCACCTCGGTCATTCAGAACCACGTTACGACCATGGTCACCCGCTACAAGGGCAAGATCCTCCAGTGGGATGTCGTCAACGAGATTTTCGCTGAAGACGGCAGCCTCCGCGACAGTGTCTTCAGCCGAGTTCTCGGTGAGGACTTTGTTGGCATTGCTTTCCGCGCTGCCCGCGCCGCTGATCCCGATGCCAAGCTCTACATCAACGACTATAACCTCGACATTGCTAGCTATGCTAAGCTGACTACCGGCATGGTCGCTCACGTCAACAAGTGGCTTGCTGCTGGTATTCCCATCGATGGCATTGGTTCTCAGGGCCATCTTGCTGCTCCTAGTGGCTGGAACCCAGCTTCTGGCGTCCCTAATGCTCTCAAAGCCCTTGCTGCCTCGAACGTCAAGGAGATTGCTATCACTGAGCTTGATATCGCCGGTGCCAGTGCTAACGATTACCTTACTGTCATGAACGGTTGCCTTGCTGTTTCTAAGTGTGTCGGCATTACCGTCTGGGGTGTCTCTGACAAGGACTCGTGGCGATCTAGTGACAACCCTCTCCTGTACGATAGCAACTACCAGCCTAAGGCCGCTTTCAATGCCTTGATCAACGCTCTGTAAGCTGTTGTTAATGTATGTCGCTTGATCATACAACAAAATGTCCTAGTTGGATACAGTGCTGGTGGTAGAATGATGCTCAAGGAAATGGTTCAATTGTATATATCTATTTCTCACGTACATATTTGGCAGAATGGAAGTCACTGGCTACGTCCTCACTATATGAATACTCCACTCAAATTCTCAATTCATCGGTGATTCTACTACTTTCTTTAATACCATGATCAATTGAGATCAAGATCTCACCTCAACTTCGAGCTGCCGCGTTACAAAACCCTGCAACATTAAAACCCCAGACCTCTTCTCTCGAAATATTGGTGCCGAGAGCTGGTGGAGGCGAGATATGATTGTGGTCCTCCATGATCTGAACTTCAAGCTCTCCACGCGAGCTTCCCTTACTCGATCGCCATAGCTCAATAAACTACTGGTTGCAATCCAGAATCTCATCTTCGGGGTCGAGGGAGCGGCTGAGTCGCAGGGGGCAAGTGTCACTGTTACTTGTGATCTTGCTGCGAAGCTCAGCAAACGAAGGGTGCAGCAAGAATGTGCAAAGATGAACAGCACCAGCAGAGTTGCCCATCCTGAAAAACGGTCTTGGCTGTGGACCTTCAATCTTGTCATTGTTGTCTATGAGCCACTTCACAACCATCTCAATATCCTGTCCACCGGAAGGAAATCTCGCTTCTGGAACAAGCCTATAATCCGGAATGACAGTGACGTATCCGCACTTCTCGGGAAAAAAATATCCAAGTTTTCAGTAGATCAGATGATCTTCGGGGCTCTGTCTCCTCGAATGAAGCCGCCTCCATATGTGTAGATGAAGACGGGGGACCCAGCCCCGGTGGGATTGTTGGCAGGGTAATAGATATCCAGGTTGTTGCGGGGGTTTGGGCCATAAGAGAATGTTTTTCTCAAAGTTGATTTGATGGCAGTTGAGTTCGTGTTGAGAAGCGGAAGATAAATTTTCAAAGTTGGCTCAATGCTTTCAGTAATTGAGCTGGGAAATGAAGATAGCTGGTCCATTTCGGAAGATGGTCTGACGGACTGGTATTGTAGTCTGAAGAAATTGTGACTTATATAACTCTATGTGACTTTCTTTCTCACTTATCGCAATCAGATTCTCGTCTTCAAATATCCAACTTCAAATATATCATGATGCCCTTACCCGACATCCGACAATGAGTAAGCGGCAGCCATGAGCGCCAAACGCCAACCGTTGAGCCATGAAACAGTGACTCTTGCCAAATACGGGTCCCGAGGATGACTACCGTTGAGGAAGAGGCGTTCGTGACCCGCAATAACGGGCCATAAGTGCCGGAGCACGATCCTGATATGACATTCTTGGCCAACTATTGGTCTCGCTCGGCGCGCACAAAATAGAAAGACCGATATGAAGGCCGGCACCGAGCAAGACGGTCTCGAAACCTCCGTTTAATTGCGATGCTGTTGGTCATGTTCCTGAGAGAGCTCATCGATCATCAGACTGTAGATGTCAGGTATGTCGTATTTCACTCCTCCAGCTAGCGCCGATACCAATGATGAAGATTAATCTTAGCATATATACTCTAGGAAACCCTACATCCAACAACTCTAATCGTTATAATGCATTTTCATAGGTCTTATATACTGAGTTTCCCTAGATTCACAAAGGGTCAGAGACTGGGGAGTAATATATAATAAATACTTAATGCCCCAGCACGATGATAGGTAGACTTAATTAAAGACCTTAAATAGCTAAGAAGTACTAGAATATGAATATCTTATATTTTATTTACATCTCGAACTTACTTCTAGAGTATATGGTACTCCTGCCATTAGTAGCTAGAAAGTCAGCTCCTACTAAGGAACTATATATCTTCGAATCCTTCTCTAGAGATAAGGTCTATATCTCTAGTACTCCTTTAGTTGCTTGTTTCCCATGACTGGGAAAGAAACGGATAGCAAGTTTACTATCCTGACAAGCGGTGGAAAAGCCTTTCCTGCGCCTGTGCCAACTTATTATCACAAACATACCCACCATGACTTCCTCTGTATCAAGGGCCAGTTAAAGGTCTGGCTCAATGACCAGTGCAGAATCCTCAGCCCTGGAGACTACGCCAGTGTGACTCCAGTAAGTCCAAAACCTACGCCCTTTTCCTTCATAATGATCAGTTCAAGGTAGCTATCCATGCATACCATACCAGTTCATAGGTGATCATACTGAGATCTTCGGTATAATCACTGCTGCTGGATTTGAGCACATGTTTCGGGGTCTCGGTGAGCCATATACCGGTCCGATGTGGCCGGATACGGACATGGAAAGGGCTACTGAAAAGCTCAACTCTGGCGTCGCAAATGTTATGATTGACTTTGACGTGATTCCTGTGCCAGATCACAATCTCGTTTAACCGCAGCCTTGGAGCGGTTCAGAAAGTCAACTGCCTGGCTCTCAGAAGCCTTACTTTCTCCCTAACTCCACAGGATCTAGTGCTGTTCTTGGCGGAACGGTCGTTCGTCCATATGTCACCGGAGCCGAATCTGGAAACAGATACAGCCTGGCTATCCTCGAAGGTTCTATACAGTTTGAAACCCAGGTTTTATCTGGTGGAATTCGATTTCCAGATGTCGACCACTGATTCTATGTGTCAGATGGATATCTTGAAGTGACGGTAAATGACACTGACTCTTCACGCATTGGCCCTGATGAAGTGGCTTGGTTGTCTGCTGGAACTCACTTCGATATCAAGCCTGTCAGCCGCTATTTTAAGGTCTTCATGTATTCGCAGCCTGGTGGACTCAGCGATTTACTTTATGCGGCTGGGAAGGATATGCCCGCACACTGGTTTGAATTGCATGATTCCTGATTCGCCAAAGCCTTTTGACAGGAAGAAGCTCTCTTCAAGTTTGACTTGATTTAGATAGCTGCGGAATGTACTCCTGTTTTTACAACGCTTTAACTTTAAATAAACTTTCAGCATACGTGAGAAGACTTGGAGAGCATGATATAAAACGGGATGTTATAGAGCTCTTTAGGCCTATCTTAAGATATCCTAAACTTAGGCAAGTATCTCCCTAATATATGAGAAGTTTTATTTAAGCAATTATACTATCTACTAGAGTTTCCCTATAATCTTATAGTGTATGTAAATACTGCTATATAGAGGCAGGGTCCTGGGTGTTCTAAAATACCCTGTAGTACACTGTTTGGGTTTATGGGATATCTTATTTAACATATCACATCTTCTTGTAAATGCGTAATATATAATTATGGTACATTACAATATCTCGTCCTATATGATAAGCAAGTCATAAGCCAAGTATTTGTGATAGAAGATGCCATAAGTCAAGGCTATCTAAGCAAGAATACTTCTGAATCGAGCAACATCCTCACGCTTAACAGTAAATCTCACTAATAGTAAGCTCACACGCAGAAACTAATATGTTGACTAGACTGTACACTACATAACAGTGTTCCTAATATGCAAACCAATTGACGTAACGGTCGGCATGCACTACCGCCACGGAAGCTTCCTAACAAATGATGGGAATTAATTGAAGTCGCGTGCATTAAGGCCTACGACGGATGGCAGACTCTAGGGTAAGCTATTCTCAAGGTGTCCAACGCTCGCAAGCCTCACGACAGCCACGACGATAAGATAACGGAAATCGACCGAAGAGGGTAGATCAAAGTCACCCAAATTAGCATTCATAAAAGAAGTGAAAGTGGTCGATGTCGGTCAGAACTTTAAGGAAGCCATAGATTGCTTGGCCCGTGAATTCAGACATGTCGATTCCAAATCTAGGCTGTGCGATGTGCATGCAGGCGTGGGGTGAATGGATACGATGGCTCACCTGTCAAGAAGCAGCCACATTCACGCCAGTTCAGCAACTCATTTCACCAATCCACGCATCCAAACCACGATCCCCTCAGCTAAACTCGATCGAGATGCTCAATTTCCCAGCTTGATCCTCCAAACGGCCCCCAAATAGCGCAATATCTAACCCCGCAATTCGGTAAAGCTTGCGTGTGACGTCTTTTGGCTTCCCGTCTGGGGCCTTCTCGTGCGGGGTGCATTAGCCCCAGATGCCATGGCTTGCGAGCATCGCATTGCCGAAGGACGAGATGGATGGGCACAATCTAAGAGTGTCATAGCGCTCTTTTGCTCGTTTCCCAATTCAGGACCACCTTCCGACCCTGTCCCCAAAGTGATCATCGCAGCTCTAGTTTAGTTTAGTTTATCTAGTTCCACTCCATGCCGAGGAAGCCCATCTTCACATTGCTGATGTCAACGACGCCGTGATTCGTTTCATGTTTGCTTGTTTCATCGCAAGACAGATAACTAGACGACTTCTTGAAAGTTGAAGTTTTTGGAAAGATCACCGCATCGTAAGTTCTTCATGAACGAGCTCTTTACCTGCTTTCTAAATCACTCATTCTCATCAGTCAGCACACTCGATATCACAATGTCTTCTTCATCTGAGCCAGGCACTAGGGGCAACCTCACCCTTGAGCAAAAGAAGAGCCTCCAAGAGGCTTGGGTCCATATTCTGCGATTGTGCGGAAATGAGAATATCACCCATGATGCTCCAGACAACACAGAGGAATACCTTCAACACCTCAAGAACAAAGATTCCGATTATTTCTCACGGAATCTCTGGGAGTCGATCATGGCCGATCACCCCGATACCACGCTCCTTCGATTTCTTCGAGCGCGCGACTGGGATGTCAACAAGGCCGTTGAGATGTTTGTCTCTGCTCTCAACTGGCGCGACGAGCGACAGATTCAGAAGACCATTATCGGGGGCGGTGAAGCAGTCGGTCTGAAGAAGTCCCTCACTACCGACGAAGAGTCATTCATGGCGCAGTATCGCTCTGGCAAGAGCTACGTCAGAGGAACCGACAAGGACAACTACCCCATCTATGTCATCAGAGTCCGCCTTCACGATCCTCACAAACAATCTGCTGAGTCTATGGAAGAATATGTCTTGCACAATATCGAGACACTGAGGGTGATGGCAAGAGAGCCGCAAGACAGGGTCTGCTTGATCTTTGATCTCACAGGCTTTGGTCTTCGCAACATGGACTTTCATGTTGTAAAGTTCCTCGTCGATATTCTTGAGAAGCGTTACCCCGAAACTCTCTCGGTAGTGCTTGTGCACAATGCGCCATTCGTATTTTGGGGTAAGCTTGACACTCTGTCACCTCCAACTCTATTTACGTGCTAATCCTTTCCAGGTGTTTGGACCGTCATCAAGCACTGGCTTGACCCTGTCGTCGCATCAAAGGTCCACTTCACCAGCGGTACCAAGGGCCTTCTCAAGTTCATCGCCAAAGAGAATTTGCAGAAGTCTTATGGTGGTGAAGATCCCTGGGAGTACAAATATGTAGAGCCCGTTCCCTCCGAGAACGAGAGGATGCAGTCTGAGGAGAAGAAGATAAAGATACAGATTGAGCGACAAGAATTGATTGACTCGTTCAATCGATCGACTGTTAATTGGATTGGCACAGATCCTGATACAAACGCTGGAAAGGAAGCACACGAGAGGCGAGATGAGTTAATTCAATTGCTACAGATGAACTACTGGAAGTTGGATCCATACGTTAGGTCTGGTACTTACTACCACCGAGCGGGAGTGGTCAATAGGGTTGGGGGTGTTGATTTCAAGGCAGCGCGATAATTAGCTTATAGTGTTATTCGTATTCAATTCCGTAGTAAGCTTGTTCTTTTCCGCACTGAACTTCAATTGACTTGATCTCAATTCTTGCCAAGATGTTTCCTCATCTAGACCAGTCAGTGCAAATAACTTACTTGAAACGTTACGGCCCGACACTATCATCTGAACCCTCATCCCCACTGTCCGAGCCCATGCCGTAAATCTCCAAGAATTCATAGCGCACGTCTACCACCAAAGTCGTCCTCGGTTTTTCTTGTAGCCAATCGGCCCCTGTACGCTCATGTCCTAGCGGTGCTGTTTAGCGTCTTCACTGTCGCAGTGCGCTTTGACCCGTGGCGGTCATCACCAACAGACCCAGCTGCGCTGTCCTGGCCCCCCATGGTGAACCCCAGAAGCTAGACCAGGAGCCTTGTCCACGAGACCGTGCAAAAGGGCTGATAATGATGCAAAGCCTCGTGCCCAAAGCGCAATAGTTTGCGAGATGCAGGGGTGCTCACCACCTCCTGGCCAGAACAGCAGGGATCGTCACAGCTACCCCTCCAGCACCAATTTCCCTGCCGCGGTATCATCCATGATTTCCGGGGTACAGCTGTGGAGTGCCTGCAACGTTCCCGAAAAGCAAATCCGTGTGTGATGACTGGCTGAGATAAAGAGCCTCCTTTAAACGAACCCTTGGCAGCCTGATTATCTCTTCTCCCCCCCCCTTCTCCTCGCTACAGTACAAGTCAAGCTGTGATAGTGAGACAGTTCACTCGGTTTCCTTATCTCATCTTCTCTTTCAGTTGTCACACTATGAGGTTCTCAACGGTGCTCCTATCGGCTCTTGCGCCATTTAGTCTTGCGGCCCCTGAGCCAAAAACTGTTTCCGCACCGGAGCTCTCGGGCCAATTGGTCGAGCTTTTGGAGAAGCATAACCTCGCGCTTGTACCGCGATCAGAACTCACAGACGCGTTAAAGGAATTGAACACACTTCTCAAGAGTGATAGATTTCCTCGCGCACCTGTTCTGATAAGGCGACAAAATACTACCTCTGGTTCTGGCTCAAAATCTGGCGGCTCTAGCTCAGATGACGACTCAGATTCAGACAGCGGCAGTTCAAGTCGCGGTGTCTCAATTTCTGGGCTTGATAGTCTTGGTGACCTCGGTGATAGCCTCAAGGGATTGACAAACGCACTCGGCGATTTGGAAGATCTCCTCAAAGCCGTCAAAAATCTCCTAACAGCCGAGTTCCTTGACGCATTCCATGATGCTATGGTCTATCTCGCAGCAACATTGAAGCCTCCCGCGACCACCCAAATCAGAAGTCTGCTTGAGAAAGCAGGTCCTTTGCTGGATCTTGTTAGCGAACTCGACCTCAAGGGCCTTGTCGGCGAGCTCAAGGATGTCGATATCGCTGGTATCGTGTCCAAGGTTCTCAAGCTTCTCACCGACGACAACCTCAAGAACATCAACGGTCTTCTCACCAACGGCGCAAGCCTCTTGACAGCAGACTTTGTCAAGCAGACCAAGGGCCTCATTGGTGATGTCTCGCCTCTTCTCGACGAGCTTACTCCTCTTCTCAAGAAGCTCACCGGCCTTGATCTCGAGGGTATTCTATCAGCCTTGGACCCACTTCTCAAGAAGGAGTCTATCCAAGGCATTGTCACCTTGCTCAAGAACGCTGGCGATCTTCTCACCGCCAAGACCGTCGATGAGATCCAGAGTCTTCTCGGTGAAGTATCCCCCATCATCAAGGATATCTCTCCACTTCTCGAGCAACTCACCAAGCTCAACCTTGAAGAAGTCCTCAAATCGCTGCAGCCGCTTCTCAAGGAAGATTCTATTAACGGTATCGTGAGCTTGCTGAACAATGCCGAGGACCTTCTCACTAAGGACACAGTCAAGAGCATCAAGACTCTTCTCAGCGAGGCATCTCCCTTGATTGAGAAGCTCTCTGACATTGACCTCAAGGGTGTTCTGGACGCGTTGAGCCCCATTCTCAAGAAGGAGGCCATCCAAGGACTCGTCGGACTGCTTAACAACGCAGAGGACTTGTTAACCAAGGATACCGTCAAGAGTATCAAGACCCTTCTCACCGAGGCATCTCCCTTGATTGAGAAGCTTTCCGACATTGACCTCAAGGGTGTTCTGGATGCCTTGAGCCCTATCCTGAAGAAGGAGGCTATTCAGGGTCTCGTTGGCCTCTTGAACAACGCTGAGGACCTTCTCACCAAGGATACTGTCAAGAGCATCAAGACTTTGTTGTCTAGCGCCTCTCCTCTAATCGACAAGTTGTCCGATCTCGACTTGAAGGGCATTATAGATGCACTTGGCCCTATTCTCAAGAAGGACGCCATCAAGGGTATCGTTGGTCTTTTGAACAACGCCGAAGACCTGCTTGACAAGGACACTGTGAAGAATATTAAGTCTCTGCTTACCAGCGCTGGTCCTCTCATCAACGAGTTAAAGAAGATTGATCTCGCTGGTGTTCTTAATGCACTGGCACCACTGCTTACCAAGGATTCGGTCAAGGGCATTGTCGGTCTTTTGGGTAACGCTGAGAACCTGCTCACCAAGGACTTCGTCTCTCAGACCAAGAGTCTGATCTCCAAGGCTTCCCCTCTTCTGGACACCTTGGATGACGCTGATCTCAAGGGTCTGCTTGATCAAGTCGGTCCTCTTCTCAAGGAGGTCGGCAAGCTCAAGCTCCAAGACATCGTCAGTGCCGTCGCACCTCTCCTCACCAAGGATTCCATCAATGGCATCGTTGGACTCCTCGACAATGCCGAGAACCTCCTTACCAAGCAGTTTGTCTCTCAGACTAAGAGTCTGATCTCCAAGGCTTCGCCTCTTCTCGACAGCCTTGACAAGGCGGATCTTGCTGGCTTACTCGACCAAGTCGGCCCTCTCCTCAAGGAAGTCGGCAAGCTTAAGCTTCAGGACATCTTGAGCGCAGTCCAGCCACTGCTTACGAAGGACTCCATCAACGGCATCGTTGGTCTGCTTGACAACGCCGAGAACCTTCTCACCAAGGACTTCGTTTCCCAGACGAAGTCTCTCATTTCCAAGGCCGGACCTCTTATTACCAGCGTGTCTAAGCTCAACCTTGAGGATCTGCTCGACCAGGTTGAACCACTTCTCAAGACGCTCGGCAAGCTTGATCTCGAGGGCATCCTCAGCTCTCTTGCGCCTCTTCTCACCAAGGACTCGATCAAGGGCATCGTGCGACTCGTTGATAATGCCGAGAATTTGTTGACATCTAAATTCGTCAACGAGACTCAGACGCTTATCTCTGGCGCTGTTCCTCTGATCTCCTCACTGGATGCCGCTGATCTGCCCGAATTGCTCGACCAGGTAGGCCCTCTGCTGAAGGAGGTTGGCAAGATCGATCTAGTCAAGCTTGTCAAGAAGCTGTCACCTCTTCTCGATGAGATCAGCGATTTGGACATCAAGGGTCTCTTCGACGCACTTGAACCGCTACTCTCACCAAAGGGAGTCAAGGGCATCATAGATCTTCTTGGCAACGCTGAGGACCTTCTCACGGCTAAGTTTGTCAACCAGACCCAGACTCTCATCGGTGACGCCGTACCGCTTGTTGAGGCGCTTGGTGATATCGATCTCAAGAAGCTCATCAAACAGCTCCAGCCCCTTCTTGAGGCCCTCGGCGAGATTGACTTCGGAGATCTCATCAAGAAGGTCAAGCCACTTCTCAATGCTCTCATGAAGATCGATCTCGTCAAGTTGGTCAACAAGCTTCTGCCGCTACTTGATACTCTGGACGACATTGACCTGAATGGTTTGCTCAAGGCAATTGAGCCTCTTCTTACAACAAAGAGCATCAAGGGTATAGTTGGTCTCGTTGACAACGCGGAGGATCTTCTCACAGCCAAGTTCGTCAACCAAACACAGACCCTCATTTCGGGCGCCGTACCATTGATTGAGGTCTTGAACAAGCTCGACCTTGAGGAGCTCTTTGAGATCATTGAGCCTCTGCTCAAGGAGCTGGACGGTCTGGATCTCACTGGTCTTGTCGACGCTGCCAAACCTCTGCTGAAAGCCCTCAAGAAGATTGATGTCCAGGGTATTGTCGATGCAGTGGTGCCATTCCTCAACCCCAAGACCATCAAGGGTCTTCTTAGCTTGGTTGGAAATGCTGAGGATCTACTTACCAAGAACTTTGTGAACCAGGTATCGGAACTCATTGGAGACGCGACACCTGTAAGTCTAACCTGACGATTCTACTACGAAACTATGCTAACTTCTGTTTCTAGCTTGTTGCGACGGTAGGAGACTTGGTACACGCAGTACTCAAGGAGCTAGTGGGACGGTCTTAATGTGATGATTGATTGGATTATGAACGTGGTTACGTGATGGGATGTTTTAATCATGTATTAATGAGTTTGGATATTTGACGTATACGATACCCTATGATTGCGCCTCTCGGTGCCATAATGAAACTGTCTTTATCCGTATCTAAGAGCGCTGTAAATTGAATATGCTTGTAAGACCTCACTATAGTCGTCCTGGCATAAGACAGACGGACGGGTGATTTGCGCATGGCAGAGTAGTATCCGTCGGCATACGCCGCACTGCAACATCGATTCATCCTCCCCGTTTAGATCTCTTTCCTTTGGAGTATTCGCGATACCAGCGCCATTGAGCGAAAATAATATGCGCCTTTCCGATAAGGTCGTGACATGCATTCGCGTAGATTACTGTTCTGGGCACGCCTCTATCAGCGCAACAATGTGCCATTTTGTCTCGGTATGTCTCGGTGAGACTCCGCTACTTGCTTTGTTGTGGTAGACAAGGCCTACAGGATAGCATGGGGGCGTGGTCTGTCTGCAACCTGACTAGACGTGGGAGCCTGGCTCGCCGGTGACTTACTCGCAACCCTGTCCAAAACCGTTTCCTTCAGGCCTTCAATCCAAGCCCCCGAGCTAAGTTCCCCAGAATCTTGACACATGCAAAGCATCTCTCTCGGCTTTCGGTTGAAGATCTAAAAGCCATGGTAACTATCGCAAACTAGACTCATTGGGGATTTGACAAACCTGTTCGATGCACACACTTTACTCTGCAGAGAAAGTGAGGGGAAGTGATCATGTGCCGAATCTTCTGCCCATCACTTATCAGATTCGAGTCTGGTTCGTATTCACACCCTGGCCCCCGGCCTCTTAGTGCTATACCCCGCTTGCAGATCAGAATTTCCAGGACGGCACCAGCTGGGATGGGCCTGGTCAGTGCATTCGATAGTTTGGCGTACCCTGGTATAACTTTAGAGGCCCGTCTTTCGCGCTTGGGCGACCAAATTCAGGGCAGGTCTTGGCCTAAGACCCTCGCTGTTCTGCCTTAAGTCTGAGTCGTCTGTGGAGCATCCCATTCTTCCTCTGAGGCATTGGCGATTGTTACAATTGCTTGCTGTCAATTGTATTGTCTCAGTCAACTACAATGGCTTCTGAGAGAGAAACTACAGCGGCGGGTGCTGATACTTCTGCGCCTGCAGAGACGACAAATGCTGCTGGTGAACAGAACGCGCCGGCTGCTGATGCTGCCAGCAACGACGCCTCCTCCGACGACCATGTTCGCGATGAGAAGGTTGCTGCAGGCCCAACCAAATGGCAGAAGGTGAAGGGTCATTTCTGGCGATACAAGTGGTGGTATCTCTTAGCTATCGCTGTTCTTCTCGCCATTTTACTGCCATTACTGTGAGTCTCGTCCCATCAAATTGACTGAGTACCTCTTCTGACAATGCACCAGCTTCACTGTCATCATTCCCGCAATCATCCAAGACATTCTCAATGACCAGAAGCTCCCCATTTACGGCGGCGCTTTACAAGTTATTTCTCCATCCGAAGTAAACATGAGTATCGAGACGCAATTGAAATCGCCAATCGCTGCGACTCTCAAACCAATGGATCTCTTGCTCTACAGCAAGGAAACGAAGCCCGTGTCCTCATTCTTCAAGCTCAAATTCCCTGAAGTGCACATCAAGAGCCACACTAATGTCACCGTCACCAACCAGACACTCCTGGTGACAAATGAGACTGAGCTGACGAAGTGGTTTAATGTCTTCTTCGATAAACCCGATGCCGAATTATCTTTAGAGGGAAAGCCTGAGATTAAGCTTGGCTCTTTGACGTATCATCGCAGTCTGAAGAAGACCGTCGACATTGCTTCTCTCACCTACCTTGACGGCTTTGCGCTCAAGAGCTTAGACTTTGATCTCAATTCCAATCGCACGACAAAGAACAACATGAAGGGAATGCTAAACATCCCCAACTCTGGAGTTCTTCGACTTGGTCTCGGCAATCTGACTTTCAACGTCATGTCGGGCGACATAAGACTTGGTCTCATCAATCTTTGGGACTTGCAGCTCTGGCCCGGTAACAACTCCGTACCTTTTGACGGAAACTTCTATTTCGACCAGCTGGTTCCCAACCTCTCTGAGATCCTCAATATGCAGAAGGGACCTCTTAACAACGGCTACCTAGAGTTTAACGCGACAGGAAACACCACCATTGCCGGTGGCGAGCACATAAAGTATATCGAAGGAGTCTTGAACAACAAGCACATCAGATTCACCTTCCCGGTGATCACTCTACTGGGTGATGTCCTTGCTGGCCTGCTGGATGCCAATCAAGGCTCGCTTCTAGATATCTTTGGCACTTCGATCGGGAACTCGACGTTGCTTGAACACGTACTGGGACACTGGGACAATAACGGTGAAGGAGGATCCTCTTCTAATAATACTGCAAGGAGCCTGACGGAGAGGAGTAAGACCAGAGCACCAAAGGCCTGGATGTGGAGTCTTCTTAAATTGGGTTTAACGAGGAGGAGTTTATGAGTATGATAATGTAGTCCTAGTTTTTAATGTCATCTGATGCCTTATATTGCATGAATTCGATGATCTGACCGTGATTGTTACCATGAGAACCCGGGGCGCTAAGTCCCAAGTGTAAGTCTCGTGCATAGCTTCTCAACACAGCCGTGTCGTAGCGTTTGAGCAGCATGGTCTTTGCCTCCAGGGCACATGCTTCTTCTTCCCCTTTTTTCCATCCTCAGTTATTATCCCGAGGCCCAACTGTATCACTATTAAGCCTTCGCGGGCTCAGCCTTCTTGGTAACACCACCTTTCACAAAAACCGCAAGCTCGTCAAAGTATCGCACATTAGCTGTCTCAAGCTGTTTCGATACCCACGAGAGCTTCATCGCATATTCAGCAAAGCCACCCATAGACTCCCAATTCTTGACTTCACATACGTCTGGTCCCTTGGAAGTGACAATTTGTACTCGCTCAATGATCGCAGCCCACCAGGGTAGGTAATGGCTCTTCTACACCAGCTTACATTCTTCTCCGTAGCTCAGTTCCAGGATCTGTATCTTGTCAGTAAAAGTCTACTACATCTATTCCTCAAGTAGGATAGTACCTCGATCGGGATTTTCATGATGTTACCGTCGCTGTCGGTCAGAGTCTCCAGAATCCCGTTGGCTCCTAGCTTTACCACTTCTGAAGCCTCAGTGTCGATGAATGTGAGTCTGGGAGTACAAGTGTTCCACCCGCTGTATCTTCCAAAGTCAACCATGGTGTTAAACACATCTTTAGCAGGTGCATCAATCACGATAGTGCTTCCGGCGGTGAAAACAACTCGACCCGTACCAAGGGATGGGGTTGCTGTTGGAGTTGTCCACTCAACTGCCTTTTGTGCTTCCATAGTCAGAACAAACGCTGGCAACTAACCAGATTATATGATAACAAGATGTGTTAATAGACCAATACGTATGTTGTGGCTGTGAACCCACAAGACAGGGCCTCATTGGATACGTAATCGGTATAACGGAGCGTTTATAGATATCTCAAAGTCTTAATGCCGACGAAACGCTGACGCGGAAACGGGGCGAGCCACAGCCCTTCCCGTCCTTGGCATCCTCCGGACGGGTCAACCCGCCGCGATGTGACGATCAGTTTGTCCTTCAACCAATCCTATTTGTTCTTTGACGCTTCCTATCTACTCACGAGATCACTCCACTCATAAGGTTCTTTTTAAGCCTATGCGGATGGCACGGAATGTGGGCGGTCGGTGGTTGTAAACCTCCGTGATCGTCCCGGCAGTTGCGAAACCGCCGAGTGGCTTGCCAGCCAATGGATATCTGGTCATAGCTTGGGAGACTGACAATCCTGGTGTTTGGCTATGCCACTGTCGTATTGGTAAGTCAAGGAGGGCCTAGATCTGGAGCATTACTAACTTTGTGAAACTTTAGGCTGGCATACATCTGAGGGATTTGCGTTTCAGTTCCTCGAGCGTTCAAGCGAGATTGCTAACATCTCTACATCGAGCTATGTTTCGGATGTTTACGATGGCTGGCGTACTTTCCAGAGTGAGTCGTCGATTGAGCAGGATGATTCTGGCGTTTAATACCATAAGCATCTCTACCGTATAGAAGCTATTCGTCGTTGACTGAAACTGGAGGCATAATTACTTGTTGATCTGTGGCTACAAGTGTATTTTTCTTACTGGTGGAAGTTGCCAACTGTAACTACTATAGCAAACGATCCATTCCAGCTTCATTAACCTTCAGCACCGTCCAATCCTCCATTGGCTTGGCCCCAAGCTTCTCATAAAATCTCAATGCTCTCGCATTATCCTTCAAGCAGAGCCACTCCATCTTCACGCAACCCGCTTTCTTAGCCGCTGATGTCATAGCTTCAACCAACTTCCGCGCGTATCCGTGAGGTCTGTATTCCGGGACGACGTAAATCTCCTCCATGCAGACTCCAGGAGCAGCTCCCCATGTCGTATAGTTAAAGAAGTAAATTAACAGTCCAGCAGGCTTCCCGCCTGGTGAGAAAGCTAAGATGGGATGTCCGATACGGTACTCGGCAGAGTCGTTGACGTCTGACAAGTGGAGTGTCTTGGCGAGACGCTCTTCAGTTGCAGTGATGACGGTTCCTGGTGCTTGCTCTTCTGCGCCAGCGCGGATTAAATTCAAGACAGTAGGAACATCTATATTAAAAATTAATAAAGATCCCAACAGTTGTCTTTACGGCTAGGTACCTTGAGAAGATGCAGGACGAATTTCCGGTGAGGCCATATCGGATAACGAATTTTCAGTGTCGGTAGATATAATCAATGTACAGTTCCTCAAAGAGTGACGACCATGTATCTTTCAGATTGCTGGGGTTTGCGACGGTTCCATCTTATACCAATCTTATCATGAAGTAGCTCTGCGCCCTATTCATGACAGGTGGAGTTCGCGCTGGTTTGCTTGCGGGGCTCAATGACTCAGCTTGTCAACCTGAATGACTCTTTCGATCCTCTTTCAAGCCGAAGTCAAAAGAATACATACAATCCACTGAATAACATATTGTGCTAGTAGTGCTCTCACAGACATCCATGGCGATAGGACGAATTACCAATTGACAGATCAAAGCCCGATATCGGTCAAAACACTACTGTGGTACTGAAGGAACATTGCGAGCAGATGACAGCCCAAGAACTTGCTGTCCTTTTCGGTCAAAGGTAATTGAATGACGATTTACCATAAGTTCTATTTTAAGGGTTAGTGATATTGAACTAAACGGAATCAAAATGATAATATAAACGATTCACTGCGAACTGCACTGGCTGTAGCCATATACCTTTGCCCAGCTGAAGAATATGCTATCGTAGAGGCAAGTTTTGTTCAGAAGCCCTATAAGTTTGTCTAAACGTTTTAGTTTCTACACATCAAATGAAGGCAACTGATGAAAGGTAAACCCTCTTTTCATATACACTTTCAGGAACCTGTGATAAGGTTGAGAGTTTGAAAGAGGCTTCAGCCCCAAGGCAAAAAGGTAATGAACACCAATAAGCACATACAGAAAATATAGTTATCGTCCTCACAGTTGCCTAATATCTTTCAGGAACCAGGCAGTAGCTAGTCCAGGGTCCTACGATGAGACACTCTCATTACCTTGGCCTGAGGAGCTCTGCGCTAGGCCAGTATAGTTTCTCTTGGCAAGTCACATTTCCAGTTCTTTTGATTGACCGTTTTTGCCTTTTGTGTGTTTTACTGGGATGCTTCATAGTCAAAAACTTAAAACTTTGTCAGCCAGTGATATTATTGTGCTGGTCTTAGACAGTTTTTTTGTTTGAGTCTCGACAATTCGTCTGCTCAGTGACTACCTTCGGTTTTATTAATTTGACTTTTCTAAACCCGTGTTACGCCCAATACAACCAATCATCACTATCAGCATGTTCCGGAAATATTCTGCTATCATTTCGCGACATTCCAAGATTATAAAAGCTGTTAGACCATTTTTCTTCGGCCCATATCTCTAGCTATATTCCGTCTCCGTTCTCGAATTCCCTCATTTTTCTTTCGGCCCTCGCGTTGCTCAAACAGAGGGACAGGCCAGCACTCTGGAGCAGCGTACCTTAACATCTGATCGATGTAATAGGTACTGGCTGCCTGCAAGCTCATCTGGTCATGATGAACTCGACTACGCCTCTATTGTCCTCCAATGCGGTGTCAACGTCCTACAGCAACTTGGCCGAATTCCCTCCTCTGGTTCTCAGAAATGGCCGGAGATGCAGAGGAACAAAGAAAAGCTTGCGGACCAAGATACAGATTCCTCTGCTATGCTACGCGCGTTTAATGGTGACGATGGCATATTTCTCCATCCTCCCATACGTAGCTCTGATGGTACAGCACAATAGTAGTTCACGGGCCACTGATATTGGTATATACGTTGGCTTCTTTGAAGTACTATTCTTGGCTGCGCAGGCCCTGACATCAATATTCTGGGGCACAATGGTAGATAGGTTCGGTGGCAAGACGATTCTCATCTGCATTCTTCTTGGCACAACTACCAGCTCGGTCATCTTCGGCTTTACTTCGTCGCTCTGGCAAATGGCACTCTGTCGATGCTTCATGGGAATGGTATCAGGTGGTGACGTCGTCATCCGCACTATGATCGGGAAACAGTACATGACAGAGACAGAGGCTACTCGTGGGTTCAGCATATCTTCCTTTGCTGGAAACATTGGAATGGCCTCTGGACTTCTTGTCGGTCATGCCCTTGCCAATCATGCCAGCCACTACTCGAGCATCCTCAAAACTATTTCTTTTGTTGGGCAACATCCATTTTGTCTCCCCGGAATTACGATTGGTGTCATGAGTGCAACTTGCGCCATTATCGCTACACTCGTGGAGGATGCCAAACAAGATGCCAACGAGGCCGCCGATGATGCCCTATCTACGAGCTCTCTGCTACCAAGCTGGACATCTCTTCGCGAGCTGGTCAGGTATCGTGGTGCCAGTAACAAAATTTCATCGTTTATCAATATAAACCTGCTTGGATCTGCTCTCACGGCCGTTACAATCCTCGCACTATACACAGACATTAGCCAAGGTGGCCTGCAATTCCAGGGTCACGAGATTACGCTGTACATGATCTATCAGGGTACTTTCGCAGCATGCTGGCCGTTTTTGATATACCCAGCTTTATACCGACAATTTGGTACACAGAACATCATTTCATCAAGCCCGGCTATTTTTCCTTTCTTCTTTCTGAGTTTCAGCATCATGAATGCGTTTGTTCGCTCTGGTAGCGAACCTGGTTTCTTCCTATTTAGGGTCGTTTTGGGCGTGATGACAATCATGGGTCCTGCCGTCTACATGTTAGTCACGGCAGTCTACGTTGGCTTGCAAGAGGTGTCGCACAGTCCTCGAAAGCTTGGTTTACTCAATGGAGTCGCAGAAGCGGCCTCTTGTCTTCTACGAGCGATAGCCTTATCAATAGGCATTTTGACCTATGTCTTTTGCAATTACCACAGTGTGACAGCGGGGTACCTCAACTGGGTTGTTTTATTACTGGTTGGGTTATTTTTCATTGTCTTAATATGCCCTACTTGGACGAGGCTCACACGAAGTTAAACGAAGCGCGAACACCAAAGCTCGTTGCTTCCAAATATCTATCTTAGTCAATGAACATTTCCTTTATTTCAATTTGCATGGAGGACTTATCTTTGTTGAGGCTATGCGTCCTGAAGTTAATTGGTTTTTTTCAGTGTATTGGCTTGATATGTCTCGTTGAGATGTCCTAAGCTTTAACTATCAATCAATTCCAATTTGCATCGTATCAGATATGTAGTGGTTATCAGCCGCATGACGTAGGCGCATTTCCTAATGTACGTAAGACCTCTTTCATTAGGAGGCAACGTGCGAACAGCATGCCAGTTGTCAACATTCAGTAGCCCTCATTCCAGCGTTACATTATCCTTGACCCTTCTGAACCTGACTACACATTTCAACCCTCTTGGTACCGCGTCATGAGTGCTACACTGCTTCATGGACACAGCATTGGTCGCTAACGTTGCCAAGCTCTCATGCTCAAGATACAAACTCGCTATGAGTAGCTTGAGTTCCATAGTTGCCAAGGCCTTTCCCAAACAAATTCTTCCGCCATAACCGAAAGGGATTAACTGTGCATCAAGAGGCTTTCGCTGTTCTTCACTTCCGTCGATCCACCTGCATGGATGGAACATATCAGGGTCAGAGTAGACCTCTCCATCATAGTGTAACGCCAGAACTGAAGATGTGACAACGGTATGCTCGGGGACAAACACTCCTGCAAGTGTGCGGCCTCCTAAAGGCACCATTCTTTCGTTCTTCCCACTTGAGGATGGATGCATGCGGTAAACCTCACGGAGACATGCTTCGAGTGACGGGACCCGAGTATCAATATCTGAGAATGACGGGCATCCGTCGTCTTGCTTCGGTAAGACAGACAGCTCATGGCGTATCTTGTCCTGCCACTCTGGCGCCTCGGTCAACTTCCAGATAAAATATGTCGCCGTCACTGTGATGGTAGCCTCGGCAGCGTCGATGTTGTCGAGGACCTCTGCGGCCATGTAAGGGAAATCGATAGACCCATCGTGTGTATCATCCTCTTTGAGTTCCCAAAGATGGCGTACCAGAGAGTGTGATTCATTCAACTGCGGGTCCTTGAGAGCAGCGAAGAACTTCTTCTCGCACCAAGCCGGGAAATCCTCATCTGCTGAGAGGTATCGTAACCGAGAGCTAAGTCTCTGCAATAGAAGAGAAGCGTGGTCGTACAGCCAAGGGCACCTGTAACGAAACGGGCCGATGAACTGTTGATACTTCAGCCCCGCAAGGATTCCACGTTCGGTGCACGCCTGATCCACCGAATGAGTTCCGTGATTGGGTCCGAAAACCAAGAACGTTATGTTGTCTAATGCGTACCACGACGTAAGGCTGAAAGCATCCACGTCTTCGCCGTTTCGGACCTGTTCCAGCACTGCTAGAGAGCGAGACTTGACATACTCCTCAATCTCCGGAAGCTTGTATATAGTTTTTGCTTGATAGAATGACAACGTGTACTTGCGCTTCATCCGATGGTCCTCATAGGGCTTGGTCGCAAATATAGAACGCCTGCCATACCCCATGAAGTGGTCAAAGTAGTCGCTCTTGGGCCAACGATCCTTTGTTCCATAGATCTGTTTGGCGGCTTCGAAATCGGCTACCGATACCTCATTTGGTGCAATTTGGACTACAGGTCCGTACTTCTTGTGCAGGTCGAGAATAATGCCATTGCGGCAACAAAGGATCTCATATATACTCAGTGGAATGTTGGAGACCTTACAATACCACGGACCGGGGACATGACGAAGGCTGCCATTACCGAGAAGATATGCGAGCCATGCGTAAATCAGAACGATAAAGACAACGACAAGGGTAAAGAATAGGGCCTGGACGGTGAGGTTGTAGAATAGCGTATGTTCGGATGGGGACGGCATTGTATGTTCCGTTTACTGACGACGGCGAGTGAAAAGGGAAGACAATGGTCTGGAGCTGCAACACTTACTTGCCGAAGGATTCTTGAACCCTTCTTGATACTAGCCCACGGTCTTTCCATTCTATTTATTCCAACTCTAAGAGATTTATACATCTCATTGTCGGAATATTTGAATGATATACGAGGTGGCACTGCACCATGGAACGGCCCTGATTGATGCACCAACACATTTGCGGAACTTGAGCATGCATCCAACGTATTGACTCGGCTGTCTTCCCCTCAATCGTAGCACATTACACAAGCTTTCTTGCATCCTCCTTAGTCACTTGTAAGACCTTATTACGATAATTCAGAAAAAGACTTCCCGCGATATTCGGGTTCCGTCCCTATGCACGCATGGAGCGGCCTCGACTGATGGAGATCGAGATCGCTTGATCCATCGGGCCCTATATAGTCCCATTCCAGAACAATCGGGACCAGTTTTGATGCATTATAAGAAACTCATCATTGCGTAGGTCTAAATGTGCCCACCCAGCTGGAGCTGAGAATGGTTTGTGTTGAAAGCTAAAGGCTTGATGTAATGTTTACAATTTGGACGCGGTACCTAAACGAAGTTCTGCACGACATAAATCTTCGTGTTTTCTCGTGATCGGAATATCACTGTTCTTCAAATAGTACAAGGGTCACCAGGGTCGAACTAAGGCTGACGACATCAATGAGGTACAAATTTATAATGGCATTCCCAATCCCCTGTCCCCCACGCTTTCATCTTGCTCTCTTCTGCGCTCTTGACGGTTTAGCTAAACTAACTAGCATCCAAGTGGCACTCAATCGATTGCCTCTATTTCTTCCATATTGCGTCATGACAATTGATCATGGTCAGGGATTATCATCCTACGGCGTTAGGTACAATGTCGCCTCATTGAAGCACGCTGAGAAAATTTCGGCTACGTCGGACATGTTCCTGCGAAATGCGACCGAGTATCCCTATGCCTTGCATCTCCAATCAACCATACACTCAAAGCTATTTCCTTCTACTGACTCTCCTTCAGTATACATAAAGCGTTCCATATCCTTGCCATGCTTTATGCACCATTGGCGCCTTGAACTCCGTTGCTGCCATTGCGGATCTCCAGAGTGTGTTCATCGCTTGGTTTGCGGGCTCCCTTCAATGTCACCTTCGTTTCTTCCCGCTGCTCAAATCGTCTATACGCAATCGGTGCATCCTCCAAGCTGTACTCGTTTGAGAAAAGGAAACCAGGCCTTGCCCGTCCACTCTTCACAAGCTCCACTAGAGCCTTGATGTTCCCCTTGATGTCTACAAGTCCACCTTGGATGCGAATTCCCTTAATCCAGGCCTCAGCCATCGGAAAGCTGATCTCAGCCTTCAAGTCCGGCTTGTGGACTATTCCTCTGCCACCGAATTCGCTGACCAATGCAGTGATATGTACCCCGATGACGCCAATACCGCCACCGGAGGTAGTAATTTTCACAGCTTCACGAAGGATATAGTCCTGCTGCGGCTTGAGGTCATCATTGAGACAGACTTCACCCACGGCGTCAATAGCCCGAGTGACTCCTTGAGGGCGTAAAGCAAGAATCTGATCAGATGCCTTGCCTCCGCGGGTAAAGTTGATGGGCTGTGCACCAATGGAAGCAGCCTTGGCGAGGCGGGAGGCAACATGATCAATTACGTAGACATGAGCGGCCCCGCGAATTATAGCGCTGTATGCAGCCATGAGTCCAATGGCACCCGCACCGAAGACAGCGACAGTATCGCCAGCCTCAAAGCCGGAGAAGTTGAGAGCGGTCCAGCCAGTAGGGAAGGCATCAGTAAGAGGCAGCCATTCCTTGTCGTCAAGCTTATCGGGAAGCTTCGCCAAGGATGAATCAGCCCATGGGATGCGAGCATACTCAGCTATTCACAAGTGTCAGATGCACGAATACAAAGATAAATAAAGAAGCGGTCTTACCCTGTAGTCCTGTATCGCCATGGAACATTCCACCAAGTCCAAGGCCAATAATAGGCTGATCAGTCACAAGCATAGAAGGCTTGGGTAGTAAGTTGCCATCCTCTGCAAAGGCCAGAATCAGAACTCGGTCGCCGGGCTTCAAGAAGTCCACGGCCGGGCCGACTTCCTCGACGATGCCAACGGCCTCATGACCCACGCCGAACTTTTCTTCAGTGCCAAAGAGACCGTGGTAGATGTGGAGATCAGAGCCAAAGATGGCAGATGTGGTGATACGAACAACTGCGTCTTCTGGTTCGATGAGCTTGGGACGAGGAATGATGTTGACAGACATGTCACGAACGTTGCCCTCCCACTGAACTGCACGCATAAAGCCCGTCTTCGAAGAAGTATCCATTCTGAAAAAGAGTAACTTTAGAAGCCGATAGAATTAACTATGCAAGAAATCTTTGCCTAAAGCTTGCTCTCTTGCGATTCAGCGAGTAGACACAGAAATTTATACTAACGAATCCTGGTCGATATCAATCCCGGTCGATTGCTTAAAGTAGAAAATGACGTGATATAGACAAATTTTTATCAGTCACAAGATTTTAAGCTTAGCTGAGATATGTAAGAAATGCTACCCTTAGGAATGTTTTGGGATATTTTATAGTAAGCGGAAAGAACTTGTGATGGGAACCGTCAGCGCCCAGCCTTACCGTGTAAGATTGGTCGGGGTAATACGAGGCAATGTTCAGAGAGCATGACCAGTAGCAGGTATTTATTTGACTGGAAGATTCCTTGTTTGCCAGTCGGAAGTTCTGATAGGCCTATGATCGGTGAAAGGGCCAGTACTACCAGGCGTGATACTCCCAAGGCTTATACATCACAGTGACAGATGACGCAACAGAATAATGTTTCTAACTTTAGTACTTGGTAATTCTTTTGAGAACTATCGTCGCCAGATCTTGATTGGCAGCTTGCCCATGATCAAGTTGAAGGCCTCGAACCTGTCCACCGTGAAGTCCTTGGTCGGCATAGCAAAGTCATATCTATGCACCAAAGTAGCCAATACAATCTGTTGTTCCAAGTACGAGATGTTTCGTCCGATGCACCCTCTCGCGCCCGCTGAGAATGGGATGAAGAATGGTTCCATCCTCTTACGTTCCTCCAGGTTTAGCCACCGCTCTGGCTTGAAGACATATGGCTCGGGATAAATGTCCTCGTTGTGGTGAGCGCTCCAAATGGTCATTGATACCGATGTATCGCCTGGGATCCAAGTATCCATGATCTTAGCGCCTTCGGGTGGTGTGCGTCGTGGAAGTCCTGAAGACACGGGAGGAATAAGACGCAGACCTTCGTCGAGACAGGCTTTGAGATATGGGAGGTCCTTGACTTTGTCGAATGGCGCGATGATGTCATCCTCATCCATAACAGCAGCAACCTCGTCCCTCAACTTTTGCATTTGCTTGGGATGACTGATCAACAGTTGAAGGATATGTGTCAGGGCAATAGCTGTAGTCTCGGCTCCTGCATCAATGATAGCGGAGGTCTCAGCGACAACCTCTCCCCACTCGAGTTCATTTGGTACACCGTTTTTGTTGACCATAAGACACGAGAAGAAGTCATCCAGCTTCTCTCCAGCCTCATATCTCCTCAGTCTGTCTCTGGCTTGGTGGTAGCAAATGTCTCCCCAAGGTGCACTGGTGGCCCAGTAGCTCTTCCACTTGTTGGGCACAACTTTGGAGATACGGGCTAGCCACGGGTAGAGTTCATACTCCCAGACGAAGACTGACTTGCACATGGCTGCGGCGTTCTGTGCTTGGCGGTATCGCGCTGGATAGAGTGTTCCGTCGGGCTTTTCCGCAACGACTTCGTCGGTACCGCTCTCGAGAAGAGTCATCTTTGAGGAGAGAGCGATATAGTTGATTGCTTCGATAGTCCAGAGATTGATCCAGTGGTTGAAGTCAACCGTGAGATCTTCGGGGTCTGGATTGGTATTTGGCTTGAGAGGCCCCGTGCACCGTTGATCAAAAGCATCAAGCAGTCGCTGCGTAGTGTACTGCACTTTGAATTCCCATTTCTCAAGATTCCTTGTCGCAAAGGCAGCAGATAAAAGTCTTCGCTTTCTGCTATGATCACCCTTATCAACAACATCAAACAAATTGCGATGTGTTCCAGCCAGGACTGTCTCTTTGTGATCTTTGGTGCACTTTGTCTGATGACCGTAGATGTCTCTGACAGCCTGGGGATGGCTGAATGACAATGCATTGGGTCCGATCCTGAGAATGTGCTCGCCACGACGATCATGTTCGGCAGCGAGCGTCTCTGATCGAGTGCCGGTGTGACTGAGATAACAGTGGCGCAGATCCGTTAGAGGAGAAAGCCACGAGAAGTTTGCATATTTCCTCAAACCCTTTGGATCGACGAAGTACAAGATGATGGGATAGATGACAAGACGAATGAATATGCCAGCAAGACCGGCCCCAAGGAGAATAAAGCCAATCATGGTTGCGAAGAGATCACGAAGGGGGTGAGTTGATTGATCTCGAATTCATGAGAAGTCGGATCTTATATCTCGAGCCTTCGACACAGAAGGCCAAATAGTGCGGCGACAACACCGATGCATGAGTTCATAACTAAGACGTGCACCAATGAAACGACTCTATGTTCTCCATATTCAGCAGAATTTGATATCTATTGTTAGATAAATTGCCCGCGGGATTCGCTTTTCGGCGAAACACTTCCTAATTGAGACGAGTCGCCAAGCAGCTGGAGGAGTAAATTTCCGTTCCTGGTAATGGTATCGAAATGGTGGGATCGTGGAGTTGCGGGGAAGATGGGCCCTAACATGACATCAATCGTGGGCCAGGAATGGTAATTGATTCCGCGGGGAACACAGTATGAGCTCAATGGCCAATGAATGTTTGCCAACTCTGAATTGATGGTGCTTGTAATTCTATGCAGTCTGAAAGATTCTACTCGTCCCTCTTCTGTATCTCAAATAGTTGAGGCAGCAAACCCGACAACATGTCGTCCAAACTCTGCCACTTGATACCCAAGGTCTTCTCAGTTGCACTTGCATCAACACCAAAATGCATAGAAGCCTCCCTCAGCCCCGGTTTACCCTTGGGGATCTTATCCTTGTTCTTCCCGGCAACCTCCCTTGCGACATCAGCGATCTCTTGGTTACAGTACACTCCCGCCGCAAGAAGATATCTTTCACCACTCGCTTCTGGTACCTGAATAGCCTTGAGGTGCGCAAGAGCTACATCTTTGACACTAACCCAAACAGGGCCTTTTGTGGCAGGTATCTCGCCGTTTTGGCCGGCGGAGACAATCCCATAGACGATTTGGTTGGAAGTGTTGAGATGTTCTGATGACTTGGGCACAGCGCCCTGCAGGAATGGTCCAAACACCATAGCCGGGTTCAAGCTTACAAGATCGAAGTGCGCACCTGGGTTCTCTTCCATCCACTTCCACGCCACCTTTTCGGCAACGGTCTTGCTGGCGCGGTATGCAACTGCTGCAGCTGGTGCGTTGACACCATCCTCGTATGTCAATGGAGACCAATCTTTGGCAGTATAAATCTTCCCCGGCTGCAGTCCTTTGGAGGCATCGTAGATACCTGCAAATGAGTTGGTATGCACAATGCGCTTGACGCCACCAAGCTGATTTGCTGCGTTGAGGATGGCAGTTGAACCCTTGACAGCAGGTATCATGAGGTCTTTTTCCAAGTCTGTTGTATCATAGTGAAAAGGAGCAGCGAGGTGTAGGATTGCATCAGGTCGAATGGAACCAAAGGCTGAGATGTATGATTCAACAGAAGTGATGTTCTCAACTACTCTGACCGAGAGGTTGGGATCTCTGCCATGTAGTTCAAGAACTTGCTCAACTTTTGTCTGAGATCTAACGGTTCCCAAGACCTTGTATCCTTCGCATAAAAGAAGCGCGATACAGTGTTGGGCTATGAAGCCATTGGCTCCAGTGACTGCGATAAGCGATGGGGGTAGAATGGGCTTGGGATATGCTGAAGGCATTTTGGCAGTGACAACTGCAGTGAATGAATGGTTGCGATAAGGCTAGAAATCAGGTTCAGGTTATGATTGGAAATGTTTGAAGACTATCAAGGCCGTCATAATTGAACATACAGAGGTCTATTCTATTCTATTGACAGCTCACCCGCGGTATTCATCGCCTGTTCTTCTTTTGGTTTAGCGCTGTCATGGCCGTCGCAATGATACAGTAACTTTGCGACGGCTGCAGACCAAAGCGCGTTCGATCAAATTAGTGACTGTCGGATAGCGACGCCGATTGTGCCCGAGAGCCGATTGATTCTCCTCATGCTCAGATACTACAGTCTACAGATTGAACCCGCATAAGCAAACAGCTGAGTATTTTGTTCGATATCTACGCTAAGCTCTTGACTTACTCTCGCATTACTTCTCTCAGTTCAGGCGCTGCCGTCGCCTGTCGATAGTTTGCGCCGGATTATTGAGTCCTTGGCCGAGTGGCCGATAACAGTTGGCCGATAACAACTGTTATCGGTGCTATCAGTTTAGCGATAACGATAAGATAAAGCCAGTAATTGGCCTCAGCACTGGTCCTGTTTAACATAGCATACCCTATATACAGTTAAAAATCCTGGCATAACTATGTAAAAAACAGGAATAAAGCAATTTTATGTAATTTCATAAGTGTTAGAAGGTTTTAAAGGGCCACCAGTCGCCAGAACAGTCAATTAAACGTCGAGAGGTAGGTTCTGGCTATGGTTGTGCACCATAATGTTAATCCACTATGATCTGACACAAAACTCATTTTACACTCATTACTTCATGATCAATACGTTTGTTTATGATGACTAAACTCCAACAATTGCCCTCTTCTTCAAAACAGCCGAGTTCTCATTTAATCCTGCCCAATCATGTGCATCCAAGCAAGCCTGTCGGCTCAACAACACAGCGACCTTGGTCCTTTCCCTTAACTCCGCCTCATACTCATCAATAGCTTCATTTAACCCCTTCCCTTTATGATAGGCTCCTTCCAAAGCTTTCGTCAACCGATAAGCGTCAAGGATTCCATGATTTGCTGCTTCGCCTCGATACATGGTCATCGCATGTGCCGCATCGCCAGCTAGAGTAACCCTGCCGCTGCGATTATCCCAAGGTGGACACGGCCAGTCCTGTAGGACTATCTCAATCACTTCAGAACCTTCTGGGATTCTTTGTACAGTGTCCCGTAAGACGGGATTGAATTCTGTGGCTCGTTTCTTCATATATGCCAAGCGCTCCGCGTCGGTGGCCTTGACTTCGTCTTCTGGTGTTTTCATGGGCCACGATATCATGACTTGCACACGATAATGCTCATCCTCCATTCCAGCAGTGCCATTAACGACTGGTGTTTCCAGCATGCTGAACCAGAAAAACGTCCCTGTCTCTGGATGGCAGCCTTGGAACAGGAGAGGATCGATGTTTTTTAATGGCTTTACCTGCTCTGGCGTGAGATCCAGAGCAGCGCCAGTAAAGCGTACAGGTAGTCGAATATTTCGGTATGACTCTGGTGCTAAGAATTTCCTTGTTCTTGAGTTACTGCCCTCAACACCAACGATGAGGGACCCTTCAGCTCGAGATCCATCCTCAAACAAAGCGACGACGCCATCGTCACGCTCTTCAATCGAAGCAAGTCGCTTGTTCCAATTGACGTGGTCCGACACACTTTTAAGCAAGACCTTGCGCAGCTTCTCTCTATTGACTCGTCGTCGATCGCCAGGGGGGATGAGGAATTTTGGCTCCAGGGTCTCGAGATTGATGAACACGAATTTTCCGAGCCCTTGACGGTCGGCTTCTGGGTCGACTTGGACTGATTCGACGTCCTTAAACGCTTCTTCTGATAAGAGTTCTCTAAGGAATGGGAGGACCCAATGGAGTGTTATGGCCCAGCCTTGACCGCGGGAGTTGATGTGACTGTCGCGTTCGTAGATCTGAAAGGGAATACCAAGCTTCATGACCGATGTCAGCGGGCCAATTGCTAAGGTGGCCGGAGAGATGGATTACCTTCTTGAGGCCGTGGGCGAGGACAAGGCCAACGACTCCGGCGCCGATTATGAGAACTGGCTTACGGTCTTTGGACATGGTGATGTTCGCGTGAGCTTTACACAAAGAATGATCAATGATTTGGGTTTGTGTGTAATTTTTGTCGCTTTGAACGAGGGGAAATACCAGGGTTTATTCTCTCATAATATTAGATTGATCCTTGAGTCCCTTCGCAGTTGAAGTGAGTGCGACGGTATCACACGTCATGAAGCTCTTATCGCGACTTGTCTGCGTTACAGTGAGGTCCCAGCAGCGCGGTTCAGTGTGTCCAGCGCAGTGAGGGGTCCGTCGGAAGTCGCCGTTATGCAACCGTCGGAAAACCATCATCAATTGCGCGCCAGGCTAACTCGAATTGTCACTGTAAGATAGCGGGGACCGCGGAAATTAATGATTTTTGCGTCAAGGCAATTCGCATTGGAACATGCGCCGGAATTGGGTGCGATGGAGATGAGAATAGATTCATTCAAGAGTCAATTGATCTCGCTTCTGATTCATCGCATCCTCAACTCATTCACCCCGAGTATCGTATCTTTACAGCAATCACCATGACACAAGACACCAAGCATGAGGCTCTTCAGCCTGTTCATCCCTCAATGAAGGGCAAACTCGACCCTGTCTTTGAGAAGCTCTACAACGACAACGTCGCCAACACTCCCCTCAAACCAATTGACCTTGGCATCCTTCGATCGAAATACTCAGTTCTCTACTCGTACGGCACTGGCCCTGCACCAGATGTCGCGCGCCAATACGATACCCAGATCGTCACTCATGAGGGCATCACTCTTGATGTGAGAGTGTATGAGCCTGATACTGCTGGCCCATGGCCTGTGCATATTGACTACCATGGTGGCGGTTGGGGTCTGGGCGATCTTGATACCGAGAGTCATATTTGCAAGCATATCTGTAATGTCGCTGGCGTCGCCGTCATTGACGTCGCATATCGCCTGGTGCCCGAGAATGCTTTCCCCTGTGGTGTTACAGATAGTTTCGCTGCTCTGAAGTACATCTACGAGAAGGGCGCTGAGCGATTCAGCATTGACCCGGAGAGAATCTCTGTTGGTGGAGTCTCAGCCGGTGGATTCATCAGTCTTGCACTGGCGCACATGGCCCGCGATGCAGGCATTCCTCTCAAGCTCGTCGCTGTTGGAACACCAGTGATTGATGATCTGAGTCAATACTCTTCAGCATCAGATTCACCATTCAAGTCGATGCAAGAAAATGAGCATGCGCCAACACTCAATTGGGGCCGACTGGCTTGGTTCGACAAGCTCAAATGGAGTTCGCTGGGCTCAACCCCCGAAGAGATTGCTGAGAAGCGTGCGCAAATACCCGCGATTTATGGCAACCTCTTCAAGGCGGAAAACTTTAATAACCTGGCAAAGACTGTCATTTACACGGCTGGTGCCGACCCGTTGAGGGACGAGGGTGAAGCTTACGGCATGAAGCTGATTGAGCATGGCAATGAGGTGACGATGAAGAGGTTCCCTGGTGTACCGCATCCTTTTATGCATATGGATAAGGATCTTTGGCAGGCAAAGGAGTTTATTCTGCAAACTGCTGGTGCTATTCGGACTGCTTTACATGAGCTGTAGGATTAGATAGTGTAATAAAATCATTTTCTTAAAGACCGAAAAGTGTCATAAGCATCGATTTTTTGAGCTGTGTAGCATCAATTCGAGGGGATCGCAAGGAACTGATGGAACCTGCGATGCTCAGAGAATTGGCAGCTCAAGCCAAGCCTGGTCGCTGAAGACCTCACTGTTAGCGCCCTATCTCCCCATACCCGACAGCGCTATCTACCCTGCTTGATACCACTGTAGCGCCTGATATGACGGATACCATATCACCAAACTAGCTGTTAACAGTCTAGCACTCACGCGCTATCAAGATAACGAGGGAGCCGGTTCCCAATTCCGGGTGACCCATACATCCTCCCTCTCATTACCCCAGCTTTTCCTCCTCCTCATTGACCTCAAAACCATGGCGACGCGCGAGCGATCGAGTAATACCTGCTTACGGTGCGCCGAGATCAAACAGCGCTGCAAGGGTGGAGTGCCCTGTGACCGGTGCAGTAGGTTGAGTCTCCCATGTCGTCCCAAGGGTTACTCGGCTTCGTTTTCCGGAGAGTTTGGGCTTGATGGTGGCGATGGGATTTCTGTTGGTCAGCCTAAAGCGAAGATACGCAGGGTGCAGACAGGTTGCTTGACGTGCAAAAGGCGCAAGAAGAAATGCGATGAGCGGTAAGCCTCCACCTCGTTTGTCTCAATGAGCCCGATCTCATCATTGTTATAGGAAACCCAGCTGTAGCGATTGCAGGAGACTTTGCCTAGACTGTTCGTGGCCGACAGAGAGAGCAAGTAGACCGAGGCTCAACAGCTGGACCAATGAATCATGGCTCAGCGCAGAACAAGTCCTCGACCTATCTTCGGAGACATCACCAAGCCCAAATCCTTCACCAGGTTCGGTCCAATCCAACGTGGACTTGAGTATCGCCGACTTGCTATGCCAAATGTCCACAGCCGTTCCTGTAGATGGTGTCGATGTTGACATGACGGCGACACTGCCAGACTTATCCTGGGACTTGACAACTGACTCAGGCTGGCTCGATATTCTCCCGGAAACACCTCCCGTTGCTGAAGACTCACCAGACAGTCTACCGAATACCACGCTCACTCTGTATACGCCGAGCTTGGTACCGGACATGACGTCTCCTCACGATAAAGCATTACTAAACCACTACTCAAATATTGTCGCCTCAGTACTATCAAGACATCCAAACACAGCATCGAACCCTTACCTCAGTTATCTCGTACCCATGGCTGTCTCAAACCAGCTTATTCTGCATTGCGTCCTTGCTTTGAGTGCAACACATTGGCAGAAGCTTCAACCCGACATGCGAGACAGGGCATTGTATCACAAAGGCCAAGCGACGCAATCTTTGGCCGGTCTCCTACCTCATGTAGATGGGGGCTCAGTGGATGTTGCGCTGGTATCTTGTCTGCTCCTGTGTATGTCCGAGCTGTTCGATGGTACCTCGGCAGGATGGAAACTTCACCTCCAGGGCGCAAAAAGGCTCCTGTCAACAGTCAAGTCCCAGACTGGTGGTAATCTGGCAGGTCATTTCAAGTTCTTTGTCAAGCTGGCACGCTTTCTAGACAGTGCAGCAACAACAAGCACCTGTAAGCCTCCTCTGATAGACGACAAGACAGTTACAACTACACCTGAGCCGACCGAAGATTCCAGCAATGACGATGCAGCAGTTTATGGAATACCGAAAGAACTGTTCCACATGGTCGATCGTGTGAACAACCTGGCCAGCAAACGAGGAACAAGAGTTGATGAGGCTTCCGAAGCTCTATTTCGCGAAGAAGCTGAAAGGGTTCAAGGAAGATTGGATAACTGGGCTTACGACTATGGTGGTCTCGCAGGTGCCGTTGCGTCCTTGTCACCAACGAATGACGACGTGCTCCACGCAACAACCGCATACGAATGGGCACTCCGCCTCCGACTTCACCAAATCACAGAAGGCTACTCGCTTACAGAAAAGGTATTCGAGTGTGTCCAGCACATCCTCGACTCAGCACAGAAGATCCGTTATGGCAGTCCCCTCGAGAGCTGCCTACTATTTCCTCTGGTGATGGCAGGTGGTGCATGCAACTGTCTTGAGCAGAGAATGGTTGTACAAGATAGGCTGATGATCATGGAGCGGACTTGTGGGTTTGGATATGTACATCAGAGCCGTGAGTTGGTTGAGACTGTTTGGAAGAGAAGAGAGACAGAAAGCATGGTCAATTGGGCTAGGATTCGGTATGAGGAGATGGGCGGATTAGCACTCTACTAATAACAATGCACGGTATTACGACCAAATGCAAGTGTACTCGTGACACATTTAAATGGAAGGCTATGAAATGAGGGGACTATTTAACATGCTATACACAGGCTCTAACTCTCTACGAAGAGACTTGGGCATCACTGACCAGCCCAGCGATATGAGCATGCATATCATAGGCACAAACCTCATCAATCGTCAACATGCCCGGCTTCGTGTTCTTGCTCGACCACCCAATTCTCTCATTCAGGTTCTCTCTCGCACGCTTGCTCGCTTCTTGTAATCTTGTAGCGCGTGGCTTTCGCTCCGCCTCATACAACTTGAGACGCTGCTCAACGCTCAAGTCTGAGTACTTCTCTGAAAAGAGGATGCCCAATGCGCCCGCGTCTTCAATGGCCATACAAGCACCCTGACTTTGATCTGGCATCATGGGATGCGCAGCATCGCCCAGTAGTGTGCAGCGGCCTTTGGTCCAGTATGGGTAAGGATCGTGATTGTATAGACGCCACATCTTGATGTCTTCGGCGTTGAGGAAGAGCTTGATGAGCTTGGGGTCTAGCCCAGGGAAGGTAGAAGCAAGGACATCGCCAGTGGTGGAGATGTTCCATCCATCTTCCTTGGTATCATTCTTCTCGGCTGGATAAAAACAGTAGCATGAAACAACGTTGTTATCGCTGCATGCTGATAGAACGATCTTGGTCTTTGTGTCTCCGCCCCAAAACTCGATTGCCTCGTTGTTGATATACTCCTCGAGGCCGAGCTCACGTAGCTTGTCGGCATATATGATGCATCGATAACAGCAAGATGTGCTAGGCACGAAGTTTGGAATAACGCCGAGTTGCTCACGCATCACGCTTCGGATACCGTCTGCGCAAATGATGGCATCATGCGTAGCCTCGTTACCATTCTCAAAGATGATGTGACCAGTTTCAGTGTCAAGTTTGGATGCCTTGTGCCATGTCTTTAGCTCAGCAGGTCGACCTTTACCACTTTGCGACAAAGCAGTGTCCTTGAGGTGATTATGCAGATCGATTCGATGAAAATTGTTGTAGTCTGTGCCGAAGCGTTCGCGATAGTCTCCCAAAGGGTATGTGCCTTCGACCTCTCCAGTAGAATAGTCATGGCGAATGAGATTGCGGAGGATGACTGGCTTGGCAGCAGGAATGTCAACGTCCCATTCTTCCAAGAAGCGAGAACCATTGGAGGCAACTGAGAGAGATGCACCGACTTCACCACCAAAGTCGTAGCGCTCGTAGAGAGTGACTTGGTGGCCGGCTCGTCGGAGGGCGATGGCGGCGGAGAGACCACCAAGACCGGAGCCGATGATGCCTATTGAGAGAGACGTTTCTGTTCGTCCAGGCATTTTGTGTTGTGAAGAGCTTGTGTGAGTAAGTTGAGGCTATAATTGAGCCGGTTGGCTTAGAGATAGAGAGAGGTGCTACAAGATGCAATGAAGTCCTTTGTAAAATGCGATTAAGTGTATTGATGAGATGATTGCAAGTTAAGAAGTTGTAATTATATGTATCGTAGTCTTATGCCCGGCGCTGAAGTTGTGCCATTACTCTCGTCTCACATCATACCAAACCCAGACAGTTCCGCCCTCCGACGACTGAGGCTGAAGACCACTATCTCAAACCGCGCGGACCGCTATCAACACGACG
This sequence comes from Fusarium dlaminii, assembly GCA_013186775.1. Taxonomy (NCBI): domain Eukaryota; kingdom Fungi; phylum Ascomycota; class Sordariomycetes; order Hypocreales; family Nectriaceae; genus Fusarium; species Fusarium dlaminii. Next base: position 241,295 of record JAAOAL010000047.1, on the reverse strand, counting down.
AACCCAAAAACCATCCCTGAGACCTCGATGCGACGGGCGGGGAAGTAATCCACATGATTTCATTGGGTCCCGCCCATCAGGATCCGACGGTTGCAGCTTTATCGCGGTCTAGCCCAATCTAGATAGAGTTTACCGACGTATCATCATTCCCCAGGTTTTTGGAGTCCAGACTCGGAGCTATGACTTGAACCCTGTCAAGATAACATTGCAACTGCTCATGTTTAGCTGGTTGATGTTGTGAAGGTGGTATCGCGGGCTCGAGGTACTTAATCCTGTCTTGTCGTCCCATTGAGGCATCTCCTTTTGGCTTCAGTACAGGCTGCCATCGTCCATCGATCGCTACCTTGCCACCAATTGACCTCAGTATCTGACTCTTACTTCAACTCACGCCAACTACTTGAGTAGCCGAATAGGTGAGTACCTAACAACTTGCACTGCATGCATCTGTCTAATATCTTTTTGGCAGTTTCAACATGACTCCCGCCGACAACGAGAAGATCCCAGACATCATGCGTCCTCCCTCCGTCACCAAAGGCTCAGTCCAAGATGTCATCAGCGAAGCATCTCTGAAACCAATCACTCGCAAAGTCGACTACCATCTCGTTCCTCTTATGCTGGTCTGCTACTTCCTCCAGTTCCTGGACAAAGTCCTCATCAACTATGCAAACATCATGGGTCTTTCCGAGAACCTCCACTTCACTGGAAATGACTTCTCCTGGATGGCCACCGCTTTCTTTATCGGGTTTGCGGTTGCTGAGTTTCCCCAGGGTGTTCTGATCCAGAAGTTTCCCGTCAGCAAGGTCCTTGGCCTCAACGTTGTTCTCTGGGGTATTGTTATCTGCTCGTCTGCCGCCCATAACTTCCCCGGTATGACAGCTGCAAGAACCCTTCTTGGCATGTTCGAAGCGGTGATCTCACCGGCTTTGATCATGATTACTTCACAGTGGTACACCAGAAGACAAGCCACCCCAAGAACCGGTATCTGGTACTGCGGTCTTGGCATCGGTCAGACCGTTGGAGGACTGATCTCGTATGCTGCTCAGCATGGTAGCCGAACAAGCAGCTTTCAGAGCTGGCGTATCATGTTTGTGTCAGTGGGCGCCTTCAACGTCATGGTTGGTCTCCTTGTTCTCTTCTGGATGCCTTCCAGTATCAAGGATGCCAAGTTCCTCACAGAGCAGGAGCAGGTCATGCTTCAAGAAGCACTTGATGCTGATCAGGGAGGAAAAAGCGTCAAGGTCTTCCGCCGTGCTGGTATTTGGGATGCTCTTAAGGACATTCAGGTTTGGCTGCTTCTCCTCAACACCATTCTCATTGTTATCCCATCCGGTATCATTACGACATTCTCTGCTACTCTGATCCGCGGCTTCGGATATGACCCCAAGCAGTCCGCTCTTCTCAACATGCCTGCTGGCGTTGTATCAGTGTCAGCTACCTTGCTCAGCACTTTCGCCATCCTTTACGGGTTCCCACGATGGCTGGGTCTTTGCCTTCTCATGGTCCCAACCCTGATTGGCGCAGGACTCATGTCCTTCTACTCCAGCAGTCAAGCTGGCTCCCTTGCTGGAATCTACTTGATCAACTTCGATGTCGCACCTCTTGCACTGATCTATGCTCTTGTAGGAGCTAATGTTCAAGGATACACCAAGAAGGTCACCACCAACGCCATCGTTGCTGTCGGCTTCTCTATTGCCAACATCATTGGACCTCAGACTTTCCAAGCAAAAGATGCGCCGCACTTCATCCCAGCAAAGATCACCGTCTTCTGTGTTTGCGGTGGCTCTGTTGTTGTTACTATTCTTACTAGAGTTCTCTATGGACTTCGAAACAGGAAGGGGAGAGTTTCACAGGATCTTGGTCAGAGTGGAGAGGTTGATCCGGATACCATGACGGACAGGAACAATCCTAACTTCTTCTACGTTTATTAAACAAGACGAGTTGGTTTCATGTTATTTTATCGCTTTAGGGGTGAATATCAGCCACTTTAGCTATCGTATCATTCTCTATGAGAAATCGTTTACACCACCTGTTCATAATACGGTTAGAAGCATCATGGCACTGAAGTCTTGGCGATTGTAAGTATTTAATTGCGCTATTCAAACTAAATGGTCCTCAAAGGAAGATCACCATGGGCTCGCGATTGGTCTACCGAGCTGTGACCTGTAAGCAAGAACCGTTTGCCGAGGAATCTGATTCATGAGCTCACAGGTCGTTGGCAAAGAACACAGGCTTAGCAGCATGCTTGTTGACGCGAAGGCTCAGCTGGTCGGGTCGCGAGTAATGGCCGACGATGTCCAAGTTCTGCTTTGCCTTGTACTTCTCCTCGAGGTCGATATCAGCGTAAAGAATACCCTCCTCATCAGGAGCAAGGGCCTTGACAAGCTCCTCTCCGAAAGGCGAGAAGATCATACTGAAGCCACCGCCAGACTTCTTAGTATAGTCGAAGCCGTCGACGTTCGCCTTCTTATGGTTCTCCTCAGTCATAATCTGACTTGCCAGAAGAACGAAGCAGGCTCCTTCCATGGAGACGACGTGAGAGAAGGCCTTGCAGCATTCGGGGGTGATATGGTATGGCCATTCGGGGACGTTCTGGGGGAAGATGGATGGCCAGCTGGAGACGTGGATATCGACATCCTGAGAGTATTCATAGTAGCGGAGAAGTGTCTGAGTGTGCTCCCAGCAGTTAAGACCAGCAACCTTTCCGAATTTCGTGTCGGCGACATTGGTCAGAGATTCGCCCTGTCCGTCACCGTAAATAGCACGCTCAACGTGGGTGGGCTTGATCTTGCGGCGGTGAAGAACAATAGTGCCGGTCTCGTCGATGAAGGACTTATTCCGTCAGTACGCCGAAAGGTTCACTTCGTAGCACAACTCACCTGTGCGATGTAAAGGGTCCCCTTGTATCTCTCACTATATCCAAGGACTACAAAGACGCCTGCCTCTCGAACAGCAGCTCGAATCTGGTCCATCTCAGGTGACTCTCTCTCCAATGAGTTCTTGAAGTATTCATTGATCCATGGTGCGTTCTCGGTAGGCGAGTTGGCCCAGATGCTCCTAGCAATGAATAAGCTGATCTGCCCATGTTTCTTAAGTCTTCTACTTACCATGGATATCCAGGGATGAAGACTTCAGGGAAACCGATAACATTGGCACCGTTCTTTGCTGCCTCTTGGATGAGACCGATGGACTTGTTGACACCGCCCTGGAGATCGTTCCAGACGGGCTCAGCTTGGATGGCAGCGACCTTGAGGGACTTGGACATCTTGATAGATTATTGTTGAGGTTGAGGATTTGTGTTGGTGGTTGTGTTGCTAATGTTTGAGTTGGACTGAGAAGGATGATGAGATGAGATGACGAATTTGAAGGCGATTTGCTCCTTTACTTATACTTGTGAGACTGATACTCATCTTATGGCAAACATACGACGATATTTCCTATCTCAGCATACATCTGTCCTTGGCGGGGAATGTTTGAGGGGTCTATCCGGATATCAGATTACCTGACGATCATCACAGTCGGATGATTGATTCCCGGATAACTCCCCTCCTTGACCCCAGTTACCCCAGATATGCCAAAACTTAATCTCCACACGCCGGATTTATGATATCCGCAATTCTACAATAGGTCACAGTCAATTCACGATCGGGTACGTGTCAGACCTCGCTCATATCGGAAGCAGGATAACCGATATCCTAGAATTGGATTAAGCTATATAGGCAGACTATTAGTACCGAAAATAAGGCCTCATTACAGTCCCAAACTAAACAAAAAAGTCCAGAGATGACTCCCCAAAACACTGATCATACGTCCAAGACTCAAAGATATCGTCCAGCGAATAAACATGCTCAAAGCTACCCTCCGAGCCCTGATCATGGAAAACCACCAAATCGTCCATTTCATACCGTTCAAATTGTCGCCTACTCTCTTCATTGATCTCTTGTGCGAGACCATGGGCCCAAATGTCAATCTCCCATTCTCGAGCCAGCGACAAGATTGCTCGGATGGACCGATTAGCCCAATTCCAGTTCACATTCATCTCGTAGAGAGATTTAACGCATATGTAAAGACATCTCATAGCCTCACTTCTGCCGTGATTTCCTGTTGATCTAATGTGAAGAAGATGGATGATTGCTGCAGTAAAGGCTGGATGGACTGCTGAGACGGGTATATTTCGCTAGATGTTGTCAGGTTGCTGAGATAGTCAAGATTAAACGAGCACATACTATTGTGTAATTCTTTCTGAATATCTGTAGAATCCTAGCCATCTTGACGGCTGATTCCCTGCAGGACTTTGAGTGAATATCTCCTCCCTCTGGATCGTAGGCGATGGCGCTCTTGCCAGGGTTGAGAAGCTGAAAGAATGGTCGGTGAAGTAGTAATATTGCATGGTGGTATTGCAAACTAGAGAATAGTCGTTAGTGAGACAGCTTTACCAGATCCATAGTTACTCACTGAAACTGATAGACATATGGCGGAGAACATTGAAGACTGGAACTCGAGATCTTCAAGCTTTTCGGCAACCGGTCAAAGAGCCCGACAGCTTGTAGATGAGCTTTCATAACTCGATCTTCTCTTTCTTTATCAGTCCACGCGTATCTCTGGGCATATCTATATCATGTCAGTTCCCATCCCTTGCCAACTAGGTATAGATTTCTCACAGCTGGTCGATAACTTCCGAGGTAGCGAGCAAAAGCTCACAAGTATACATCGAGTTTTCCAGAATGTGACTTGTCGGAAATGGAGTGGATATTCCAAATTGATAGTCAGATAAGAGCGGGCTATGTTGGACGAGGCCTTTTGGTTTGGTCGTTGTGATGTTGTACTCTTGGATACTCGCCGGCCGGCCCATGCCAAGGCAGTAAAATCTGTTCTCGGTGTCAGTTTTCAAAAACACGGCAGTGCTCTTCGGGTGTTTTACTTGTCTAAGACATATACACCCCAGAAAGTGACGTTCCTAGCCTCCACATCATCATCGGATACTAGGCCTTTGGAAGCGTACGGTGAGCAATCACAATGAAGGCCCAGGTTCATGGCCATTCTTGTCGCCATGCCGATATACATGAATCCGAGACCCTCATTGTCAATAGTCGCCCAGTAGAGGCCCAGAAGTGCTGTTGCTTGAACCGTAGATGTCGTTGGAGCTTCACATTCGTAATGAAGCATAGTCTTGGCTTGAGCAGCAAATGCTTCACCAGCCGTGTTGGCATCATCGGGATCAGTTCGAAGCTCTAATCTCGGAGAGTACCGCGACGACATGGCTAGAATGGCCGCCATGAGAGAAGGTGTGCAGTATCGGCCATTCTTCTCGACGTATAAATCCCGGACGAATAGCTCTCTTGGGACGATGTACTGCCAAGAGTTCTGCCATCGCCAGAAAATCTCCAGTAGGTGATCGCGCATCTCATCGGAAGGTGTGATGAAATCAGGCATGTTGTTGGCGGCCTCTATGCCGCGATTTCTGGCTTGAATCGATGATGGAACCTTGATAGCGTGGTTGTGAATGATGGAAAAGTTGCTGGATGCGCCGAAATAGCGCAACTCTCCAATCTCACCAAGAGTGAAGCAGCCAAGAGCATTTGCGAGATCATCCATATCTTCTTCGCTTGTGGTACTGTTTGGGGCAGGTTGAGAGGCTTGGGTAGTGCTTACGAAGGCCACCTCCTCATGGTCACAGTTACTGCTGTTCTTTGCAGAGTCTGGTGTCCCAGGATCACCATTGCGCTGGGCGAGTTGTTTCTCCAAGCTTGCAACACGCGCTTCCAACGCGTTGATATATGCATTTGTATGTCGTCTGTCCATATATGTTAGTGCAGTTTCTGTCATAATGCTGTGTTGACGTACTTTCTGTTGCTTTCAGCCTGGGTATACTCGCAGTCTTGTTGGCGGTCGTAGCATGCGCTGCATCTTGGCTGACTGCCATCGCACTGCGTACGGCTCGAGTCAGCTACTGTCACATAGGTAGATCGAGATCATGTAACGTCACTCGATCGTATTGAGACTCAAACCGTGCAGGGAGGGGAGCATTACCTTTGTCCTCTTGACCCGGCAGCCGTTGCAGGCTACTGAAGCCCGCTTCCTGGGGTTAGGTGGGGCAGAATAAACAGCCGTCGTAGACATGATCAAATGCGTGATTCAAAGTCTTCAATTCTTAATGCGTGATCGTGTGAGAAAACAAGGAGCCGCGACGATGGAATCTGGGGTAATAATTGAAGTTCTCCACTGTCGTTGCTGCCCAGGCCCAGGGCGACGGAAGGTTTAATGAATCCGAGGCGAAGAAGCTATTCCCAAAGCATGATAGCTTATCTGTAACCCTCTCGGAACGATTGGCATGCTGGAGTCCGAGCTTCACTGCTAAAGCTGATAAAGCTAGATCGGGTAGTGTCACTAGTCCTGTCCTGGGAAGCATCGTCAAAAATTGTGATAAATGCATCCATCGAACGGTCTCGATGCCGTTAGATGGATGGAGGCTTCAGCCTTCATTGTTGAGATAACATAACATTGGGTTACGCAAGCCAAATGGCACCCTGCAGATCTGTGGTTCATATCATCAGGGTTCACGAATTAAGCCTCCTACGGGACGGTCGGTGTAGGGTAGCAGACAGACATTTAATCAATGTACGAGCCAGATACCGAACGCGAACTGTGCTTGGAAGTAATAAATGTTATGCTTGACTATTTGAAATTAATTCTATATATTCTGTATGAGAGATAAGATAAAGCACAGGAGATAGGCAGTTGCATGTATCCCGAGTCTGCTATCACTTGTCTGCCGAGAAAGTTGGCTGGTCCCCCCGCATCACCCTGCGTTAGCGTCAGGGTATTTGATACCCGGATTGTGAGGTACCGAACAGCCCAATCAAGTTGCACCTGTTTGAACACTGACTGGGTGGTATTCTGACCCCTTTTCTGTTTATCAACAAGGGTTTTTTCCAGGTTTCAATGACTTATCAGAAATCCAAGTCTTGTATCTGCGGGATGTAGCTGAACCAGCGCTGAAAAGGAGACGAAAAGATCATTTCGATGACGTATCAGGCCCGAGCACAAAGGCCTAACTCGTGGGTCAGATGAACCAATCAGCATCTGCAGCTTGCCAATTTTGATACTACATCCAAATAGGAAATTCACAACTCCGTCTTGACCTCGTCCCACTTTTGCCGGTCGCAAAAGGCCCTCACAAGCGAAAATGGTAGTCCTTCGGATAACAAGCCTATAACATGCCAACGTTGAGACAAGGATATGGCTTCGCAGCAAAATGGTTTTATGACATCGAGTATCCAGCCAAGGAGGTATCCTCGGCGCAGTAAAGGATGCTTGACGTGCCGCAAACGCAGGGTCAAATGCGGTACGTCATTATCTCGTAGGGATTCTGTTCACCGCTGATGACCATAGATGAGCAGCGACCAACCTGTGAGAGGTGTAATAAAGGCTTTCACCTATGCCAATACGATGACAACCTCGTATTTGTAAATCACCTACACGATGCTGCAAAAACTGTCCGACCCCAAGATCCTGAGCCTCAGACTCCCAATGCCTTGACCCTACGGGAGGATTTCAAGCAAATGCCTGTCACAATCGACTTGCATGGCTTTAAGAATGAAGTAGTCATATCATTTTTCGTCAAAAACCTATTTGTCCTGGTCAAGTCACCTCTGGAACACCGATCACCAATCCTTCATCTTTTCTCAAGCGAGGTAGACTCAACAGCAGGCATGTCAGGCTTATGTGTTGCAGAAGCCTTCTTCTCTAGCATGCACTGTATACCTGAAATGAGGGTCCATGCTTCTGCGCTTTATGGAAAAGCAGTACAAAGGCTGAAGGCTGATCTTGGAACGAGGACCGCAGCGTCGAGGTCTCCCCCTCATGCCACCATATGGAGTGCGCTTTTCCTTGGCGTATATGAGATGATATCTTCTGATTCCATGTCAAATTGGCTACAACACTGCCATGGTGTTGCCGCATTGGTACGATAGCCTTGTAGCGATTGTCGATTAGCTTTTGCTAACGTTGAAAGACGGAAATGGCAGGACCCTATGGATTTCGGATGGACGAGGCAAAGCCCATTCTACAGATCAACAGATCATTCGTAGTAAGTTATTTCACTTCATAAATGATAAATTGCTAACCCTTTACAGTCCATCGGCGCTATGGCCAACCGAAAGCGCACCTTTCTAGAACAGGATGAGTGGCAGCATATACCATGGGCATTGCAACCCATGTCCAAGACGATTGGCGATTTCCTACAAGATATTTTATGCGACATCCCTGGCATGATGGAAGACGTCGATAGTCTTTTCGGCACGAATAGTTGCTCGGTGTCTGCAAACTTTATAAGTCAAAAGCTGCAAGCTTCTTTCGAGCGGCTCAACTCTTTACGAATCTCATGGAACTTCATGCATCCTCATAGTTGCTGGAGACAGAAGAGGGTACGCGAATCCTGGGAACTATCCCATGACCTATTGGAGCAATTCCTATGCTTTTCCGACCTCGAAAGGGCCATCGAATTTGTCTACTTCAACACAACTCACTTGATATTGCATTCGATATTGGGGCAGTTGATATCATTGCCCAACAGCTGTTGCGTCTTCGATGCAGGTATGTCTCCCGACGAAAGCCAGTTTCAAGAGGCATCAGAACTCGTGTTCTGGAACCATGAGAATCGGTACCGCAACGCAGAGGCGATATGCCAATGCGTGGATTATATGTTGCAGAACGAAGGCGGAGCATCGGGAGCGTTCAATTTGCTATTTCCGCTCAAGGTCGCTTATAATCACCTGAGCGGTTTTCCGATCATACAAAAATGGGTTGCAGGAGTTATGGAAAAGATATCTACTACGAAAGGACTTTTCATTGGGGCGCAGATTCTAGAGAAATATTGAGAGCTGCTTTGCTTTGCCTCGGCCTTTAGCTTCACCAGCGCTCGCCATCAGCGCTTTGATTGCCGCTAAAGGCAGCAGTAGGCAAGGCTGGAAGCAGTTCAGAGAAGCACCTGACTGTTCTTCAATTGAATATAGTAATAGGCATTCACTGATCGTTTGTGCCGCCGATTCCGGATCATCATAAGAAAGCGGGATTCTGAGCTTCCGTGGTGGGGCCGGATCGCGAGGTGCTGTCTAGCGTGGCTCCGCCGAAGCTGACGGATCGTCATCTCGGACTACTCTTTCAGGAACTGGAGCGCGAGGTCAAGTGTTAGTCCAGCTCGAACATGGCACTGCCACTGATTTAAGAGGTTGTAGAATTATGAGCGCATTCGCAGCAAGATTAATATAAAACAGTCCCTTCTCGCAGTCTCGATCAAGTTTATCAAATCACCAAAGTCTTCTCTTTCATTGCCATCATGCAGTTCAAGACTTTAACGTTTCTTTTCGCGGTTCAAACTGCCATTGCCAGCCAGGTCAAATGGGCAGGGTAGGTTTAACATGATCGTCTAGTTAAGGGGAGGATGACTAACATTGTGCAGTGTCAACTTGTTTGGTCTCGCCAACGATGTCAACATCCTCGGGTCAGCTTATAACACCTTCCTCGACTTGTCTTGCAAACCAAGTTATCACAGTTACCCATACATCAACACTGTTCAAGACTACAGGCCATGGCACAACAAAGGCTTCAACCTCTTTCGCATTGCTATGGCTTGGCAACATGTCCAGACCTCGCTTGGGGGCAGCTTGAATGAGACCAATATGGAAGCAGTTGACAAGTTGGTCAAGGCTATTACTGATGATGGTGGACAAGCCATCCTGGATATTGTAAGTGGAAATGGTCTCCTCCTTTCGTTGTACGTACACTGACTGTTCTAGCATAACTATGCACGTTGGTACTGCGCCGTGATTGATCAACCTGAAGTGTCATTCCTCAATCCCAACATCACCGTCACGAACGACCACTTTGCCGATCTCTGGACCAAGCTTGCAGAGAGATACAAATCAAACCCCAAAGTTATTTTCCAACTCATGAATGAACGTAGGTCAACTTTCGAGCATTCCCCGGTCCGTAGCCTATTCTCCGCAGTCGAACTGACAGAGTTCTCCAGCTCATGATCTTGACATTATCAAATGGGGCGCAACCAACCAGGCTGCAATTCTTGCAATCCGAAACATCACCGACAAACAGAAAATTCTAGTCTCAGGAACGCAGTTTGCTCGTCTCGCCGACTGGGAGGCTTTCTCTCAACCAGGTATCGGCCCCGGTCTCATTCAAGACCCGGCCAACAACACTCTCTACGACTTCCACCAGTACTTCGATGATATCGCCGGAGCATATGGTCTCTGCGAGCCTTGGAGTGGTTTCGTCAAGAGGTTTGAAGCAGTGACTCGCATCCTGCGCCGTAATGGCTTTCAAGGAATGGTCACAGAGTTTGGAGGTGGACCTTTCCCTCAATGTGCTGAGACGATTCAATCTATGCTGGCATTCCTCGACCGCAACAGTGATGTCTGGTATGGATGGACTGCATGGGGTAGCTTCAATGAAGGCTCAGACTTGTACCTGAGTTTGGACAAGAACTCGACCTACAATCTCATTACGAAGACTCTGGAGAAGTTTGTCCCGAAGTCGAACCGTATAGGCGATAGAACCTGAGGAGGACTCCCGGAAATGACCAGAAGATGAAGCCAAAGTATTGTATCTTAGAACTTTTCATATGATATAGAAAGCTCAAAGCACGCTTCAACTAGACGGATTTCAACACTATTTTTAATGATTCATCCTCTCCCCAGGTGAGGACCCAAACAATGCATGCTCTCATACAAGCGTGACTCCTCATTTCTCCGGCTTCTGTCCATATACTACATATCTACACAAAGGTTAGCAGGTGAATTGCAAAAATGATTCCTCAACTTACATAGGCCAGTAAGAATGAATGCTTCTGTCTTTCATTTCGCGGCGAACCTTGGCGAGTAATACATCCAGCTCTTCTTTGCTCCAGCCGAGGACACGGGTATAGACAGCAGAGCTGAGGCCCTCAAGGCCAGAGCTGATGTTTTCGAGATTCCAAGCACCTATTCATGGTCAGTAAATGAGCAACCCATAGGAGTCCGGAGCAAAGAGTGATGCTCACCAAGCTCCTTGTGCCTCTTGTCCCTTGGCCACGTATTCTGAGGCCATTTGAACACGACTTGTTGGACGTTCTGAAAGCCCTGGGATTCAAGCTGTTCCTTATACTTATTTGCCCCGTCGAATGGCCTTCCAATCATCTTTGTACCGTCCAACAACTTGGTGACCCATTCATGAGTTGCCGAGTCTTTTGCGAGAGTTCCATCATCGCTGGTAATAGGGTAAATGTCCGCCAGTTCGATCCAGCCGCCGGGATTGAGATTTTCATAGGCCTTGGCGAAAAAGCCGGGCCAGTCAGCAAGAGACGCAGTCATCATGCGACTGTAGATGAAGTCGAACTTGACACGAAATGTCCACGGCTCTTCAATATCGTCGACCTGGAAGCTCAAGTTCGAAGGAACGAAGGGACTCTGGATGGGGCTGAGGTCAATCCCGATGACTGAAGCGCTAGGATGCTCATCGGCGAAGTCCATGGCCCAGAGTCCAGTACCTGTTCCAACGTCTAGAACATTCTGTAATTGACGACCATCGCGACCGGCGGGGGATAAATAAAGCTTGTCATTAAAGGTAAGAAGAAAAAGGTGATGCTGCAAATCGAGCCTATCCTGCTCCTGCTCGTCGTTTGGCATCACATATTGCCCATCCTTATACGCGTGATAGGTGCGGCCGTTCTCTTGGCGATACTTTAGAATGCTTGAGGTAATTGACGAAGTGGAGCTCCCTTCAATTGAACCAAGAGAGTCAGTATCGCTAGCAGCATTGGTGTCAGCCTCATCAACTTCTAGCGCCACGGGATCGGCAGTCGAGATAGGATCAGCCATTATGTCGACAGCAATAGTAATAGGTGAGGGATAAACTTGTATATCGTGATTGGAACGCGAGGGGCACTTCACATGCTGGCTCGGCTAAATGTCCTGATGTGTTCGTTGCCAGAACCAACAGACTAGGGTTCTCCAACAAGGGTGCTGGAAGGTTGATCGATTCTATCAACGCGACTATTCTACTATATTCAATGCTCAGAACGTGAAAATCTTACTAATACCCTCTGCGAAATTCTTGGCAAGAGCTTTGTGAATAGCGACACCGGCATGATAGGTATCGGTCCATAGGCAGTCATTTCCACCATAGCATGTGGCATCCTTGGCCCCATACTCTTTGAAGTTCTTCACTGCGGTATCAAAGGTAGGTTTCGTGTCAAATACGGTCACCTCGACACCTGAGCTAGAATTTGAAAAGGTAGCAGCGCGCTCAGTCAGAGCTTTGTTATAGGCAATGATGTCTGCACGAAGCGTCTTGAGCTCTGATTCAGACTGTCCGGTCATAGCCGGAATTTGGTCCGCGAAAGCTGGTACGACATTAGCTTAGGTTATTGGAAACGAAGAAGAGGCTTACGAGGAACAGTGAGGAGGGCAAACTTCTTCAATCCAGCCTCAGACAGCGTCTTCAAAAGCTCGAAATACCGATCTATGGTTTTCTCGACTGGCGCTGCCGTTTTCTTCCAGAAAGGTTCGCCGAGATCATTAATTCCGATCCAAACAGCAACAAGAGTGTCTGCAGAACTGATTTTGTCTGCTACGTATTCTTTATACTGAGCAACCTGATCATCAACGCAATACTGTGCATATGTCGAGACGATTTCTTTGTCAACTGTAGCGCCAGTGACAGCAAAGTCATAAGTCAGGATCGTAGAAGTGTTCATCACGCTAGTGACCTGGCCCACCCAGTTCAATCCATTTGCTGTTGTTTGTCCTGGTAGAGCGGGATTTCCGAGCGGGCTGCCAGCACTGGGCAAGTCGCCTCCGGGCCAGAAGCCAACCGTAGAGTATGAATCGCCACTGAGAGTTTTATAAGAAAGATCGCCTCAAAATTTCAACAGAGAGATAGCTTACAAGACAATCAGGTTCTTGACAGCACCAGCAGCTCTGGACAGTACAGGAGTAGCTGTCGTCCGGGACAGTCCAGCTGCCAGACTCAAAAACTGAAGAAACGACCTCATTTTAAAAGTGTAATACAACGAAAAGAACGACAGAAGACGGGGAAACAAAACAATAAGTTCTCAAACATGACAAGGGCGCTTTAACCTTTAAAGTGATCATCTTAACCCGCAGCGTCCCTGCCAAGATGTTACATCCGGAAGATTGGTGACGTTTCATGATACAGCGCCCTATTGGTGGAAATGGGATAGTGATCAGAGGGGCGAGTGGTATCGCGCTTTTGAAGTGTGTTCAATGTCAGAAATATAGAATGTGATCATGGGCCAGAGTAATAGTATCCTTTAAAAACAATTTGATTCATGGTCGGTAGAAATATGTTGACGAACGTGGAAAGAACAGCAGTACGAATTCGCCTTACTGACCATCACAGCCTGTAATTGTACAGACCTCGCTAGTAATAGCTGATCGCAGAACGTGTTATTTTCAATTGGGCGATGTGGCTGAGCGCTTATGTTCACCACTCAAAGCTTAGCAGCCAGAATTATTCGAGATTTGAAGACAAAAATCTAGTACTTTAGTCATGGCGATAGGAATATGATATCACTCTTGGATATAAGAGTTGGAGTCGAGAGAGCTAGCCAATTGGAGACGGAGTTGACCAACCGGGCGAAGGGCAGTTTTTTTGGGGTAGGTTGGAGGAGATATTGGAGCAACATTTGAGATGCAAATGTGGCGAACATGAAGCCAAGAGGCGAACGGGCAGACATAGAGTGAACTCTTCAATTTTTTTTCTTATCTCTTCTTGACTGATTGAAAATATTCCTTCCTCGGCTTGATCCTTATCAATCTACCTCGGCAGTCTTGCCCGACCCACAATCACGACTTTTGTTTGTGGGCCTTCTTACTCTAATTTACAATCACATGGCACCGAGAATGTCTCCTGATTTTTGCTTATATCCTTTGGCATTTTAATTTTTCTATTTGTAACCAGTCCTTCCTTCCTATTCTGAATCTGTATCTCTAACATAGGAATTAGATTCTGACTCATTGTACCCTTTGTTTATCTTATACTCCATCGCGCAAATTTCTTTCTTTATTGTATCCACCACGTCTTTTCGAGATGGCCAGTATCGATAAGCCGCTATCAGAACGCCAGGCCTCGAGGCCTGGTGACTTCGAAGCCGTCAGAAAGTCTATCATTGATCTTCTCCGTCAGCCCGACTACGACGACGGAAGTGCCGGCCCTGTTCTTGTGCGCCTAGCCTGGTAAGTCTATACGGACTCGACAAACGTCAGCTGGTGCCTAACGCATCCTGTAGGCACTCTTCTGGCACATATGACGTAGCAACAGATACTGGAGGTTCAAACGGTGCTGGCATGCGCTACGAAGCCGAGGGTGGCGACCCCGCCAACGCCGGCCTACAAAATGCTCGCCTCTTCCTAGAACCCGTCAAACGTCTTCACTCCTGGATCACATATTCGGACCTATGGACACTTGCTGGTGTAACTGCTATCCGAGCCATGGGAGGTCCGGAAATCGATTGGCTTCCGGGGCGAACGGACTTTACAGATGACAGCAAGCTTCCACCTCGCGGCCGTCTTCCTGATGCGGCTCAAGGTGCAGACCATATCCGAGACATCTTCTACCGAATGGGCTTCAATGATCGTGAGATCGTAGCCCTCAGTGGTGCACACAGTCTTGGACGCTGCCATACAGAGAACTCGGGCTTTGAGGGCAAATGGGTTAACAATCCAACACGATTCTCGAATCAATATTTCCGCTTACTGCTGTCCGAAAAGTGGACTGAGAAGACTGTCCCCGAATCTGGTGTTACCCAGTTCTCTTCTGTTGACCCTGACACAGAAGAGGAGTTGATGATGCTCCCAACCGACATGGCTCTGACAACAGACCCCGAGTTCTCCAAGTACGTGCGTCTTTATGCTGAAGACAAGGAGCTGTTCTTCAACGACTTCAAAGCAGCATTCGCTAAGCTGCTGGAGCTGGGAATAGCAAGAGACGCAGAAGGGAACATTACGAACAGCGATAACGAGAAGGGAGGGTATAGAAGCGCGCCGCAAAAGAGAGATTCGGCCTCAACTAATGCAGAGTTCGGACAAGAGGCCAAGACAAATGGTTGCCCAGTTATGCACGCAAGGGCAAAGCTCTGATGTATTGTATGTTAATTTATACCCGAATAGACTATAGATGGGACAGAAGATAGACAAGAATAATTAGATAGCTATAGATCTGTTTCTTTATATAATTATATCAAGGTCCAACTTTATTCTGCTGGTTGAGGGCCTCAAGTTCTGAATGATCCACATGGGTCGTAGGCCTTCTGATACATGGATGCATTTTACCTGGCGACACTGGTTAGTTGTCTGAATGTTGTATTGTAGTGTAACGTCGTCAGCTTATCTTGTTCGAGTTCAGTTGGTCTATGCCTAATCGGGCTGTATCACAGCCTGATAAAAAAATGAGCAGGAAAAATGACAGAATTCTGACATCATAATGTGATCTGATAGGCTAGCGCCAAAGAGCTGAAAATTCCCCCTCCACTGCCATGGGGCTCTTCTTCTCAACTTGATGCTGGTTCATAGCCTGTGAAGCAAATAGACGTCGTATTAGCGACCCGTCCGTGCATCAAGGTAGATCAGGTAAGAATGAGACCCATGGATCTGGCCAAGGAGCCTGACGCTACCGTCCCCACCATGAACATGGACGACATCTTCGATTTCTTGCCCGTCCCCACTCTTGTCGTCTCCCCATCCTATCGCATCCAAAGAGCCTCCGCCGGTTTACTCGAGGCATGGGGACGTAAGCGCGAGGTAATCGTCGGTCAAGATCTCTTCACTGCCCTCTATCACGGATCTCCTACCGAAAGGTTCGATCGTATTCCCTTTGTCCACGCGATTGAAACTGCACTTGAGGCTCGAGCTCTTCGTCTTTGCCATGCGGCCTATATCGCGAATGGTATTTCTTGGACTGCGCGTATCGTGCCCGTGCATAAAGGCGATGAACTGCTGTGCCTGGCCATAGAATGGGAACAAGCTGAGCCTCACACTACAACGGTCAACGGCGAAATAACACAGAGTTGGCTGCCTATTGATGATGCTTTCCGCATCCTCGTACAGGCTGTGAAAGATTATGCCATCTTCCTGCTCGATACTCGCGGGAACGTCATGACCTGGAACACTGGAGCAGAGCTGAACAAAGGCTATAAGAAGGAAGAAATCATTGGCAAGCACTTCACAACCTTCTACGGCGAAGAAGATATCCAGTCTCGGAAACCCGAAAGAGAACTCGAGATTTGCCTGCGTGAGGGCAGAGTCGAAGATGAGGGCTGGCGGTATCGTAAAGATGGCAGTCGGTTCTGGGCCAACGTGGTTATAACGGCCATCTACAAGAACGACATCCATGTTGGCTTCGGCAAGGTTACTCGGAATCTCACCGAGCGAAAAGAGGCCGAACTGCGGCTTACTGCTGCTTACGAGGAGAGCACCAAGCTGAAGAATGATTTCCTGGCAAATATGAGTCATGAGATCCGAACGCCTATGCATGGCGTACTGTCTGCCTGCTCCTTACTACTGGATAGTCGTCTCACTGAAGAGCAACGGGAGACGGCCAATATGATTCAAGAGAGCGGACAGGTTCTGTTACGCATTATCAACGATATTCTCGACTACTCAAAGATTGCGGCCGGCACCTTTCCTATCATGAATGAGAGGATGGATATCTCGAATGTGATTACATCGGCTGTACGCAGAGCTCAAACTACCGTGCAGCCGGGAGTATCTTTGAAGCTGGAGCTATCACCAAACCTGCCAAAATGGGCGGAAGGGGATGCTTTGAGATACCGCCAGATCTTCGAGAATATTCTCAGCAATGCTGTAAAGTTTACCGAGAAGGGTTACATCTCGGTGCATGCATCGATGCTTGCTGAAGATGAGACCAGCCACACGATACAAACAGAGGTCTGGGACACCGGGCATGGCGTTACAGAAATTGGCGCGGAAGAGCTGTTCAAACCATTCACGCAGCTCGATACTCCACACCAGAAGCGGCGCCCCGGAACAGGCCTTGGGCTATCAATTGCGAAATCACTTGTTGAGCTGCTGGGAGGGAACATTGGATATAAGCCTAACCCGGAACAGCACGGCAGCATTTTTTGGTTTTCGTTCAAGGCGAAGAAGCTCAGCAGCCTTCGTCAGGCCGAATCTGTTACTGCTCCACCGGGAGTCGGTAGGGAACTACCCCAACAACAGGTTCAACAAGGCGAAGACCTTGCCACACAACTAGATCAGTTATTGGAGATCTCATCAACAAAGAGGATCCTTGCGGCCGAGGACAACATCATCAACCAAAAGGTCCTAGTCGGAATGCTGCATGGCTTCGGATTCAAGGATATTACTGTTGTCTCAGACGGCGCCCAAGCCGTGTCATTACTATCAGCGGGGGCCAATTCCTTTGACTTAATACTCATGGATATCAGCATGCCGGTCATGAATGGGTATGAGGCAACACTTCGGATACGTCGTAGTAGCATACGTCTACCTATAATTGCCATGACTGCTTATGCGCTGAAAGGCGACATGGAGCGTTGCTTAGAGAAGGGGATGGATGATTATATCCCCAAGCCAATGGATAAACAAGTGCTTATGAGGAAGCTGTTGAAGTGGCTTTAGAGTCCAGGCGACATAATACCAGACCTTACTATCGGGCAGGATTAGTAGGCATCGGGCGATTTGACTTACCACCACCGTACTCCAAGATTAGATACATAACTTATACAGTTTTAAGAAACGCTTGCTTCGTTCCAGTTCCATTCACAGAGGTCAAGGGTGATAGCCGCATGCCATCGGGCGGATTGAAAAGATCATTTAGGGACAAATGGTGTATTCCCGGCTAAATTACTACGTTGATGACATATAATCCGATTGGTGGATTTAGCAATGTAATCGTGTGTCTGGATGAGTAATGAAGACTAACGAGCATGATTGGCTGGGTTATTCTCACATGTATATATAAGACCATAAGCAGCAAGCAGCAGCACTTTTGCAGTCTAATTTCTTCCCTACTCTCTCAGCGAACTCGAAAATGCGACGCAGACTCCATGTAGAAGAGCTCTGGGACGCTGGAAACATCTGGGTCATAGGCCGTAAGGAATGCTGGATGTTCCTCACACCCGAAAAGAAACAGCGGACGAGAATGCCGGTTCTTGATTTGGAAGGCGATATGAAACATTCATACTTCTGTACACATCATCTGAGTTTCGACGCTTTCAAGTTTCTGGGAGCAATATTTGAACAACTCAAAGTAGAAGAGTCTATGGCATTGGCCTTATGCTCGCAAAGCCTCTGGTCTCATGTCATCAGGTGGGTAAAGGGTAGTTACATTTAGTGGAAGAACGAATATTCCTGGGCCAACACTCCCATAATTTGCACTGTAGGGAGACTTCGCGTTCTTCCCAAAGCGTTGCAACACATATTACCAGAACCGACATCTGAAGATATGGAGAGGGAATCAGAGCAGACTGGCCATCGATATGAGCTAGCGACAACTCGTGCATCGATTTGGTTCAACGAATCTGTGGACAGTTACGAGAAAGTACCATTCCCCTACGACTGTTCATACGAAGAAGCTTTACTCAAGCAGCTTGAAGGGGCTGCTATTCCCGAAAGACTCCACTCAACCATGAAGGCTTGTTTGCCACGTCCCAACCTTGAACCTGAAAGCAATTGGCTTTTGCGCAACCTGACAGATCAAGAGTACATAAGAATGGAAGCTGTAGTCACACCTGATGACGAGGCCACTATTTTGCTGCCAGGCCGTCAGTGGCTTACACTTGATATTCTCCTCCTATGGCTCATCAGTTGGAAAGCAGACTACAAAAAGAATAGAAAGAAGGCTTGGTCTTGGGAGCAGCTCGGAACTTTCGAAGGTTTCACTGATCAAAATCTCTCAGATGCATGCCAAGGCCCACCATACGGAGCAATGTGTTCCGACTTCTGGCCAATCTGGGTCGGCGCTTGGGCTGGCCACAGACTAGATGTTGTTACCGAGAAAAGCATGGATAATGACTGGAGGGATCGGAATGAGAACATTACGAGATTAGCCCCCAAAATGCTGCGTGTATTCTACGGACATTCTTTTGTGACCAAGAAAGAAAACCAAGACTACTGGGAAGAGGCCTTTAGGCAAGGTAGTGACCATTGGGAGTTCAGGAAGTCATCTCCGGTTCCATGGGAGGACTTAGGCCTTGACTGGGACAAGTCAAAACAGAGAATGTCCCGGATCAAATGAGTTTCAAAACTTCTCAGAGCGATGTACGTTGATATTGTGGATAAATGCAATCTTAATCAGTTTTGTCAGGTGCTTCATTTCAGTATTATCTTCGACTTTATTGACCACTAGATTCGGGAGCTCAACGCGCTGAATATCCATTTATATTGTAGCAAGGTCCAATTACCTCAATGATTCCCGCTATCGCCCCTTAGATAAGTAGCCTGACCAGAAAGAAACCAGTGAAAGCACCAAAGGAACGTGAAAAGATTCCCTTCATCATATAAAATGTCGGGAGTGTTTTATGAGCTCTGTTTCTTGTGGTGGATATTCGTCCACTTGGTAAACAAGCTCGCAATGACTGTGATGCCACAAGCCGCAATAGTAATCGCAAAAGCAACTTTGATGCCCCACGCATAAGCATGTAGTATACCATTCAACTCGGTGCCGGAGAAGTTCTGTCGCAGAGTAGTAGCGCCAGTTTCTGTAACCAAGGCGGGATCAATGGTAGGCGCAGTGCTGGACAGCTTATGAATGAGCTGGTTGATGAAGCCAGCTTGAGCAGCGGTGATCAAGAATGTACCACCGATGGTTCGAGAAACTATGATGGTGAAATTGAATGTCAGCTGGTTCGATAGAAAAGCGTAGGACAGGAAGACGAAGACATTTGGGGAAATAAGTACTCACATATGATGATCGAAGTCACAGGAGCCATGTCACTAGGTGCAGCGAACGCCTGCGAAATGACAACAGGAACCTGGAGACCAACGCCATATCCAAAACCCGCCAGGATCTGGTATCCAACCCATTTGCCCGTCGACGTCCCAATGTCGAGGGTATAGAGCAGACCGGCCGCAATGGTGACGATTATCGAGCTAGCTACCAGATATGGAGCCGCAGTACCCGTCTTTGTGATGGCTTTGCCAGATGCAAATGTCGCGACGCTGAATAGCGCGATAAGAGGAATATTTCGTACCCCCGAGCCTATCGGACTCTGGTTATCAATGCTCTGGAAGTAGATAGGCAGATAGTAAAGCGTGATGAAGTATGATCCAGCGAAGAAGAAGCTCCATACGGCGTTGACCCAAACGGTCCTTTGGCGAATTAGTCGTGGTGTCAACATTGCACGCTCTCCCAGCCAGAACTCTATTGCTATCAGAGCGATAATCATAAGAAAGAAGCCGACGAGCAAGCCGATGACAACACTAGAGTTCCAGGCGTGGGTCACGCCGCCATATTGAAGGGCCAGAAGTAAAGACAAAGACGCGCCCATCACGAGCGCTGTGCCTATGAAGTCCATCTGTAAAAGCTTTTCCTTGAGCGTAGCATCGACCACCTTGACCCCTGCTGGAGTTTTGAAGGTGAGAAGAATGACGAGAATAGCCAAACCGCCAATGGGGAGATTGATGTAGAAGCACCTAAAGAAAGCTCGTTAGCTCACGTCTGCCCGAATGAAGGGTATGTAGTTGTCTTGCGACAACAATCTCAAAAGATTCTGCTTACCATCTCCAGCTCGCCCCATCTGTAAGTCCCCCA
Organism: Fusarium dlaminii; assembly: GCA_013186775.1. Classification (NCBI taxonomy): domain Eukaryota; kingdom Fungi; phylum Ascomycota; class Sordariomycetes; order Hypocreales; family Nectriaceae; genus Fusarium; species Fusarium dlaminii. The sequence goes on along the minus strand of JAAOAL010000047.1, from coordinate 220,496 downwards.
CCAATGAGTGGTCCAGCAACAGCGGCAATACCATACGACAACCCGATGAAACCCGTATATGTAGCTCTCTTCTCGGGCGCTGCAATGAAAGCGGGAATTGTGTACACTCCAGGGGCAACACCCGAGGCGCCTAAGCCAGCGATAGCACGCCCGACGATCACAGTCATCGAGTTACGAGCAACAGCGCTGATCAAGCTACCGAGTTCGAAGATGAAGATAGATACCAGAAAGCTTGTTTTTAGAGGGAAGAACTTGTAAATCTTGCCCCAGAGTGACTGGAAGGCTCCGAGGGTGAGGAAGTATGCTGAGCCGTACCACGAGATATCTTGCAAGCGGCCAAACTGGTCGGTAATCTTGGGGACGGCGGTTGCGACGATGGTCTTGGCCAATGTCAGCGTTGGGGATGGTGAGAAGGATTGTCTGGGATAGCTGAGCTTACCTGGTCGAGAGAGCAGAGAGTGATGCTAAGCACCAGCGCAAGCATGATGAAGAACATTTCCAAGCCTTTCGGATATTCGACAGGCTTTTCTGCGTCGATAACGGCTTTTTCTTGACCTCTGTTCGCATCTTCCTCGCAGATCTCTGGCGTTTCTATACCATTGGCAGTTGAAGGTGTCACAATAGACGGTTGTCTTGACTCGGTAGCCTGCTTCTCCTCGTCGAGGCCCATGGTTGTCGATTTGTCCGTGGTCATATTTGCTTCCTTTTCGATCCTACACTGAGAATGGGGTAACGATTGAGACCTGCGTTTCTGTCGTTTGGTTCAAAAGGCAATTCGATAGTACGATCTAAGGGGTAATAAAACGTAACCCCAAATCGCAGCGTGCGTTAGGTCCGACAAGGCTAACGTGCAACTGAACTTTGACAAATATTCTGTACACCAGATATATAGCAATGCGAATGAACAGAATCCCTACTGTCCTTTCTTAAACCATCGACTTCACAACGGAGGTAGTTGAGACAAACGCCGCGAAGTCGTTAAGTCCGTTAAAGCCGACTACCCTCAAAAGGGGAAGCATTTCTGGGCAATCTTATACCACGTCATTGAAATGTCAGACATCGCCAAAGGATATTTAAATTGACCCAGAATTGAGAGCCCGAGCTTATTATGGTTGTACTGCATGTCTTTCCTGTCTTGACACGGTATTAGGCGGATGAGAGGTCTCTACTATCTAAAGCATGTCTCAGTCAAGGATAGATGCACAAAATGACTCTGCTAATAAAGACTAGTACTTCATTTCGAACGGCCAACCTCTGCCCGCCTCCTCATTGCCTTATTCATGGTCAGGTGAAACACGGAGCTGGCATCTCGTTGGTGGCCAGCAGCGAGAATCTGATCCATGAGCTGCGCCGAGCAAGGGGAATGGCACAAAATTCCCCTTATCTCTTCAAGATATGCTGGGAAGCTACCAACGCTATCTATAGTTCTATTAAATGGTACTCGTATGTGGGTACCTCGGTTCAATGGTAGACGATTCCAATCAATGTTGCATGTCTAAATGGTGTAGCTTGTTGCTCTATCTTCACGGCAATTTAACCCAGCACACCAGAATCACGTATGATTCAGTAGAATTCCATAACGTTTCCCTGTTGCACACCAGCGCCGGACTGAAGATTCGCCATGAATGAAGAGCCTTCCTGCTCGTAAGCTCGAGGTGGCTGGGTAGATGAAACGCGCATCCGATTGCCCTGGTTTACATCATGCACCGCCTCTATCGTCCCACCATAGACTGATCCATGCTGTCTAGCTAAAAGGGAATGGCCTGGGGGAGGATTGACCTTTCTGTCGGTATCAATGTACTGCTTCAAGATAGCTTTCGTTGTTGCAGCGGCCATCACAGCAGCATAGTCTTGCCACTCCTTGGTCTTCTCACAATCAGCAAAATCGGATACCCCTTTGACAATGATGCATGGCAGCTCTTGCAATATTCCTGCGCCCTCCATCTCGAATGCAATGATATTCTCAGCAGCGGCGATCCGGTCACGGTGTTCAGCAGAGACCATGACAGTATCGCCTGAAGCCATGGGTCCAAAGTGGATCGTAGGTGCTTGTATGTCCATGGCTTGATCGACTTCTTGTCCTCTCAGAGCCAGTGGTTGCGACATTGATCCAGGAGCGCTGACAATTCCTTTTTCTGGCCTTTCATATCTGCCATGCTGGCCTAGTCGAGCAGCAGTCTCTTTGAGTTCCTTGACAAACTTCGCAGACCCTTTCGTGAGCCGTCTCTTCCCCAGGACTGTTTGGAGGCTTTCCAGAAGATTGAGGATTTCTTTGGGCACCATATCACCATGACAGGTCTTCTTACGCACAAACTCATCATCCGTCTGGTTCCCGAAGTCATATCGAACGATGGTGTCGCTGATAACCACGTCACCCAGACTAATATCCTTTTCCCTGATTGAAGGGACGGCGCCGCAAACTCCAACTAGGATTGTGAGGCAAATATTTGGGTAGCTTGTGCGTAGGCTTGTCGCGGCGGTTGCCGAGTTCACCTTTCCTTTCCCTAGCAATACGATCACAACGTTATGCTTATCGATACGCCCAGTGACATACATGTTACGATCCCCGTCAGCTTTGCCGAACTGATCGCCATCCTCATCCCAGAACTCATCGACTATCATACAAACAGCATCAAACTCAAGGGATAGGGCGCAAACAAGGGCGACTGCAAAGTCCTCTCGGCCAGCAGGTCGCTGGTAGCTGCTCATTTCGAGGAAGATGTTCCCTTTCTGCCCTCATGTATGGAAAGGGAGGACCGGCTTCGTTCTCGGAGGGCTCCGTATTGGTGTCAAGGTTAAGAGATCTCGTGGTGGAACCAGACAAGCTTTGTGCTCTTGAGTGAAGGCAGGATGTCTATCTCTAGTCACCTAGATATAGCAGACAACTCTGTAGGGTTCTCAGTTTCTGGGCCGGGCGCGATGGGTGTCGGTGGTCCCTAATTTTCAGAAGTGGCTGTAGGCTCGCAGCAACGGCTGAGTGCTCTTTATCGCCTACCCCCGCTTCTTCTTTCAGCTGTGTAGGGTCGTCAGGCATCCATATCTTATGCAGGCAGCATCATGATCGGCTGATAATACCCAAGTCTGATTCGGACATGCATGAATTGTTGGTGGTGGTTTCGTGAACGGATCCCTAAACCTATTGACTTGATTCACTTTATTTTATCGCAAAGCGAATAGTACGAATTTGTTTATAGGTCAAAAACGTTCCCTCTGAACTCAAAAAGGATGTGAGAGCGTCATTAAAATAGCATTTACCTTTCTCAATTTTCTTGTGTTGGTGATAATTCTTTGTGGCTGCATATATTGTTTCGTGTCTGCAGTGTTGACCCAATGACAGACCTGGAATGTGCTCTATGGGCTTGAGGCCATCCTTGGCAACCAGGATCGCGCAGGGTAAGCAGTAGGCAGCCTGTCAGCACATTTCGCCCACCCATTTTCATGGCTGTCATAATCGTGAAGCGTTAACGTGGTAATTCAAGAATAGGTGATAACAGGCTAATCAAATAACCGGCAATTCTTTTCTACTGTTGGGGCATAGCAGGGCTGTAATTAGTCATCCATGTCTTATTTGTTCATCAAATCGTCCATAAGGTTGTTCTGCAAACAGTGCTCCCAGCGCAAAACGAGCTCGGTGTTGGCCAATCATACCTTGTGGTCTCTGAGACTGTGCTGGGGGTTTGAAAATAAGGCTGATTGCTTAGCGGGGTGTCGTGGTCAGTCGGTGTGACCATCAGAATTTTCTTCCTCCCACGTCAAACGGCGGTTCCAGTTCTTTATCTTTCATCCATCACCTCCGACGTCGTCTATGAACACAAGACGAACTATTCATGATCAGGGATGTCCGGACCATCGCAATTGCACCAGGCCGGTTCAGAGTTTGCGAGCACAATCACCGGGCATAATGTCGACTTGGGGAACAAGTCATTGACCCGCAGAGACACAGCTCAAACAATAAATCATCACAACTATTATGGACACTTGACATCCCCCGTACAAGATGGGGGTATGAGCATCGTGGAGAGAAGCGGAAGTGTACCGATGACCAAGGTTTGTTCTCATTACTTCCGCTCGGGAGCCTTCGACACCATGAGTCTAGACTAACCTATGGTCGACAATTAGAACAAGGCAGCCACAGTCAGCCACCAATTGAAACTCTACTCCAATCTCTAAGATTCACTCAAATTGATGCTCGGCATGACAACATCAGGAAAGCTCACTCACAAACATGCAAATGGATTCTGAAAAGACCGGAGTACCTCAACTGGCTGGATCCCAACAAGGTCGATGAACATCATGGCTTTCTGTGGATCAAAGGGAAGCCTGGAGCAGGGAAGTCCACTGTGATGAAATTCCTTCTCAGCAATGCCCGTAGAGGAATGAGGAACAAAACCATCCTGTCATTTTTCTTCAATGCACGAGGAGAACAGTTGGAGAAGTCCACCACTGGCATGTACAGGTCACTGTTACTGCAGATGTTGCAACAACTTCCCAGGCTACATAGTGTGCTCGAACCTGGACTGATCTTAGGAATCAGCGAGAATCATGACTGGGGTGTTGAGGCACTGAGAACACTGTTTGAGCAAACTGTGGAAGGCCTTGGGGATTCTTCTGTGGTTGTCTTTATTGACGCCTTGGATGAATGCGACGAGTCCGAAATTCGGTCCATGGTGTCATCATTCAAGAGTCTGGGCAACATAAGCGCTGCCGAAGGAGTCAGTTTCCATATTTGCTTGGCGAGCAGACACTATCCTCACATCACGATGCCAAAGAAGATTGAGCTAGTTCTGGAAGGGCAAGAGGGACATGAGCAAGACATCATTTCTTATCTTGACAGTGAGTTGGAGATCGGGGAAAGCAAACTCGCAAATGAGATTCGTGCTCAGATCAAAGAAAAGGCGTCAGGTGTCTTTATGTGGGTTGTTCTTGTGACTGGTATTCTGCAACAAAAGTATGATCAAGGGCGCATCCATGCCTTAAAGCAGACCCTTCGAGAGATCCCAGGAGACCTGCACGAGCTTTTCCGAAATATTCTTACTCGAGATGATGCCAACAAGGATGAATTGCTATTATGCATTCAATGGGTTCTCTTCGCACGAAATCCGCTACAGCCAGAGCAGCTTTATTTTGCGATTCGTTCACACACAGAGTGCACCACTTGCAAGTGGGATCGAGATGAAATTGAGGAAGCTGCCATTAGTAACTTCATTCTAAACTCCTCGAAAGGTCTTGCTGAAGTCACGAGGGTGAAAAAGAACCCATTAGTCCAGTTCATCCATGAGTCTGTCAGAGACTTCCTTCTCAAAGACAATGGCCTTAGTGTTGTTTTGATGGAGGGGGGCGGCAATATCGGTGCAAAGAGCCATGATCAGCTGAAGAAGTGCTGTTTTGAGTATACGCAATCTTACTTGACAGAGCATGGTGTACCAGCATACGATTCTAAGGAGCACCTCACCCAAGCTCGTAGTATGGCAGATTCCGAGTTTCCTTTTCTCAGATATGCGGTACAGAATGTTCTTTACCATGCAAATGCGGCTGAAGAAGGGAATATCAGTCAGGCCAGATTCCTTGAAACCTTTCCCCGTGAAGAATGGATTCTGTACAATAATGTCTTCCAGGATAAAGAAGTACGTAGACATACTCGCGAGGCAAGCCTTTTATACCTCTTGGCCGAATGCAACTTTGCGAGTCTTATCCAGGGGTATCATGGAAGTCAGTCCTGTTTCGACATCGAAGGGGAACGTTATGGGGTTCCTATCCTTGCAGCAATGGCGACGGGTAGTCGACCAGCGGTCTTGAGACTCCTCCAAAGGGAGACACGGGATGAACCAGCAACATCACGTCTACGCGATTTGTGTAACGAATACCGCGTGCAACAAGAAAGAAATTTCGGTCTTGGGCGTGACTTTAGGTATAACTCAAAATGGAGTCTTCTTTACTATGTGCTGCAGGATCAAGACCTTGCTGTGGCGTCATTTGCTATCGCTTCCCCCAGAGCCTATACGAATACAAATTTCAGAACAACTGGTGGACAGACAGCATTCTCAGTTGCCTCCCGACAAGACTATGACTTTTTTGCTGCGGTTAAGCTGCTCGTTGATTCCGGAGCCGACATCGAAATCAGTGATCAGCTCGGACTCACGCCGCTTTGTCTGGCTGCTAAAGAAGGCAATGTAGCTGCTGTAGCCTTCCTACTTGCCAATAACGCTAACGTTAATGGAAATGCTTACGAAGACACACCACTCGCTTGTGCTACACGCGGAGGCAATCAAGAATGTATGGAACAGTTGATATCGGCAGGGGCCAATGTTGCCATGGTAGATTATAGGGGACAAACTCTGCTCTTTAGGGCAACGGAAAGCTCGTCGGCGTGCGAAGCCAAAATACGCCTATTGATTGCTCGGAATGTGGACGTTCAGGCAGTCGACGATAACGGCAACACAGCATTGGCATGGTCATTGAAACACGGAACTGCCACAGAAGAAAGTGTGAGGATCCTTTTATATCATGAAGATACAGTCGACAGGACCGATTCTCTGGGAAGAACAATGCTGTCATATGCAGTAGCATATGATAACTATACCAGGACAGGGTTACGTGAATTTCACAGACCCGACTTCATTCAACTACTGCTTGACAAAGGGGCCAACCCTAATATCGTTGATAAAAGCGGCAATACTGCTCTTTCATATGCAACTGAAATTGCTGTTCGGGATCTGCTATTAAGGTTCTCTCTGAACCCAGTTTAAGTTAGGAGTTTCCTGAGTTTCATTATACTTTTCGATACAATGCTCTGACAATGCTTGAACGGTTTGAAACTGGCTCATGTCTAGTTTTCCATTTAAGTACAGCTGAACGTCGAAGTTTCGACGCGCTGCTTCCCACCATAGATACTGCAGCCATAGTTACTGCCGATAAGACGCTGTCCCGTTGATGGGTTGTAGCACCTCTACATGGTTTGCGTAATGCGCTGCAACCAAAATGCGGTCACAAGTTCTTCAATGCATCTGTCCCCACATATCACACCATATGGACCACGCGGGTGAGGACCTGAGACAGGATATTATGCAGTTGGTAGAAGTTTTACAAGGGTCAACCAACGGCGTGGCTAGACTGAGCAAATCAAATGGGAAAGATCCCTGTATGCTGCAGATTGATCCTGCAACGGGATCGAGCCGGAATCCTCTCCATGCATTCCTTATCACCTGCGTTAGCAGCCTAACGTGGACTTATGGGCAGCGAGGAGCTAGGTAACCTCTCCACACATGACCAAGTGTTGGTCCCGGGGCGCCGTGGTGGATGATTAACTGATCCCGTACATAGGCCCCAGGCTCTGAGCTATTTTATTACCCTCATTCCCCTCTTTCCACCATCCGGATACAAGTCCGATTCAATATGTCCTGGAACCGTTACGACCTTGGTCAAGCCAATATCTTCTATGATGAAACACACCCTCTTCTCTCGAGCTTTGTGCTGCCACCGCATGTTGAAGAGGTTAAAAGATGTTTAACGGACTTTTCTTGCCTCGTTAATGGGAAGAATGATTCTTTTCTCGAAATATCGAAAGGTATGGCAGAGGATTTGGAGCAGGGCCCGAAGACAGACCCAACTCGTAAGGTAACAGAGGCGATTCAACATGAAGTGGTTAGCAAAGTCGGTGGTGGATACGAGGAGAAGGTCTGGCAGGGTATATTCGAAAAGCGCTTTTTCGACCAGCTTACCGACTCTTTGTCTACGTCCAAAGAAGATTCAAGACGGTAAGTTATTTTCTACAATACCTGCATTCAATCTAGCTTATAGAACACCAAGAGTATCACGAAGCAAGTACTACTACGACCAGGTCATACGGTATGCTTAGCCCCAAGTCTTGTTCAACATGCGTATTTAACAAGGGGAACAGCAGCGGTGACCTTATTTGGACCTTATTTGAACCGGATCAAAAGGCAACAACCTCGCGATTAAGGCCAGTGAAGAGCCCAAAACCCGATCAAGCCTTTTTCTTGCCGATTTACCACCAACAGAATAACACTGGACTCCCAAAAGTGATAGATCCCAAAGCGCGACAATGGAGCCAAGCTGGGGACTCCCGCGCTATGGAGCCTTTCACCTGGTCGACACTTCAAGCATTGAACAAAGTTGGCCTTGAACCGTCTCCTTTTCGTATCTTCGATAAGCCTCCATTGGAAGCCAATCTTCGGTGTTATCCTTGGCTTATCGTAGAGCATAAGAGAGAAAAGGAGCAGAATGAAGCACTCGAACGCGTTGTCAACTGCCAAGCCGCCAACGCCGCGGCTTGTGCGATCAACCTGGTCCAACAGACAGCTCAATATGCTGTTAAGCTTCCTAGACATGCACACATCCCTCCGATTCCTGCTATTACTACTGTTGGATCTTTTGTTACCGTATGGCTTATGTACTTTGCCGAAGGCTTTGATGCGCCATGTAGCCGAAGGGATACAGACGAGGTGTTAACAAGAAGGCGGAAAGAAGGCTACGTGCGTCTTGTCATCACTAACCCATACGCCATCGAAACTTACACTGATGCTGATAGGTCATGCGAGCGATCTGGAAAGGCGATATTAAAAACCTTGCAGACATTACGGCGTTTCAGATGATCATTGATAATGCACATACGTGGGCAACCCGAGTCTTCAAGCCTACAATCGCCTCGTATATCGAGCAGTGGAAACATATACATAGCGAACAACAGACAGGAACGGTGGCAGACCTATTACTGACCTCTGAGTCACGAGCACTTCGGGAGAAGAATATCGAACAGCGAAGACTCGTCGTGCCCATCGTTCGAGATCTACTAGGTGCTCCTGCTGGAATGGAATTGGACGATATGGCACATAAAAAGGTCACACCGCTCTTCTTGGGTATGCTTATGCATCACATATGCTCCATGGAGAGAGAATTAATTTCCAGTCAAATCGAGAAAGCGGTAACGGAGAGGCTTCAGGTCATTGTTGCGAATGGTCACACGGTTACGACCAAAGTTGAAGCCGTTCACAGAGTTCAGGCAACAACACAATTGCCGATCCGAGGCCATCGCGAAGAGACAGCACAGACCGCTAGCTCAACGCAAGATTCCGAGCTGGAAGAAGTCGATAATGACGACCCAGATGATTCTGACTATAATCCTACAAACTCTGAATCACGATCGAGATCACCCTCAGACGATCACCTAGATGGTGATACTCGGTCTGAGATTGCTGTTTCTGTAGCTTCTACTTCAGCCATTTCATTTAGATCCTTCTCCGACGACACAACAATCGTACGGAAGCCTCCGAGAGATCCTGAAACGCCAAAGGCTGAATCAAGTCGCAAGAAGGGATCCGAAAGGCCGGAAATTCTTGATAGACAGTGTTCGCAGCTATCTGAGGGCTCTGACGACGAGACCCCGAAGCCAAGCATGGCGGGTCATAAGCCTAATTTCAACTTTTCATCCCCAATTTCAGGTTCGTGTCTTGAGCGGGTAGGAGGAAATGCACTCGATGGGTCACCGGTGTTCGCAGGTCGATCATCACCCAGTCAGCCAAAGTGGCCACCGGGACGAATGTTTGTCCTGCCAAAGACTCAAAAGTCTCCCAGGTCTCCCATGCATCGGAGTGACATAAGTCCATCCCCTCCTACAGATGCCAAGACGAAAGAGTGCATTGACTTGACGAGTGATAGCCAAGGAGATTCGTCGAATACCAAGGAGTGAATCAGCAGGTGGCCCTTCTTTATATCAAGGGGGCTTAGGATATTATAATTCACCACGCACGTTCCTTTTCTTATACCTATTCATTCCTTCTACCACCAGTGTGCTCTAAGATATCTAGTCATAACTCCTTCCACCTCGCAATCAAGTTACTATTGCTTTGCAATCAGACTGCCACTGATTGATAATCTCTCCACGTTATGGCGGTGTAATTGGGATCCGCCCATAGCTTGTTTTCCAGTTAGTTGCCTCTAATATCCGACATTGATCGGATATACAGGATCACCGTTAGTCGATTAGTCAGTACCGTCCAAACCGGTCCTAATTGCTAAAGCGGATTCGGCTATGTTCCATCTCATCTAATTTCACTATTGCTGTGAGATAGGGATTGGCAATAATGGGCATCAGAGACTTCAACGTTACTGACTCGGGATAGCATTACATAACGTGGGACCGTTGGTGTACACTATGGGGTATTATATGTAGCGTATAAGTTAAGATCGTCATTAAATATCGAGTTCATTCTTACTGTCCTCGGAATTCTTGTACCAATATTGATCCCTGCCTAACGATATTACTTGAAGTCCAGGCTGGGAAAACCAGACAAGAATCATGAGCGCCACCGATTCTCTTCGCGACACTATCCGAGACGCGCCTCTGGGACAGATTCTCAGATTCATTACCAACAATCGCCTTTTCAAATATGCAGAAGAACTCCCAGAGTTTGAGCTACCTGATGCCTGGAATGACATACTCAAAAGTACCGATCTCAGAACCGTATGCCATACTGGAACGGACACCCCCTCGACCATCGTCAATCCAACATCCGATCAGAATACCATTGAAGGCCCAGATCTCGAGAGCAAAGGGCTAGACAATGACGGGCCTACTCATTCCATCCCCAACGTTACCGAGAACGGAATCATTCTAGTCGACTGGTACTCTGAACAAGACCCTGCCAACCCGCAGAACTGGTCGAATCTACGTCGAGCCCTCGTTGGCTTGATCATCTGCTTCTACACGTTTGTTGTATATCTCAGTTCAGCGATATACTCACCCTCTGTTGAGGGTGTTATGGAGAAGTTTGGAGTCAGCAACCTTAAAGCAACGCTCGGTCTTGCTATGTACGTTCTGGGATATGGCATAGGTCCACTGCTCTTCTCTCCCCTCGGAGAAATCCCTCGTATCGGTCGCAATCCTGTCTACATTATCACCTTCGGGATTTTTGTTATCATTTCGATTCCAACCGCTTTGGTCGATTCATTCGCAGGGCTCATCGTCTTACGCTTTCTGCAGGGGTTCTTCGGATCTCCATGCTTGGCCTCAGGTGGTGCGTCGTTGGGCGATATGTATGGGATGATACATATGCCCCTCGCTATGATTGCTTGGGTTGGAGCTATGTCTTGCGGTCGTAAGTGTTTCGTTAATTTTAATTTTGTTGACCATGTACTAATTGTTTCGCAGCATCCCTTGGCCCTTTGATCAGTGCGTACGCCGTTACAGCAAAGGGGTGGCGTTGGTCCTTATACGAGTCCATCTGGGTCTCAGCGCCTGTACTCATCGCTCTATTTATCTGCATGCCAGAAACAAGTGCGCCTAACATCCTCCTTCGGCGAGCCGAAAGGTTGCGCCGATTGACTGGTAGTCAAAGGCTTCAGTCCCAAAGCGAGATCGATCAGGCACATCTTACAGTCTCAGGCATCGCTGTAGAGGCCTTGATCAAGCCCTTGGAGATCACCGTCAAGGACCCGGCAGTTCTATTTGTACAGATATACTCGGCTATTCTCTACGCCATATACTACTCTTGTAAGTAGTATGTGCCTCTGTTCTGTATTCACATCTAACCGTATAGACTTTGAGGTTTTCCCATTAGTCTTTCCAGTCTATTATGGCATGACTCTTGGAGAGGTTGGCCTTGTTTTCATCTGTATCGCCGTTGGATGCATCTTGGCTATCATTCTGTACGGCCTATATCTATATTACGTGCTCATACCACAAATGAAGAAGTCTGGCATCGCCCAACAAGAGGAGGTACTCTCGCCTGGACTTGCCGCCTGCTTCGGCCCGACTATTGGCTTGTTCATATTTGCATGGACGGCTAGGGCTTCCATACACTGGATTGTGCCCGTAATTGGAGTCACAATCTATGCTGGTTCAATCTTCACAGTACTACAGGTAGTGTTCCTTTATGTCCCAATGACCTACCCTCAATATTCTGCTTCATTATTCGCAGCGAACGACTTCTTTAGAAGTGCCTTAGCCAGTGGCAGTATCCTTTTTGCTCATCCGCTCTACAAGAATCTTGGCTTTGCAAAAGGCACAAGCCTTCTGGGAGGTCTGAGCGTCATCGGCATCTTTGGCATGTGGGTTTTATTCTTCTACGGTGCGAAGCTGCGAGCCCTCAGCAAGTTCGCTACGTAATACTTTGAGGAAATTGACTCGCTCTAAGAGTCAAGTGTTGCGAGCAGTGAAACGGCCTTGCTATTTACGGATCAAAACTAGCAGATGGTTTTTGGCTTCGGGCAAACTTTGACCCAGTGGCATCACCCTTTATCTGAGTGACTAGTAACCGGGTTGTATCAGAAGGATTCCGGGGGAATGATCCTTTTTGGAAGATGTCAAACATAATAATGTATTTATTGAGATTTATAAAAGCTTAGACAGAAACATCTCCTCTCCATGAATTCCAAATACCATTTTATCTACTTCAGAAAAATTGCCTTCCAGCAAACCTGAAGCCCTAATACCACATGCCCAGTTATGTTTCAATAGCTCGCGCAGGTTTACATAAGAAATATCTCAAAGCGAAGGCTAACTACACAAGTAGGTTTTATATTCTTGAGGCGGGCGTCAATGGAAGCTTGCGCGTTTCTTGGTAACTAAGATTTCCTTCTCTTGCATAAGTTCTTGTACTTAGAGGGGTACAGATAGGACATGACTTTTAAATATTGCGCTTGTCCGCGTAGTTACTATGGGATGTCATCTCTGCACGATGATGGGGATTTACAACAAAATGTTTTATCAGTCGTAGAAATATTCCAGAAGTTTGATTGCGATGACTACGGACTAGTCTATCTGAATGACTGGAGACTATTCAAGGTTCTATCATCGCTTCATGAATTGGCTTAGTTGAATGCCTTTGTGCCTGAAGCTTCCTTATCTCCGAACCAAGACCAGATATCGTGGAGCAACAGATCAGGGACCTCATAAGCAGCGAAATGGCCGCCATGGTCATGTACAGTTCTCTTTAGAACATTCCCTCCTCGCTTAGCCCAATCCAACGGCATACGGTAAGTCAAGTCGTAAGGGAATTGACTGATGGCGACTGGAACCTCTACAAGGGGCAGAGTGCCAATGTCGAGGGTTTCAAACCCCCCATCATTTTGAACTTCCTTATAGAACCGCATGCCACCGTACGGGCCTTGGATCCAATACATCATGGACCAAGTAATGATCTCCTCGGGGGTCCATGCCATGATAGCCGGGTCAATGACCCTACTCATAATAGAATACATCCACATAGCGTTCCCAAGTGGCGAGTCCGTCATACCATATGTGACGGTGAGTGGTTCCGTGGACATGATCAGTCGGTAACCAGATCCTTGGTTCTCATACTTCTCTATAATCTCGATGTACGTAATCTCATCAGGCGTTGCTTCTCCCATTGCAAGTCGGCGAAGGTCATTGTTCCCGGGCTGGATAAGCCAGAAATTGCTGAGTGCCGAGATGACACGCTTCGGGAAGTTGTGGGCTTGGTAGCGCAAGATAACACCACCAAAATCTCCGCCTTGAATGACGTATCTGGAGTAGCCAAGCTGAAGCATCAATTCGTTGAATGCATAAGAAGCCGCTGCGGGACCAAAGCCTGGCTGCGTCGGTGCGGGAGAGAATCCAAAGCCTGGGATCGAAGGCGCAACAACATGAAATGCTGGTACAGATGCATTTGGTGGATGTGTCAAATTTCCGATAATGTTACCGACTTCAAGGAAGGACCCTGGCCACCCGTGAATAAACAGCAATGGTATGGCATCCGACCTGGGTGAGCGGTGATGTACGAAATGCAGCGGTACAGAATGAGTGATATTGTCGATTTCAGGCTCAACAATAGTCGTAAACTGTTTGAATCTTCGCAAAGTATCAGTTATTACAGTAAGAAAATCCGTTCCTGTAATCTTACCTCTTATTGATAGAAGCTTCCGTAGCATTCCAATCATACTCATTGACCCAGAAGTCACGAACACTTGTGAAGTTCTCAGCACCGGGGCCATCGCTTGACACGTTTATGAACAACGGTGTCCTTGTATGAGCCGCCCGCTTGCGAGTATCCTCAATGAAGTCTCGGTCAACATGAATCTGAAACGGCTTGGGGCTCTTGTCAAATGTGACATTGACATTTGGCAGCGAGAAGGACTCTGAAGCGGCACAGAGGAGAGAGCCGACGGAAAGGATGAGTACATAGAGGCACCGCATGATGACTTACGATGAAAGAAAGGCTGGATGTATGCATTTGGTTTTGGCATAAAACTTTATTATATATCCATTCGATGAGATGACTCTGTCAGATGTTCCCTCACATACCTTCTGATTTATAAGCATTTTACGTCCTTAACGAGTATTCTAAAGTGTTAATAGTTTTCTTGTGTCTTGACGGGGCACCAAAAGAGTTGATTGGGTGGTTGTACCAACGTCATTAGTGTTGAGTAATCCATCTGAGTAATCAGCGCCCTTCTGCTGACACGACTGACCATAGTAGATGGTGCTACGTTAAAGCACTTGTCTCCAGCTTTGGTAGCTCAGAAGATGATCTTTTTGAAAAATCTTTTCATTATTAAAATTGCTTATTTAAGGGCTACCGAGATTCCCGGCGCTGTATCCGAAGGCGTCCGGATATAAATCACGTTGCCGGACCCAGCAGTCGCGCATTGATTACTCAACTGCCGGATCAAGTGAGCCGAGTATATTGGACGAGAAACTGAGTCCAGTGCACTTCCCTTGCGATCTATACACAAGAGCATAGGGTTGTCTGTTAAGTATGTAGTCCCCTTTGTCAGTACAAATGGACTTAAGCGCTCCCTTCTAGCAGTTAATAATTCGCATGAGAGAAGAATGGCAAAGCAATAAAATCTGGAAACTGTATCCGAATCATAACGGATATTAGGCACCACAACCATTTGTAATCTTGGAATCACTGGTGGAGACTCTGTAAACCTTCACGTTATCATTAGCACCTTTCTATAGTACCTAACAACGATCTTGGCCGTATATAGGCCTGGTCATCATTCTGTTGATCCTCTGTTGGTTATCAATTTACCCAAACATATCCTGAGGCATATATCTCTCGTCAACTACAGTCATGGCTACCGTTCAGTTCGGCATTCTAGCCTTTGCGTATCAAGTAATTGATGCCAGCGGACCTATGGACCTCCTCAACTCGGCCAACAAGACGGCATTCCGCATCAATCGAGAGTACGGACCTGTTAGCGATGAACTCATCTCACAGGCACCGCAATTCACATTCCACCATATTGGCGTTACCAGAGATCCTGTTAAGCTCGGCACCGGCCAGATGACCATCATCCCTACAGCCACTGTAGATGACTGTCCTGAGCTCGACATCTTGCTTGTTCCAGGACCTTACCTCGGCAACTTCGATCTGCACCCAAAGCATGCTGACTTCATCCGCAAACATGTTGCTACCGGGAAGCTACTCTTTACAAGCTGCACTGGTGCAAGTCTTGTAGCATCAACGGGTGTCTTGAACGGGAAGACAGCTACTGTCAACAACATCGAATTTGATTGGGTCCGAAACCGCTGGCCTCAGGTGAATTGGACAAGAGAGAAGAAATGGATTATTGATGGGAACATTTGGACGGGATCTGGTGCTGTTGCCGCTATGGATATGGTGGCATATTGGCTTAAAGAAAACTATGGCCTGCCTGTACTTATTCAGGCTGCCTCGACATTGGACTATGAGCCCCGGGATGCGGATGGTCTTTTCAATGTTTTGCCTCAAAGATATGATTCAAAGGGAGGAAAGACCTCTACTCACGTATTTAAGTATTATGATTCTTAGGTGGCACAACTCTCACTGTAGGGAAAGCACCAAAGTTACAATAGAGTATACTATGCGGAGTTGAGGCGGAGGAGTTAATAATAAACCCGCTTTGTTACCTTATAAATCTCCGATGTCAGCATCATTTCCGCTTGATTGTTCCGTCTCGGGCCGCTTCCCCTCCCACCTATAGATAGTCACCGCTTATGTTCCCCGCTTATACGTCGATCTGTGAAATCTCATGATTGGTAAATCAGAGTGAGAAGGCTTGCCGTAACTGACGGGAAGAGGTGAGTTAGAGGTCTGTACCTTCAGCTTGTAGATGATTATGCTTGCTTACACGACAGTCAACCCCAGATTTTCCCTGACCTTCCGAGCATGGTCTCAGCAAATAGGGAAGTCGTCCTCGTACCAGCCTCGATCTATGTCGCCGAATAGTCATACAACTTACAAACACAACGTTATTAGTCTACAGCTGTCGTGGCACAGGCGCAACCCTATGTAGTCAATACTGAATGAGGATGGGAGCGTAGCCAGTGCCGGTTTCCGTTCACGGTTCATCTTCTTACTCGTAGGGAACCAATTAAAATCCCACCTTGGAACGGGAACCTCAATGAGCCATGCATTACCACCCAACATATTGCAACAATTGAGCCAATGACGAGTATAATGGCAGACGACAACTGCTCCAGACACTTGATGATTGCGGAGTCCGCAGACCCCCGATCCCAATGTATTCATGCATGCCTATCACACGGCTACGCACGGTGCTTCGTGAATTGTAAATCCTAGAACAAGTCACCTCTTTTTCATTTTGACGGGGCTTCTCTTGAGTAGCCTCCCCGCGGGTCCGATCTGCTCTATGCGGTATGACTTCATGATACGAACTTCTGTGACTAAATGATCGCTCGGATGTAACACTTTCAGCTTATGAGTACGTTCTTTCATGGCTGTGTTTGTGCCGGTGCAGGATAGTCTCCGTTGAGCCCTCTGTAGCCTACGGTTGGAAATGTTGGCGGTATCTGATGGAATTTCTCAGGTATATAAAGGCTCACGGCTCCCTGGACTTATCATGACAATCAACGCTTCACAATCTTATTCATACAGACGAATACATTACAACCACAAATACTCATCATTCAAGCAGTTCTATCTGAACATGCAGTTTACTAGCCTTCTTTCCGTTGCCACCTTGGCCACCATGACCATGGCTGCCTCTGTCCAGGTCAATTTGTCGGTTTGCCTGCACTGAACACAGCATGTCTTATCATCTAACCAAAATTTAGTTACTCCGACACTGGGTGCCAGAACTTCATTGGATCCCGCTTCATCGACTTTGACCCGAACCAGGGCGGCACATTCCATAGCGGTGGTCCCTCAGGCTCTCGTGGTGGTCTGTTTGTCAACTCCAACGGAGACAACCTCGCTTGTGCGTTTCTCATCTTCTATCCCTATTTATCCTATATGCTGACTCTGAAACTTGCAGTCCGTGGGTTTAGTAACCATGCTGACGGCAGCAGCCCTTTCACGGGCAACGTCGTTGATGGCGAATGCATTGGTACCCTCAATGGTGTTGTCGCCGTTTTCATTGTCTGAGTGACATGCGCTTTATGAGACTAAGAGATAATGTCATCTTCAGAAGAAGGTTACATGAGCTGTGAACAAGGAAATAGTAATGGTGGATATGGGGGTGAGATGGCATATTCAACATATGGGTCATTCTTAAAGCAGTCACAGTCATTACACTCAATTCACTCGTTTACTAAATTCCGTCTCCTGACTCCCAAGCCCGCCTCTCTACAGCCAATTCCTCGCTATAATCACCAAACACGCTGAACACGTCTGACATCATCCCGTTATGTCTCCTTGGCCACCGAAAACTTTCAAACATGCTCTTAGTGTAGTCCCAATACTCAGGATAATATCCTGCTGTTTCCCAGTCTATAATTCCACTTAACCGCCATCCTCTAGCTCCAGCAGAATTCCTGATCCGCTCCATCATGATGTTGCGAGGGTTCAGGTCTCCGTGGGTAAAAACAATCTTGTGTCCACGCCGGCTGGGCTCGTCTGAGAAGCGTAGATTTTGGCTAAACGACGCTTCATCTGGAAAGGGTCCGATGGGGGACCAATCTCGAATTCGCGGATCGCGGCAGGCTTCGCCCGAGGTATTGCAGATAGCCATATCATGATTCGCCGGCTTGGGAATTTCCCGTATTTGTGACACACAGTCCTTGAGCTGGACGGAGAGGTTGGCGTAGTCTTGGTCAGAAAGCGCATCCCGACATATCGCTAATGATGTGCCTGGAACCCTACTCATGAGGAGATAACTCAAATCATTGTCATTGTTCTGAGACACGATATCGAAGACTCGTGGCGCAGGAATGGTTGTCTTTTGTTCCAAGACCTTGAGGGCATTATACTCGTTCCTGAGGGTATCCGCGTCGGAATTATACTTGAGGTATAGTCCAAAAGGCAACCTCTGAACCTGCGCATTTCCATCTTTTCTGTAGAAGCAGCTTCCCAGTTTTCGCAACAGATCATATGCGGCAATACGAACTTTGGATGGAAAGAACCGCCGCAAAAGCATTATTGGACGTACGAAGGTGTGTCCCAGGCCAAGACTACTTGAGCGCATTGGGACTGGGAACTGCTGTTGAGGGACATCTGTGGCGGTTTTCGGCTCAGAGAATAGACCAGGAGCGATGGTCCTTGCAAGATTCACTAGCTGGATGCTTCTAGAGAAGCGGGCATGCGAACCAATCAGCCGTGCATCGGCCTTCTCAATCCCTTGCCGTGAATGATCACCCAGCAAAGCAATAGCGCCGTTCACATCGACAGGTTGCTCATCATCAATAAGAACATGCTCAACTCTGAACTAGACACGTTTATTAGACCTGATGTTCCTTCATATGGTCAGTACCTCTTACCTCAATCATGGATGAAGGCAATCGTATTAATTTGACGACTCCGCGCTGGAAGGCCTTGTGTACGCTACGACGGACGAGCCAGTGAGTGTGATAAGGTGAATATATTTCGGCTCTATCGATAAAAAAGCGCCACCAATCGAAGTATTGGGGACCAAAGAATGCTTCAAGAAGCTCTGTAACACGTGACTGGTTCTGAATTTAGGTGTGAGGGTATATACAAACGACAGAAACAAAAGAACTGACCTGCTGTTTGAGCCACGCAAACGGCACAGGTAAGATCGGGGCGACTATTACGGGGTCCCAGAGGCTACCCTTTTTGCCCGTTACGCAGCATATACCTCCGTCTCGCTTGGTAATGGCATTGATCTCATCAGCCGAGGGGGCTCGCGGATGCTTGCCAGAGATAACTGTCGGGGCGCGGGGCTGAATGAGTGACAGGCGCTTACTACAGTGAAGGAAAAGATACCAACCTGAATCAATAACATAAGTCCAGTCGGCAACAAGAGAGCCAGCGTGACCGTCGGCACTCAGCCGGTGTTGTACGTAATTTGCGGCCGCCTGAGGTTGAACAGCCTCCAGGATGTAGGCGCGCAGCAGGGCCGAAGCAGGATGTTCAAGTGGGACACGGTCCACTAAGTCGAGTGTTTTGTGTATGTCTGGCGACGAAGGGTTCATGATGTCTGCTTCGTTGATTCTTATACGATAAACTGGAGTGATCTATCGCAATGCAGTTATTTTGAAGATATTTTCGAAGCTGTTAATAGCGCAGGTGAAGTCGGTGCAAGAAATGGTTGCGAGAAGACGTTGTCTAGGGTGAATGTCGCGCGGCAAGAAATATCCCATCATTGGATGGTTGTACGTGTGAGGAGGGTAATAAAGTGGGGCATCCTGCTCCAGGCAGCATCACCTATAAAGAACTTCCCCTCGTAGCCTTCACTTCATCAGGGACTTTATTATCACGTCCTCTCTCATCATTATAGCAATGGGCTCTCTTTCTCTAACCAGCATCCAAGTGCCGCCAGCCCAAGGCCAAACGCACTCTCACACCGTCGTGTTCCTGCACGGTCGCGGCGATAACGCTGCCAACTTCTGCAGCTCGCTCCAATACTCGCGCGACTCCCAAGGCCGCACGCTTGCCGACGCTTTCCCTTCTTTTCGATGGGTATTTCCCCAAGCACCTCAAAGAAAATGCGCCAGTTCACCCGACGTATGGAACCAGTGGTTCGATGTCTGGAACGTGAGGAACTTGGCGGAAAATGAAGATCTCCAGGCAGTAGGGCTCAAAGAGGTCGTGCCCAAGATTCGCGATATTCTGGCCAAGGAAGCAAATGACTTGGACGGGAGGTGGGACAAGGTCATTCTAATGGGAATCAGCATGGGCTCTGCGACAAGCGTGCACACTTTATTCAACCTCGACATTCCAACCCCAGATAAACGATTGGGCGCCTTTATTGGCTTCAGTGGGCGTTGTCCGTTTGCTGGCCGATCACTTGATGAGATGCGCAAGACGCTTCAGCTCGATTCCTCCCCAACGCACAATGACGTTCTCAAGAATACGCCTATGCTTTTGGAACATTGCGTCGATGATCCGTTGGTATTGGTGGACTGGGGCAGGAGGCAGTGTGAGATTCTGAAAGGTCTTGGAGCGAATGTGACTTGGAGGGAGTATGGCAGCGGTGGGCACTGGTTCAATTCACCTCAGGGCATGGACGATGCAATAGAATTTCTGAAGGCTGTTCTTTAGATGCTAGACTGGGAGTTGGCCGTTTTTACCATGCGTGTTGGAAAGCCGCCGCCAGTGCGGCTCGTTCATCACGGTCGTGAGCTGCGTCAATCTTGCTGAATCGTTGATCGCAAACCTTTGCTTCTCTTTATTTCTCCATTCGGAGGCGCGGTTTTTCAGCAACTCGGGAATAAATAAATTGCTGTTGTAACCAAGACTGACACATTTGTATCACGGAGGGTTGTGAAATGAAGGGAGAAATGGGCACTCTCGTTGTCTGGGTCTGTCAGGCGCTGCATTGAGGTTGGCGCAGCAGAATGGGGACTACGCATTCTGCTGCGCGTAGTTTTCACTGGAGTCCAGTGCCGGCTGGTCAAAGACGCGCTACAGCCTTGGCATGAGCGCGAGAAAGTGGGCGTTGGGCCATTTAGGGAGATTTCTGAGACTGAAAGGTGACATTCTTTTGTTCCATTGCTAGCTTCTTATGACGTGGAAAGGGTCCAGACCCAGCCTTAATGGTCCATATGAAGTAAGTGATGCTGGCGTTGAGGCTGAGTCTTATTTTAGCTGGCAAACAAGAGTGTTTGGCGAGCTTTTGGTTGGGGTCAAGGCATCAGCCGTGGTTGAGATGATTGGACTAACCTGATGAAACTCGGAGAAAAAGGCAGTGCTTACCCGCTCTCTAGGCATAAGAATTAATTAAATGAGTTCACATGCCGTGTAGGCAACGCAATTTAAGGACCCCGAAAGCCCTTTTTCCCGAATTGTGTCCCATCGCGCGAGGATGCTACGTAGCCCGGGGGTGGCAAGAAAACCTCTAACCTTTGTTTCAAGTGACAATAGAATTCGGGTAAAGAAAGTGCATACTTGATGGGCCTTCGAGCTAGTGTTTTTGGCAGCTACGTTCACTGTCAGAAGCTTTCTTACTCCCTAAGGGTAGCGCTGTTTGTTAGCGTAGGGTACCCCGTAGTGCCCCTGCAAGCTCAGCAGATCAGTTACGGGGTCCGCGCGCGATAATGTCTGGTCTGGGTTGGAGCCGTCGGATAATCGGCAAGTAAGACCACATCATCCCGGAACTCTAATTGGCCAGGTCGTACATTTTCAACATTGTCTGAACTCTCGAGCTTATGAAGCCTCTAGAATCGTAACATGAGATTGCAGAATGGCTGAGCCTCACTCTTACGAGTTTTACGAGACAGCAGGGCTGAGTTTAAATTTTAGAGGTTACGGGATGGAGATTGCCCAGCCATGAATTGCTACTTTGTGACGTAGCTCCGAGTGCGAGGGCTGACACAGGTCCCGTCCTTGGTCGACTTATAAGTACGATAGTCCTGACAGATAGCTTGTTGTTTATCCAAAATTAAGGCATAAACTCATACCCGACAGCTCTACTGCAAATAAGCATTTCTAATCCCTGACTTTTTCCATATCAACACCTCAACCATGGAGAGACACGACATGCTGTACTCCGATGTAGAGTCCGCATCATCGTCAACATACCAACACTCTCAGACAGACATCTCTATTATTTCAGCATCTACAGCCCCATCGACTGTCCTTCCAGACGAGGGTATCATCTCAAGGACCTATGACGCTGCCAAAACCCTGTCGCACATAAAATGCCCCCACCAATTACAGAAGGACCACCAAAGGAACAGCCTCAACAACACGGCCACAAAGGCAGCATTCAAACACGACTACCAATCATACGCACAAACATCTCACATGGGTATCCTTGACCCAGCATACAAAGTCTTTGTTAGCAAGAAGGGTTATGGATCGTTGATCTACAAGCTTCACGCCAGGACTGTTGTCGTCGCTGGTGATCCATTATGCTCAGAGTTCCACCGCAAAGCACTATTCAATGAGCTTCGCCGTTATCGCTGGGCTCGTGGCCTATCACTTGCATTCGTCGGGATTAGCGAGGAGTTTGCCAAGTATGCTCAGCAGCAAGGCTGGGCGACAATGCATTTTGGCCACGAAGCTGTTCTCAACCCCCTAACCAACAAGGTCCTCCGCAAGCAAGCAGGGAAACGCATCATCTCCCAGAATAAGCAGCTTCTCGACCCAAAGCGTGGAGGTGTTACAGTGAGCTTCTATAGTCCCGTTGTTAATGAGGTAGATCCTGAGCTAGAGCGACAGCTGCAGGATCTTTACGACGATTGGAGGGAGGACCGAAACCAGAAGCATGGAGATGGCTCACAAGCTTTCGTCACTGTCTATGATCTCTTTTCACTACCTGAATCAACAATATTCTTATACACTTCCGACTGCGACGGCAAGATCAACGGACTTGCGACACTACGAGAACTTGGCGCAGAGAGAGGATATCACCTCGACCCTTGCATCGCATCCCAAGATGCACCACGAGGAATTTCAGATCTCCTTGTTGTCACTGCTATGGAAATGTTGAAAGCTTCCGACGTGGGCTACATGAGCCTTGGCATTGAGCCCCTCAATGAGGTTCAAGAGGTCACAGGGTCATCGAAGCTTGTGTCACGGCTCTGGAAGGACGGCTACAACCAAATGATTCAGTCGGTGCCTGTCACAGGCAAAGCAGCATATTTTAAGAAGTTCTGCCCAGACGAATCGCTTACTTCGAAACTTTATATCTGCATACCCAGCAAAGGCATCCCCGTTCGAAGATCAATCGCGCTACTGCAATTCGCGAACATGAGCCCCGGGCAATTATTTACTCAAATACACTTGGGAGATCGGCACAAGGAAAAGCAAACCCCACAATCATGAAATTGTCTTCTTTTTGTCTTTCTTTTTGTATAATACTGTCACTCATATATACCGGGAGCGGGGATACCATTCCATCACTTAGTTTCTTTTGTCACATAGATAGACTAGTTTTTGTAAAGCGTTTCATGATTACAATATTTACTACCAAAGGCTTATGTGAAGCATTAACTGTCGCCAAGTACCTACTCTTGCTGTTGAGAGATACCATGCATACTCAGCATCGGAATCATGTTACTCCGGTCTACGGCAATCAAATCACGTCTGGTAAGCTCGTACCTTGCTGTTGGTCCTTCAGCTTCCGCCCAACATCATTATCGCACGCCACCAGCACCCGCGGCTTTTTGTGTCACTTCCCCAAATACTCACTTGCGCCAGTGAAGCGCTAGAATACTGTTACATGTCTCCCAAGACCGAGAAAAATGTTGGTGGATCAAACAAAGGTAAGATGAAAAAGACCGACTAGTGACACCATTTATCTCTCCTTCTAGTCGCTGAGACTTGTTTTCCTCAGCACCATCAGAGCGCCCAAAGCGCACTCGGACCGCAGACTGGCTTTGTTTACGAAACATCGTCATATGGCAAGTCCTTACTATGATAAACATGGGACTGGTCTTGCATGACTGGAAAGGCTGGAAGAAAGAGCGGTACTCGGCGAAAGGACGAATAATATTTGGAGCGCTGCAGACTATTCTCCTGGGTATTGTCTTGATCCAAGCTTTCCTGCGAAAGCAACGAGTGGTTGATCGTAAAGCTTAGATATTGCTTAAAAATAGAGAGCAAGAGATTGTATAATTACTCAAGCTTTCACGTTCGTACTCCTCATAGTTCTGTGAGTTGACGAAATACCTCACTGATAAACAAACTGCGGAAACTTCAGGGTCCACACTCAATAGACCGCGTGATCTTATATAAGTAACACCATAGGCCAAATTACTTCGTGATACCTAGAAACTCCAAGCAGTGGAACAGCGCAAAGCTTTAATTCTTGCAGATCTAGCCCCAAATAGCTTCAATTGCGTCTAGTGCTGACGATGGCACGGCCCTCTGTATCACAATATGGCGTACGTACAGAAGCTGAATCGGGTATCGCCGACCGGGTATATCGGGATTGACGTGGGGGCTCTGATCGGCGCAAATAAAACAACCTTCCACGCCGTCCAAACAAATCCCATCACTTCCATTTTAATACCGTACCACTCTGAAGCTATTTGAAGCACTACCAAATTCTATTCAATCGTAATGAAGGCCGACAATGTATCTATGCAGGGAGGGGGATACTACAATGAGAACTCTACCCTTCAAGCGCAAGCCATAGATAAGTCGTTGGAGCTGCTTGGCCCTTCTGGGCTTCAGGGTATGGTACCTTTGATGGACTCGTTGACTTAGGATTCATCCGGCTAATTTACAATCTCACAGGTCGATCAATAACCTTGGTCGATTATGGTTCCTCTGAAGGCAAGAACTCGTACGTATGTTCCTCAAGGCGGATTATCAAAGTCACTAAACCTTTGATATCAGTGTTCGGCTTTTTTCGCAGTACCTAAAAACATTGCCTTCGGTTCGATCAGCAACATTGGTCTTCAATGATACACCATCAAACGACTTCTCCAGTTTGACGTCGACAATCCATCAAAATTGGGATACCCTCTCACAAAACGGAAAGGTTTCCATAAATACTCTATTGTCTCCAAGGTCGTACTTTGAGCAGGTTCTGCCTGATGGTTTTGTTGATGCTGGCTTCAACTTCACAGCTTTGCATTGGCTACGCAATATGCCCGATGCATCTTCAACCCCCTCGTCGCTCTCGGCGGCGGCTCATGAGGACTTCGTCGCCTTCCTCTCAACCCGCCATAAAGAAATTCGCCAACATGGAACTATGACGATTTGTATTCCTAGTGATGGTGACATCAGCGTTTTGCCGAACATTCGATGTTTCGAAACCAGTCTTCGCAATATCTACGACAAGTATCAGGTCGACCCAATGATCGCAAGACGGCTTCCTATGTACTTTAGGACCTCGGATGAAATACTGACATCTGTCGCCGCCGTCGGCACGAAATGGGGCCTCAGGAGCCACCACACCCTACCACTGATGCATACCTCGTGGTCGCCTGAGGTGATTGAGGCAGGTTCCGAAGAAGCGAGAATGTCTGCACGCAAGAGATACGCGGATGCTATGGCCGGCTTTGCATTTGCAGCATGTTCTCGATTCTTCATCGACGGTCTGAAATCTCAAGACCACCGTGACCCAAGCCTTGAAGATGAGGCGATTCGTTTGAAGGAAGAATTTATGACGGATCTGACCACCGCATTCAAAGATGAATTTCTACGTACTCACTGCATGGATAAGGTTGGGTTCACATATACGCTGCTAGAGTTGGAAAGGTTGTAAATCGTGCACATCGCATTCCAGGCTGTTGCCATATTACTCATAAGAGGGAAGCAAGAGATATCTCTGTTTTTATCAATGTTATTTGTACAGCCATGTCACATCATATTCAGGTTCAATCACTTTGAGTTGCACTGATTTCAACTAACCCATACTCCACTATTTACAACGAAGTAATTAGAGGAAGAGTCTTGGGCACTATGCATAGTGTGGTGATGAAAGCTGCTTCCCCGTGCTTGCTGTCTGGACACCTGGGAGTCTCTAATAGGTCCAGGTTGCATGTGTTCGGCCTCCTGCAGGCATTAGCTAAGGTCGGCTGGGAGAAATTGAGGAGGCATGTAGCCCCCATTGGTTGCAGTTTTGAGGCCAGCATCGGAACCAACAGTAATTAATTTGCCACTACAACCCAGTTTGCCAAGGCTCTAATCGCTGTTTTGTCTACTTTTCGTAAATCCCGCTATATATAGTGCTGTTAGTCTCGCTCCTCGCTGCAATTTGCTTTCAATTGTAACACTCTCACCTCATCGAAGTCTTCCCATCATGGCCGAACTCGCGACAGACATATGCTGGACAGAGCCAGTGGACGACAACGGGCAGTCTGGTGCTCTTGTCAAGACCTTATCGCCAACGGATGACGTAGCCAATGGACACCTTGCTGAGATGAGGTTTCTGGGAAAGAAGCTAAGTAAGAAAAAGAAGAAGACCATTAAAGAAAAGAGATTAGTCAGCGAACCTCCGCCAACCGAATTTACTCCTCCTCCCAGTGTCCAAGAAACGACCTTTACAGAGGAATTCTTAGCTACTGAGCCAGTTACAGTGGAAGAGGATCAAGAGCCGTTATTCGCTATTCCTGAGGACATCCAAGAAGCCACGCTACCCGAAGAGGACCCAGTTCCAGAGGCCCAGAGCGCTCATGAGCCATTAACTGAGTCTCCTCTTCCAGGGCACATCAACGGTGGTAAGCTTGCACCTTTTGTTCCTGGCATGACTCTCACACCGGACAGCTACGGAAACTGATATATCACTACCTGCTCCTGAAGTAGAGGAGCTTATATATCTTCCATTCAGCGCCCAGCATAAGCTCATGGTGCATCTGCAAGAGCGCCTTGAGACCATGTGCTTTTCTTTCGCCCAACGCGTTCTCCCGCATGCTCTCGAAAGTCGAGGCTGGGATTGTCCGGAAATGGTTCAGTTGCATCTTTGGATCAAAGACTCTGGTTTCCAACAGTACGTGGAGGAAAAGGTTCCTAATATGGAACGACGTGTTCAATTGCTCAGTTTCATTATCGATATTCGGCGTTGCGCTGTTAATCGCAGGCGAATTGATACGACGGTTTTGGAGGCTCTTCTCTCCTCCGCTTTGGAACTAGCCAACGCTCTCGAGGAGCAACCTTCAGTCAATGAGCTTGAGCAGTTACGAGACAGTGTCATCCAAACCACTCATCGTCTTGCGGAGGAGACTCGAGTATTGCAGGCCAGATACGAGACAAAGTTGCAGAAGATCACTGATGCTCGGGCAAGGTTGGATGTCATGGAGGAGAAGACCAAAGCCGCGCTTTCCAGGAGGTTGGAGCAAAGTCGTTCTACGGCCAATGGCAGAATCATCATGCTTATACGCGAGTCAGAATGCTCAACCCCAAAGGTAGCTCTGCCTGGAGGGTCAACGACAAGATCTTGTCTTGATTGGATGAATGATCTTGAGAGTAGCTTGGCTCTCGGTGAGGATGATCATGAGGACTTTGTCGGTTAGGATAGTGGCAACCTTCATTTTAGGGTGACATGGTTTTGGCTTGCCAACATTGGACCCGATTGAAGAATGTCTTGGTAGTTATTACATTGAACAGCAAGCACCAACTACCACCGACTGTAGCGTTACTCATTCCATATTGTTATCAACCACCTTCATCATTACCTGAGCCCATGTCGTCAGTGATGCTTAGCTCATCGAGTTCCTGATCACCTCGGCAGTGGTGGGATAAACGGCGGTACCAGTCTCACGGACCACCCAAGACTCTGATTAATCAGCCCGGAGCCACCTGGAACGGGACATTGATTCATAGGAAGCCGATTTTAGTGCGAGATGTGGG
Source organism: Fusarium dlaminii (assembly GCA_013186775.1). Lineage (NCBI taxonomy): Eukaryota > Fungi > Ascomycota > Sordariomycetes > Hypocreales > Nectriaceae > Fusarium > Fusarium dlaminii. The sequence goes on along the minus strand of JAAOAL010000047.1, from coordinate 192,867 downwards.
CGAATGGTTGCACCGTGGTGGAGTTCAGTTCCAGACTCGGGGTTCTCGAGTTGTTCCGTAAGTGGAGATATCGGCCGATGCCTCGGCAACTTTTTACTCATCTCGCAAGGAGCAAGAAAACTTTGAACAAGGAATCAAGTGCCAAAACTAATTAGGAAAAGGACCTTTAACTTTTATGACAGTCTTGCTTTTGTTTTTTTGTCGCTAAAGGTGGAGGCCTGGGGTTTATTTTACCACATTTGTTCATCTATATTGGGTACCGTATAGCCGGGGCCTCCATTATTCGTATAAATAAAAAACTGTCCCGAACAATCGGTAACCCAGATCGATCATTTCCTCACTCACCAAGATCACCAATCAGTCAACTAAACGCTTTCAGCACTTCCTCCTACACTATGGCTACCGTCGTTATTCAGTACCCTGTCGGTCACGACTTCGACGTCGACTACTATGTCAACACGCATATGCCTCTAGCCCACAAGTGAGTCTCAGTATCCATCCTTACCTCAAAGGAAAATGTCTAACGAACTATAGGCTCTGGGGTCCTCAAGGTCTTGTCAGCGGACAGGTCATCAAGCTCGGTGGAGACAGCCCTTACCAAATTTACACTATCATCACATGGGACAGCTTGGCCTCGTTCCAGAAGGCCAGTGTTTCAGAGGAGGCGAAGCAGATTAAGGATGATGTGAAGAACTTCACCACCGCTACACCTACCTATGTTATTGGAGAGACAGTCGCCAAGGCTTAGTCTACATATCGTCCTCAATGACATGCTTGTCCTTGGAATTAGAGTCGTTTGGATGCCAAATGATCTTGGTGACCACGTTAGAAAGATTATAAAATATTATAGGAGAATACGTAATAACAATCTCATCGATAGAAACCGAGCAACGGTATGTCGTGATAGTACCAAAAGAAAAAGTAGAGTTCTATTTCATCCCGACTTTGCATTGAGTTGCCATCTCATTTTTCCAACATCAAGATCCGCATCTGGCCCCTGGGTTGCCTTAACCAGCTCAAAATCTCCTTTCTGGATATACACCAGAGCGGTGTGCTAAATTCACGTCAATATTGGTCCCTGCCATCGGAAAACACAGTGTACTTACCGTTCCCATTGTCAGGTTCAGCATGCCTTCAAAGAACTGCGGCTTGTATTCTTTGGTGGCGCTCTTACTCTTGATAAGGCTGAGTATGTTTTGGACTGCAACCTCGCCCTGCATCATACAAGCCCGAGCTTGTTTCGCGCCACCAGATTGAGCAACGTCGCCTACTGCAAAGATGTTCTGTCGGGATGAGGGTAAGTTCTCGACTTGAAGTGTTGGTCTGACTAGAATCTCGCCGTTAGATGCGATGCTCTTGGGAGAATATGTCGCGAGGATGTCAGATCGTGGGCGAAGACCAGTACAGGGAATCTGTTATCTCAGGTTAGCTTGAGGGCTTCAGTGAATGGTCTGCTACGTACCACGAGGTCGAAAGTCTCAGTCTCTCCATTGGAAAAGGTGAGACTGGTCTCCTGAACATATTGGCCAGCATCACTTGGAAAGGCAGGTCTCTCGCCTAATCTGAGCTCGATATCCTGATTCTTGAGTGCAGATATGACATGATCATGGAGCTTCTGACCAAATCTGGGCAGGAGTTGTTGCCTGGAATGAATGAGAGTAACCTTTTTGTTGCGGTACTCTTCTTTAATCTCGGTCGCCAGCTCAACCCCAACTGCTCCTGCTCCGATTACCGCAATCCTGTCGGCCTTGGCTACGCGTTGCTGGAAACCTCGTAGTTCTTCAATTGCATCTTCCTTAATCCGTGCATTCAAACGAGCGGGAGGGGGTTGCGCTGCGCCAGTGGCAATCACGAGGTAATGGTAAGGAAGGGAGACACCACTGACGGTGTGGACATGAGTCTCTGTGATATCAGATGCTTCGTCGCAGACTCGTTGGAAGATGCCATCCGGAGCACCTGCAGCGATATTGTCGTACGAAATGAATGCATTATGCTCTCGTCCTGACAAAACAGAGTTTCGAGGGAAGCTGAACGCGTAGTTGAAGTGAGAGTGCTTTTCGATAAGAACAACCCGATAACCGGAGGGAAGCGTGTGAGCCAGGCGCTGGGCAACAAGACTCCCCGCAAAAGAGCCTCCGACGACGACCACGACACGTGAGTCAGGTAACAGTCGATACGTAGCTTTATGGATGATTGATTGCCCTTTGTGCACTGCCATCATGGCAAGATGTGACACAATGACTTTGACAAAGTCGAAATAAAAACTTATCTGCTGTAGATTCATCGTGACGACGACGTTGGGGGGCAGAATTGGAGATGTTGCAGATCCACTAAATGTCAGATGCGAGATGATCAGATAAGATCTTTTTAAAGGAGAATTTTCGGACACGGGAGACAATAAGCGGAAGCGTGTTCATGCGCGGGCTCCGGTTTCCATGCAGACTCCGTGGGTAAATCACGGAGATAAACGAATAAACCGACTATTTCAACGGTGATTTCGAGGTTCTGGGCAGGGGTTCTCCGAAGTCGGCATGGACCAAACTGACTTATAACGAGTGTGTGTTCACAATGGTTTAGTAAAAGAGGATGGAAAAGAAAATTGCGCTATTAGAGAAACATGTCCGAATGATGAAATATTTAATAGTTGGCATCTGCTCATTTGCTTCGGTGAAAAGAAAGAATTAAGCGTAGTCCAAGTCCGTCTCTTGACCCAATATCCATACACCGAATCCGATTCGGTAAATTCGTATCAGAACACCCAAAGCCGTGACAGGCCACCCACGCCTGCCGCTGGATCTGTTTGCCGGCTGCTACGTCTAGACCCTGATCCGACTCCGTCCTCGTCATCATAAAAGCTTGGCGGGTGATCTTCTGGCGGTGGCTGGATCCATTCCGTATTCCGCTCTGCCTCAGGTCTGCTGAGAACCTTGATTGGTTCTTTACCAGAAAGCTCAAAACTTTTGCCGGCAGCCTCTACTGTCATCTCCCATTCTAAACGGTGCGTGTGTCGAATGTTGAATGTTTGGAAGGATGGATACAGATCTTTACTTCGCTGCAGACGAAGGTTGAGTTGCGCCCCGATATCGAGATTCTCTGGCGGTCTCATCTCATATCCTGAGCTACTTCTTTGCAACTGCTGAATATCTATGGCTTTTCTTTGCCATGTGATGTATAAATCGTCGTCATGCTGATTAAAGGCATCTTCGGCATGTAGTGTTACCCGAGCCTCGCAGTCTGTCTCGTGAACAGTCTTCCCCTTTGGGCACTTGATCCCCGTCTTTGCGACAACGTTCATGAAGATTCGAGTTATCTGAATTGAAGGAATACCGGGCTTTTGGTTCTCAAGATCGACACCTTGGGGTGGAACTGCAAAGGCCAGGAATGGCATTGGATCTGGAGATTCGATCTGAAGCGTTGTCGGTGTCTGAACCTCAACGCTGGCCACCAGCGGGTTATCGCCTTGGAGAGCGAGGGTTTGGCGTGTCGTGTGAAGATCTATCTGAGCTGGCAAAGGCTCTGGATTGACATACAGCATCCTGAAGGGCAGTGCAGCTTCAGAGGTACCAGAACCTCTCGACGTTGTCTTCAACTCCGCCTGCAAGTAATACTCGACAAATGCTGACATGCCAGACATATAGTCGTACCGCTCGATCAAGAATGTCGGAGGAAGATGTTGTTCAGAGATATCTGCTGTAAGATAGGTCTGATCTGGCCCTGCCAACGGCTGTAGTGCAGATACATCTACGCGATCAGGCAGGCTGATTGAAAATGCCCAGCTCTGCTCTACATCGTGTTCAGCGATATGTAGAGGGCCTTCGAAAATCGTTTTTGAGTACTCGTTCGATTGCACAAGATCAAAGCGTCCGCGATATGTTGATGTCAAATGCCCGCGCCGCGCCACCATTCGTGATTTACTTCGAGCATGCAACGAGATACTGACGGTTGCCAACGAAGCGACGATGTGAGCTTTTCGAGATACGTGACCCGTAATCACTTCTCCAGGAATGTATGCTGAATCTGGACGATCCAAGTGGATAGTGAGCTCGGGGCCCTTTTTGACGGGAGTTTGCGGCATGTTGGAAGAAGTTTCATTCATATGGTTAAGTCATAGGATCAATCGGTTGAGGCTCACGTCGTGATTCTTAATATATAGATAATAGACTTGATAAGGCATTGTCGTGCTCTCGTCAGACGAGGAGAAATGAAGTCGCATCACTTCCATTTCTAGCCAAATATACGTCATTCCAGCCTTACAAGCCACCTTCAATCGGAGGCTTGTGTCGTCTCTCTCTTTGATTGGGCGCAAGGCCTAAGTAATGATGGAAGACATGGAAGCTTAGAACCTCTGATCTTAATAATCAAAGACTTTGGTAACTTTGGGTAAATTTAATACAGACTTTTAAACCTTCATGCTAATTATCGCTAGTCCCTTAGCCTAGGGTTCGAAGGTTTCTTCTAGTATTAAAGCATGATGGCCGATCGGATGGTGGCCAAACACGAGGAGAGAGCGATTATCCTGTTGGTCACTGATCTCCTTTTTTCTTTCTATGCAGCTCTCGACACAGCCCCTTTCGAGTCGCAATTTCAGTCAATTGAGGCTGAAGCCATGAACTTTAGGCAATGCGATAAAGTCAGGCTGGATGAGTCGAGTGGGGACAGTAATTCCGAGTTTCAGCTTTATCGCAAATAAAGGCGCTGGATAAATAGAGGATATCCACTACTCTTAGCGCGCTAGACCTGCTAAACACACTATTAACGCCTTCTGTAATTTTATTCTCAGCCGGGAGACCTCCACTGAAAATCGAAGGTCCAGTGAAACGACAGTTGAACCATAATTGACCTTGAACCCTTTTCTTGCCCATTACTCGTTTGTCGTTTTATACCTTCAAGCCTAAGATGAGATCCCAAATGTCTATCGTGATATCAAATGATGCGACCGTCGTTGCAAGCATCATTTTCAACGTCCCTGCCGTTTCAATCACCAATGCGACATTTGAGGAATCATACTATGAGCAAAACGGACTCGACGGCTATCTTGGTAGTGCAGGTATCTTTACTTGGTCAACTCAGGCAGGACTTACTACAATTCGGAGAGGATGCCGACCGTAATCATGTACTCAGTGTTGTTTTGCGTCAGCTTGCAAAGGCAAGTAATAGTTTTTCTTGCTTAATAATTCAACGTCAATGCAGAGGCCGTTCTTCATACGATAGTCTTAGTAGAGCCAAGAACCCCATGTTTCAAGAGCTTCTTCGCAAGAAAGGTTTACACCCTGGTTCCTGTCGCCATCCTCTTGTAACTCGTCTCAGTCTTCTCACGGATCCTTTTTCCCCAGATCATCATTGGAACATGAAGAAACGCCATAGCCAGTGCCCATACGCCCATGACAATTGTCATATTCTGCAGGCCTTGGGCATCCAGCCATGGAACGAGAGCAAACGAAATGGCGATGCTGAAGGCATTACGCATAAAAGCGACGCCGATAAATGCTTCTCCGGTGATCTAGCTACAGTTAGCATAAGTTTCTATTGTGAGATTATAGGATCACATACCGCTTGGTAGCTGTCGATAGTCACGCAAAGAGCAACATCGCTCAGACCACCAAGGCCAAAACCGAAGATGGCGCTACCAATACTGGGGTATATCCAATGCATCCCCTATTGCTGTTAATGACTAGTCGCAATAAAGGTTAATCTCTGCATACCTTTGCTGTAGTGATACCGAACATGATAAAACCACCGCTCATACAAACTGCTGGGAAGTGGTTCAGCTGAAGTCGCATTTCAGGTTCGTAATACCCGTAATTCTTTCGTGTGAACCAAAGAATAGCTCGATCGGAAATCGCACCGTAGGCCGAGCCCAAGATACAGCCAATAAAAACTCCCAAACTCATGTTTCCAACCCTAACGGTACCAAAGTTATACGGTGGCTGCGTGAAAACGATGGAAATAATCGACGCTTGAGCGGAAATCCAACAGAGGCAAAAGGCATATGTGAGGGCTGTGTACATGACAGCTGGGAAGCGGAACAAGATAACGATAGCAGTCCGGACAACGCCAAGTAGGCTTTTGTCAGTCTTTGTGACAAGGCGCATGCGTTGACGCCATGTGAGAAGCGGGATATCAGAGTTGATTCGATGTACCGGGGCATTCGATGTTTCCAATGTGACGCACGTGCTCATTTCGCCTGTCTGTGTTTCCGAGATATTGTCCTTCTTCGAAGTCGGGACAGGAGTTGGAACCTCGGAGGACAGTTGCTGAGCTTCAAGACGTGGTATATACTTGCTTTCTTCGAAGAAGAAACAGAAGTAGAGTAGGAGAGCACCGTCAACTGCCGTGGTGACCCAATAGCAGAGCCTCCAGTTTCCATTCGCGGCCATGTATCCTGCAACTACGGGGCTCAGAAAGCTCTGCTGTGCATCAGTGACGATTCCGCTGTCCACATGGCTGGGTCTCGACTTACACCAATCGTAACCATGACCATGTATAAGCCATTTGCACTACCGCGTTGATGAACGAAATACAAGTCGGCAATCTGGCGCCAGTCAGCGTGATCCTTCGCAATGCATTACTTCCATACCGTCATCTCGACAATACTCTCATTGGTCGCACTAGCCAGTCCAAAGATCAACTGTGATACATATAGTTCTGTCAGGGTCTTCATACGCGCCGACCAGATGGCCATGGCAAAGATGATGGCAGTAGTAAGCAGGTACATTGATCGACGCCCGTACTTCACCGCTGGGGGTATAAAGAGGATACATCCAACAGTGGTTCCGACATAGTTGAGGGCGTTAGCGTTATTGAGCTGGCCGTACGACCATCCGAATTCTTGGTTCCAGAGGACCCAGAAGATAAGTGGTAAGGAGGTTCTGTCAAGATTAGTGGCTCGTCGTTTGGTCGAAAGGCATGATAGCTCACTGAGTAAAGATGATTGCCGTGACTGCGAGAATGGGAATAAAGTTCATGGATTTGCGAGCACACGACCAGTTCTAGACAAGTCAGTCAACGCAATCGCATCGCATTTGGCGCATCCATACCAAAGGATCGTTCGGGTCGTCAGTCGGCATGGGCTGCTTCACCAATTGAGGCGTTTCGGCAATGCCATCCTCTATCAAGAATATGAGCTTGCGAACGAAGACCAGTATCTGGTTACTTACCACCAATCAACCGCACAGTACCCGGCGGTGTCGTGAAGTCTGGCGGAGTTGGTGCTACTTTTCTGGGCATGCTGAAAACGAGGATGGTATTGCTAGAGAAGTGCCTCTTGAGCAAGTTGAGCCGTGGAATGATGTGACTTCATATCAGCAACTGGTCCAGGGGTTTTATGTAGGCGTTGATCTCTGTATCGGGATGGCTAGTTGTGATAGGGGCCTCCTGCGAGTCAAGATAGCATGGCCAGATGATCGATTGCCTTGGGGCTCCGCCTACCTTGTACGGTTAGTCTTATCGCTCAACTCCGTCCTAGCAGCCGGGATCGTTGTTCGAAATGCGGGGGATGCGGGGACAGTCCAGGCTAAGATTCAGTAACTTGATGAAATACGGCAGCAATCTTGACCAGTATCGACTTTTGATCGTTGTCTACTTGAACATATACCAGAGTTGAATCCAAATTTTCTCGTGAAACAGATCACTTGGCGAATGACATGTCATTGAATCGGCCCGGTCAATTGTCTATCTGCCTACGTAAACATCTTCAACCTTCTGGCCAAGGAAGTTAGTCAACCGCCAGCAATCTATCACAGCAGCTCCTCCAAATGATTGCAAAGCCCCGATGGCCACGATACCATTCATCCAATTATATGAACTATTTCCTGCTGCTTCAAAAGTGATATGAGTAAAGTATTCCACCTCATCCTGCGTGTAATCCACGTCGATTGAGTCTGGCTGCGAGAACTCGATACCCGGCCCAGGTCGGAACAGTCCACGAGACTGTACAAAGATATGATGGCCATCATTTGTCTTGATTGTGTACCTCGCATCTAGCTTATAGTAAATCTACTCTTTTTAGCCAACATAAAATCCAGGGACGCAGGTAGTTAGCACGCCTAACCTTCTTGGAATGAACTTGTTCTGCCCAATCAGCACCACTATTCTCGACAAGGGTGCCCTCTATACCAGGTCCTTTTACAGTACCAGACTCAATACCTGCAATCGACCTCGTGATACCTGTGCCCTGTATGTTCTCGATATCGTAGCCCTTGGTTGGGTGCATCTTGGCGACAAGGCGATACACAAACTCTAACCCCGGAGCCCTCATTGCAGGCATGTTGGGGTAAAGCTGGTTACCGGGGCTTGGCTGCGTGGTTAGAGATTGCTGCGACATTGCTTCAAATGTTGGAACGATAGAAGTCTATTGGATGCCTGGATGACTTTTAGTGCTATCTCTAAACCGTCGGATCTGTTAACCTTGTTTATATAACTGCGCATTTCTTACACAATAATGCTTGAGATCTTCAAAACTCGCTTTGTGACATGTGAGGTAATCAATCCCGCGCGGCACTGGATGCTTTTCTGGGTGTAGCGCAGACTTGCTGTTGATCTTTGCCGCTTTAAGCAACCGGTGCCGCGCAAATTGAGGTTCCAGGCCTTGTCTCTAGTTTCTGCACTAAAACGAGACAGGGACGGGTTTCACGGGCTCCGACAATGCGATAACCCCATGTTGCCCGTGTGTTCATTGTTGGCAGTTTCTGAGAGTGAAATTACAGATAAGACAGGCGCATAGAAGTCACCATTACTCCTGGCATCAGTATTCCGGGTCACCATGTCAAAACTGACGAAGAGCTTGTGTAAAGTCCAGATGAGGCCACTCGGCCTGGGTATGTTCACTGGTCTCTTATCCAGCTTCCTCACTAAATATCTCCAGACCATGGCTCAATAAAGACTGCTGCTGAGGTCATCAGCCTTTCTTTCGCCTCAGATCCCTTGATCCGTTGGCTCTCGCGTGATCGCTCTGGTCCTGGCTGGGAGACTCTGACACCTACCCTGCAGCAATGGCAAGAGGCACGCCTACGCGAGTATGCCGTGCGTGGAATCGCGATGGAAGCCGTTACAATGGATGGTGCTCATAGAAGCCTTGGATCTTGCTTTTTGTTCCCTCCTAGGCCACTATATCGATGGCTGAATCCATTGTGGTGGCCATCATGCTTGCGAGTTTTATGGGACGAGTGGTGGGTTCGACCAGCTGAACCTTTCTGTTCAGAAAAGGTGATATAACTTATACACGTCAATAATAGCATATCTAACAAGCGTTTACAGAGGATCGGAACCATGATGGAGTCTCATAACGATTTCGAGGAGAGAATCAAGAAGAAGTATCCACCGAATTCTCTCTACTACCTCGAGATCGCTGCGGTCGGACCTGACAAGCAAGGGATGGGAGTTGGGGGAACGATCATGCAATGGGTGGTAGAGGAATTAGGAGACTATCCATGCTATATTGAGTGTACAGATAAGAAGAATATCGCTTTCTATGCCAAGTATGGCTTTGAGGTTGTTGGAGAGACGGAATTAGTGGATGAGGAGGACGCAATGCCACCAACGACTTTATTTTACATGATTAGAGATATATCAACACTCAAGAAGTAGCGCTAAAGACGATATATAACAAAAAACTCTCAGAGGCTTTGTTTGCTGCTTATTTTTAATGGTTGAACGTATCTTGGAAATGACTTATAAGAGGTGAAAGTTATGTAGAAGATGAACCGTTTATGCAGCTGTTATGAACACGTTAAGCGCTTTTAAGTTAGTACATTTCTTATCAACTCGACGATAGCTTTATCGCTCTCTATCCGCGTATGTCGACGCTAGTCTATTTCAGGTCTCGATAATCCCCCTCCTGATCTTGTTCTTTCACTCGTGGCGACGAGCTATCTCGGCCCGAGGCATCACCCCTCACGTCGATAAAGACATTGGAAAAGATTTGATAACAATGGATGTCATCCTTTTGTCGAAAACTACTTTGCCACCATATAATTTATCTACGTCGCGTTGCAACCCTCTCCCGTTACGCGGTTGGCTCAGACATCTATGAGCTCACGGTCGCGACGCGGGTAAGTAATTTGTTCGTAGCAGCGGCGATATCTCATACTAAGAGTTTCCAGTTGCTGGACCTGTAAAAGAAGACACAAGAAATGTGACGAGAAACGACCCGTCTGTGAAAGATGTGTCCAAGCGGGCATGACCTGCGAGGGCTACAAAACAAGATTGACATGGGGCTCTTCAGACACTGCAAGCGCAGCAGGGGGTGGTATAGTCTTGAAGCCAGTTCGTCCGCCACGCCAGAAGAGTAAATCTCTACGTGATAGTAGAATAAGCCCTGTTGTTGAGAGCGTGGGTGACGAGGTGGTGAACTTGCCGGACTTTTCCTCAGTACAATCGCCGGATGACCTGGATCTGCTATGCCTTCAATTCGAATCATTCTCCGAGGGCTTACCAGATGAGGAAGTCTCACAAAAGCTCATGAACACTTGTAAGCGAATACACTGATGTATCGTGATCCTCTAACCAGATTATAGTTAGTACCATCGGGCACCAGACGCTCACAGGTCGTGCTGGACATGATACCATGTTCAAGTCCGACATTTTACCACTTTGTGAAGATAGTATCTGTCTTAAACACGCTTGCTTGGCATACCAAGCAAGTCTCGATATTGATACCAGTCACTTGACACCCTTGTACATGCAATCGGCTCTTTCAAACTATCTTAACGACTTGGAAAATCCTAGCATGTTGTGCCAAGATGTGACTTTGGCAACCGGGGTCCTATTATGCAGCGTCAGCGTGAGTTGAATTCTCATATCCATGCCAGAGCTACACTAATACTCGCAGATAAACTCACTATATATCTGGTCGCCGCTGCTGAAAGGCCTCCACGGAGTCCTTCAAGCACGTGAGCTGTTAAACGATCCACAGAGACCCCCCGTGGCAAACCACCTCCTTGAAGCCGTCGGGCTATTGGATATACCGTTCTTCACTCTGAATAGGATCACACCATCACTGGAAATATGGAAATCCTATGTTCAACCACACAAACACTCTGGAATTGAGCAGATTTCAGGGATACCTTATAGCCTAATGAACCTGCTAGTGAACATGGACTCTACTACTATCGAACAAGATCTGTTGCAGTGGCCTGGAGAGCTTGGCGATGGGTTCGCACAGATCCACCTCTGGGAAGCGTTCCGATTCGCCGGTATTCTTCACAGCCGTTGTCTGGCAGATCATGACCATGATCAAACAACACCATCGAGAGTCAATGTCAGCACCGAAATATTGCGCATGAAGGTATTTGCATCGATCCAGGCAATTATCGGAATCGGCACGTTCAACTTCCGACTCTCACTCGCCAGGGCCATATTATACCCTCTTTTCATAGCTGGCATTCTGGCAGAAAATGCCCAAGAACAGCAGCTGACACGAGTAGCCTTCCAATACATAATGCAAAAGGGGCAGGAGGGGACTGAGCAGATAATTATGGACATTGTGGCAAAGGTTTGGAAGAATGGAAAGGGTGGCAACGAAGCGTCCAAGTTGATGAGAGCTATTGAGGCTACTGGGGAACTGAATACTGAGATTCATCTGTACTAAAGTTAGATAAGCTCATAATAAGAGTGTCCCAGAGCCTTAACCCAATGATTCATTCATATCTGCACGTACCCAACATACCTTGATGAAGAACATCAAAGGCCACAAAGATCAGGATATTAGAGTGAAGAATGCGGAGATCATATAAAGCTACAACTATAGTTTCATCTAAGCTAAGACTGCTTCCTTAATTCCGATAGCACCAGCCACTACTGGTTCGGCCTTTATATCCTCACTAAACTGACGAGGTCCGTCCTCGAAAGTCCCCATCTTGTCCCTCTTACAAGCAATGTTATCAATAGCCAGGATAAACTCTTCCAGCACACCCATGTCGAGGATCTTCTGCATACGAGAGTACCTTCGTACATTCTCATCCTCAGCTTCCGTGACGACTTTGCTAGTCTCATCGGGCCCAAACCTCATCCATCGACCACCATCGGTGATCCGAGGCCATGGAACTTTACCGTAGGAGTAATCGATAAAGCTACCAGCCATAGTTCTTGCAAGTTTCTGCTGGCCTGGGGTCAACCTCTCATCGAAATTGAGAAAGACATATAGCAGATCGAGTGCGTGGTAGGCTTGGCCCTTGTATATGCTATCATGAGTGCAAACTTGGTCGAAGTGGTAGCCAAAGGTTTGCGGAATATCTGAACGGTGAACAGCAATCCAGTTGTGGATTTTGAAGACTGAATCGCCTGTCATGTCTTCGAGGGCTTTCAGAAGCTCCTCCTTCGAGAGATCAGGAGTGACGCCATAGAGATAAAGGATCTCATCAGTAGCCTTTTCACTCAAAAACTTATTCATGCCAGTTCTCCAAGAGTCAAAAGTCTCCTCAGCAAGGTCCTCAGTGAAAATCATTGCCTCGTCAGTGGTATCTCCAACCATGTAGCTCTTAAGCCACGCCGGAGGTGTGGTGATACCGTTGGCGGTAGGTTTTGTCTTGTGGAAAACACCATCATCGCATGGATTACCTGTGGCGTTGAGGAGGCCCTCCACTGGGATCGTTGCAGCAGCGACGACAGCCTCAGGGGCGTTTCGAAGCTGATCGAGAGCAGAAGGTGAGTCCGCATCAATACCAAGGTATCTTAACAAAGCGCGGTAATGCTTTTCGTGGTGCTCTAATGGCCAAGTCTGGACGGTGTTCAAATGACCGGACATGGCGATTGCACGATGGAAGGGTGCCGGATCCTTGGAAGCGATGTGGTGAGAAACACTCATACCTCCAGCAGATTCGCCGTAGATGGTAACGTTGTCGGGATCACCGCCAAAAGAGGCGATATATCGATTCACCCAATGCAAAGCAACCTGCTGATCGTAAAGACCAAAGTTGCCTACGCCTTCAAGACCGTCGCGTTCTATATCTTGCTTGATTGCGGCTGATGCGAGAAAACCGCCGAGGCCGACACGATAGTTGAGGTTGACTGTGACAACTGGAGTGTTGCGGGCTGCTGCAAAGGTCGTCAAGTTGACGCAATCGAAGACGCCCTTATTGGCACCGCCAAAAAGAAAAGATCCGCCATGGATATAAACCATTACGGGCAATTTCGTACTAGAGTCAGAGCCTAGTGTTGGAGTTGTGATGTTCATGACAAGGCAGTTGAGTTCATCTTCAATTGGCTCTTCAAAATGGGGCGCAATGTCAACTGGGATAAGGATATCTTCAGGTGTATTGTACTCTGGCGGGTTTGGCGCGCTGGGTCTATAGAGCAGATTTAGTAATACTTCCAGAGCACAGAAATCGATAGTGATTACCCCAATTTTGTCCCATCGTGAAAATCGTTGGGCCATGAAGTCCTGAGTTGTGAGCGTGTCCAACGCTTGGAGAGCGATGCGTAAGGAATGCCACTGAATTGGTGGATGTTGTTAGGGAAGCTCAGGCCCTTCACAACACCAAGGCCCTGAACGCTGAGCTCTGTAGTATCGATTGGGGTTTTGCTGGCAGGCATGTTGACCAAGTTGTTGAGCAGAAGCCCGTTGAATAGGAAAGAGATACTAGAGAATGAGGCTCTATGGCAGAAACGCGTCTATACAGTCCCCAGGCAGTTTTTATAAGCTTGATAGCAATGACTTTTACCCTCAAACACTTCAATTACAGAGGGGCAATTGTCGCATTGGAGATGCCAGTGATCGCGTGGTGACCCACTAACTTGATTAAGCAGGCTGAGGAGCGCCCGAACCCCGCAAACGCCCTGTTCAAAGCGAGTCCAGCTGATACGAAGAGCGATATGATGAGAATATTCTCAGAGATTACGGTAGATTGTCGGTATGGGCGACGGTCGTCGGCGAAACGAACCCCTCAAGTTGCACGGAGGCGGGGTTTGTAGATTTTGTTATTCGGATCCCGAGCATGCCGTCTCAGAGACCGAGGGTTCCGTAAGGAAGCAAATAGCAATAATTGCGAAGAGACGTCTAGATGCAGAACCATGGACGCAACATTATGACTAGGAATGAGAAGTAGGGTTGAGACTCGCTCATACTACAGCCGGAGGGACGAAGATTCAATGTATTGGTTAAACTGCCTCACTCAAGACGACCTTACCATTCTTACTCTGCTAAAGATCTCGATGGTAGAAACATGTCAGCTCAGGATGAATACCGCCCAAAGTCATAGAGCACTTTCATTTCGCTACCAAAATGTGATAATACAATCCACAGAATAATAGTGACTGATAGCGAAACCAACAATTATGCTCAACTGAAGAATTCCACCACTGGCAGGAGTGAAGACTGTGAAGGTATACTGAGTGAAGCCATCTCTAGAGCTGTGACGATGAGAACCCCGCCAATCGGGTCGTTGTAGGGGCGATGTGGATGATCTAGACCCAATGAAGCATGCCTATGCGAGGGGGGATGGCCCCGATACTTTTCAGGGATCATGCCAAGCAATAGATAAAGGAAATACCATATCAAGGCAATAGAATACACGATAATCTTCCTCGCTGACTATATCACAAGACCTGTATAATTCCAAGCTCCGCTTCACATTGAGCAGGACCTTCATCTTCTGACCCATCTTGTAACACCAACGAGCGAGGCTTACCCCGCGCGTAACATTCCTATTGATAACGGGACTTGAGAATACAACAAACACTCATTCGTGTGCAAAAATGACTGGAAGTGGTAAGCCTGTGGTCCTTTGCCTATCTCATATCGCCTGCTCTGGCTCATCGTACTAGAATTCATCCAAGATGTCGTGAAGCTCATCACCGTTCAGTCTGGGCTACCGAGTACAAACCCGACGACCCCGACCTGGCAGACTCCACCGCATCCAACAGTAGCAACCGCACAATCCCATGCTTTACCCTCAGAAACCGATATCGTTATCATTGGTTCAGGGATCACTGGTATCGGTGCCGCGCACTCCCTCTTGAACCATCCGAAAGGAACTGGTCTCAAGGTGACTATGCTTGAGGCCCGCACGGCCGTAAGCGGAGCGACTGGACGAAATGGAGGACATCTTGTCTCTGACAGTGATTCCTTGTTTCCCGCTCTTGCTGAAACGATTGGCGTTGAGCGTGCGATAGAGACTGTGCGGTTCAGCGACGCCAACATCCGTCGCCTAAAGGAGCTTATCGGTCAGTTGGACCCTGAGGATAGAGAAGCTGTGGAATTTCGCGAGGTGACATCAGCAACGTCCTATACTGATCAAAGTTCCTTTCGAGGCGCTATTGAAGAAGTCAAGCAACTGCTCAAATCGGTGCCTGACAGTGAGATCAAGTTCAAAGTTTACAACAGAGAGGAGGCGGCCAAAGTAGGTTGAGCAACACTCGATCATGCACAAACTGCTGACACTGCCCGTCCCAGATCTTCAATTTCACTAATGTCGTCGGTGCAGTTGCACAAACCGGAGTCGCAGCCTTGTGGCCATATCGACTTCTGACCGCAGTCTTAGCGTCCCTGAGAAAAGAGTTCTCAGACCGCTTCTCAGTCGAGACGAACACGCCCATTCTCTCAGTACAAGTTCAAGACAATGCTTTGGAATATCCGTACCTAGTGCGCACATCTAGGGGATCTATTCAAGCTAAACATGTCATTCATTGCACTAATGGGTATTCAAGCCATCTGGTTCCCGGTCTCGTTGGCAAACTATATCCATTGCGAGGAACCATGTCTACGCAGAAACTCAGCCCGAACTTTCCACGAGCCGGTCACAACATGTCTTGGTCACAAGTCTCTCTTGGCACATATGACGCAAAGTCTGGGCATATTCATCTTGGCCTGTACTACGCTCAACAGAATGCCAAGACAGGGTTAATGTTCCTCGGCGGCGAGTCCCAGAGCCTTGGTGGTCTTCTCACAAGTGATGACTCAAACGTCGCAGAAGATGCTCGCCAAACTTTGACATCTGCAGCCCCAAAGATCTGGAAAGATGCAGCTCCCGCAGAGGCCCTGAATGTCTGGTCCGGAATAATGGGGTTCACGGCAGACGGCATGCCCATCGTGGGAAGGCTTCCGCAGAACCTCACGGGACGAAGTGGAAGTGGGGAGTGGATTGCTGCGGGGTTCAATGGTCATGGGATGGATAAGTGCTGGCTTACCGGTGAAGCTATTGCAAGGATGGTACTTGGGGAGACTGATGTTCCTGGGTTTCCCAAGGCATACTTGTTAGATGACGATCGGATGAAGAGTTGGTCACCTGAGGGAGCTGCTGAAACTCTGATGGATCACATCATGGTTGGGAGCCAGGTTCCAACAAGTCATCTTTAGTGCTCCCCATGTTTCTAGTAGTATCTAAAGGCTTGAAAGCACTTATCAAAACTGGTCTATAGTGATACAAAAGTTTTGCAGATGAGCAGCCAGCTAGTACCCATCAAAGACAATTAGAGAAGTTAGTAGACCTCGTTCTACTCATTCAGCAGATGCGATGAATACGTACTCTAGATCAGATTGAGTTCAACCAGTCAGAGATTGCAATACAAGATCTTAGTTTGCATCTCGGGGCTATTGAATAAGCTTAATAAGCTTGTATCTCAGCCCGCCTCGCCTGAAAGGCGGCTCGTAGCTTCATCACCCCATTTGAAACTCCTGGTGTCGGACTGGAACATTCGACTTCGATCTCGATCATAAACGGGGCTTTTCAGCGCTACTTTGGCTCTTGAATCGAGCCTGTGACGGCTTTGTGTAATCCATCCCCTCTTGAACAAATTGATATGGTCAGCCGCTCCACGCTTCAGCCTCGAAGGCTATCACATACCAGAACTTCGTCGGCCAATGATATACGGCTTCACGAAACTTGAGGAACGGCGGCTATTTAATTCACTAAAATAGCAGGCCATCCTCAGGAATCCAAGCCAGCCTTGTGGTCACCTGGCTCTGGAATGTAGTGGTCATCTCCCCTCCAGAAACACGCGCTACCGAAAGTCTCAAGCCACGACCGACTTGGGACCTGCGTACGGTTGATTTTACAAGACGATATATCAACAGATGGTATAGATTCATCAGATACACTATTGAAGTTAGCACTATATCTTATGTTTTTCAAGCGATCAAATCTATAGACTGTAAGCTACAAAATATGAGCCAATGCGGTGTTTGGCTTGAGAAACACTGTCTTAGAACGAGCTTCGAACACCGAGGCTCAAAACCTTTACCCGGGAACAGTCCAAGACGATCTTTGATGACATTCAACCGGTTTCCAATACACTTGATGCAGGTCTTTGTATATTACAGAGATGTCACAGAATAATGCCATTGTCATAGCCAGTACAGCTGTATAAAAGGACACAATGCGATCTTCTCCCTTCTTTATCCCTCGCATTGTCACTCGGCCCCACGTGCCCCAACCCTTCAAAAAAGTGAAACAAACCGCGTTCCTTTTTCTGTCTATTGACTCCAGAGTTCAGACTAAATAAATTTCTTTCCGGAAAGGGGATTTAGCTGCGAACTAGCATACCCAAAGGAAAAATAGTCACCCACAGCTCTGGAATTCGAGATCCCCTAACACAAGTCCAACCACATCTAGACCAGACATCGTTCGCTCTGAGGGAGCATTTTCGGATTTAGGTCAATAGCTAAAAATTAAGCATGCTCAGGAACGGCCAGGGACGGGTGGGGATGCACATGTAGATCACAATCAGGTACGGTGGTGCGCCATCTCGTTTGCACTATTTGCAGGCGATCTTGGGCTGAAGAGGAGTCCCAGTGACGGTTTTAATATTAAATACGGAGTATGTAGAGCAGTATCTCAGGGCGGTATATATGACCCACCGTTGATCCTTCAAAACTTCTTCCAAGAAAGCGCCATCATCACATTTTCACTAATCTTCTCATCATGGTGAATTTCAAGAACATCGCTCTTGCAGTAAGCGTCCTTCTTGGATGTGGACTTGCTGTCCCTGCACCTGCTGCCCCAGCTGCTGAGGTTGGTGCTATCATCCCAGGCAGCTACATCGTCACCTTGAAACCCGAGGTTGATGCTGTCATGGCCAAGACTCATTTAAAATGGGTCAAAGGCGTTCACAAGAGAAGTCTCACCAAGCGCCAGACAGAAGTTGGTGTCGAAAAGACTTACGACAGCAAGTCTGGCTTCCAGGGATATGCTGGATCATTTGACACAGCGACTATCAAGGAGATCAAGAAAAGTCCAGATGTAAGTCAAGACCTTCAATTATTATTAGGTGTATACGCTAACTAGTCCCTCAAGGTCCTGGCTGTTGAACCCAACCGTGTATGGAAGCTCAATCGCATCAAGAGCAAGCGAAACCTCGAGAAGAGAGATGAGATCACGCAGAAGAAGTCCACCTGGGGTCTCGGCACGATCTCTCATCGCAAGAAAGGTTACAAGGAGTACATCTACGATGACTACGCTGGCACTGACATGTACGCCTATGTCATTGATGGCGGTGTCAGAGTGACTCACAACGAGTTCGGTGGCCGTGCGAAGGCTGCCTGGACCAACTGGAAGGGCAACAACAAGGACGACGACGGTCACGGAACCCATGTTGCTGGTACAATTGCTGGCAAGACCTATGGTGTTACCAAGAAAGCCAACATTCTGTCTCTCAAGGTTTTCAATGGTGATGAGTCTGATACAACCATCGTCCTTGATGCTTTCAACTGGGCCGTTAACGATATCATCAAGAAAGATCGCACATGGAGAGCCGTTATCAACATGTCTCTCGGCGGCGAAAAGTCCACCGCTTTCAATAAAGCTGTTGACACCGCATCCAAGAAAGGTGTCGTCACAGTTGTCGCTTCCGGTAACGATGCCATAGATGCAGCCAAGGAGTCGCCTGGTTCTGCATCCACCGCAATCACTGTCGGAGCGATCGACTCCAACTGGGCTGTTGCTGATTTCTCCAACTGGGGAAAGACAGTTGACATCCTGGCCCCTGGAGTAGGCATCACTTCAGCTGGTCACAAGTCCAACACGTACACCTTCACCGAGGATGGAACTTCCATGGCTGCTCCTCATGTTGCGGGGTTGGTCTTGTATGCGATGAGCGTGGAGGAGGTCGAGGGAGTTGCTGACATTACGGCGTGGTTGAAGGACCTGGCGACTCCGAAGAAGATTTCTGGAAACCTTCGCGGAGCGCCTAATCTGACTGCAAATAATGGCAACTGGGTTCAGTAGAATACTCGCGCAGTCAAATTTGTATATGTCATGAATTATTAGAGACAGTCTGATTGTCAATTTTGCTCTTCATTGATGCCCTTGCTGTACACGGCCCGCTCGGCAATGTTCAATTTGTCGGATCGCGGGTATCCTAAATTTCACTCACGTTTCGGCAGTTCTTGGATGAACAGTTAGTGAAGGGATCCCGGACTTGGGTAGGTTTAGGGTAACCGCTGAACAAACTTGGCATCATATTTGGCCAGCTATTTTTATCCATGATCCTGGGCCTTTCCGACACCATGAAGAGCAATCGAGCTGAGCATCAATTACGTGTCATACTAATGATGGGTATCTACTTAGTAATCGCTCTATCTCGTGTCGGAGGATGTCGCACTCCGCGGGCCTCTAGACCCTCGTGTCGGACCGGCATGCACAGACCGCAAATCCCGTGTCCACGGATATAACCGACACGTCTTATGATAGTCGTATTGTTCCCCTGTCACTCAGCACAGCCTCTTTTCTGTCTCAGGCGGAACCTTTGCTTTCATATCATCAGCTGTGGATTGGCTCGGCTCTGTGGGATTTTCGCGTATTTGCTCAACCAGGCTGTCCGCGGAATGCTCCCAGCTACAAGGAAAATTGATAGCTCGCGTGGGAACAAGCACTACCAAGCCACTAAAATGACGATCAAGTGTCCGAGCACCTGGAATGTTGCCCCAATCTTCCTCCAATAGGTTTAATCGGCACCGCCACGCCGTAGCACTTTGCCTTTTGCGCCTAGCCCATCAATATTGGCGTCGCAACCGAACGTGCCGCGCTACTGGGGGTAATAAGCAGCCGGTGTCGTAATCAGTAAAGTGAATCGATAAAACCCCCTCTTTGACCACGATATTGTAGTACTATCATCGCTTCAGAAGCCTCATCCAAGAGAGATCGCAATATAATGACTAGCGAACCTACAGAAACGCCTGGGTTGACTCTGCCGCCCGCTCCAACACCAGCGTGGGAGGTCTTACAGAACCTCCAGCAGGACCAAGAGGTCCGAGACCTGTGCGAAGAGCTTGGACATATTCGCTGACTTGAGGGACCAGAATCAAGATCCAGAGCATGATGATGCCGAAACTGACGAGGGCTTTGATGGTCACAGTGATTCAGACCTGGATTCTGCCCTGGGATCCAATGTCGCGGACTCGACCTATTCTCTGAGCTCAAGTATCTTTGAGTACCGAACCTTGCATGGCAGAACCTACCACTCGGATAGAGGGACAGCTCAATATTGGTATGTATACTGCAGCTTAGTATGCAGCTATTCTAACGAGGTCTAGGGCATCAAATGATGATCAGGCTAGTCAATCTTTGGACCTCGCGTAAGTGAACGCTCCTGCGAAATATGATGAGGGCGTCTAACAATAGCAAGACATCACTTTACCCTCCTTCTGCTGGAAGACAAACTTCATCTGGCACCGCTCAAACCTGATATCCAAGTTAGTCCCATCAGTCTTGGCCTATCGGATCTCATTTGCTGATAATAGCTTTGGCAGAGAGTGCTTGATATTGGGACGGGAACAGGTAAGGCATCCTGGTATTGACTGGATCATCTGATTCTAACCAAAGCGCAGCTATCTGGGCCATGTAAGTAATGATTAGAGGGGAAGTCGAACGAGGCTGATCACGATAAAGTGACTTTGCCGACGAACATCCTCATGTTGAGGTCGTGGGCACTGAGATCAGCCCTATTCAGCCAACCTGGATGCCATCAAACTTACAGCTGTAAGTTTCCCCACTGCCCATAATAGCATGGAAGTTCACCTTTTGGTAGCGAAATCGAAGACTGCAACGATACCTGGACCTTCCGACCTGACTCCTTTGACTTCATCCATATGAGATTCATGCTGGGAAGCATCACAGACTGGACTGCCACCTTCCGAGAAGCTTTCACAGCTTGCGCTCCGGGCGGCTGGGTCGAAAGCTACGAAGTCTCATCCACCATGGAGAGTGACGATAATTCTATCCCAGATGGAAGTGCTATGAAACGCTGGGGTGAAGTATTCGAAGAAGGCGGTCAACGCGCAGGAAGAAGCTTTGCCATGATCCGAGAAGATGTTCAGAGGAAGTCGATGGAAGAAGCGGGCTTTGTCAACATCCACGTCGTGGACCTCAAGGTAACTTCATACTTTTGGCCAACTTTCTGGATCGGACTAACAGTTTCGCAACAGGCACCATTTGGAGGCTGGCATACAGAAGAACGACTCAAGCAGGTCGGACATTATATGCAGGCAGCTCTGGAGAGAGACTATGAAGGGTATCTTTTGTTCCTGGCGTGCGAGTTTTTGGGATGGACCGAGGAACAGGTTAGAGCTCTGTGCACCCAGCTCCGACGAGAGATCCGATCGGGTCAACATCATCCGTATTTCAGACAAAGGATTGTGTACGGTCAGAAGCCTGAAGTTTGATATGAATCCTCAAACACTTTTTTGATTTGTAGGACAGACTGCTCCAGATAGATTTATGTAAATTTGAGGCAGTTTCGGGACGCCTTTAGATTAATGACCTTGGCACTTAGGACAAGCAGCTTGACTTTCTTGCTTCCACTCGGGAGGGTCTAAAATGGGTCCTGTGGCACTTCCATAACTTTATAGACTAACAATAACTTCGAATCTAGGATTCTGACCTAGGTAGGGTAACTCCAAGCTCATAACTAAATGCCAGATGTTTAAGCGATCTCTATATGGTCCTTGAAAGCTCATAGACGTGAGGTTTACAAGTGAAATACGCATAGCTCTGGTTGGTAGGCAGAAAAATCGTAAAATGGTTCCCAGAAGCCTAGTGGCCGTGGATGGTCGTTAGAAAATGGACCTCGAGGCTCAAGGGGAAAAGTCCAAAACCCAAATGCAGTTTGAAGTTCGCTATCAATCTGCTCGGGGACCGTGTTTTCAAATCGCCATGGTCCTCTGGAGGGCGACATTCTTGCGTTGCCAAAATACTCTTGCCACTTTTCACCTTCGTCCTTTAGATAGTCCATAGCGCCCGCTCTATCAGTAATAAATGGCGTCTGACGTCCGTCAGCTGCATATGCGAATCTGAAGACACATGGCCTTCCTGCTCTTAATCGCTGAAACCAGTTCATCCAGTCCATAACGATTCGCCCAAATTCAGGGAGGGCAGCGAGGGAGACACTGTTGAGTACGTCATCCTCGATAGGACGTGGGTCTTGCTGCCGTGAAAAGCTACCGGTCGCCCCCGCAACAGGAAGTGAACGGGGATACATCAATGGGAACGGGCGGCCGATGCACCAGTTGGAATACTTGCCGAAAGCCAAGTTTACCCTATCCCATGTGTAATGAATAAAGGTGACATGCTCAAGGCGGCAAACAACTTGGCGAAGCTGGTCTGTGGAAGCAGCAAGTCGGTAAAAGCGATTAAACGAGAGACTGCTCTTGATTTTGAAAGATACGTTGCGTAGTCCTTCCTTTTCGCGGTCATGGCGCCAAAGGTCATTTGCAAAGGTTATAAAGTGCTCTAATCCGTGAATCTCCAGAGTGTCCAGCTCAGGGTTGAACCAAAACGTTCCCAGTGTGTGTAACTGTGACCCCTTGACGGAGTAGCAAGGAAGTTGCACCCTATAGAATCGACAAGCGCTTGCACGAGATTCGGTACTGGTGCCGAAAATAGCATTAGGCCTTGGGGGATTGATGAGCACTAATCTGTACTCTTGCTTGGCAGGTGGACGGCAAGGTAGTAATTCTTGTCGACAGAATTTGCCAGATCGCCCACGTATGCCCCAAAGCTCAACCGCGATATAACGCTCACAGATGAGGCTCTGCTTCCAAATCATCTCCCTGATTTCTTTGGGGAAATCTGGGAACAAATGAAATGTTAAATTCGACTTTGCCGATACAGGATTAAAGAGGCCTGGATGTTGGGCGGGTGACTCTCCGGAGGATGGCTTGGAGGATTCCATGATGAAGATGGAAGATTAGAATGGAATGATGGAAACTTTGGTAACAAGCGGAAAAGTCCTTCTTCTATATGCTGCAACGGTACCTAAAACCTTGTCAATTTCTATCGGTAAACCTTTATTAATCGAAGTTTATAATACTATACTTTCACAGGCCGATGTATTATTTGCAGCTGTACAAGTAACTCAAGACATATACTTCTGCGCGTGGATCATGATTCGTCTACGGCCTTCTATCATTTATTGCATAAGCTGCGATACGGTTGATTGATGGATTGAGTATTAGACGTCGCATGATGACACTTTTCATCCAAGACACGGCTGACAAACTATGATAGCTCCTTTCACATCAGTTACTTGAGCTCTAGCCAATCATTGCAATCAAAGTTGTATTTACTTACTAATCTGGGGCTGATCCGCAATCCGCATGGATTCTCCAACGGTGTTGGGACGCGTAGGCCGAATCATATCATGAAGCAGTTGGAAGCGAACCAACAGATTGACCGGGGTAGAAACCCTTCCAAAACACATCCCCTCTTGCGGGATTTATCTATGCTTCTCTACTTGCGAAATAGAGTCCTTTTTTCTCCCTTTTCATGCGACTTTGATCATGGCATCAGACGAAACTTCTACTACGGTGACTGGAGGTAATTATTCCACGACAGCTCAACCTCTGCATCCAGTCACACACTGGGAGCAATTAAATGAGGTATGACAAGCTCAGTTGGACTACCGGTGGCATGGAATTGACGCGTTATAGCAAGAGGAGGCGGATAATGATGATGCCGATTCTGTCATCTCCAACCCCGCCGAGTCGACGGCATCAATGACTTCGAGTATTCTGTCGTATCGAACCATTCAAGGTCGAACGTTTCACTCAGAGAGAGGAAATACTCAATATTGGTATCCCTGTGTATAGTTGTCCCCGCGAATATGGGCGCTAATGTCATGTCGTCAGGGCTGCCAATGACGAACAGCAGAATGAGTCGATGGATATAGTGTGAGTTTTCCCTCATCCGAGGTCCCATTTTCGGCCACTGAATCTGTCAGACATCACTTCCTGAGCCGATTGCTTGACGATAAACTATTTCTGTCACCTTTGAAGGATAATATACAGGTTTGTGAATGACACATAATCTTCGGTCCCCTGGAACTCACATAGAGTAGTCAGCTCTGGATATTGGAACCGGGACAGGTAAGACGATCGTCTTGACATGAGCAGTGAGTCAATACTGACGAATAGCACCTAGGTATTTGGGCTATGTACGTATAAGACGAACACCACTGGTAGAGAGAGCATATACTGAAACCCGGAAGTGACTTCGCCGACCAATTCCCAGGCGCAAAAGTCGTAGGTACCGATATCTCGCCTATACAACCGTCATGGGTTCCGCCGAACCTGGAATTGTGAGCCAGATGTATCGTTGATCTGTATCTTTCTGACGCTGATATCTTTTGAAAGCCACATCGACGATTGTACGCAGCCATGGACATACGCCCCAGATTCCATCAACTTTGTTCACATGCGTTATCTATTTGGCAGCATCAAAGACTGGCCAGCGTTATTCAAGGAAGCCTTCCGGGCATGTAGACCCGGCGGCTGGGTTGAAAGTCACGAGGCCTCCGCGATGATGGAGAGTGACGATGGAACTGTTACAGATACTAGTGCTATGCATGAATGGGGAAGATTCTTCATCGAGGGGGGAAAGAAATTGGGACAGCCATGTACCATTATTGAGGATGATATTCAGGAGAAGTGCATGCGCGAGGCTGGCTTTGAGGACATCCAAATCGCCGATTACAAGGTAAGGGCCTAGTCTGACATTGTTGAAGAGTGGCTTACAGCTGCCTTGCAGATTGCTATCGGCGGGTGGCCTAAGGATAAGAAGATGAGGGAGATTGGCCAGTATGTTCTAGCTGCACTGGAGCAGGACTTTGAAGGATATGTTCTATACATGGCGAGCCAGCTCTTGGGGTGGTCGATGCAAGAGGTGCAGGTCTACTGTGCGCAGCTCCGGCGGGAACTTCGGTCAACCGCGAACCATCCTTTCTTTCGTTACCGCGCGGTTTATGGTCGAAAGCCACAGGCTTCTTGAGTCGGGGTCAAATGTTGACATATATTTAATTCGATATCTTTCTACCTAGTTGTTGAATCTATCGAGACGGAAATTATCAAGTTCTGGATCCATCTCGCCCGTGATGATCTGTTTGCTGAGCAGTTCTCCGACAATAGCAGCGTTCGTGACACCAGAGTGCATGACCGCGATACTGACACCTTCGAGGCCAGTTGGTCCAATGATTGGTAGACCGTCTTTAGGAGTTGGTTTGTAACCGACCGTGTAAGAGCCAAACTCAAGGTTCTCTCCCCCAACCAGCGTGGATTGGACCGTGGAGAAGACTTGGTGTGCGGTTGCTTCCGGATCATCGCCAGGGTCATCGCCTGGATTCTCGCAGCCCGCCTTGATAATTCCATCTGATGTCTGCCGGATGTATAGAAACTTTGAGTTAACTACATGCCTGACCAACTTTTCCTTGATGGGTTTCGAGTTCACAATCAGCGCTGGTACCGAGGTGATAGGGACTGTGATTCCTTCAGTTGCCAGGAGGGGTACAGTACCCAAGCCAGCAGCCACGACAATATGATTGCCAAAGACCTTCTCGCCAGATGCCAGCTCGACCCCGGCGACTTTGCTATTCTCCTTGAAAAACCCCTTTGCTGTCGCTCTGATTACCTTTACGTTGCCTCTGGCCTCTGCACTCGCCACGAGCGTCTGTGCGACAATATGGGCTTCCATAGCACCCTCTCTAGGGTAGAAGAGGGCCCAATCTGGCAAAGTAGATTGATTAAAGAATGGCTCAAGGTTAGAAACCTCAGGCTTCTTGATATTGGCGATATAGTAGCCCCATGCAGTCAGGTTACTCTCGGTCTCGGCCATGACCTCGGTAGTCTTGTGCCAATTGATGGACCCGCTCCAGGAAATTGGAAGGTCTGGAAGCTCCGTATAGATTTGTCTCCATCTCTGTAGGGATCGGCGACGGAAGTCATAGTAGAATTTCTGGCTGACGGAGCTCGCATTGAGCCAAGCGAAAGAGGCCTTGGAGGCGGGTCCACCGATGTCCTCTGCGATGATGGTCACGCTAGTGTGATGAGCCAGGTGCCAAGCGATTGTGGCACCAACAATTCCACTGCCAATGACAATGACGTGAGGTTGAGCTGAAGTTTCCATAGCTTCCAGTGGTCTTTGGCGGGAGGAAGGGAAATTGGACATACGAGCGGGGGCTTGAGAATATGTCAGATAGTGATGTTACACGAACCCCGCCTTTCAATCATCATATTTGCGTAATGAGAACAAGTCGAAGTGACCCAATGGATAGCTGGCAAAAGAAAACGGTCAGGATTGTTACAGATGAGAATATAAATTCAAACAAAAATGGAATTGAGAGACAAATCTCCCCCGGGAAGGCTCCGAACTTCCGATCTCCCGATTGTCTATGACAGTCGGACGCTTTAGCCAACTAAGCCACAGGGGATTAGCTAATTGGATACTAATGACAGGCCAAACAAGAATTCATATTCACCAGCAAATCTTCTCACGTTCTAATTTATACATGCCACAATATCAATGCCGTCAATCCTCTCGTGTTCCTACAGTTTAGGCTGACGGGATAGATCAAACTGCCACAAGTAAGCATACTTCCAAGTGTTAAAATAATGAAAAACATACCTGGATATTTTTGTCTTGATTGAGAACTAGGCCACGTTGACCAAAGGCGATCCAGGAATTTGGGAGATTGATCTTGGCTCCGTACGCTGCCTCAAACTCTTTCTGGGCTTTCCTCACCTCCGCGACGCTTTCCTTGCCGCGTAGATGAATTGTAAAGATCAAATTGAACTTTGGACGGTTTGGATTGCTCCCAAAATAAGCATCTGGGTTGAGGCTCAGCTCTACTGGAGTGTTCGCAACAAGTGTGCGGACCTGGCTCGCTGCGAACTTCTGCAAGATATTGACGAGTCCCGTAATGATATCTTCGGTGTCGTCGCCGGTCACAGTCAAGTAGTACATCGCAACAGGTGAAACCGATAAGGTATCAACGTCTTCAGATGGCGCATGAATGAACTCGTTCAGTGGAATAAGTCTTTCTTGAACAGTCACAGGTAATGCCGAAGCAAAGTCAGAGAAGTTGACACCATCCGGGCCAACGTGTTCCCTGACATATGGTGAACCGAAACTTGTCTTCATATGGTCTTCAGACTGGAAGTAAAGCTCAACGATGTCGTCAGAAAAGGCCCACCAAGGATTGGCGTTTACGCCTTGGCCTTCTTGATGGTTGTATACTGCATCTTGGATATGGGTCTGGAAATACTTTCTGTGGAATATTAGAGTTGTATAGTGGCAGACGGGTCGACGTACGATGGAGTGACATCTGGAGAGGGTCCTTGGCTGAGTCTGCCGTGAACCTGGAAGTGATAGTCGAAGAACTCCTGTCGGGTGACACCAGGCTTCCTCCTGATGGCTACTATTTGCTTAATATGCGGCATTCTGGTTGTCTTGAGATCTTGATAGGGTTCTTTTTGGTTGCCGAGAACATGGATGGGTTGCGCAGCGGAACTTAGCTATATAGCTGACACCTGATACCGGAATGACCTGGTGTTGTGGAGCCGATTCCGATCCCCGCAAGTCAATGGTCGAGTGGGATTGGATTTTCGAAAGACAAGTATTCGTGAAGTAAATTTGTTGCGCGTTGAGCCTCGAGATGCGGCAACCCGGCAATGGGGGAGCTCCGAGGGTGGCCAAAGCCGGCATTGGGGGGCATGCTGGTGGGGCCGACACTGTGTTAGACACGATAGTTAAGACATTGACTAAGCGGAAGATGGCGTTTAGCGGTTTGCATCCCTACGTACATAGGAAATTCCCAAATGCTTCAAATGAACAGGATAGATATCATGATCTCACAGGGTACCTTTGATGAACAAAATCATTAATTGCTATAAAATAACAGAGACACACTATAGACGGCTATTTGTTGCGCCTTCGTGTCTTTCCATTACTGAGCCTTCCCTTCGCTGAGCAAGTATTGATCCAATTGTGTGGAACAAGAGACCCTCAACTCGCATTCCTTGACCGTGGCTTGGCCAGCTTCTCCAGATGTTCCGTCAATCCACTTGACAAGAAACATCGAGGTGCCCGAGGTTTGATCTCTCGACATGATGGACCCATTGCCTTCGAGGATGGCTTGAATCGCCTTTGAATTATCTAGTCGATGATAAGTTAGTGCATGGTAATACTCGCAAGACTCAAGTTAAGCGGACCTTCTTGACTTGACATGGCGTTTACTTCTTGAGTATGATGGTAAAGAAAATTTCCAATGGCCATAAATCGAGCATTTAAATAGATAGAGTCATAAGTGATAGCTCATCACTGGCACATTGTCCATTGACTCACATATCCAAAGCCGCTACAATCTATTGTTGATCACAGTCGCTCTATGCTAGTCAATATCCTCTCCCTGGCAATGACTGACATGCCTTGTTAATCACTAAGGACAACAAATTTGGGCAACTTTATGGGGAAAGGCTGAAGCTCCTTCTGTGGTGATCCCGTGCCAACAGAATAACCAAATCCCGATGAGTTGCTGCGGCTCTAACGCTGCATCACCACTTGGTCGAGAATCAGTGTCTGCCAGTTTCGTCGTACTCGCTTCAGTGTCGTCCACCTTAGTTATTCTCTTGCTTATCACTGCGAAAGTCAAACCTTTTCACTTACACAGTAGACCCAACAGTGAGTCCCCAGGCTTTCTATCAAGTGTCCGCCATGATGCATTACATCATGGGCCTGTATACGAAGTAACTCCAGTGGCCTTGTTCTTACTGATCTTGGTTGTTGAGTCGCCCCTTACCATTCGTCGCCCTGGGAGAAATTGTGTTTCACGATGGTCATGAAGCTGTTGAACATCTCTGGCCTGGTTACCGGAAGCTTCTCGACTTCAGCTCCATGCATGCCTGCATACTCATGACCTATTTTGCTTACTTCCCAGCGCCCATGATCCCGTCAAGCAGAGTACTGTCTACAAAACTCTTGAAATGTTTGACAAGGACTTAAGAAGGTAAAAGCCTTTCGATTTATTACATCTCGAAATAAAGCCGAGAAGAATTTCGGTTTCCCTATCAGTGGGTGGAAAAGTCTTAATTAACTCATCCCCAGGGTTCAAGCCAATGTCATCCCTCGTCTTGGCGCGCTTCCCAAGCTGATAGCGGAGACATAGGATATGCCATCCAGGACAAGTCTCACTATTTCGATTGCTACGAGGTGTTCTTCAGGCAAAATGCTAGTCTTGAAGAGCTTCGAATTCGAATCGAGAAGGATGAAAAGCTCAAGCTCATGAGCTTGGCTAACGAACAGCGCAAGGTCAAAGCCCAGGTCGGCAAAAAGGCCGGGCCCCGTTCTCACAGCAAGTTCAAGAGCAAGAAGAAAGGTTCCACTCCAACCAGCATGTTTCGCGGCTTTTGGCATCTCAACCGCAGATCGTCATGTTTATGTTGGCTAGTATTAGTACACCCTCACTAGCGTGGCGGGTAGGGATTAAGCATGCTTGTGATCTTGGACAGAAGGACAGAATAACAGGAATAACTAGTCTAAAGGCATAATAAGTTACACTAAACTTGCCTAAGACTTTTCGTTATTTAGAATAGAGGTCCTGAGCTTGCTTGCGCCTTGCAGGAAGGATCATAGTTTGGTAGGATAAAACGGGGAATTTCTGTTATCGACGGACTAGGAAGGATTTTTGAGCAGTTTCATAGCGAAGGGGTGAAATCGAGCAACAGAAACTGCAGAATATCAGCTGTTCTATAGTTTCTAGATAAACTTCTTTGCTACTTTTGCTAAGAAAATGCTGTAAGACTTCACATGGCTACGTGTTAATAGTTGCCCCCTTAGTGTAACAGATAATGCCATCACAAGATGCACATCTAACTTATTTTGACGAATTGTGTAACAATACCAAGTCATAAGTTCAGCGACAACCCCTCATCTACAACTCTGAAATCACATTCTGCCCACTACTGCAGTCGTTTTAGAGATTGTAATAAGTCAAAACAACCCATTTTGTAGCCTCTCGAAATGGTAAACATTCTTTCTATCATAGAGCCTTCAAGGCTTTGTACTGTCTGCGACTTGGCCCTGAGAAGCAACACACGGTGCATCAGTCAGCCTCACCACAAGAGCGGTTTTGACCTGGAGAAGGCTTCCGATCTTGGCTGTTATATTTGCGGCACAATCCGGCATAGTAATACGTGGTCACGAAGATCGGAAGAGTGCCACTCAAGCTCTTTTCAGTATGCTATAAACCTGCGTAATGCCGGTTTCGCAGACACTCTTGAGGGCCTGATCATTGGGAAAGCTCCAAGTGGCTGTTGCTGGGCTTTCCAGCTTTGGAAAGAACCTGGTATTCTTCCAAACCCTACATGTCAGATCTTTCTAATCGAGACTTTCAGATCCTACTGCTGGTACTATCGCTTACAAACCGCCTGCAACACACCATCATTCAGATTTCATCCGGCTTGCCAAGGACTGGCTTGACTCTTGTTGTCAAACTCATGTCAAGTGCCAAAACAGCAGCCTAGATTACAGGCCAACGAGATTAATCGAGATCGTTGACGAATTAAGTGTTCGTCTCATTTTTCCAAGGAACCTCTCTGTTAAGTCAATTCAATATATCGCATTCTCTCATTGTTGGGGAAAGGTTGAGGCGATCAAGCTTCTTCAGAAGAACGTTGATCGATTTCGGCTTGGCATCAGCAACCATGAGCTACCCAATTCCTATCAGGAAGCCATTCAACTGTCTCTCAGAATGGGTTTCAAGTACATATGGATTGATTCACTCTGTATTATTCAAGATTCATTGTTGGACTGGATGCAGGAGGCGAAGGATATGAAGCAGGTGTACGAGCATGCAATAATGAACCTGTGCTCTGCTACAGCCTCCGATAGTGCAGGTACCAGCTTTGTGGCCCGTCGTACAAGTCTCCTCCGGCCACTGCGTGTTAAGGTTCATGGCGAAGTCTTCCAGTTGCTGTGTGATGGCCTCCTAGAGGACGATATCACGTATTGCACTTTGCGCACCCGGGCATGGGTCTATCAAGAATGGTACCTTTCCAAGCGATCACTTATTATGGGATCACATCAGCTTTGGTGGCATTGTAGAGAAAAGCTGGCATGCGAGTTATGGCCTATTGGAACACCGCAAGCCAACAGGGGAAGATGGTGGAGTCAAACTCAGCCCCTCAAGGAGTCAGCACCATCTGGAGATTCAGACGATATGGACGCTTGGAGTCAGCGTGTCCTGGCATATATGAGAACTAAGCTTACGAGAGAAACTGACCGTTTGCTTGCCTTCTCAGGTGTTGTTCAATCTTTCGGGCAGACGCGCCAGCTAACTGAAGACTATCTTGCCGGCCTCTGGCGTTGTCATCTACCAGCAGCACTCTTGTGGAAGGTCAGCTCTTCAGCACGGAGATCAGCTACATATACGGCAGCGCCTTGGAGCTGGGCGTCTCTTGCTGGAGACTGTCTGGTCAGTACAGATAAGGACTTAGTTCACGAACCCTGCTTTATAACTGTCAAGCAGATAATGCCTCTTGGTGTGCCAGGGCCAGACGGATTCCTGATGGGCGGAGCAATCACGCTCCACGGCTATTTGTTTGAAGTTGCCTATCGATCTGTTGGGCTGTTCTTGGGCAGAGGAGACTTCATGGTTCCCGGAGACGAAACGACAGGTGGTGAACTCTACCTTGATGAGGGGTCAGAAAATGATCAATTCATCTCACACTTAGAGGCACCGGATCTCAAAGATTTCACTAAATGGCTGGAAGACAAGGCTGTGCGATTAGCAATGCCACTCAAGGACGCAAAGGGTCGTTTCTATTTCTTACTGTTCCTTGACAGGGGAGACAAATATCGTTTTCGTTTTCGAGGACTGACTTTGTACCAGCCTACCGATCAGTTAGATTCTTTCTATCGTGTTGGGTATATGAATTGGGGGAAGCTTCCAGGGGTCGTCAACACTGATGAACTCATGGCGAATTGTACGAAGAGCACAGTGAGGGTCTTGTAGACCATGAGTAATAATTTCAAGTTCTGTGTGGTGATTGCCAACGCTCAGCTACAGGTCTCAAGTGCAAATGAACAATCTAGTTCTTAGTTTAATCATTAGTTTAATATCTTGCCGAATTCTTCAGTATACATACAGCAGAATGGTACTCAGCGATATGAGGCAGTTAAGCTTAGCATCACTCTACGCGCCCACAGTTAAAGCTTCCAGCAATACTTCTACCTTACCCTAAAGACCATATTGTCAATGCACTGTTTTATTCTGCTTTGAGTAGCCTTCCGATAGGTGTATACTTTGGAGTTGTTCTAATTTCAAATTCTTACTAGGCTCACTATTAAAGTTTGCGCAATTACCCTCTGCATTCTCAAAACATTGAGAACTGACTGATTATGGCTTGATAATGGTTGCGCAAGTGGAGGTTTTCATTGCTCCAAAACCAAGCCCTTATTCCCGATCCAGCAAATCAGATTCTTTCTCTTGCGTACAACCCTGTATCGCCCAGAAATCTACCCTATTGGTCCGCTTGCAGTCGATGGCATTGGATTAGCTCCCTTTGGCATGCTTTGCGGTTCCCAAAAACGATCGAAAGGAGTAATAACGGCGTGCCCAGGAGGGAAACCATGATACCATTCTGTTGGAAAATTTATTTTCTATGCATGTAAGACGTTGGCAATCTCGGCAAAACCGTATATGGCGGACTTCGCTAAGGAGCTAAACTGCATTCGCTTCCAACTTGGTGGAGAATGAACATGGGTGAAGTCTTGGGAGTAAGCACAGCTGGGATGGCGAGCCTACTGCAACCTTGTGAGGCAACTTTATTTTGTCTCGATTACAAGTGTGACTTAGGGTTTGTGAAGAAAACATGGACTGGATGTCTATTTGCGGCGATACCAGAGTGCATCTTGGTAAATTTGGGATACTTCTGGCCCCCTTCTTCAAGGACCTCTCGTCTAGGTATGTAAGCTTAAAAGCGACTGTTGTAACTTCAGCTTCAGTTACGTATCAAACCGGGCTGTGCTAGTGCTCTCGCTAAGTATTAGCAGATCTTGGCAGCCTGAAAAACAAGCTCATGAGCCGGGATTTTGTTGCAGCCCCGACTCTGATAGGACACCCAAAGCCTCGTTTCAGTTAGCCATGGGAACTACCTGCCCAAGGTTCCTAGTGTCCACCAACTTGGCTATCCGCCACCAGCCTTATGGGTCTCGATCAGACGATATCCAGCAAACCTATCTCATCGGGACGGATGCCCAGGTCGTTGATCCCAGGAGGACGTTACGAAAAATGAGGGCAGGCTTTTTTTAACCCTAGAAGACGGCTCGCCTAGGCTTCCTCAACTGGGAGGTATCGCCGCCGTTAGCTCTGAGCACTGGGGGCCAAAGACACTGGATATGCAGCTTACTCTTTAGCTGCAGGAGCTGACACCCTTTAAT
The DNA here is from genome assembly GCA_013186775.1 of Fusarium dlaminii. NCBI lineage: Eukaryota > Fungi > Ascomycota > Sordariomycetes > Hypocreales > Nectriaceae > Fusarium > Fusarium dlaminii. Next base: position 159,232 of record JAAOAL010000047.1, on the reverse strand, counting down.
GAAAGCGAGGCAAGCGCAATTTCGCCACGTTTTCGTCCCATATAACCATTTCTCGTCGAGTTATCCTTGGATACGGCTCCCGACTGGACTTTCGTTCTCTTGGACAAACCTCGACCCAACCTGCGACCACCTCATCAAGTGGATATCAATAAACACGCAATGGATGGTAAAATCGTCAATGATGGACAGGAGCGTAAACTGTATGCTTATTCTCCTGTCCAACACCAAAATTTTCCGGAGCCGGTTGTATCTCCGCAGCCTTCTTTGGGTCAGTTCCCTCCCCAGGCCGTCTCCCCCGAGTCAATCGCACGAGAGACATTCCCGCACCAGTCACTATGGATAGATCCCCAGAGCCCAAATCTTCGAGATAGTCCCGACTACGATAGGGCTCACGACAGTCACAGAGGTCTGATGGGCCATGTGCCAGTAAATGACACATACTCGAAGGTTCCTGATGTACACGTCGTGAATCGACCTACCGCCGGTGGCTTGCCTGAGTCTGGACCTCTGATGTTGAGGATCATGAAGAGTCGATGGTCTATGATTGTTTGTTTGGTCATTGGAGTCGCTGGCGCAGTCGGCCACCACTTTCTGTACATGCATCTTGATGGTCAGGAAGCTAAACACCAACAATGGTGGATGCGACTAGGCCAACTGATCTCATTCATCGCTAACGCAAACTTCATCCTCGCTGCTGTCATGGCCCATCAGCAAGTCGCATGGAGAGCCGTAGGACAAAAAGGATTCTCGATCCACGCCGTTGACGCCCTGTTCGGGGCTACCCACAATATCATCGAGCTTTTCAATAGGGAGGCCTGGATCAAATCGTGGTTTGTGATGTTTCTTGCTCTATATATGTGGCTCAGTCCTCTTGTTGTTATCCTTTCATCAGCATCCCTCTACGTCGTACCAGGTGAGAGGATAGAGGATACACTCTGTCCCTCAATTCGAACTTTGAACTTCAGCAATGAGGCAAAGGAGAGTTTTCAGACTCCAAAAAAGGCTGAAGGTGAAGTCATGAATGGCCGCTCACTTTCTGGCTACAACTGGACAGCCCCAGATGGAAACTTGGCCGAGGGTGCGGCAGAGGACGACGACATCTTCGAATACTACAACGTTCCTTCTTCTGCACTCGATCGCATCGCAGCTGGTGTGTTTTCAAGCGGGCAGACAACCCAGAAAGCAAACATATCGCTGGAAATTTGCGGAGATGGATGGGACTGTTCCACGACAGTTCACTTCGTCGGACCTGGATACAAATGCGAAGAGCTTGCCAATGGAGTCGGATCCAAGATGAAGAGCTTCGGAGATGCTAAAGCGCCCTTCAACCTCAGCCAGCTTGTGCCGGCCTCCAACTTCACCTACTTCGCCAACACAGACCTCGGAGAGTACATGCGTCCTCAGATGGACAACGTTTCGATCGGTGGGATTCCTTCCGAGGTCGATGGCCCGCCCTTCCCCAAGCACCTCGGTGTTTTTCGAACCGAACCCTCAATCTGGATTGGCTACGCCGCTGTTGATGATCACACCAAGGCTCATGCAATGGATAGCGAAGCCAATGGCTGGAATGACGATTACACTCCCATTATCTTTGCTTGCGATCATTGGGAGGTCAATTACACCGTCACTTTCAACTTTACCTCAGGATTTCAGAAGTATAATATTACAGACCGGGACTATAAGCGAAAGATTATCGATACTACCTGGAGCAGCTGGACCAACGAGTCCACTGATGGAACAGCTGATGGAAACGTTGCAGAGCCAGAGAAGAATTATGTCAGCCCCCGTAACGACTACGCCCGATACCGCCGCATAGCCGCCTATCATAGCCTCGGGCTCAGACTTCGTGAGAAACTCTTCGGTAATGTCAAGGTCCAGGGATCCGTCGTAGCAGACGGAGCTATTACGACCACCAACCTCCTCGATAGACACGAGAGTCTACCCGTCCACGACTTCCAGCAACAGGTCCGGCGTGTGTACGAAGACCTGATCATCTCGCTGCTTTCTGACCCTCAGCTTCTTGTTGTAGCATGGGCTGCAGATCCATCCAAGCTGTCTGGTACCGGAATCGGAGGTGAGGATACCAAATACCAATGTGAACGACGACGCAAAGCCAACTTCTTTGACTACGGTTGGCCTGTACTTGTGGCTGTTTACGCCGTGTCATTCGTCGTCGCATCGATTGGTGTGTATTACGGCATTGATGCTATGTCAAGCGATGGAAACAACGCCCAACGCGTGATGACATTCTCTGCTATCGCGGGAGCTACGAAGAAGGTTCCAGTGGACGAGGTCGAGAAGAGGGACACTAAAATCAGGTGTTTCCCAACTGATGAACGGCCAGGGGAACGGACATATGAGTTCAGGGCTGAGTTGGAAGGATGATTAGATACGTGGGGGAAAAGATCAACAGCGTTCACTAGCATACTATCTTTACTATAATTCTAATTTCTTAATGTGGTTTAATATTTTTCCCAAAAAGAAAAAATTCTTAAGTTTGAAGCAGTCGATGATCAAAAATGAAATCCTCGTTGAGGCATATTTGGAACATTGCGACCGAGGGGAATCGAACCCCTCTCTAACGCTTGGAAGGCGTTAATGCTAACCACTACACCACGGTCGCTTATTAATGATAACAGCAGCGTTTCTAGAGACTATATCGACAAGGTTGAAGAGTTTTGGCATTTCGCCGTTCTGCAACTTCCCAATTGTGTGGAGGAATACCATTGTATCTTATGCTAGCTTTGGGCAATTTGAGTCTGCATTATTTATAGAACTCAATGGCGAGCACACCCTATACAGTATTACCTAATCTCAATCAGCTACTCCAATCACGGGAAGCAGATTCAGGCCAAGTTTTAAAACAGCCTGCAACCTTGAGCATATTCAGTACACGGAATCCCGTTCACTAGAAGCTCAATGATAGGTTCCACCGCATGGGCTTCTTCTTATCTTAGGAGGCTGGGCAAACGATATTCCGCCACTAGTAAGAGGGGCAGCGTGAACAAGAGCTTCCATTGCAATTTTCGTATTCTTTTATTCTTGTTTAAATAAATCTCTTATGGCAATTCTTGTAGATAAACGCCGTTGAACGAATCTGAGCGATAAAGAATGGCTGGAGCCAGTGCCGCACTGAAATGGGGCGGCATCTTCGTCCTCACGTCTATCGGGTACTTTGTCTTTAAGCTTTACCAGCAGCGGGTCTTTTTTCGTCGGACGGTCAAAAAGTACAACCTTGTGAGTAATCAATCATTCATGTATTCAGGTCTCATGTCCATCGCTGACGCATACAGCCAACGCTACCTGATCACTCATGGCTTTTCGGCAACCTCGTCGCCGTGGGCAGAATCATGGCCAAGTATCCTGAAGACGTCCACGGTCAATTGATGCCAGATTTCCTTGCTCGAGACTACCTTGAAATCGCGGAGCTGGGCATATGTTACATCGATCTGTGGCCCATCTCATGGCCCATGTTAGCAACCTTTCATCCTGATATCGCGGCGCAGTTTACTCAAGAAACGTCACGACCAAAGCATGAAATTATCAGAGGCCAATTTCGACCATTGACGGGATTGAAAGATCTTGTTCTGCCCGAAGGAGCGTTTTGGAAGAAATGGCGGGCTACCTTCAATCCTGGTTTTTCGACACAAAACATCACCGCCCTTGTTCCTGAGTTCATTGAAGAGGCATTGATTTGGAAAAAATACCTGCAAGAGGTCGCTAAAGATGGTCGTGTTGTCCCCCTTGAAGATTGTGTCATGAAGGCTACATGCGATATCATCGGTTGTTCTGTCTTGGGCATAAGCCTGGGCATTCAAACAGGCGTTGACGACAAGGTTTTTCCGACTCTTAAAAACGCAATCTCACTGCTTGTCACGGACTGGTCGCCTCATCAATGGGGCAGACTTCTGAATCCTTTGCGCCACTCTCGACTCTCGTCTCTAAACCGTCAGCTTCGCAGGCAACTCCAGCCACTGATAGAAGCTCAACTTCGAAATCATGAACGAAACGAGGGGCCGAAGACCGTGAATGGTCTCGCTATCAGAACCTATATGAAGGAATACGGCTCCGAAGACACTTCAGGGGGCACTATTGACCCCGAATTTCTGGATGTCACCATTGAGAATCTGAAAATCTTCCTCTTCGCTGGCCATGACACCACTGCATATACGCTTTGCTTTGCTTACAATTATCCTTACCAACATCCAGATGTTCTTGCCAAGTTGCGGCTGGAGCACGATGCGGTCTTGGGAACTGACCCGTCTGATGCAACCAGAAGGATATCCGAAACCCCGGCATTGCTCAACCAACTTTCTTATACAACTGCGATCATAAAAGAAACTCTGAGATTAGAACCGCCGATTAGGTCTTGCCGAGAAGGCTCTCCGACATTCTCTTTCTGAGACATCCCGAGACTGACCAGCAGGTTCCAACAGACGGCTTCATCCTCTTCTCAGCAAGCAAGGCCATCCACAGAAACCCCAAGTTCTGGTCTGTACCTGATAAGTTTATCCCAGAAAGATGGCTTGATCCTGTGGCTCAAAAGAATGCGTTTCGTCCATTTGAACTAGGTCCTCGGGGATGTATTGGCCAGGAACTGGCTTTGACAGAGTTGAGACTTCTTCTTGCAATGACCGTTAGGGAGCTTGAGATTGTGCCTGCATACAAGGAAAAGGATGAAGTTCTGCTAGGGTATCAAACTTATCAGGCACAAATGCCTGGAGAGCTGACCGCACATCCCAGTAAGGGTATGCCTGTCACGGTACGGCTCAGGAAGCTCGGATATATTAAGGAGTAGAACAAAGGATCTGTGAAGCCAGTGTATAGGAGACTTGTGATTTGGGAAACGCAATGATGTTAAAGGTTTGAGACATACTACAGCCAGTCCATACGGGATGCCATCGAGATGGCACAAGTAGATGACGAAAAGGCCACAGTTGATATATTGATAGATCATCTGTCTCACAAACACCTCAGAGCTGGAGGATAGACCGTGTTGAGCCTCTGTCTAAGCGTCCTAAAGTTGCCAGGTGCTGATCAGCTCAGCAGACTCCAGGTCGCTTCAGACCTGCATCACATCCTTCTTCAGCCCGAACTCGACGATACCCATCCTGGATTGCATAATTTCCAACTCCTCCTGACCTGCATGGTCACCGAACATCTCGTCCATCTGCTCCAACGTCTTCCCCTTTGTCTCTGGGACCAGGAAGAACGCCCAAACAGCCGAGAGGAAACACCAAGACCCGTAGAAGATATAAACACCGAACCGGAGGTTCTCAATCATCGGAGGTGTTGCAACTCCCACGATAAAATTGAATAGCCAAACCGTGGCTGTAGCAAGGGCTACTCCCTTAGACCTAGAGGCATTAGGGAAGACCTCAGCAGGAAGAGCCCAGCCCAATGGAGCATAGGAGACTCCGTAGATGAGGATGAAGCAGAAGGCCATTGCCACGGCAGCCCATCCTGCAGACGAATTGGAACTCCATTTGTCGCTGAACACACCCACCAGAACTGCCATGATTCCCCATGCTGTGCCGCCTCCAATACCGCCCCAAATTGCTAGTGGCCGTCGTCCAACCTTGTCGATGATGAAAAAGCAAACCGTCACTGCAACAAGCTGCAACATATTGAAGACACCAGACATGATCACTGACATCTCAGACGATTGGCCCAACGACTCAAAGAGTGTAGGAGCATAGTAGATGAATGCGTTGATGCCTGAAAGTTGTTGAAAGAAGGCCACGCCAACGGCAATGGAAGTTCGATGCCACGATTTCTTCTGGAAAAGATCCTTCCAGCCAAGAATCTCAAGCTTGAGGCCATTCACGCCTGGATGTCGCTTCTCTTGCAAGATCTTCTGTAGCGCCACTTCATTCACGATGCCGATATGTTCTTTCTCGACACGAGGGTCGGTTCTGGGGAGTCGGCGGAGCTTTTCTAAGCTCAGTAGTGCATCGTCCGATCGATCGACAAGAGCGAGCCATCGTGGCGAATAGGGAAAGAAGTGGATGCCGATACCGAGAATAGTGCTGCAGACCATTTGAAGGCCAAATGGCAGCCGGAAAGCGAGCTCGCCGGGAAGATTGCGGGTACCATAGGTGATCCAGAAGGATACTACCACACCCAGAACACATGAGACCGACTCAAGGACAAGTAGGGTTCCTCTCAGGTTGGGCGGTGCGATTTCGGAGATGTAGATTGGAGCACCCTATTCTGTTAGCCATTACAAGAGGACAAAGACGACATCTACATACCATTGCAAGTGTCCCGACACCAATACCGCCTATGGTTCTTCCAGCAACCAGAAGGCCGTAGGAGTTAGCTGCAGTCTGCATAATAGCGCCAATGTTGAAGATGACTACAACGATCGAAAGAGCCTTCTTGCGTGATATTTTGTCGGCGAGCGTGGGCATGAAAAGACATCCGATGAAAGCCCCGAGCTCTAGCATGCCAGTCATGAGGCCTTTGTAAAATGCAACCTCGGTACGAGGGAATGCCTCATGGAATTGGCTCATCACGTTGACGAGCGAGATGACTCCCTGATCATAACCAAAGGAAAAGCCTCCCATGGAGGCTAGAAAGGCAGCGCCGAAGATGTAGGGGGATTGTACGACACCACTAATGCCACCTTTGCCGTATGAGATCTCCTCATCTAGAAAGACGATAGGAGAATTGCCTGATGAAGCGGCGGGATCTTCAATGTTCTCAACTTGTGGGTGATCCTTGGGAGGATTTCCACTTGGAGACGGGCTCTCAGTAGACATTGTGCGAGCACTGGATCCAGTGATGTTGAATAATGAGGCCGGTCAAAGACAGGGATGATAATTGATGCGATGAGGATAAGAAAGGCGAATTACAAGAACAGTGGAGGGCATGATGATGTTATATAGTCACCTAGTTCAGTAGAGACCACCATCGTAGCTTCGAGTCATGGAAAGCAACAAATCAAGAAACGCTTTCGTTCCCCGCGGGGAAATTATCTGGGGAAGGCCAAGGCGTCGAAGCTAAAGTGTCGGGATCATGGTGGGTTGCCTGTTTTGGGAAAATCATTCCGCGGGTTTCAACCTTGTGGCTTCTCCAATTCTAGGCCAAGCCACTAGCCCTAAGACTTTAGAGGAAGAAATGAATCTCAACCAATAAGAGGCGATACATTGTAACTCTACAGAGAAATCGGTACTAAAAGCGGACAACATTTCCCGATATCGTAGTTGGGGTACCGGCATTGACTCTCACGCTGATGATATCTGGAGGCAACCATGGCACAAGGGCCATTCATGCATTAGCAAACAAAAGATTATGATGTTCCAGAACCATGTGCAGTTCGGAGAGAAGCCCGTTGGCAAACGGTCTCACAGCCGAAAGGGCTTCTTCATCGAGCTCAGACGTGTGAATGACGTTGTATCCACGGAATGTCGGCACCATCGCATGACAGGCTTCTTTATTTGACCTCTAACCGCATTAGAGCTTGCTTCTACGAAATCGAATTAACTGGTTGACAATGCTAGGTGGAGGAATACAATAAATTTGTTTTCCTTTGCTTGTTTAACCATGTCCCTCCGAAATGATAAGCAAGCGTAGCCAAGAAAACGATTCTTGTGGAAGAAACATGCTTCCCTGATTCTATGGATACTAAACAGTCCATTTCAATACTGGTTTAATGACTTTGCCACTCTTCATATCGGCCATAGCCTTCTCGTATTCCTTGATATCATAGTACGCTATCAGCTTCTCTAGTGGCAGAAGGCCCTTGGAATGCATCCCGATGAGCTCAGGAATCAGCTAGTTGGATACCGGTCAGTAATGGCAGGTTCAGATAAAGGCAGGACTTATACTCACAACCCCAGGATTGCTGTCACCCTCAGAACAGCCCACGTACTCTTTTCCGTAGGTAAGATGACTCATGATATCTATCTTAGCATGCGCGTTGCCTCCAGGTGCGCCGACCGTAGCGGCTCTGCCCCTCATACCCAACGAAGCGACCATGGTTTCGATGATGGAAGGGACGCCAGTGCAGTCGACTGCAAAGTCGACACCAAGAGGGGGACAGATGTTCTTTATCGCCTTGATGATGTACTCCTGGTCAGGGCCGAGCACTCCATCCGTAGCACCTAATTCTTTGGCAAGTTCTAATCGATCTGGATGCAGGTCGATGGCGATAATCCTGCTGGCCTTTCGTGCCTTTGCAGCCATCACAGCAGCCAGGCCAACAGAGCCCACGCCGTAAATCGCGATGGAGCTACCAGGCTTGACGTCCAAGGTATTGAATACAGTACCAACGCCTGTCTGTATGCCGCATCCCAGTGGCGCAAAGAGGTCCAACGGTGTTTCTTGCGGAACCTTGACAATACTCGATCGATGAACAATAGTTCGCGCCGCAAAAGAGCTTTGGCCGAAGAAGGTACTGTGAATTGGCTGCTTCTCTCCATCTTTCATGATGGACATGGCAGCTGAGCCGTCTGGGCGTTTACCGCTGAAGTTGTAATCGTTGAAGCTGTAGCAATAGGCTGGGTGGTCTGATTGGCATCCAGGACACGATCCACAGGATGAGAAGGATAGAAGGACTTTGTCGCCTGGTGAGACCGAAGTGACATTTGCGCCTATCTCGAGAACAACGCCTCCTCCTGTAATGACCAAGATAATTAGCATACGTATTTGTGATACGGCAGTAAACATGAGCTACCTTCATGACCAAGAACAGCGTTCGGTGCGCATGGCAATTTACCACTTGCACAGGAAAGGTCAGTATGGCAGACACCAGACGCGTGGATCTCTATCAGTGCTTCATCTGGTTGCAGAGAGTCCAAATAGACTTCCTTGAGTTCAAAACTGCCATCCAAGGCTGGTGCGATAAGTGCTGTCGTCTGCGTCATTTTCTCTTCGATAAACAATGTAACATATTATTCCAACATGGGAGAGAATCCCCCGCATTATTTAGGCTTTTGATGTGCTGGTTGCAAATCGCGGGGGTTACAGCGCCTTTCCGAGGCTACTTGCCGCTGAAAGATGCCGGTCGGAGACGATGTGGGGGCGGAATGACGATCTCGAGCAATTCCGTTAGTGGACTACCGACTACGCACAGAATATGTCTCCGCACGGGGGAGTTGCATCAATGAGACAACTCTGGAATGACGAGAAAGTTCTAATTGACAGCTTGCCTAGTGAATATGTACATTCTGAAACCCTGTGATCAAGTCATTCACTTGAAGCATACTCGTTTGATCATATCTCGTGAGGATCGGCTCGTGTGCTGAACTGCTCGCATCAGGCACCGTAGACTCAGGGCTTCCCAATGGTTCCCTTGACGCTGAAAGCCGATCAACCAGCAGTTTACCCAGGAGCCAATATTCTGGAGAATGGCGCATAAAGCCTACTCTCCTCCAGAGATTCTCCGTTGCCACATTATGTCTGTCAACCATGACATGCGGCGGTGAGAATGAGAATTCATCCGAGTACGTTTCCCAAGCTGATTTCCAATTGTCGAGAGCGTTGCGAACTGCCTGTAGTTGATCATGGCCGCCAAAGGAATTTTGGTGTTGGAATATCAGTGCATGGAAGGCTGTAATCTGTATCAGAATAGCAGTGTAGTCTAGGTGTGTTTAGTAGTCTTACCTGATACAACTGCGAAGAGGTTGAGGGGACCAAGATCAGCAAAGAGTCGTCGCATGTCACTCGAGAAAGACTCTCCACAAAACCTCTCCACGACCTCACGAAAGGTTATGTTTTGTATCAGCGGGGATCGCAGGTGCCAGCTTTGTAGCTCTCGAGCACATTCTGTCGATGTGCTGGCTTGGAAGGCTGCTTCGGGAAATGCCATATGCATACTCATTTCTTTGATGACCATTCTCGGGGGTAGGTTATTGAAGATTACGAATGCATGATCGAGAAGATATATCCAAAGAAAGATGCTTGCGTAAATGTTAGTTAATGGTCAACACATGTACGGAGCGTGTTTACCGTATAAGTTGCTCTCGTGCAGCAAAGTCTCTCCAATCAAATCTGCCATATAGACACGTAGAGTAATCTGGGTGCCTAGCAGACATAATACCGAAGTCTCTTGCCATCTAAATATTTATTAGCTGATACCACCAGGAGAGACCAGTATCTTACAGATATGACAGTACTGAAACGGTATCGACGGATTCGTCGTTTGCTTGCCTCTGTTCCCTCCCATCCCTGGTAGAGGCAAACCATGTATGCTGCCTGCAGTGCTTGGATCTTCGAAATATTCTGGATAGGATTCAGCAACATTGTGTCCTGGTTGTTTAAAGCGTCGTTGCAAAAGTCGTCATCAGTAAAGACAATTTCTTCGACACAGTTGAACCAGATCTTGGCCTGTTCGTTATCAGTCTTACTAGGCGACACACTCGCCCCTATGTACGTTAAGCTTTATCCTTCAAGTATAGCTCTATGATTACATACCTATCAGTGCCATGCAAGCCACAAGGATTGACTTCGAGGTCACTGTGTCAAAAGTAGGCCGGTGCACGAAGTTGACGTTGGGATGCCATATGTGCCAGAAGAGGGCAAGATATTTCCGTAAGTTATACGGAGAAAAGAATTGGATACAGGTCTGTTCCAGAATAGTCGACCATTCTAGCTCAACGACACTGTTCCGAGGTTTGACGGTAACGACTTCTTTGATGTCTAGAAGTATTTGGTGAGTTTGGACGATGAGAGGGTCATGGAGATCTAATGCCTGCGGTCGCGGAAGATCCCTTGATGAGCCATTGAGGTGTGCAAGTTCGTCTAATTCAGTAGTTAGGAAACCATGGCCTTCGCCCGGTCGGTGAGATGCCTCAACCTGCACTCGCTGTTCAAATGTCCCGCAGTCAAAGGAGTCTACTAGCCCGGATTTCCTCGTGAAATTATCGAGAAAGTGAAAGGTGTAATTGTCTAGGTGCGTTTGGGGACTGGTCGGTAATATCTGAAAGTGACCGGCGGCGAGGTTGATGAAATCCAACCAGTCTTGATTATTATCTGATCCTTGGAGCATATCAGAGACTGAAGTATAGTTGCCGAGATAGTCGAATAGCGTATCATCTCCAAATACCACGGTTGGTAAGTTGGGTTCGTCACCGTATGGCTTGTCATCCTGGCCCATGGAATCTTGGGTCATGGACAGATTTCTTTCTGTCTCTACACCATTACTAAAGGAGTAAATGCATCGAACTGACTTCCGACGGCAGTGTTCACATGGCTGGCCAGTGCTACAGGCCTTCTTCTGCTGGACGCAGAAGTCGCATGCTCGTCGGCTGCTGGACGCTGCAGCCGATACCTCCCCGGTCCTAACCTTGGTCTGGCAGGCTAGAGAATGTCGCTTGAGAACATCCGCTCGTTGGTATGATTGGCCACAGAAGCTACATCTGTGAGGTCGGAGGCTACTGTGGGATGCAGCGTGGCGCTGGAGGTGTTCTCGTCGCTTGTACGTCTTGCTACAGCGGGAGCATGTAAACCCGGTCCCTGAGGATGATGCGTTGTCAGACATTGTCGGATGTCGATGTGGGTGGATTGCGACGAGGGAAGAATGCAGCTTTGATGGGATAAAGATGATGCAACTCCGCATTCCGGTCTCGATCCCGGCTTAAGTTTTCAGATCGCGGGGAAGTGGGCCATTGCTCCGTGGAGGAAACGGAACTAGTCGGAGTCTTTGTGGGAGGCGAATGAGAGCTCAGAAGTTGGTCAATCACTCCTTTTCACAGTTGGAGACACAATCCAACGCCATCAGTCACAACGGCTCAGGGGACTTCCCCCCAGACCAGAAATTGTGGCGTCTAAAGTTATCCCACATCGTTCCGGTCCAAGCCAAGACGCAAGGCAATTGTGAGCCGCATCTTATATAAAGGTACGCAAATGAAACGATAACAATTTGATGCCAGCTCACGAAACAACTAGGTTCATTTTTCCACTCATATTTCTTCATCATGCTGACCGTGCAATTGATCTGGGTCGCTCTCGCTGCGATCTTCATACGTCTTCTGTTCACTGGTAGAAGACCCAAGAATTATCCACCTGGGCCCCCTACACTGCCGATCCTTGGAAACATTCACTTGGTACACTCTCCTTTACAGAATCTGTAAACACCCTTGCTGATAGTATCAGATGCCTACGAAGGATGCTCACCTGCAATTCCGTAAGTGGGCAGACGAGTATGGACCTGTTTATAGTCTCATTCTGGGCACCAAGCCTTTCATTGTCTTGTCAAGCGCCCAATCTGTCAAAGATCTGCTCGATAGGAAGAGTTCTCTCTACTCTGACCGACAAGAAATGTACGTTGGGCAGATTCTTGGTAGCGGTGGCCTCAGGCTTCTTATGATGGTTTGTTATTCTTACCCCAACTTTTGCCAACGATGATACTAATAACAACACTTTTCTTTTCAGGGATATGGACCAACATGGAGATCAGTAAGTCCCCATTAGCTGGGCCAACTATGATAGAGTCGACTAACAGAACCTCAAGTTCCGCAAACTGGTGCACTCGCTGCTCAACGTCACCACAGCCAAGAGCTATGTGCCTTACCAAGACCTTGAGAACAAGCAGATGCTATACGAAATGATTGTTCAACCTGACCAATTCCTCCAAAGCATCCGACGATACTCTAATGCACTCACAACAACCATGGTATTTGGCTGGCGCTCGCCTATCTACCGAGACCCTAAGCTCATGCAGCTCTTTGACGGCTTTGCTGAGTTTGCCGAGATCAATCAGACAGGCATCGCTGCCCTCCTTGACTCTTTTCCCGTGCTCAGGAGGCTGCCCGACTTTCTCTTGCCCGTGCAGAAGAAAGCCAAGGAGCTTCATAAGAAGGAAAAGAATCTTTACCTGAGTCATTGGCTCAAGGCGAAACAAGATATCACCGATGGTTCTATCAAGCCATGCTTCTGTGTTGGGTTGGCGGAGGCGCAGGAGAAGGAGAAGTTTGATGATGCTCAAGCTGCTTACATCTCTGGAACTCTCCTTGAAGCTGGATCAGACACAACATCCAGCACCCTGTATGCCTTTGTACAGGCAATGCTCCTCTATCCTGATATCCAACGCAAAGCTCAGGATGAAATCGACAAAGTAGTTGGTGAGCGCATGCCAACTATGGATGACGAGAGTAGCCTTCAGTACGTCCGTGCATGCATGAAAGAGACACTGCGCTGGATGCCGACAACCATCCTCGGTGCAGTTCCTCATGCTGTCACGCAAGACGATACCTATAATGGATATCTCATCCCCAAGGGGGCAGGCGTTCTCAATAATGTCTGGGGTATTCATATGGATCCTGAGCGTCATCCCAACCCTCGCCAATTCAACCCTGCCAGGTACCGAGATGACTTCCAGAGCTTAGCAGACGCCGCAGCCAACCCAGACGCCTCAAAACGGGATCAGTTCACTTTTGGCGCAGGACGTCGTATTTGCCCTGGAATTCACGTTGCCGAACGAAGCTTATTCCTGGGCATTTCGCGGATCCTATGGGCATTTAACATTAAGCCTACTGTGGATAAGAACGGGAAGCCTGTTTTGCCAGATCCAGATAAGCTGACTCAAGGCTTCGTATGCATGCCTGAGGAATTTCCGGCTAGAATCATTCCAAGGTCTGAGGAAAAGAAGGCTCAGGTTATCGAGAGTTGGAAGAAGGCGGAGAAAGATGTCCTTGATCCTGAGACGAAGCAGTGGCGTTAGAGAATGTTCTCAATTAATAATTATCTATCTATCTATCAAGTTTTCATAGTTGACTAAAGTCAATCATCAAGAATGGCACTGCAACATTGCTTTATCATGTGTCCCAACAATATTCATATCTCGGAGGCAGATCGTAATCTATATGTATAAAGGTTTAGGCGGAGCCCAGGAGCTCCTCGACTAGACCAGCGACGGACTGGACGACAGGGTACTTGGGGAAGTTAGGCTTGTAGACCTGGAGCCTGTTAGTATTGTGTCTTGTAATAACGATAGGTTATGGGCACTTACAGCCTGGCAGACAGCATTGAACTCGCTGCGGGGAGCCTTGCCACGGGCAAGCTCGTCACCGGGAACTCCAAGCTTGACAACTTCCTCAGCCTTGTCAACGGTATCCCAGCCAGGTCCAGCAGCGGGGTTCTTAATCCACTGAACAAACCAGTTGTGGATAGAATCGGCAAGAGCTTGCTGCGCCTTGGTGACACCCTGGAGAGCGGCGAAGCACTCATTGCCACCGTGGAAGAAAGGAACCTCAGTGCCGTGGGTAGGAGCAGTATTGGGGGGTCCAACAACGTTGTCGTACTTGCCGAAGAAGCGGTAGACCCAGGTCTTCTGCTGCTCACTTCGCATGTCGAGAAGGTAGTCAACGGGACAGTTGAAGCGGGCGTCACCGTACTGGATACCGCTGCGAAGAGACTCGGTGGCGTAGTCGTTGGGGTTGTAGGCCTGGATCAGAGACTCATCAGGGATATGAGCGCTATCGGCATCGAAAGTGTTGATCCAGGAGCTGAAGTTGCTGTTCTCAGCGCCGTAGACAAGGCTGAAGATGGTACCCTCTCCATTGGAGGTACCAGTCAGCATGGGGACATGGGAAGGATAGTTTCCGGCAGCGAAGCGGGCAGAGTAGTCAGAGAAGCGGGTGACATCGTCAATAACGGGAGTGAACCACGTATTGAAGGTGGAGTTGAAGTTCTTGGTCTGGAAGTCAAGGATGTCCTTGTTGCGGAGGCAGTCGAGCTGACCGTTGCCGCCCTTGGGGCAGCCAACTTCCTCGGCGACGGCGTTAAGAGCCTCATCGACGGGAGCGTAAGCGGGGCCGGACATGGCGTTGGCGCTCATCTCGACAGCACCCTTGAGGAAGGTGTTGGGGTTGTTCCATAGGTAGTGATCGACCTGGACACCACCCGAAGAGTGACCACCAAAGACAATATGGTCAGGGTTGCCACCAAAGGCTGCATAAACGTTAGTCAAGTTTTGCATGTGATCAATAAGCGTGAAACATACCCTTGATGTTGTTGTGGACCCAGTCAAGGGCCTTCTCGACATCCAAGATGCTAAAGTTCTGTGTCTCATCAGGGTTTGCTGTCTTCAGCTCGGAAGAGTGAGGAGAAGCAAAGATGCTCTCGCGAGTGTTGAAGTTGACGTAAACAACTCCATTGCGAGCAAAGTTTGTGCCTTGAATCTGGGGGTTGCTGCTGGAGCCAGTGACCATAGCACCACCATACATGTAAACGAATACCTAGTGGGTGTCAGTTTACGACTCGGAATAATATGCGGGAGGGTAGGGTAAGGCTGACAGGCATGTTCTTGCCCTTGGATGGGGCCCAGATGTTAAGGTTCAGACAATCCTCATCTTGGCGGGTGAAGGCATCGTTTGAGATGGCTTGAGGGCATGTCGCACCATATGACGTAGCCTGGAACTTAGAACGAGACTTGGGGAGGTCCTGAGGAGCCTTCCATCTACACCAGTGTCAGCTCATCAAAATGTGAAACAAACAATTAGACGGCCTACCTGTTCTGGCCACCAGTGGAAGCCGCAAAAGGAACACCAAGATAAACAGCGTTACAGTGCTTGTCACGGAAACCATGAATGTCACCCTGAGGGAGAGCAGCGTGCGGAATCGGAGGACAGGGAGGTTGAGATGGCTTCGCAGTCACAGGGACAAGACACGTGGCGGCCAGGATCAAACCTGTTGTTGTGAACATGCTGCTGAGGCCCATGATGAGGAATGTGATGTGATGGGACGGAAAAAGGTGAAGATCGACTGAGACACGAGAAAAGCTTGAAGAATGAGTGGACAGAAGTTCCCGCAGCTTTTGGTTTTTATCACCAAAAGATGCTTGCTATAATTCGATTCGCCTATATCACAGACGAAGAATTTCCGAGAGGCGGACGCTTAGCTACAAAGAGACGTCTGAGCGGTCTCGGCAGTGGAACCAAGGCTCTTTAGTGCTGGGGCCTCTAACTGTATTTAGTAGGACACAGCCGGAACATGCACTATAATAGAGTTTCGCGGAACGTGCACAGGTCGATTTTGTTGTGCATGATCCGAGTCATGGATCCCGAATGCCTGTAAAATCTCGAGTTGGGAAAAAAAGATGTCGGGTAGTGAAAAAGGGGTTTACGGGAAGAACGGGAGGCTGGTGAGACTATCGAAGAGAAACGCCGGATATACTGCGTAGGGCAGAGGTTGAGCGGCTTCACGGCCAACTCTGTTAGTTGCAAGCCATTGCCGTTGATAGCATCACAGTGGACATTTCACGCTGATCTTTTGATGCCAGATGGACCCGAGGCTCAGTCTACGATCCCACATCGCTTATCCATCAGTGCAAAATGACAGAATTTGTGGATTGACAGTCTAGGGGGGGAATAAAAAACGGATCCAGCGAATTTTGGTGTAGTTGACGTTTAATTTTTCTCCCCGAGGGACTGTTCCTTGATGGCTGAGATTTTTTCCAGGATAGGAATTGATCGGCCAAGCTGCCCCTGGTCAATCGCTACAGTGCCAGTTCGCCGACCGAGCTTGATAATCATGGAGCACAGATCTCTCGCATCGGATTGGAACCCTTACGACGATCCTCCGAGGCACATCCCGAGACAGAAGGTTACGGGAATCCCCTCTCGGCGCCGACAAACACGTCCCTTGCATATCATATCAACCAATCCAAACACCCGGACGTCAGCCCAGTGCCTTTGCTGCTAATTCCGCTCAATGTCACTTGAGTCATGATATTAGAAGACCAAGACACTAAGGAACAACACCTTACGAGATATAGCCACAGCCAATATTTGTGCGGAGTGTCCACCTTGTTGTTCCGAGGTTTTTCTTTCCGCGCCACTAGCTCAGGTGCACAAGTTCATCATGACTGGATATCGCCGCGCAAAATCCACATTCGGTGCCCTTTTGACTTCGGAGCTAGAGACAAGTCTGTCGGCGACTCTCCACAGAAGTAGCGGCTTCTGGAATCTCGCTGTGACAATCTCTTACGCAATGAGCTGATACCAAGGACCGAGTCCACGGGTCCTGTTGATCAGGGGGGCCTTGGATTTTGGGGTCTCGGATCCTTCGGTAGGAAATAAGTCTTGTTGCATTCCCACCTTGCCTTGCATTTTGTGCTGGGTTGTTTTGCAGATCAGATCAGATCAACGTCGCAATGGCTGAGGGTCTGGGACAAGTTGTAAGTTTATACTTTGAACGACGACATGGTGATATTTATGCTGACGATGATAGATTTCGTGGTACATCTGTACCGTCATTGCATGCATCTTCCTGATTTTGAGAATATGGGTTCGTGTGCGCAAGCTTGGACTGTTGGCTATTGATGATGGACTCATCATCCTGGCGGCGTGTTGTTTGATCGGTGATTTGACCATCCAGCAGCATATGTGGAATTTGGGAATGGCTGATATGGCGAATGCTTCTCGCGATGACTTTATCCAGATCATGAAGGTGAGTCGATGTCTCTTGATTGCAATCGTGATGTTTGCTAACAACCAACAAGATGATCGTTCCCGGATCGATTCTCTACGTCACCTCACTATGGGCTATCAAGATTGCTCTGGTTCTGTTCTACAAGCGACTTGCTGCGCCTGGAACAAAGCTGCAGATTATCTACAACGTCACTCTTGGTCTCTTGGTCATTTTCTGGGCTACCATCTTCTTCCATATCATTTTCCAATGCTTCCCACATGACAAGCGATGGTCGCAAGATCCAAATTGTGTGTGATCTTACTCTCGATTGACACGGCACATGTTGACGATTTCACAGATCAGTGCGACCCGAAGGAGGCAGAGAAGAACTATTGGTTGACCGTTATCCGTATGTTGTTCCATCCCTAGAGTCTTTATGTGCATTGCTAACCTCAAACAGTCAACATCGGTACCGATGTCATCAGTATGTTTAGAAGATACGAATTCAAGTTGCCCGACTAATAAATCGCAGCCATCAGTCTTCCCATCACCATGGTCATGAAGCTCCAGATGAAGACGAAGCAGAAAATTGGACTGTGACTTGACACACGGGAAATGGATCAGTTGAGTTATTGGGCCATTCATTGGTCGGGGATGACGGCAGCTCGGCGTTGGTGAGATTGGTGCTGATGGACAGAATCTTGGCATTGGCGAGTTCTACGGAGCGAAATGTATGGTTCGTGCAGGTAGGCTTTGCGAATACGCTTTGAAGTCCCTGAAGCATGAAAGCAAATGACATGGCGGAAAGGTTTGAGGAGAGCATGGTCACAAAATGCCTCTCAGGCTTGGCGCAGCGGGGGTAGGTCGGAGAATGAGATGCCAATTGGCAATTGCAAGCAAACAATCGACTACGTAAGAGGACACATTTCTTGTGAGTATTTCCCCAGATATATAATACTCCATCTGTGGCATGATACTCGAAGCAATCATCATTATCAAAGCCATGCATTTACTCCTCCTCACCTCACTAGGACTCCTACTCATTGGACATGCTATCTACTCCGAGGAACACGCAATACTATTCAAGATCAGCACAAACCATCCCCAGATTCGGCCAGACGGTAAGTACTCACGGGAACGAGAATCCTGTCCCTTGATAGGCAAAACAGACCTATTCTCGACGTATGCCCGGATAATGTCGCATGGACGGATCCCCGGTAGGATCGCGAAGTTGCATCGCTCAAGGGCTTAACCTTATTGTGGTAAAGTTTACCGCATACTATTCCCATTCCAATGCCGCAGATACTAGTCGATAATTGTACGAGTCATGCTATTCCCACACAAGATAAGGATTTGGACACTATTATTATGCTAATCCTATACTTAGAGATATGATTTTCGGGGTCTGAAGAAGACTCTGTCAAAACAGCAAATCCGTGGTGTTCTACTGTCGGGAAGTGATTGTTGTTGCTTATGAATGGACAGGAAAGCCCTGTTGCTGACTGATTTTTAATGATTCGTGAGAATCCGGTGTTTGCATATACCGAGCCCAAGCAGTCCCGGGGTTTCGGAGGGAAGACTGCCCGGTTCACTGAACAAGAAGATGAAGTGGATAGTTTGCTGGAAATACATTCCTTATCGATTGCAAATAGTATGAAAAGTCTGAATCCTTTTATTCCTTCGGCTTCTGGCCAGTAACTATCAAGCAATCAAACATTGGATGCACAGATCTATCGCGTGATGCCTCTCTGACACGCGCATTGAAAAGCTCAACCTCTTCGCGCGACCATCCCAAAACATCCGTAAACAAAACTGCCGTAAAAGCAGCTACACCCTCTCTCATGTTAACTCCCATCAAGGTTCCAATTTCCTTGAGTCGTTCGTCCTTGGGCCATGGTCCGATTGGAAGCTTGAATCGCTCCTCTTTGACACTAGCGAAACCAGCTTCCTTAGCCCATTCTTGAAAAGACGGCGCAGGATCCATGGTTCTTCCAATCTTATCGCAGGCTAGCTTGAGATGGTCCATCATCTGGACTAATGCATTGTCGGCCTTGAGCGAGTCATCCTCGGAATAGAGCGTATTGGCTGTTTCTTGAAGCTCGATCCAACCGCCTGGCTTTAAATTGGCGTATGCTTGTCGCAGTAGTCTAGGCCAGTCTTTGATAGATCCGGCCATGTATCGGCAGTGGATATAATCATATGGAATAGGTTCAACCCATTCCGCTTCAACGTCGTCAACGATGAACTTGACATTCGGAGGAACCCAGTCTGGTTGTATGGGGCTAAGGTCATTTCCAACTACTGTCGCAGATGGATGCTCGTCACCAAACTGAATCGCCCAGATTCCTGTTCCTGTTCCTATATCAAGAACATTTAGTCCCTCTGGGTCTATGGGAGCTAAGAACAATCGATCCTTTACAGTTCGGCAAAAGACGTGGTGAATCATGTCAAGGCGATCCTGCTCCTGGTCATCGTTGGGAAAACTGTACTGTCCTGCGCGATCACTGTGGTATCGCCGACCATGTTTCCATTTATACTTGAGCACGCTGCTAGCAATGGATGTAGTTGCTCCCACGGAGTCAGCGCTGAAGGCGGACTCGGAGTCGGTGGTGTTTTCGTCGACCTGAACTTCAGGCGTTGTTAGTTTATCAGACATCTTTGCAGTTGTCGACTATGGGAACCAAGGTACGTGGATAATCTTATCAGTATGATCGATGATAGAAAACTATATCGCGAGTGTATAACATGATCATCGCATGCACAAAGTGGAGGTGCCACGCAAGCAACGGCAGCCGAGACATGGAAAAACAACTCATTCAATCCAGTAAGAGCATATGCGATTCTGAACATGAATGTAACCCCAGACATATTGCAATAACGAGGTTGCTGATTATCATGAGATTGAGACTTCGATATGCACGTCTGATAAAAGCCCCATCAAAACGC
This sequence comes from Fusarium dlaminii, assembly GCA_013186775.1. Lineage (NCBI taxonomy): Eukaryota > Fungi > Ascomycota > Sordariomycetes > Hypocreales > Nectriaceae > Fusarium > Fusarium dlaminii. Next base: position 138,931 of record JAAOAL010000047.1, on the reverse strand, counting down.
CTTTTCTGGAAGGTGGATAAAATAACAGCCCATGTTTATTGCGTCTTCTCATAGAGCCCTGTTGCGGGCGGAAATCTCACCGATAAGATAAGACAACGTGGCCGAGTGGTTAAGGCGATGCCCTGCTATCTCTTCTGAGACATCATAGGCATTGTGTTCGCACGCGTAGGTTCGAATCCTGCCGTTGTCGATGTTCTTTTTGTATCTGAAAGATTCGGTTTCTATTTGTTTTTGTTTTATTGATGATTGTGTGTCCATTTTTATGTGCTGAGCATTTTGTCGCGGAGGCGGGGCACTGGTGATATTTCCACCTCGAAACACTCGGCTTAATCTAAGCACGAGATAATAGCATGTGGTCGGCTCAATATGTCTCTAATTTCTTATATCATGCTAGCATAGCATGCGAGATATTGTTACAAATGATTAACAGCTACTGGACTGTTCGCCATTCTGGTTAATGGTGAATATTATTGATAGACAATGGTGCTCACATCTTGACTCAACTTCCAATGTTTTTGCCGCAGTATTTTCAGATAGCTAAGTTCATAAGAGACTGCACTTCCTAAGGAATATTGCTTGTCTCAGTATTGATAGACATATATCCCAGATTGCGATGCCATTCAAAGTGCCCGCTACACTGGCTTCACTGGGTTCTCATTCCTCGCTCATCTTAATGTCTCCTTAGTTCCCTCCTATGGCCGGAGTGACCAGTCTCTCCAGCTCTGTCAACTTCTCTCGACCAAGGCACGCAAGTCCTAAAAGCCCCATGTCGACCATATCGACCATGACATTCAATCAGACGCCGTTTTCCTGTGAGCCAATTCATCCCATTGCGCAGCCAATTTCTTGGTCTGTTGAGCACATTTCTCTGTCGCTCGTTTCGCCAAACCAACCATCTCACCAACATTTTTAAGGTCTTGCTTCTTTTTATTCAAGAGATCAGTAGTCTTTTTTGAGTCATCTTTAAATATCTTCAAAGACTTGTCGCAGCGTTCGAGGGCGATGTTCCAGCCATCAACATTTTCAGAGGTTCGGCGCTGGATGATTCGGAGGATAGAGTCTCGGATAGCAGTGCTGTCCTGGATATCCTGGCGGATTCTGGTCAAGTCAGTCTGTGCGGTGTTGAGTTCTTGTTGAAGCAGTTGTTGCGATGACTTCAAAATTTTCAGCCGTTTTTCATTCTCGTTCTGCTGGGCGTGGATGTAGTCGGCCTCGTTTCGAATGGCGATGGTCTTGCTGTTCAACCGTGAGATTTGTGCGTTCTATAGAAAAGATCAGTCAGTACTGTGCTTTCAGGTGTTGAAAACACAGTTTTACCTCATCATTTATGATATCTTTTGTTCTCATCTCTTGGTGACTCGCCCCAAACGTACCGCGGGGCGTGTGGATAGAAATGGATGATGTTTTTCGCCGCTTCGGCGCAGGGACGCTACCAGCTGTGAGTTCGCTCGCATTTTTCCTCTTTTTAAGCCAACTTGCATCTCCTGTTGGTCGGGTCTCGGCTAGCCCATTATCGAGTGGTTCTGAAGAGTGAGACTTGGTCAGGTCGATTAAAGGTGGGGTTGCAACATCGCGATTATCGTTCTGGTAGACTCTGGGTTGAGATGGCGGACTTGGTGAAGGCGCGATGACGATTTTATCGTGTACCAGAGTAACATCACTACTCTTGGCGCCATCCCCGTCTCCGTTGTGCGGAAGACTGGCGCTAGGTTTCTGGGCATTCTTTGCTCGACTTTCTTTTTCGGTCGTTTTCTTTTGTTTATTCTTGGAATGAGTTTGTTGGGATAGGGCGTCTTTCTTCTCTCTAATCCACTAGATTGTCGATGTAATATCTCGGCCCTTGAGTGTGGAGTACACACCTCCCTTCTCGACAATGGATTCCAAATGTTTCATGGCAAGCGTGAGCGAAACCTTAGGTGAGGACTGCGCAAGCTTGATAGCCTGGTGCAACTTCTGAAGCAAGTATACAGTCCAATGGGGAGAGAGACGTTTCTCATCGAAGAGTTCCCATGGCCACTTGCCGCAGGCTTTACGAATGCGCTGGAAGTAAGTCTGTACGGAGATACTACCAATTTTGTTGAATGGAGCTGGAACTGCGATCTCGCTCTCTTCGGAAACAGTCGAAGGCGCCATAGTCATGACTACATGAGATATGAGGAGAAGCGGGAGAAAGTGAAAGATTTTCGATGATAAAAAGAAAAGAGCGGATGGTTCGAATGGATGAGAAGTGATAAAACTCGGGATTTTCAGTATGTGAATGATCGCGCAAGTTGAACAAGAGAGGCTATGCTGTGTGATGTCGCATTTGTGTTGTTGTTTTAAGGCAGCGCGGAGTTAAGGCACCGATTTGTTTCTTGGAAGGTTGTGGGGCGGTGTACAAAAGTGGCTATGCATTTATCTTATCGCATCTGTTCGTTGATAAGGTAGTTTCTTACCCTGCACTTTATAAGTTCTGTTTCCCAAAGCAGGCCTTGACTAGGGATTTAAGATGTTGATTATTATTATGATATCTTATAGTACTTACTGTAGATGTTAGAGTTTATTCTTCTGTAACATCTGGTGGGTAATCTGTTAGGTAACTTCGTGGTGCTCTTAGTTAACCATGAAATTACATTTCTTATTCAAATCCAGAGCAAAGTTAAGTTCCAAGAGCCACATTACAACATCAAAAGAAAGACTAAATATATCTCACCTCTCTGCAGCCTTAAGCCAGTCTATGGGACCATAGCCAATTAATATAATGGCAGCCACCTTGTGTGAGTTCTTTATCGATCTAGACAAAAATGTGGTTCCGCCCGTCGAACCGGGGACCTTCTCGGTGTTAACGTGCCATAACCAACTAGACCACGGAACCAGGCCTTGTAATTTGATGACAGACTGTTTGGCAACGGAATCCTTGATTTCGAGCAGAACGAGGAAGACTTGCGAGACTGGAGAAGGTTGATAACAGTAAGGAGTGTTAATTAGATTCATAGATGCGCCGCATGAAGCATTGGATGATATGACTCATTCAGACCCAGAAGGACATGTTAACATAAGCTGCGTAATTAATTAATTCATGTCTGGTATATATTACCGTGGTTTTATAATGTTTACTTTTGTTGCTTGCACCTTATTGAGAGAGGATAAACAGGTAAACTGCAGAATGGCCAATAGCATATTCCCGATAAGATGCAGCGGCCCCACTATCGCTCTCCTATCGTGGCGTCCAAAAATGACACTCCCGTGAGAATGACATGGATTCTTCCGACCGCACCCAGCTTGGACAAACCAAAAAAGTATATCAAACAATATATCGTCAAAAAGATGAATCAGAGGGCAATGGGATTGCTCCCGCCAGGGCTTGAACCTGAGACCTTCGCATTACCGACACTCGGGTTGAAGTGAAGTATTAGTCTAACCAACTGAGCTACGGAAGCCGTCTGATTTAATGACTCCGCTGGTGAGGCAGTGGCCTCATATTGCGAACAGACTCGACAGGGGAGCTAGGCCAGGAGCTGCAGTGGAGCATTGAGCACGGATCATCAGGCAAGATCGACTTGGAGCAGATATTCATTGGGTACAGAGAGATCAAGTTCACCGGCTGTTTAGCAGCTCTATATTACGAGACGCCATTTACAGAATGAGAGAGCAGACAAGGGCTGCTGTGAGGGCCCATGTATCCACAGCATGGAAACTTGGTAAAACACTAGAACCTGTATCTGATCTGCTGATCTGCTGATCTGCCTCCAACGATAACAGTTCCTGGACAAAGTCAACTTGATGGTCATTTCGCACGAGATGCAGTAGCATGTACGTCAGAGTTAATTTCCAAAACTCTTTCTCGCAGATGTGACAATCAAGACAGTCGTTACACCCTTATCAATCTCTTGTAGCAAGAATAATGACATCATGATTTGACACTGCCTCACAGCCATCCTCAATCCTTTACAGGTCAACCTCTTCCTCTTTCTTGTCCAGTCCAATAATGGTGTAATTCTGACTCCAGTATTGAAGCCCAAGATCGTCCTGCTTCTCATCCGTGAACACAGCCTGTAAAGAAAACACTTTCTTGGCAGCGATTTTGTTGGCGAATGGTTCAAGCATCGACTTGGAGTTGTGAAATCGGAACTTGTACTTGTGGTCGGACAGATAGATGCCATCGACAAGGTGACTGATATCAGAGCTGAGTTTATTCAGATGATCAAGCTCACAATACCAAGTGAAGTCGAACTTGCGTGAGAGATTGTCGGGAATGTCGCCCTCCCATGTGATGGTAACCTCTTTGCTGACATCGATGGGCTCGGAGGGGTCGGGGCCAGTGAACTTGAAGGCCTGAGCTGCGGGGAGAGCGGCTAGAAGGGTGGTGAGGAAAGTCTTGGTCTGCATTGTGAGACTGTATCTAGTGAACGGACTTGCGAGATGCTATCAAGGTGAAAAGGCTGATTTTGATGCCTTATCTTTGGTAAATTATGCTTAGACTGATGCCTGAAGCCTCGTCACGGATTACGCAAGTGATGCTCGAGTATTTATCTGTTATTGCCGAGTGGCACGATATGAGTCTCAGCTATTGCCATTTGCAGATGGTGGCTGTAGGATTCATTCGAATGCCGGTAACTAAATGTCAAAGCTCAATTCGGTATAATTTGGTGTTCACAGTGCTTCACATCAAGAAAGCTTTGAACAATGACATATCCTGTCGTGTGTAATAGACTTGTATATGCTGGCATGCCCTGAGAATGAACGTACTGGACCGCTTGCCCCGTTTTCTGTCAATTTCCTTGGGTCCATTTATGATTGTACAGCTGTTGGTTTAATCACAATGCCATGCCACTACGACTCAAGGCTGTGTATGGCTGTGCACAGATGGATAATATTATTGGCCACACTAACAGCATTTTTTTCAGCTGCACTCATTTGATGCAGAGTTGATTACTTTTCAGTGGTGTTTTCAACCATACTAATCAAGACCTTGCTGTGTTCTTGGTGCGGCATGCCACGCCCACCTTTAAGCTTAATCTTATTTGTCCTTGCGTAGAGCAGACCAATCAGCGCCGAATGCATTATGCGTCGGACTTACATCACCCTGACCGAGTATAATGTCCGACTGGGTTTCTACAATAAATAGTACGCTTACGGCCCATAGAAAGAGAGCAATCTTTATGATTCTTTAATTACACAGATTACGAAGCACTATTCCATAGTTATCATCTCAAAATCTACATCTTAGACTTCGGTCAGAAACGCCAACATGAACAAGGCCAAACACGCTGCTGATCCGGAAGAGACACCCGACATTGTGCCCAACTGCCCTCTTACCGGTAAAGAAGCCGAGGAGGACTATCAGAAACAACTCGCCCTCCTCGAGCAGGAGAATAAAATAAGAATCGAGGAAGCTCGAGAGTGGGAGTCCTCCAACTCATCAACACAAAACACCGATCGTCGCACCTAGGCATGGGGCTCGTTTGCCGATGATGGGGCGCCATTGTGCTGGGAGGGAGAAGACCCAGGAACAGTCCCTTATTTGTACGGATTGAAGAACATCATGTATCGATCGTGGTTCATCCACCATTATTATCACTTGCAAGCACCATGCTGGCAATGGAATATTGTAATATGAGCGATGGTCTTAAGACAAGGAAATGACAAGTAAAAAGGCAAATTGATGTAACAGATCTGTCTCGTGACATTACTGTGATGCTTATGGTCTCATTATTGGCTAGACTGGACAAAATTCTGCCTTGTCAATATTGGTGTATTGGTCGTGGTAATCATTGGCCAAGTGTGATGCAGCTAGCTGCACTTCGCAATTTCACAGCCACAAGGTTGGGCTGAAAATATTGCATCAGCCATTTTGGAATGCAAAGACCAATTTTCAAGCACTTCTCTCCTCGATCGTTTCTCCTAGTAATCAATTCTAGATGGTCTGCTTCTAAAAACTGCCAAACTTTGTGCGCGCGATTTTATATATCCCCGACATCTCGAACCTCTGGCAGCCTCTTCAAGCTGACCATCAGCTTCTGTTTACCCCGCTCAATATCACACGACTAAGCCGCACGCAGATTTCTTGGTAAATGAGATTTCCGGCTTTGGCGCTCGAAACCTACTAAAATGCGGCTCATAAACGTTGAGAACCTCAAGCTGGAAACCTTCATCGGCGGTCAAATTCCACCGTATGCTATCCTGTCGCACCGATGGGGAAATGATGATGATGAGGTATCCTTCAGGGATATGACGAGAGGCACTACAGACAAGGTTGGAATGAAAAAAGTGAAAGGTTGTTGTCGACAGGCCAAGAAAGATAACCTCAAATATGCTTGGATCGACACTTGCTGCATCGACAAGGAGAGTTCCAAGGAGCTAGACGAGGCTATCAATTCCATGTTTCAGTGGTATCGAAGAGCCGCCATATGTTATACCTACATGGCTGACGTTCCTCATGAGCAAGATATCTGGGAATCGACATCCAGCTTCTCCACAAGCTCATGGTTCACAAGAGGATGGACATTACAGGAGCTCCTTGCTCCTGAAGAAATACACTTCTTTGATGAGACGTGGATTCTTATTGGCACGAAGGAAGAACTGGCGAGTGAAATTGAAGATATCACAGGGATACCCCGCAGATTTCTGCTCGGCTGGGTCGACTTTCACCAGGCGAGTGTTGCGCAGCGTATGTCCTGGGCGTCGAAGAGGAAGACGAAGAGGGAGGAAGATATCGCCTACTGTCTCCTGGGGATCTTCAACGTTACTATGCCCATGATCTATGGGGAAAGACATGAAGCTTTTAAGAGGCTGCAGCTTAAGATCATGGAACAGACAACCGACGATTCAATTCTAGCATGGGGAGTAAAGGTTCAAGGTATGGAATTTGAATCTCAGACTGGTCCTAGGGAGGATAATACGTCCGCCGGAATTTTTGCAATGTCACCAATGGACTTTGCCAAGTGTGGCCGTATCGTTCCTAAGGCGCTCGACCCTACTTGTATCACGAATTTCGCTGTTTCCGGAGGATACATCTGCACTTCGCTCAAGTTACAGAGTACAGAAAATGGAGTAGCGTATGGTCTTCTCAACTGTGGCCTCGAAAACACGACAGAAGGCAACATAGCTATTCCGCTTCGCTACACAACGCCTTCGATTTCCACGGTCAGGGAGTACATCCGACCCCTTGGATATGGTCCTATACTTCTCTCCGGGATACGAAGTGACTGCTGCGATGGCCAGGAAGTCCGCATCCGCGTGGATCGCCAGGTTAGACCAGCAGAAATGACAGGAAAACCGATCTGGCTTCATATAGATGGCTATAAAAAGCTTAAACTACATCTCAAAGAAGTTTGGCCACCACTCGAGTGGGACCGGGGCCGTGCTTTGATCATGAACTTGTACGATTCAGATCAAACCGTCAGACAAAGACACCTCGCTCGCTTTACTACCAAAGCAAAGAAGAGCCGCGACATTATCGTTGTACTGGATTTCAACCTCCATGCACAGTATTCTTGTGCGAACTGCTTTACAATAGCAGCCCCTGAAGAGTTAGATCTGGCTAGGATTGCCGGAGGTCTTGAGTACATGCAACCCAGGCACCTGCGCGATAAAGTCATACACAATGGAAATGATGTTGTGGAGGTCTCTGTGCAAAGAGAAGATATCTCGCAAGGATCAATCTTCCTGCTGAGACTAGCTAGGACCGACTTGAGACCACCATCTAATGCAGACACGTCCCACCGTATTTCCAAAGCGACCGAGATGGACATGTTGATGTCATCCCTTTGCGAAGGAGATTACATAGAAGAAACTATCGACGCAGTGATTGAAGAACAGGCTACGACTTTCGAGGAGCTAGAGTCATTGAAAGGCGAACTAGACAAGGTAGAGGAAAAGGAGAGACAGCTCGCAGTGGAGAGAGAAAGGATTGAAGGCAGAATGAAATTTATGGAGATGAAATTGTGCGAATATGATACGACAATATCAGAAAAGAAAGACAGGCTAGTTGAACTCGAAAATCGATTAGAAAAGAGTATTCAAAATATCGAGAAAATCGACCGGGCCAAGGGTCCACTACGTTGGGCTGAAACTATGATACAGAGCCAATTGGACAAGCAAAAAGCATCTCAAGACACAGATACCCCGGTTTCTGCGGCCCCAAGCGTCCTTCCAGCGACAAGTCTGGTTAATAGCCGACAAAGCATGGGTGGTTTCATTCCACTGCTCTGGGCTGCCGCCAACGGAAAAAACACAATCTTGCAACTTCTGATAGACAAGGGTGCAGACCTCGAAGTGAGAAACCCGGATAACTCATACACGGCTCTTATGTATGCGGCAGTATACGGACGAGTCTCTGCCGCAAAGTCCTTGCTCGATGGCGGCGCGATGTTAGAAGCCCAGGACAAGTATACATGCACCCCCCTGGCGCTGGCAGTTTCGGTAGGGCACGAACCGATAACGTCGCTTCTTCTCGATAAGGGGGCTGATATCGAAGCACGAACTTCAGATGGGAGCTCGCCGCTCTCCATTGCAGCTAGAAAAGGAAAGGAAGGCGTTGTCAAAGTACTGCTGGAGAAAGGAGCTAATGTAGAGGCGGAGAACCAAGCTGGAGACTCGCCCTTGTTACGAGCCTGTAACTATGGCCATATGGGTGTTATCCAGCAGCTGATCAATGCAGGAGCCGATGTTCAGACACAAACTTATGATGGGAGCACCCCACTATCCGCTGCTGCTAGAAAAGGAAGGGAGGGTCTTGTCAAACTACTGCTTGAGAAAGGGGCCGATATAGACGCTGAGGACCATAATGGAGACACGCCCTTGTCACGAGCATGTCTCTATGACCACATGGGTGTCGTAAGGATGCTGATTGACGAGGGAGCGACTGTTGACGTGAGAAACAAGCAAGGCAAGACACCTCTGCAACTGGCGAAGAAGAACGCAAAAACTGGGATCGTCAATATGCTTCGGAATCATCTGGCAATGAAAGGGCGATGAGGTACGAGAACCAGGTTAGGTGTTACCATAGTGATTTGACATTAAATTCTGAGTGAGAGGCCTCTATAAACTTGAAGATTGTCAGCGTGGTTTGCAGTTCACGTTAAACAGTCTTATGACCTCACAGATCTTCCTTTCACGACTGATGTTTGGAGGACATTTCATCCCCTACACCTTTTTGATGCTCTAGGCAGCCACCAACAAAAGCTTGGATATAATATGAGTCATTACGTAGATCTGTTGTCATACGGGAACTGAGAGCTGTTCTGAGAGCCAAACAGCAAATTCTTGTTACCCAATTTTTACTTTAGTGTGATGGTCGCGAATGTGTTCACTGTACAAAGTCTCTTTTGATACTCAATTCGGGATTAGCTGGTAGAGAATGCTCCAGTCCCTGGTGATCATACGAACAAATCGAACAGGTCTTTGCTTCATTTTCTCCTTGTTCAAAGGACCAGTAGTAGGCGTTCTTCATCGAATCGATCAAAAATGATAGTTAATGTGATAGTGGTCTGCTTAAGCTTTCATTTTTTTGAACCTAAATGTGGTTTCGACCACTGAGGGTTCATTAAAAACGGGCGCAGAATTTATAACTTCCTTCAGCTCAAATACAAAAGTTTCTTAACTCTCTGTATGCCTCTCTGCGAAATATTGGGTTTAGATCTTCTGATGATTTGAAAGTCTTTTTGAAGTTCTGTTGCTCAAGAAAAGCTTCCCTCGTCTATAAAATCAGCCTCTCCATGGTTCTATCCCAGAGATCTCAACCTTGCAAATACATCACGGATTCATTTCAGCTCCTCCTGACATATCATCTTGTGTAATAATTTCCTGTACAAAATATCCTTGTACACCACCACCTTCCGCACTACAAACAACCTTGTACACTTCAGCTCTGTACATCATCACCTTGTGCATTCACGCTCACGACCTCCTCACAATGACTGCCACACGTTCCCAGAAGCGAAAGGCTCAGGATGCTGAGCCTCAAGCCCAGGCTCCTGTCTCTACCGGTCGCCCCACCAAAATTGTTCTCGTCAAGGGCATCAGGGGCGGCAAACGCCCCAAGGTAGCCCGCGATGATGACGACCAACTCACTGTGCCAGCACCACCAGCCACAGTGTACCGCCACAACAAGCTGAAAAAGCTTGTTATTCGCAACAAGAGCTCAAAGAACCAGTCCATGTACCCCATGGTGATTCCTGTCGTCTTTCGTGGTATCCAGGCCCAAGAGCCTGAAGAAAAGCCCGTCGCGTCCACTTTCCGGTGGGTACTTCGGTGTCCCGACACCAAGCAGAGTGTTCTGCCCACTCAGCCGCCCGCACCTGGTGCAGTCCAGAAGAAGAGGATAGCCACGAAGCTGGTGAAGGCAGAATAGCTACCAGCTGGACAAGAGCGATGAACAAGCCAACAAGGCGGATCGCTCTTCACACTCCTGTCTGAGAGGCTTGTATGCAGGCGATATCCATGGCGGCCTCAATCTTCATAAAGACCAGGTCAGGAACCTCAAAGACCTAATACTCTTGACAAAGACCTGACAGTGGGTTCCATTTAGGTTTAAGAGGATGATCAGGCCAACGGTAAAGCATCTTTTAGAGACAGAGTGCTCAAAGTGTATTATCTGGCCCCAAACCACGGTTATAGTATATTTTGTCGGATTGAGAAATTGCATGTTATGTGCAATTGCGGGTGTTTAATGTTACAAAAGTGGAAGGAGTCGTTTCTATCAAAGTCTCATGTGTTTATTCCACGATGTTTAGTGATAGAATTGGGTGGTTTTATTTCCTTAAAATGTTCTTTCATTTCGCTCAATACATGTCAATAAAGATACCATATGCTTTAGCTTTCCATCATTAATCCCGGATGTTTAATTTGCATCAGGGAAACCCTCGTGAACCGTTCTACAACGCTTCAACGCGCGATACTCTGTGATTGACTTGCTTACGTATCCTGTGGATAATACGATAAAAACCTTCACGAGTAACCAGTGCTATATAGAAGTCTTTACTCCCGGCTTACTTTATCTCGAAATACCAGATATGTCTCTCCCAAGAGTAGCTTTGCAATCTCTACTTCGAAAGGTCAAACATCAGCTCAGCCTGATTTTGCAACCCATCCAACCAAACTTCAGCCGCACGAAAATGCACAATTCCGGAACGGATATTGTTCCGAATTTCTCATATCAAATAAGATGACCAAACGCGCTCAGCCGCAACCCCGCATCCTGACCTCTGCTTACATGCCTGTTCACCAATCTTGCCATGCATTTAGTTTTGCGATGCTCTAGCCCGAGGATAACAGCATATGCAGCCTTATTTGATATGATAGACAGTCAACAGAGGCATGGAGCGCGAAAAGACGAGGCTTGATAGTCCGTCTCTCTATACTATTGGTTGGATCGTGGCCCTTGCCATTGAGCAAGCAGCAGCAAGGGCACTACTGGACGAGGAACACTCTGAACCAAACAACTTTCACCCATCTCCTTCGGATACAAATAATTATATCTGGGGTCGCGTAGGACAACACAACATCGTCATCGCTTCTTTATCAGCAGGAGTCTATGGAACAACCTCCGCAGCAACCACGGCATCGGATCTTGTACACTCTCTGCCCCAAATTCGGTTTGGTCTCTTGGTCGGTATTGGTGGAGCTATAGCCAGACCCAACGACGATCAGGATATTAGACTTGGTGATGTTGTCGTTGGTCAGCCGCATGGTGTAACTGGGGGCGTCGTGCAGTATGATTTTGGCAAGGCGAAAGGGAATGGGGTTTGGGAACGGACAGGCTCGCTTGACAAACCACCTGTAGTCCTATTGAAAGCTCTGGCGAACTTGCAGGCAGAGCATGAGATTCGACCTTCCACAATACCACGACTCGTCGAGGCTATGCTGAAAGCTAACCCTGGCATGAAACGGCCCGGCAGTAACTTCACCTATCAGGGCTCAGAGAACGACCGTCTTTTCCCATCAGACTATGGACACGTTGGTGGGAAGACATGTGCGAAGTGCGATATTTCTCGCAGAATCGATCGCGAGGAACGGGAAACCACAGAGCCGATGATCCATTATGGAGTTATTGCTTCGGGCAACTCTCTTATCAAAGACGCCACGTTTAGAGATAGCCTCTCGGAGAGCATAGGCCATCAATGCCTGTGTGTTGAGATGGAGGCTGTAGGCTTAGTTGATAAGTTCCCATGCCTTGTTGTTCGCGGTATCTGCGATTATGCCGATAGCCACAAGAATGATCAGTGGCAAAGATACGCAGCATCTACCGCTGCAGCATTTGCTGTAGAGCTCCTTAGCCATGTTCCCGTGCGGCAACTCGCAGAGTCGCCACGAGTCCTTGAAATATTACAATCACGTTAGTATGCCACTTTCGCCATCTTAGAGATGGACCTACTGCTAATGTTGATTCAGTGGAAGGCAAAGTGGACTCCATGAGGTAAGTCGACTTCGACGTGACTATGGACAGTTTAGTAACAATCTTTCTACAGTCATCGAATGCAGCAAGCTGATCTCCTATCGACCCTTGAGAAGCTCCCCTTTGTAGCTGAAGCTCTATTCAACTCTTACGCCGAGGAGCATAGCCCGATGTGCCTACCAGAGACACGAGTTCAGCTTCTCGCTGAGATAGACGAGTGGATCACGAATTCGGAGTCAAAGACCATATTCTGGCTTAATGGTATGGCAGGAACAGGGAAGTCAACCATATCACGTACTGTTGCTCAGCGGCAGTTGGAGATAAATTGCCTTGGCGCAAATTTCTTCTTCAAAAGAGGAGAGGCAAGCCGAGGTAATATGTCAAAGCTGATTCCTACCCTGGCACGCCAATTAGCAATGCATATCCCTGGTATGATCAGTTTGATCCAAAAGGCGATAGATGCCGATCCGTCGCTCCTAACGAAAACTCTTGCGGAACAGTTTGAGCAGCTTATCAAAGAGCCTCTTAAGAAGCTGGCAGCTTCTTCTTCATGTCCGAGTTCCCTTGTCATTGTCATAGACGCCCTCGATGAATGTGAAGAGGAATTCCATATTAAACGTCTACTGTCACTTTTCACTAAACTAGAATACCCAGATTCGCTAAAACTCAGAGTGTTCATTACAAGCAGACCAGAGCTTCCGATTCAACTTGGATTCCTGGATATCAACGGCATGTACCAGGGTCTGGAGCTCCACAGTATTTCACGAGATATCATGGAGCATGACATATCTATCTTTCTCCGACACGAGTTGGGTGGCATACGAAAGAGCTTCAATTATGTGGCTCGCAGTGATCAGCGGCTAGCTGAGCAGTGGCCGGGCGCTGTCAAGATCGGACAGCTTGTTTCTATGACACAACCGCTGTTCATCGCTGCAGCAACTATCTGTCGATTCTTAAATGACCCTGCTCTTGGTGGACCTGATGAGCTTCTGGCTAGGGTTCTTGAGTCAAGTAGCCGTTCGCACATGTCTCGGCTCAACGACATCTATTTCTCCATTCTCGCCTCACAGGTGGTCAACAGACCAAGGAAAGAGCGCGAGGAGATTGCTAAAAGCTTCCAATCAATCGTTGGCGCCATCGTCATCTTAGCAACGCCGTTGACAATCAATTCTCTATCATTATTGCTCAGTATCCCTGCCACGACAATTGATATGAGGATCAAGGTTCTTCAGTCTGTTCTGGACGTGCCCAAAACCCCAGAAGTTCCCGTCAGGATCCTACATCTATCATTCAGGGATTATCTCGTGGATCCTGATCTACAAGGAGCTACGGACTTCTGGGTGGACGAAAAGGCCACACACAGGAGACTGGCAAGTCGTTGCCTCTTCGTCATGGACTCGATACTTCGTGAAAACATATGCAGGCTACCCTTTCCGGGAACATCTCGATCCGAGGTAGAAGGCCTGGACCCGCACAAGTCCATACCCCCTGAGCTTCACTATGCTTGTCATTACTGGGTACACCATTACGTATCCTCCAACACTGGAGAGTGCAAGGCCCACGAGATCTATTCTTTCTTAGAAAAGCACCTGCTCCATTGGTTGGAAGCCATGAGTCTCCTTGACCATATCACTGACTGCCTAAATATGTTGCATGCATTAGATGCATGGCTAGAGGTACGATGCCTTCTTCAACTTCGAGTACACTATACTTACGACCCTAGAAATATTCCTGTGACAATCTTTCGGACCTTGTGAAAGACTCTTTGAGGTTCATCCGAACTCATCTTTCCATTATTGACGAAGCCCCGCTGCAAGTCTACTCGTCGGCAATAGTATTCTCGCCAAGAAATAGTATCGTGAGACGTATTTTCGCAATTCGAGTCCCTGAATGGCTTCTAGCCTGGCCAGCAGTCGAGGATGAGTGGGGACCGTGCTCCTTGGTAATAGGTCACAGTGCTGTAGTCAAGTCAGCTATCTTTTCGCCTGATTCAAGAACCATTGCATCGATATATGCCGACAACACTATCCGAATTCTTTCAACGAAGACCGGTAAATGCGAGCATGTTTTAGCCGGGCACTATGGCGAAATCCAGTCAATCGCCTTCTCACAAGATTCCGAGATCCTTGCCTCGAGCTCAACAGGTGGTACGGTACGGATATGGAATTTGCAGACGGGAGACTGTGACGAAGTTTTGAAGTATCCCTCACCTACGGGAAAGGCTTTTGCCTTCTCTCGCGACTCGAAGGTGTTGGTCACAGCATGTGGAACCCGATTTGTAACAATGTGGAAGACACAGACTTGGGACCATTACATTCTGGGGGAACACACAGGAGCGGTCAACTCAGCTGTCTTTTCACATGACTCGAAGATGTTAGCCACGTCCTCAGATGACGCAACAGTAAGACTATGGAACACACAAACGGGCAAATGCGAGAAGATATTGAACGGCCATACAGGAAAGGTCAATATAGCGGCCATCTCGCCTGACAATCAAGTGCTTGTCTCTGCTTCTGTCGACCAAACTTTACGGATCTGGGACCTAGATGCGAATAAATGCAAAAAGGTGCTTAGGGGCCATGACTGTGATGTCCTATTAGCGGCATTCTCTTCCGACTCACGCATGATAGCTTCGGGAGACACAAAAGGCCGCATAGGGATCTGGGATGCTCGAAATGGCGCATTTATGCACGAACTGAAAAACGGCTTGTACAGCGGGATATGCGAGCCGTTTATCTTTTCAAACGACGTGACAAAACTAATTGTCGTCCTCAGCACAGGAACCGTTCTGATACATGATATTCAGAGCGGAAACTGTGAGCAGGCCTTTGAATTCTCATCTTCAAGTGCGAATTGGTCAGTTGAGCTTTCTCATGACTCCACAATGATTCTTACAGCTTCTTCGGAAGACAATACTGTTCGAATATGGGACCCTCAGACTCAAAGCAAAGGCCTGAAAAGGGCGAGAAGCCGCGACAACTTGATTCGTGATGTTGAAACATCGCCAAATGGGAGGACAGTGGTACTGCATACGGTAGATGGCCCTGAGATTTGGTCACTTCGCCGAAATGAATTCGATTGCCTCTCGGCAGGCAACAGCAGCTTCATCCAGTTCTCACCTGATTTCTCCACAGTGGTTCTTGCCAACGAAACGTCTATTACGATGTGCAGTGTGGAACCGGGGAACTACACTTGTTGCTTCGACATTAGTAGCGCAGTTTGTAACTGCCTTTATTCGGAGGATTACAAGATCCTGGTGACATACCACAAAGATCGCACCCTCTGTTGTTGGCATTTGGAACATCATAACTACAAACGTCTTCCATATGTCTGCTATATTGATACTGATCCGTTTTTCCTTTATCAATTAATTGGAAACGTTATTCTTGATTATGACAATATTATTCAAGTGGTCGAACCTCCTCCTCTTGGGAGGGCGCGTGAGTGGTCCACCTGGCCGGCTCTGAGACGAGACCAGTCATGGATCATGATCGGGAACGAGAAGTTCTTCAGGCTCTCTCCAGAGTGTCTAAACGCTGAGATAAGCATATCGGGGAGGACAGTTATTATAGATTGTGCTTCTGGGAGACTTATTATCTTAAGCTTTAGTGTCAGTAAAGCTGGGCTATTATTGCATTAAACTAGAAGTATATTCCCTCTATCGGTAACAAAGGCTGTTGTCGAAATGGCTAGCGATTTGAACTCTAAAGTAATAACATGCAATTAACCCAAAATTCAGGTTGATGTTGTTCAGTACCATAGTTTCTCGTTTGGCTCGACACCCTTTTCTTTGCAATGGTCATAATAGAGCTCCGCGAAACTGAAGATGTCCATTGTCTCCCTCAAGCTGTCATCGTCATTGAAGAACTCGAGGCTTCCTGTGATAGTAAACACTACCTCGGCGCCAGCACCCATAAACAGCGTGTGAATGGTTCCCGGGTTTTCAACAACATAATCCCCAGGTCCAGCGACCCAGTCATACCTACAAATGTCAGTCAACGCACCGTGGTTTGGGGTCCTATACTCACTCCTTGTATCTCCAATTCCCAGAAAGTGTAACAGCTGTGACTGTACCTCTATGTCTATGCTTTCCAAGCCAGCAATCGACAGGCGTTCTCAACCCAATGACGAAACTACCAGATCTCGTTTCAAATCGGAGAGGCTTGAGCTCTAGCGTTCCTGTCCAGGGATGCCACAGAGTATCTTTGCTGGAGTTGACGTATACATCTGGAGAGCTGTGCTTGTCGGTGAAGACGAGGGCCTTTCGGTCTTTGTCTGTGAGTACCGATTCGCCCTTAGAATGCTCCAAGAGATCGGAACTCTTTTGAGTATTCTCTGGTGTATCTTGGGTCTGGGCTGGCGCCATAATGAGGTAAGTATCAAGGCAGATACAAAGAGTTGTGGGCAAGAGTGTTGCAGTGAATAATTTGCTGTGCTAGTCAGTCGAGTGAGGGCCAGGAGCCTGATTTATAGTCTCGAAACCACGCTGACTAAATAGACGCATCTGATACGTGTCGTTTAATTTTGAGTTGGGCAGTTTTATGCAACGTGTAGATCAATGCTACCCCAGATTTTCGAATGACTCGGACTGCTATCCGGCACTGAGCGGTGTAAGCAAAAATAGAAGTTGGGTTGCCAAGTTACCGTTCTTGTTCTTCGGAGGTTAGCTGAGCTAGGAAATCCGTAGGTGTCTCAACAGGGCTCCCCTCTGTGCCGCCCTTCTGTCGCTGCTCCCCCGCGGCAGGAGACCTTTTCTTGGGGAAGATCGACAAGAAGTTGGCTGCAGACGTTGGGCATCGCTGCAGCGCTTTGACCTAAGTTACTCATGAGGGGACAGTCATGACTCGCTCAAAAGACGCTCTGCAGTGGTAATTATGGAAATGAAAGGATACAGCAGAAGCTGTGCATCAAGAACCGAGTCAATGGCGGAATTGTGTGATGCAGCTTTGAGATAGTTGACCCATCAGGTGGGGTAGCTGGATTGAAAACGCTTGGAAACGAATATTGAGGAGCACAAATATCTGCGTTTCTTTGGTAGAATATGTAGGATATATAGAACTAAGCTTATGCTTTAAAGTTGTTTCTTTTTTAATCTAGAATGGAGAACGGGACACATTTGTGCAGAAAGAAGCAAGAAAACATCGAAGTTGTTGATGGTACGGGGTAGGCAGCTTTCAGCTCTGCTATGCCACTAACAAACTGCCCAGACTACACACGGCAAAAGAGATAATCAACTAAGACCCAGCACTTAGAGAGCGTTATCAGATACCCGATAAGGCACCAGCCCAGTGCAAATTACCGACGAACCTGGCGCACGACAAGGACAAGTAGCCGAGGTTCCACTACCCGTAAATCTCCATAATCTTGCATCGGAGCCATGGATTCAACACCCGCGGCTCGACGTCGCCGCCGTAGACGCGTTGCTGAAGAGAACCGGAAACGTGCGCCCCGAGCGTGAGTCCCTAAAAGCCCATGTACTGGACTCAGAACTGATGATATCACCGTTATCAGGTGCGATCGGTGCAAAGCTCGGAAAAGCAAGTGCATTGAGTCGAGTCCAGGCATTTGTCAAAGATGTGAAGCTGGTCAGCTTAGTTGTCGCTTTGACAGGTATGCGGCCATTGCATAATTGACAACCAAGTCAATCTGAAAAAATATAGAGATAGGTTGTCTCCGCGACAAAGTCAAAGCCCAATGCCCGCTGGAGATGCTACGATTACTGCTGTAGCTGCCTCGTCTCAAACAGGAGCAACACCGCAGGAGAACATTTCCATAGAAAGCCGTAAGAACAATTATGCGTTTATGTAGACACTGAACTGACAGAAGCAGACCAGACTGAAAGTATACTATGGCCCCGATTTCTGACAAGACTACGCGAAGCCTTTTCTTTGGACCCAATATCAGGTCCAGAGGAGCAAGATATGGTCAATCTACAGGCTGTAAGTATTGTTTTCGCACCTGAAGGTCATATGAGACTGAATGTATCAAGAATATTACGCGACCAAACAACCCATCGCTGGCAGAACAAGCCCGCCTGAAGAAGATTGTCGACTCATTTCCTCCTCGATCTATCGCTGAATTCCTTGTTCACGTCTGTATTAGACGAGGCACCGATGTCTTCTTCTATTTCGACCAAGCACAACTCATTCATGAGATTGAGCAGTTTTACACCAATCAAACGTGCCCGTTGAGATTCGACCCCAGCTTCATTTGTCTCGCATTGACAATCTTCGCACTTGGCAGCCACTGGACCCCTCTGGAACGACCAGGTCATTCGCGGATTGACGAACACGATCCCGGGCGGCTCTTCTTCGAGCAGGCTAAGCTCCTTGTACCAGATATAATCGAGCTTCCAGGCCTCAGATCTATCCAAGTATGCTTGATACTCGGTGTCTATCTCATGCCGCAGAATGCAGTTGGGTCGTCCTATGTCTACACGGGAATGGCTTTGAGGAAGGCTCTGGCATTTGACTTACATCAGGATTCCGACGACCAAGCAATAGACGCACGAGAAAGAGAAGTTCATCGTCGGCTGTGGTGGTCAATATACTCACTGGAAAGGTGTCCATGCCACTTCTCCTGTCCTCTCCCTCCATACTGATGCCAAGCAGGTGCTCGACAATAAAGCTCAACAGGCCACGATCAGTGTCCCCCGAGATTATTACGGTCCCATTACCGACCATTCTGCCAGAATTTGATGGTACCCAGAAGTTCAACAACGTTCTTCTCCAAATTGCCTTCGCGCGTCTCATATCCATTTTGGACAGAGTGACTGACTGGGAGTACGTCGCAGCTTACTGCTCTCCTTCACATGCTGACATTTGCAGGTCAACAGTAACGAACCCTCCACGCCAGACAGATACAGCGAGCCTCGAGTCCCAGCTGAGAGAGTGGAAAGACTCGTTGCCTGAAGCCTTTGACCTGGAGACAATTCCGCCCCAAGACTCACGCTATCGCGCCGTGTTTCACATCTGGCTTAACTACTACTATGCCTGGATTGTTATGGGTAAGATGTCTCTTATTACTGTAGTAAGAATGACGCTTCGACGACATCTGGGAGACGACTCAGAGCCATGCGGCCTTGACGAAAAGGCTGAAAAGCTATCAAAGTCATGCGCAAAGGCTTCTAAAAAGCTGCTTCAACTCTTTGAGGATCTGAACCAGACTGGTTATACCACGCGATTCTCATTCACCGACTTCCAAGGCTGCAGTATTGCTACCATCGTCACTCTCATAGCAGGTATCCTTGATCGGGACCCTGCATACGAAAGACGCGTCAGGTTTGGTCTTGACTTCCTGCGAAGAATGGCGACTGGGAACCCAAATGCCCAAGTTGGTGTTCGGTTTGTCGAAGCCCTTCGGTCCATCTCAAACGAGGCGTGGAGGAAGCTTAGTCGGTCTAGGCAGCCCCCTGCTAACGTTGCTGACGAGGGGCTTCAGTCATCTGCGTATAATGAATGGGCGGAGTGGCTTTCAAACCAAGAACAGTCTCAGGGTACTATCAACAACGAAGCGATTGGCGATGGTACATTAGCTGCCGACCAGAATACACAGGTACCTCTAGGTGCTGATGCAGAGTTCTGGTCTACGGGAGCTGAGGATATGGAATGGAGCTCACGCGCCGATGCAGTCCTCGAGCCACTCATGGCACGTCTACCGGTTCCGCAGCCTCAGGCCGGAGAGCAGCTTGATCCGTTCGAGACCTATCGGCTATCGACGACGTATAATGACGACCAGCCATTTTTAATGGGGCTCACTGGTTTTGATGTGCTGGACTTTGCAGGCTATCCTCCCGATCTGGCACCATGAAGCTTGGGTTTAGGTTATCGATGTTTTGAGAATTGGAATACCACGATGACGGCTTATGGTATTTTTTGTGCGACGGTGTGACTTCGCACTCAATTTTGAACAAGGGAAAACGTAGCCGAAAAGGATTGCGGCTATGAACTAGTTATTACACATACAATGTCCAAAGTATAGTCCTTAAAGAAGAAAAGAAAACTCGTATTTGTGCTTTTCCTAGCTTCATACTCAATGTGCCTATTGTTTCGTGCCTTGGTTCCCGGTATTCATCAAATTCTACAGTACCGAATTGAACCGGATCGGGATCCCACCATCAACCTCCAGAGACTCCAACTGACTGCGATATACTAAACCGTCCTTCATAACCGCCAAGATGTACTTCTCCGGATGGTCAAAGATCTCAATGTTCTCCAATGGATTCTTATCCATGATCAGAACATCTGCATGGAAACCCTTCTTCAGCTGACCAAGAGTAGCCTCGCATCCCATCATCTTCGCAGGATTCACTGTAGCGCTTCGCAATATCTCAAGAGGCTTGAGGGCTTGGGAGCGCAGAGAAAACTCCTGTGTCTGCGCAGAGCCGAGGGGGCCGAGAAGATCGCTACCGTAACACATTGTTACACCAGCTTCTGAAGCAATGCGGAGAGCTTCGAGACCGGACTTTAGCACCTGGGCATTCTTGACTTGAGACGCTGGCGGCAAGAAGTTCTTCCACTTGTCCGTGGCCATTTGTGCATAAGTGATGAGTGTTGGGGTAAGATAGACACCCTTCTCAGCCATAAGGCGAGCCGTCGGGGCATCGACAAAGTTACCATGCTCAATACCCTTGACTCCATTGTCGATGCAATGTCTGATAGCCTTAGTTGTGTATGCATGCGCTGTGACAAAAGTGCCAGCGTTGTTGGCACACTCCACCATCGCTTGAATCTCCGACGTGGTGAATTGCAGTTGTTCTAGCTTATCGGTTGGTGATGCAACGCCACCAGAGCCCATAATCTTGATAAAGTCCGCTCCACAGCGCACCTCATCGCGAACAGCGGCCATGCTCTCTGGGACGCCATTGCAGATACGACCCAAAGACCCAATGGTGTGTCCGCCACAGCATTCATGCTTCTCGTAAGAACTTCTCAAGTCACCGTGGCCACCTGTTTGAGAAAGCGCATGACCCGAGATGAACAGACGAGGACCGGGGAAAACGCCCTCTTCAATCGCTTCCTTCAACGGGAGCTGAGCGCCGCCGCAATCACGAACAGATGTGAAGCCGCGGTAGAGCATTTGGGAGGCGACATATGGCTGTCGCAACAGCGAAATGTCATTGGGGTTTCCAAAGACACGGGATAGGTCTGTGAAGCCCGGTGTCGCGCAGAGATGAACGTGCGCATCGAATAGACCTGGGCATAGGTATCGGCCGTTGCAGTCCACGACGTTGTAGCCATCGGGATACTGGTCAGGTGTTGAGGGGTAGACAGTCTCAATTTTGCCGTTTTTTGTGGACAGCGATGCGTCTTCGAGGATGTTGCCTGTTGAGACGTCGATGATGTTGGCGTGGATGAAGAGATGCTTTTTGGGAGGATGACGAAGCCATGGCTTGATGTCTGTGCCAGGTACAGTGTCGAGTTGAGTCATGTTGAAGTTTATGGGATTAGCGAACAATGCAATCTCCGTTCAGAACGAAGATAAGCAAGATAAAATTGAGGTATTGACCCAGAAACCATCCAAGACAGTGGCTTTTTATCACAATCTCCTCTCAATCGCCCCTCGTGCCGTGTAACACTTCTCGCCGATCATTGCCGATAGTGGGCGAGATTATCGCAGTCGGCAACCTGGCCATCGGCAAAATGTCACTATTCCCGACATTGAGCCATCGGATCGATGGTCTATCTCATCGGCTCCATGTCCTTCCCCGCATTATGATAAGGTTTTCCCCATAGTGGCTCCTGTCACCGAATATCCGATGCCCGGAGCTGTCATTTGATGAGGTTTTGATAACGGCAAACTACGCTGTTGGGATCATGATATAATTGAGGTGTTCCCCACGAAGGATCAACGCAGTCCATCATGCACTTGGATTAACACTATCAATTTCATTTCTTTGTTACATCCTCTACTCGCTATCATGGATGATGCTCTTGAAAAGAAAATGTCTGCGCCAAAGCCTGATGAGCCTGAGGCAAGGGGCGAGATCCTTGACATGGACGATTCATACACTCCTGAGGAAGAAAAAGCAGTTCTTCGAAAGATTGACATGGTCATCCTGCCATTCGTAGGTCACTCAATCGTAATCAACCTTCTGTCATGACTCACAAAGTGTACAGATGTGCTTCGTCTTCTTCCTCCAGTACCTCGACAAGCAAAGTCTCAGCTATGCCGCTGTCTTTGGTCTCATTGACGATCTCAACTTGACCAGCTCTCAATACTCCTGGTGCAGCTCCATCTTCTACGTCGGCCAGTTGGTCGCTGAATACCCGTGCATCTACCTCATGAGCAGATTGCATCTCACCAAGTTCGTCGGAGTCACAGTGTATGTTCATCCATCTGCCTGCTCAACCCTTACTGACATTCAATAGTATCGTATGGGGCACCATTTGTATGTGCCTTGCAGCACCCCACAACTTCGCCGGTTTCGCCGCCGTTCGTTTCCTCCTCGGCTTCAGCGAAGGTGCCGTATCACCAGCCTTCGTCACCATAACATCCATCTGGTACCGCAAATCGGAACATACACTGCGCACTGCCCTTTGGGTCACCATGAATGGCGTTGCACAAGTTGTCGGGTGTCTTCTCATGTACGGCATCGGAAAGAATACGTCACTCAGTCTCGCACCATGGCGAACTCTGTTCCTTGTCTGCGGGGCGATGACAGTCGTAGCAGGTATCGCATTCTTTACGCTCATGCCTAATGGCCCAAGAGATGCCTGGTTCTTGAGCCCCAGAGAACGCCAGGTATTGTCGATGCGCATGGCTCGTGATCGTGAGGGAGGTGACAAGACAAGCTTCAGCACCAGTCAACTCCGAGAGACGCTCATGGACCCAAAGGCTTGGGCAGTCTTTTGGTTTGGTGTTCTAGTCACGATGCAGTCACCTGTGCTTACCTTTGCCTCTCTTGTCATCAAGTCGGTCGGTTACACGCAGCTCGAGACAATGCTCTACACGGCACCATCGGGAGCAGTTCAGATCGGACTCTTGTGGATTGGCGTTGGTCTCTGCACTTTGTTTCCCCGACAGCGATCGTCGGTCGTTCTGGTTCTGATTATTCCACCTCTTATCGGCAATGTCTTCTTGATGAAGCTTGACGTCAGCGCTGGTTGGGGTCTGATCGCTGCATCATGGGTAGTAAGTTTAATTATTTCTTCTTATATCTGGCATCTGCTGACTCTTTGAATAGTCGTCTTGCATTACAGCTTCAATGTCGATTCTTCTCTCACTCTCCGCCTCCAATGTCAAGGGCAACACCAAGAGAGCTTTGGTGAACTGCATGTTCTTCATCGGATATTGCGCTGGCTGTATTGGATCCCCCCAACTTTGGACTCATGGCCCCCGGTACCGAGAGGGTGTCATCACCAGCATTGTGACTTGGTGCCTCCTTTTCCTGACGATGATTGTTTATCGAACCCTCTGCATTCAAGATAACAAGAAAAGAGACCTAGCTGGAGAGTGCCACAGCACTGGGGAGGTCATTTTGGATAAGAATGGTTTGCCAAAGTCTGACTTGACAGACAAGGAAGATAGGGCCTTCCGATATAGTTATTAGGCGGTCATCAAGTCAATTTTACGAGACGGGGTCCGAGGACTGGTCAGTGTGCGTGTTGAGAAATTTCAGCTTGTATATCATTGGGGGTAGTCTATAGAAGCTAGAAGTATTCGCAAGATTAAGCACCCTTTGTGCCATTGAAAGACTTCTTCTGGATCCAGGCATCTACAATACCAGCAATCTGCATGTTATTCTTCTCAACATGCAAGAAGTGGCCGTTGCCCTTAATGCCCCAGTCAGCCAATTTGATCCACTCAGGCTTGCCACCAGCCTGCTTGAGGAAGTCGATGACACAGTGATCGTACGTGATGTGAACAGAAGCTTCACCGGTCAAGAGCAGGTAGGGGACCTTGTTTATCTGAGGAAGCTTGCGGGCGGGCTCGACTTGAAGATAGCAGTTACGATGGGCAAGAGTCTCCTCTCCAATGGACTCGCTTTCAAGTTCTAAAAGACAGTGTTGGCAAAGACTGCTGTAAGAGATAGTGGTGTTGAGCTTACCGAATGGGTCGCTGACAAGAGGGTCGTAAGTCACAGGTGTGTTGGTCAAACCCCAGGGCGAACCAGCAAATCCACCTAGTCCCTCAGCATACGACCAGAAAGGTGAAGTTGCAGCCTCGAGATTGATACTGCCAGCGATGTACTCGGGGCAATCATTGGAAAGCAGAAGGGGGTTCCTGCTACCAAGCGAATGGGAGATAAGGAAAGCCTTCTCTCCAAGAAGCGAGAGCAGCTCACATCCGCCAGCACGGAGAGCGTTCTCCTGGCCGACAAAGTTGGTGGTAAGAGGAATCAGCGACTTCTTGAACTGGTCGTACACAGGGTCGCCATCAGCACCAGTGCCAGGCCACTGAGTATGAAGCTTAGCCTGAGGATAAGTCTCATAACTCTCTGGAGAAGTGAAGAACTTCATGACAGTTTCAGTAGCTGAACCCGCGGCCATAGGGAAGCTAGCGATAGCGTTCTCAGCACTGCGACCAATGGCATTATTATCGACCAAGTACACAACATAGCCCCTCTTGGTAAAGTAGCTAGCCCATCCCTCACGGTTGTCAGGTGTGTTGAGCCAAGTACTTCCCGAAAGGCCACCACCGTGAAAGAAGACAAGAGGATGCTTCTGTGTCCATTGCTTGGTGGGCGTCAGTTTCTCGACGTAGATCTGATCAACAGTGATCGTTCCGGAAGTTCCCTTCGCAGAGCGACCACCGATGTAGAAAAAATCTCTCGTGTAGGGGACCTCGTTTGAGCGGCAGTGCATGCTAATGGCGTTCGTGCCAGTGCAATCCACCTTGCGCTCCTGGACAGGAGACGCTAGGGCGCCGCCGAGGAAGAGCAGCGAGTTGAGGACGAAACGTGCCATTGTAATTAATTAAGTAATTGGCGTAATGAAAATGAATGGCTGCCAGACAAATACTCTGGACTTTTGTCTAAACGAGTGACTGGTGATTAAGGACGTAGAGAGTGGCGATTCTCTATGTCGAGATAAATGAAGTCTACGGGAAACTGGAGGTTTATAGCAAGGTAAGGATCTAATTTGCTGTAGTATTCCGTTCTCGCGCCAATCGCATTGCGTGAGGGAGACTAAACAAAGGTCGTGGAGATGAACATGGGTACCCAGAAAGGAGAGGCTTGGCGAGTGATTGAAGGAAGAAGTCAGCATTAAATGTTGACCGATCTAATCTCAAGACAGGTCAAGTTTTCTATACTGTCCTGGCATATAGAAATATAATTATAAACGGCTTACCAAAACATTCTAATCCTCATTCAGGCTCCAAATCGTCAAGACTCCATTTACAATTATTTCCTCGGGGCTGATCGAACGATTCTTACACGATGCCAACCCTATGGCCCCGGTGAGCCGCTCGCCGTTAGATCTCAACAACGTTAGCATGGCCCGGATATACGGAGAAATTACCGCGCCGCATCGTGCCAGGAACCCATTCCTCGGCATCAAAGCCCTTTTGCCTCGTCTGGGTCATCCGAGCTTACAGATCCAATAGAAGCGAGGCGGACGGGGTATTTCAAGGTTGGAGGATTTAATTCCCCGGTATCGAAGCGGGGCTTCCACTCAACCTCGAACTATTGTCGCATCGTCTGCAACGGCGCTGCTGCGATGATGCTTGCTACTACTGTAGAAACTGTGTGTTTTGTAGGAAGATAAAATGTGTTGCAGACATCGTTTTGGTATTAACAAGAATATTGAATGTCGACTAGAGACCAATAGACTAAACTTGGGTCTTCTTCCTGGTGCTTTGACCTATTTCGCATGATAGTTCTTCATCCCCGGATCCGAGTCATAAGTCAACTCGACCTCATCCGTCCTCAAAATCCCCCTTTCCACAATACTACCCTTATTCCCACCAATGATATTCTCAATCGAGTCCGAATCACCCGCCGTAGCCCTCCTGATCGTGGTTGTATTCCTCATATCATGCTCCAGGTCCGTCCATCCCTGTGTTCTAGATCTCGAGTGGGAACCCGACGTTCCAATCTTGGTCTTGATGGAGCTCCACGTCCCCATTATGGCTGCATCCAAAACAGGGAGTGAGGCGGTAAGTGTGCCGAATGTCAGGTCCAGCACCGTCCAGCGCATGGCGGATGTGAATTGCCAGCACGAGTCGTTGGTGATGGTGACCATTGTTTGCTAAAGGAGCCCACCGAGGACTGTTGTGCCACCGACAAGCCAGATGAAGAAGAGACGGGCTTTCTTGGCGGTGTTAATCTTGACGTACCAAAGAATGCTGATAGGTGCGAGAAGAAGAACAATACTCTAAAGGTCAGTGTTAGAAATGGATTTGATGATAGAGGAGCCCCTTAGCTCACCTGCGCAACATGCATGCTGCTCAAGAATTTATTCTGTAGACCAGTGTCTATGTACACTGGTGCCTTGTCCAGAGAACCACCAAACTTCTTGTCCCACGCAAACTGAATGGGATTGCAAGTGAAGACGAACCCTTCGCAATGTCAATACCACCCACTAGTCCAGCGTAAAGTTCAACTTACAAAATATCGCGAGAAGGATGTAGATTACCACCGTGCCAAGGAAGATATCCGCAAAGAGCCTCCACTTCTTCGATGCTCTATCCGCAAGTCGACGAACGAACAATGTGATCGAAACCTTGATCAACCCGACCGAGACGGAGAAGATGATCCTGCATACCGATAGGTAGTAGAAATAGAGGTTGTATTCTTCGTAGGTGCTTTCGTACGTATGTCGACCGGCGCCTGTTTCCGCGAGCATGGCTATAACAATGCATGGATAGCTGACTGCCAATGACTACTAATGTTAACAAGAGTCGCTTCCCATGCAACAATTTACTCACAGCAGCGGCTATGATAGCCAAGTCGTCTGCTCCAAACTGCGTTCTCGCGCCTTTGAGACGAATGATAATTCTTGATGAGATTTAAGCGAATATCCGACAGGACTTGGAGCGTGCGCTGGTAACTGGACTGATAAAACCGTTAGCATATTTTCCATAATTACTATCGTATATCTTTCTCGCTTAACTTTGAAAGAAATCTTATGTTGGTGCTGAGCAAGTCTCACTGCTTTCGATACCGAGCTGAGAGTGTATGTCACCATCACTGTGAACGATGTAGTAGCGAATATCTCGTTAATCGTAAGACGACGATTGTGGAGCGTGCATTTCAATCCCAGGCTAGGTTTCTCTGATCTTTGTGAAGATCCACATCAGAAAAGCGGTCCGCAAAGAGCGGAATCCCTTGGCTTGCTGATCACAAACCCACCGCTCTGTCACAAGGCAATAAGAAACCCATTCACATTTATCAGGTCACTTCCATAAACCCCAAGGCACGGCATCGCTTGTCATCCTCTTTTTCCACTCGTGACATGCGAAACACGTGCTGACCTAGTTTGCTTCGTGATGGCCTTCGGTAACGGCGGAAGTAACTACGAAGGTAATAGGGTAACATTGATATCAGGTGGTTGTGCATATTGATAGCTTCCATGGTGACTTTAATAATCATGGCTTTCTGTTCCTGCTTTCCATTGGGCTTGTTATTGACCATCCTCCGACTCCTCAGTCACCTAAGTAGAAGTAGTGCTGGCCAGTAAACTAAGCACAGTCAACACTGATGCTGTTGCTCTGTGACTCGACGTCCCAAGTCTGACAATCCGAGGAGCAATCATCCGTAGGGCAAGCTCCCATCTTGGCAGGCGTTCTGCTGTCGGTACCGGTCACGAGGGCTTGGAATGCCATGTAGCATTTGCCATCGGGGCAGATATCCGAAAGGTCTGCGCAGATGTTGTTGCCTTTGACCCAACTGAGAGGTTGCGACCTTTCACCAGCAGTGAATTGAGGGCAGCCGTCATCATTGACCTTGATTTGGCCACCGTATTGAGCTGAAGTGAGGCCGAGGAAGAGGAAGGCTGATGCGAGAACTGGTTTCATGATGAAAGGTAGTTAAGTTGATGTTTGAGTTTGCTGGAGAGAATGAAACTCGTCGAGCTTCTTGGTTCTCGACGAAACTGCTGAAGTCCTATGAGATATAATAAGACGTTTAAGTAAGGTAACTTTAAGTAGCTAATGTTTCCTGCTTTATATGATGATCTATGGTGACGTGTTGCATTATTCCAGCTCAAGTCGTTGATCTGCATTATGCTGTGTCCATATCATGGAAGCAACTCGTCGGCGTCAGAATTTAGTTCATCTTGGGTTTTATATCGCACCGCGAAAACACGGCAGTGCTCAAAAGAGCGGAGCTGAAGGAAGAACAGTGGATATCATCACCCATAATAGGATGCAGAAGGAATGTTTGATCGGCGGACTCAGACTCTCAGCATGAATTATCTTATGGACCCTGACAATTCTCTGTTAATCACTCGACTTCGGAATCCCGCCCGCCCGCATTGAGGCTAAGCGGTTCAGGCCATCATCAGTTGTCATTCTTTACTAGCTTAATAGGGATGGAGGTCTTTCGATGTCTGCGTCCTCTGAAATTTCATTTTAAGCAATAAATAAATTATTTTAAGCAATCAATGAGTCTAGAAGCTCTTCAGCTACGGGCATTCTCTCACGAACCACATCTTGGGATCATGACCTGGACTGATCAGTTGCAGTTGGTATTCGATTTTGGTTGTTAGAGTGGGCCTAGGGACTTAGGCCCGACTAGCAAACCACCAGCCATCGAACTCCGCTACAGCAGGTTTCAACCTGTTCATCTTCCGTAGTATAGTGGTCAGTATGCAAGCTTGTCACGCTTGAGACCCGGGTTCAATTCCCGGCGGGAGAGTCGCCTCATGATATAATCATGCTTACTTTTTTTCTTTTTGTTATATTTTCTTATTTATTTTTCAACTCATTATTACTTCTCTATTTGATAAAAACAAAAACCTATTATAAATACACTTAACAAGTTGCCCTAATACCGCTAACCCAGCCTTGAATCGCAAACGAGCCTTGGTTGTTTGAGGAGTCGGTGGTTGAGAAACATTGGGTTCCAGAGTGAGTAAAGATAACACAGGCCGGATCATTAATACAAGCCTGAGCACATTCATCTACAGTGCTGGCACTGGAGCTCAGAGGGATGCCTCCAATGACGGTATCGCACTGAATCTGGAAGGTGGCGATGCACTGCTGAGGGTTGGAAGGGCACACGATTTGCGCCAAAGCTTCTGCAGTGGTTGTTGTGGCTGCCTCAGTGGTGGTTTCGGTCGTTGAGTCGAGAGCAGAGGTGAAAGTGGTGGTGGTGGGGTTGTCAGTTGTTGATTCCTCGGTGGCAGTATCTGCTGTTGTCTCCTGTGTAGTGGTTTCTGTTGTTGACTGCTGTGAAGTAATTTCTGTTGTTGTTCCCTCCGAAGTGGTTTCTGTTGTTGACTGCTGTGTAGTAATTTCTGTTGTTGTTCCCTCTGAAGTGGTCTCTGATGTAGCCTCTGAAATAGTCTCTGTTGTTGTCTCCTGTAAAGTGGTTTCTGATGTCTGCTGAGTTGTAGTCTCGGTTGTTAAAACTTCCGTCGTAGTAGTAGTAGTAGTAGTAGTAGTATCCGTTGTTTCCTGGGTGGTAGGGATAGTTGTTGACTCCTCCGTAGTGATGTCTATTGTAGTCTCAATAGTGGAGGTCTCTGTCGTTGTTTCTTCAACAGCGCTTGTTGTGGCTTCTGTTGTGGTGCCGGCTTCCTCTGTTGTTGTGCCAATCTCAGAGGCTGGGAAATCATTGGTGGTTGAGGTAAGCTCTTCGTCTGTGGAGGACTCTGGTTCAACAATTTCCGTGCTGGAAATTACTTCTACCAAGGTGCTTGAATCAGACGTGAAAATTAAAGTGCTAAAGGGAACGAAAGAGGACTCTGAGGTCTCTGGTGGTGGTTGAAAAGAAGATGACGTGTTTGACCATTTGAATGTGCTTGATGGGATAGGCTGTGTAATGGGATTCATTGTCGTTACAACCCCACTTGGCTTTGTTGTTACAACTGGAGGCTTGCTTTCTGTAAGGCGTGTTGAGACTCCCGGAGGAAGTTCGTCGGAAGATGAAGGGATCGAGATGATGGGTCCAAGGGATGATGCAGATGTGAACTGTTGAGCCTCGCTTGTAGCACCTGCGCTTGTAGTGACGTCCCCGTTTTGACACTCTTGAACTACAATCGGAATTAGCCTTGCGCAATACGTAACCCAAGTGTTAACTTACCTCCAATAGCAGAGAGTTGGACCGCAATGCAGCCAGCAGGTTGCGAAGAAAAAGTGATATAGACTTGACCATCTGACGGGGTTTGGCAAAAGCCGGCCTCGCCATTCGGAATGATTCGTGAGCTTTGGAAGCGAAGGATATCCCCATCACGGAAGAATGTTCTGGTGATGGCACTATTAGGAACGGGCCCCTGCTGGCCGCCAAACACCTTGTAGTCCTCTCCGTTGAAGTAAATGGGGACATTGCCATCTAAGAGCTGCCCATCAACCAAGTTGAACACATTTGCATTGTCACAAATCTCGGCAGGGGAGCCGATGAACCCTCCAAGCTCTCGCCTCCGCAGTCGATTGTTGTCCGGGGTATCAGGAACAACACGGAAAACGATTTGCTCGTTAAGGGTGCTGGGACCTGTAGTGGAAGAAGGAGGAGCTGTTCCGACCTCTGTGGTTACTACCGAGGAGGTAACACCTGGTGCGAAGGAAAGGGATGATGAGGGATTCAAAGTTACGGAGATATCCAGGCTCGTAGAAGATTCAATGCCAGGCAAAGAACTCTCTGCGGGCGAGCTTGTGGCAGCTGAAATGGGGACGAGGTAAGTCGACAAGTAGGTTACACACCAAGATTCAGGTACCTGCTCCAAATCATGAAAAGCAACAACTGGAAGGGCCAGGCTGCCCAGAAGGGAGACAATCCCTGACTTGACCATGATGCTCCCTGAGAAAACTTGGGTTTGTAAAATCACAAGCAGAACCCTTACGAATATTTAAGACGCCAACGGCGATCGACATGTAAGAGCAGCATTCTTGGCATGTGTCACCCAAATGAAAAGGCAAAACCCTTATTAGACCTGCGAGCGCCTAAAGTGAACATCAAAGAGGGGTCATGAAGGTTTTTGCGCTTTCTAGACCTGCCCATGCCAAGACTTGGAATGTTCTTGATGGGGAAAATCTACAAACCAAATGAAATGATTTCAATGGTGAGATCTTTGAAGAATCTTAGTGGATGGTATTTGTGAGCTGACGCTTCAAGGGCGCGCCAGACTGTGAAATTGATTCAGACTCCCTTGAACTCATTTGAGAACAGTTATTGGGGGGAAATCAATTGTTTAAAAATAACCGAGTTAGCTCGATTGGGTTTAATAAGACAGCGTCTGGCGATAGGCTGATGCAAGGGATGAATATTATTGACATGAACCATTCTTGCAAGATTGCTATGTCACAACTGAGAGAACAGTTGTTTGGCAGAGTTGCAGAATTACTTCAGAGAATGATGTTACCAATTTATAAAGTCCAAACAACGCAATTAGACAGTATTCTAGCCCAAAAGCAGCAGGTAAAGCCAAGTTTTCATCGAGATCGACCGTGGTTGATCAATATTCGTCAACAAAACTAAGATGAAGCAAGGGATAATCGTGGTCTCAGTCTTGAGCCCCGCGACAATCTCAGATGAAGTCCGGGTCTCTTCATTGGCTCCAAGCCCGAAGGCTCCCAAGCCAAGATGTCATCCGAAATATTACGTCCACCAATTTCAATGTCTTGTGACATTTTGAGGAATTCAATCTTTGGGTTTGATGCACGACGAGGTCGGGAAAATAGCGCACCCAAGGCAATACATCAAAAGCATTGACAGCCTCGGCAATGCATCTAGATCCATAGGAGCGTCCTCAACTCATTAGCAAGCATTCCAGCAGGCGCAAAGCTTCTGCGGCGGCGACGGCAATGCCATAAAGCAGACTTGAATCTCATAAAGAGCATCTGCCTTGCTTTCGGATTCTGAATCTTTAGTTTGTAGCCTGTAGCTCTTCTCGAATAAAGCTGGAGTTGATTGGGATTTTCTAGCATGTTGGCTTGATACGTGCTGGGAGGTCATCAAGCTTTAACTATTAATTAATAGCTTTAAGCGGGCATGGGGATTTGCAACCATGCTTATTGGAGTTTCATAGCCAACCCATTATCAAATATGCTGCTGGGAACAAACTGCATTCTATGCAAGGCAAAATACTTCTGCAGTCCAAGTAAATTAAAGATGCACTTAACAGCCATGCTGGGAAGGATGAAGCGACAAGCGGTCGTCGCATATGTTATCAGCGTAACTTAAGACCGTATCGCGATAAGACTCCTCCAAGCCGCACCGCGAAACATTTCCTAATCGGGTATGCAGATAGGGCAATTCTCGTATCAATCGTCGTTCTCCAACTAACGTCAAGTCGTTAGAAAGCGGGGTTCATGATACGCGTCTTCCCCTGTCAGTCGTCGCGTGGAGATGACTATGATAAGGCAATCCTCAATCCAACTAATGGCCTTTCAACGGCCACTGATATCAAATGCTGAATCTTGAGACTGTTGGTGGAAACTTGGACCGAAATGCGGAATATTCGCCTCGATGCTTTGTCATCGGATCGTGAGGTTGCTTCTCAGAGTGAGTGAGGTCAATGTCTGCTCAGAACTATTTACTCATTTTCCAGATTGCAAAACATGTGTGAGAAGGCGAATAAAATGCGACCGAAGCGTTCCTTCATGTCTGAAATGTTGTAGTCGAGGACTAGATTGTCCAGGCTATGGTCTTCATTTGAGATGGGATCAGGGAGTGGCTAGCAGAGGGATGCTGATGGGGAAATCAGTCCCATTACGACCTCCTATCAAACATAGTGGAACACGTACACACAAACAAACAAGAACACCTCGCGTCAGGAAGTCCACCGATGACGAAAGCTCTCCCTGTTGCCAACCTCAAATAGCCACCGAAAACTCTTTGGTGGTATTGTCGCACACAAAACACAACGTCGAGTTGGTCGATCGTCACGTCCGGCAAGCAGCTCATGCAGTCCTCTTTCAACACTTCAACCACGAAGTCGCATCAAGGCTTGCGTGGCTAGATGGGCCCAAGAATCCATGGCGAACCCTCGTCCTTCCTCTTGCGCAACGCTCATCCTGCTTGCGGCTATCAACACTTGGTTTGGCAGCAGCGCATATGTCTGTCGTATCTCCCCAAGATAAGGCAGCGCTTGTTCAGATTCACCGAAGTCTTCGAGATGCGACTCTGTATCATCTGAACCGACAAATGGAATCCGAGCTGAAGCGCGAAGTGGCGCGGTGCGATAAGAATACTGAGGTCTCGGCCCTCATCGAGATCATTCTCACCATGATCTCGTTATGTTATGGAGAAATGTTCATACCGAACTCGACGGGATGGAGACTTCACCTCACCGGTGCCCGCACAGGATTCGAGAGATACGACCTCGCAAATCCACACGAAAAGGTAATTTCTCAGTTTTTCGTGGAAGAACTTGACTATCTGGAGGCTTTCGGAAGCATATCCTCATTCACCTCGAGTTTGAGACGCCATAAGCTCATCTCACAGCACGCGACCTCTGATGACTTTCTTAAAGAGTTCACAGAAGCGCTTTATGAGATCACAGTTACCGAGAGAAGCCGAAATGACGCTTCTAGGACAGGAAAGATACTTGCTGACACTGATATGACTCTGTGGCAAGACAAGCTCACGAGGTCTTATACCTCCGCTTGCGCCCGCATTGACTCTACCCCATCACAAGATGTCACTCTCCAGATTGGTCTCAAGTCTGTTCTCAAAGCACAATACTGGGCTTGCCTGGTGTATAGCTACCAAGCTCTTGCTTCAGAGGCGGAGAGGTCAGCAGCGATTCCTCCGCTCGTTGATTCTCTCTACAACGAGATCATCTTCGTGACATCCTGGCCAACAGAATCGGTTTCACACAACATCTCATTTCCGCTGTTCATACTCGGAACGGCCAGTCAGTTGTACACCGAAAAGCAAGTTATGATCGAAAGGCTTTTTACCAACAACATAGCTGCGACAGGTTTCTCGTGTAACTCGGCAGTACTGCAGTTCTTGAGAGACTTCTGGAACGCAACAGCAGCTGGATCGACTCAAAACTGGATACAGTATGCGAGAGACAACGAGGAGCGGATGAGCCCATTTATTATATTCTGACCATAGGAAGATGACTTCACATGAGCACTATCTCTTCATCCTCCACTCCAAACAGCACCTTCATTGGGTCTTGGTAGTTCATGAATCCCAACGATGGCTTACAAACGCCATAGCCAAGCAATCTTTGCGCTTGCGGTGTGAGCTGCCTCGCTCGCTCCAATGGTACCATAAGGAACTGGTTCTCCGCAGGGCGAAGAGTCGGCTTGCAAAGGAAGATGCCTACTGTCTCGCGATACTCGTTTCTGAGTACTCAATCAGCATGTAGCTAGCTAATTGTGTGATTGGGGTTCTACTTACTGGGTAATATTCTGGCCACCAGCATGGTACAAGTTGCCCAGAAAGATGAAAGCATCACCTGGCTCTAGTTCTGCGGGTACAGCTTCTTCGTCATATGGTCGTCGCTCACTACCCCAGAGATGAGATCCCGGGATGCCGATCGTGGCACCGTTCTCTCTGGTCGTTTTGGTGAGAGCCGTCACGCAGCCAATCATGACTGGGAGCTCTTTGTCGTGGGGATGATAGTCACTGCCTCTAATCAGCAAATGGTTCCAGACCAATGCATCTCATGCAAGATTATTCTATCGCTGATTCCAGACTGTGGCAAAAGGGTATACTCACTCATCATCTCGATGCAGAACCTGCTGCTTGCCACCTGGATTAACCCGGAACGCCACAGTCGACGAAATAATAGGCTTGCCGCTGACAGTAATCCTCTTCTCCCGTTCCCAATACGTCAGCGACGAAGAGCACAGCTCATTCGCGACATCGATATAGAGAGGATTACAGGCAAGTTCAACACAGGCATCGGAAACATTAAACAAACCAGTTGCTCTTTGGGTAGTGACGGGGAAGAATCCAGACAGGTCTGGAATATCAGAATCAAAATGCGATTTTAGATCTGCTCTGATCTGTTCTGCTAGCTGGCGAGATATAAGGTTCTCGACAATTACGCCGCCGTCGCGTTTGATGGCTGCGACAAGGTTCTGTGGCGTTGTGGATGGTTCCGCTGCGTCGAGACGCGCAAAGGATGGTTTAGTGGTAGCAGTGCTCAATGAAGCCATCTTGAAACAGTGGTAAGATCGATAGTTTTTATTGAGACTCCTGTGAAGCCCTCATCATAATTTATAGACGTTATAATGACTTCCTTCATCTTGATATGACTCTATCGTTACAATGAAGCTGCATTCAATGGTTCTCACTAGCTCGTCACTAATCCAAGATAGGTTGGTCGGCAGAGAAAAGCCCAAGCCACTTTCACATCGATCCAAGACCTGGGAACTCACATGGGCACGCTAACCCGGGCTAGGCTGGTCGGGAGAGAAACGGCAGGGCGGTGTATTCCGGGGAAGGCCTAACTTGGCTGCCCGGGAGAGAAACGAGGCGCTTGCGTGGAATGATGGCAGCTGTAAAACGATAGCAGGCTAGTTCATCATTGGTGGTTACCGTCCTAGCGTTATCGGTCCCCGCATTCTCGACCGGGATCTAGATTGCAGTATCTGGTCATGTTGCTTTGCGTATTCACTTTGGGAAATTAGTTATAGATCTTCCCGATCTCAGTCCCTGCATCGCAAACTCTCCCTTTAAACCATTGTTCCCAAATTGGTTTCTATTTTGCATCTTGGCATTGTTCCTAGATTCTCCAGTCCATGATCGCGCCACATTCTCAACAACGATATCATCTACCTCCGAACTCCACTGGAGATGGATCCCCCCAAAGACGACATCAAGGCTGAGCCAATCTTTTACGATGGATCCGTTCTCGAAGGCAGCCAGACTCAGTATGATACTGACGATGCGTATCTCAAGTCCCTCGGAAAGTCGGCCGAGTTGCATCGCGTCTACAACTTCTGGACATGTGAGTCTTTTTCGGCAGTTCCTGGGTCTTCAATATACTGAGAGCAGTACAGTATGTGCCTACCAGGTCATGATAAGTGCGACATGGACGTGCGTCGTCGTTTTCTACGGTGTCATCTTCGACGTCGGTGGACCAGCCTCGCTTCTCTACGGATCCATCATCGTCGCAATCGGCCAAACCTTACTCATGGCCTCACTCGCTGAATACTGTGGTATCTGGCCTACTGCAGGTGGTCAACAATTCTACGTCCAGAAGCTCGCTACCGAAAAGTATCGACCTTTTCTTTCATACTTCGTCGGCTGGTGTTTGCTTCTAGCTGAGACTGCCACTGGCGCTTCCTGCGCCTTGAATACCGCCAACATCACTGGTACGATGGTATCCATCTTTCACCCAAATATTGACTGGAAGGTATTGAGACTCCCTCCTGTGCTTTGATGCCATACGCTGACGCTCTAAGCCTTACCAAACCTTTTTGATATATCTCGGATTACTAGTTATCCCGTTTCTAATGAACTTGAAGCCTAGTGCACTCCCTCTCTACAGCACCGTCGGCGCCGTTTTCACAATCCTGGGCTTCTTTGGCTGGGCTATCACTCTACTCGCCACAGCCCCTAAAGCCAGCGCAGAATTCGTATTTACTAAGTTTATCAACAATTCAGGATACACCAATAATGGATGGGTGTTCATACTTAGCTTTTATACCCCGCTCTATGGTCTTTATGGTACGGATAGTATGATGCATTTGGTTGAGGAGATGAAGAACGCATCTCAAGATGCACCAGTAAGTCTCTCTGCCTGATAAGAGCTCAAGGTACTGACACGACACAGAGAGCTATGGTCTGGTCTATGGTCCTTTCTGGTGTTGCTACCATTGTTACTGATCTTATACTCCTGTTCTGCTGCGGTAACTATACCGAGTATGTAGCAGCACTGTAAGTTCCCCTTGGCCGTGTTACCATCACTCAAGCTTATGGCCAGGTCACCGTATGTCACTTGGTTCTCGGACGTAGCAGGAAGTGAGTACGCAGGTATCTATGTTGCCATAGTCTTTGGCGTTGTGAACGTAAGTCAGCAGACCTCGCTTTCTTACACCGACAGCTAACTCTCTAATTTTCAGCTGCTTGTCTGCACCGGTATTCTCTCTTCGTGTTCTCGTCTGGGTTGGCGTATGGCGGAGGACAGGGCATTTCCATGGTCCCATCGTCTCCAGAAGATCGATCATAAGCTCCAGATCCCATTGAACTTCATCTTTGCCATCATGGTGGTTGAGGTTATCATTGGGCTTATCTCTCTGGGAAGTGAATTGGCCTATAACGCTATTGTCAGTGGTGCTGGTGTTTGTTTCGCCCTCGCCTATGCGATACCAGTTACGGTGGTGAGTACTGTTCATTGACGCTATTATTTGGCTGCTGACGCTTTCAACAGGCTCTTGTCCGAGGCCGTTCAATTCTTCCGCCTCGCCCTCACTTTGATCTTGGCAGATGGGGATACTTTGTGAACTATGTTTCTGTTGCATGGGCCATGTTGACCATTGTCATATACGTGTAAGTGCTACACAATAGAGACTTCAACTGGCAACCCCTGGCTAACTCCTTACCAGCATGCCTCTGTATCTACCAGTCACAGGCGAAAACA
This sequence comes from Fusarium dlaminii, assembly GCA_013186775.1. Classification (NCBI taxonomy): domain Eukaryota; kingdom Fungi; phylum Ascomycota; class Sordariomycetes; order Hypocreales; family Nectriaceae; genus Fusarium; species Fusarium dlaminii. The sequence goes on along the minus strand of JAAOAL010000047.1, from coordinate 100,903 downwards.
TCGGGAACATGAACTGGGCCTCACTCATTGTTGGGGCAACGTTCCTCTTTTCCGGTGTTTGGTGGGTATTCGGAGCAAGATTCAGATACCTGAAGGAAGCCTCCCTTGAGGCGGAACCAAACCCTGTAGCGGGAGAGCAGTCTACTAGTTCTTGACGTCCGTTTGATAAAGGAGTTTGACTGGTACTTAGGTAATATTTACTTGACGCCATGCGTGTACGAACCATATCTTGTTCCAACAGATAGCAGACTGAAAATGGGGATGATGTGGGAGCACCGTGTTGGGAGAAAATTAAATGTTATACATTAGACATAATATATTACATAATCTTAAACCCTACTACACATAACTCTGATTTTACTACATGTCCGTATTCCACGCCCAAGGAAGGGTCAGCAACTCGCAATCTAAGAACCGTCATTGCCATACAGACACAAAATTCCAATCCACCTAGCGTCTTAAAACATCCATTCATGAAATTTTTCAGTGTCTGCACCACTTCATGGTACCTTCAAGACTTCCAATCAATCACTCGGCGCGATGAAGTGCTTTGAAGCGAAGTCGTCTGCAGCCAAGTTCATCTTGCACAACCATGACTCGTTTACACGAAAGTCCATGAGATATACAAGCCTCCTCAGGAGATTCCAGCTCAATCAGAAGGCGAATGGGTTGTGAAATGACGTCGCCCAAACAGTGCCATACACCAGTTGTTGCATCGTCGAGAAAGCAGAAGAGACGTCGGCGAGAGTCATTAGCTCCAAGCCCTATGACGAGCCAGGCGATGGTATCAACGTCAAAGTTCTCGTCCTCTACACAATGCAAACGGGCGCTCATATTGACGAATCGTTCGAGCGAAACGGAAAGTACGCTGCGTGGTTCGGTGGAGGCTGGGAGGCTGGGACTTCTGCCTGGTCGCTCATCTGAGACAGAGACCTGGCTATCGTTCTCATAATAGTCCTCTTTGAGTTGATGAAGACTCGAGTCTTGGGCAGAGGTTGACGCTTTCTGGTCAGCCTGAGAAGGATTGCGGCTTTCTCCATTCTCTAACGTTGGCGAACAAGGCTTCTCCGCCTGAAGGCTCTGCGAAGGTTTGGTGGTCTGTTTCTGAGTGCCTGTCGGTGAGGGGAAGCCAATGAGCTCGTCTTTATTCTTCTGAGCGGACACCTTGCCGTCGCTGGGAGATGGCAATGAGGCATGCTCTCGAGCAATGCTACTGACACCCGGAGGAACAACAGCGCCGAAGTTATACTCGAACATAGGCTTGAATGTAGACAGTCGATTGTCGAGAATGTGCTCGATAGAGAATAGGTTCGAAGGGTACAGAAACCTTATGTTTCTTTCCCAGTCCTTAGGTCGCCAGTAACCTAGTCGCTAGAGTATAGCAGCTTGAACCTCTCTCGTGCTACCGCATTTACCTCTAGGGTGACCGGATGGTGCTCCCCCGACATATCCCCATGGGAAAATAGGGATAGGATGAACGCCATCGACTAATAGCAGAGTCAGTACTCAAAGCACACATATTGCAACTGAAGAAGACACACGGTAGATAAGCCAGACCCAAAGGAGTATCACGTAGTCGAAGAAGGGCCCATATGGATGCAAGTTGAAGTCCTTCACGAACTAGGTGTTTACTTCCTTTTTACACTCCTTTGTGAGGGCTTCCAGGTGGCTTGGCCTTATTTCTTTGCGTATCCATCGTAGAAATTCAAACATATAGTCTCGCCTGGTACTCGGGGTGGCGTATTCATCCACCCGACCCCTTGAGAAAAGGCCAGAGATATGCGGCTGTTCTGACCTGCAAAGCGTATGCGGGAGTTGCCAACGGGGTGTGTTCATACTGGACTGCGGAGATATGAGGCCGCGCAGATCAGATGCAATTTGCTGTGCCATGTTGCTTTGATGAAGCAATCTGATTTGTATCGCGATGAGGTGGTGTGCTGAATGGAGGAAGTGAAGAAGAGTAAACAAACAAATTTCGATCGGAAGCGATATTGAAACAGATCACGTGCGGCGTGTCAGCTATCGTAGCTTGTATGCTAGTTGCCAGCTGTTGAGCACTGCCAAGGAAAATAACTGCATGAAGCTGCAAAACCAGCATTGTCAAGCGGAATCACTACAGTGCATACCTCTTCGTCTCGCCTTGTGGCGATTACACTCCTGGTAAAAGCTAGAGTTGTCATCAGATCGAAATATAAATCATCTCTTGAGGCATGTTAGTTGTAGATAACTGCGCAAGCAGTCGATTTATGAGGAGAATACAAATTCTTCGGATCAAAGAGCCAAAGCCATTGATAACAAGTTGCTCTTCACGACTACGTTCTACTTAGACTTCGCTATGTAGCTACTCGTCCCAGATGGTGGCTACAACATCTCCTGTAAGTTTTACCTGCGCCAGCTTTCCCCCCTCCTGTTCCGTAATGATCTTGCCACTCTTGACATCGCGCTTCCAAATGACGACGGTCTGGTTGACCTGATGACCAACCGCAATCTTGTCACCAGCCTTGTTGAATGAGAACTGGCGGGGAAGATATCCGCCAGATGGGACAGCCTGGATAGGCTTCAATGTGCCATCCTCGTTGATCTGGAAAACTGTGAGGGTATCGGAGGGACCAGATCCACGCTGGGGAGAGTTGGCGAAAGACTTCTCGCGATTGGTGACGATCACGAAACGCTGGTCGGGCTGAGTGAAAGTCAGTAGGGTTCTCATGGAGAATATGCAGTTACTTACGCTCATGGCAATTTCGCTGATGGGAGCAGTGTTGGGAGGAAAGCTAGCGTTCAGCGATGTGATCTCAAAGACCTTTGTGAAGGAGAGACCAGTGCGGTTATACTTGACGCTGTAAGAGTACACCTTCTGGTCAAGTTCACCGTTAAAGAAGAAGAAAGTCTCCCCATTCGCCATGATTCTGAAGAATCCATGGCGGGGTCCAGAACCACGAGGCGCGCTCAAGCTGCCCACCTCGGCAATGGGAGCAAGAGTGTTCTTGTCATAAGTAAAGACGCGGACGACATCACCACCGAGATCGGGTGTAATGACATATTTTCCAGTAGGGTCAATGATGACGTGGTGAAGATGGCTTGCTTCCTGGCGGTCTGCAATGGGCCCAGTCTGGCTAATCTTCGTAGTTAACTCTTGGAGCGGCGCAGTACCGTTAATGGCACCGTTGTCGCCGAGAGCGTACAGAGATGCTACACCTGGAGTGCTACAGCATGTGAGTGACTTCAATTCCAAGCAATTGTCGGCAACTTACTATGAAGCACTGAAATAACCGCGCTTGCCATTTGCTCCGGTAATAATTTCGCCTGCCACAGCGCCTCCTGCAATGGACTTGACGCGAGAAACGCGCTTCAGAACACCCTTGTCTCCAATGGTGAATGAGTTTAATGTTCCAGGCGGTTGGAAGTTGAGACCGCGATCCAGACAATAAAGCACGTTGTTGGGCTTGTCAAGAGTGAGCCAGTTAGGTCCGGGAGAGCAATCGGTTGTTTTCGAGGTGACGGAGAGATCGAAGCCTTTGGCGGACTCGGTGAGGCTCAGGGTGCTCAGGTTACCGCCGTAGTCCGCTACGAAAAGGTTGACGGCCTGGCTAGGCGCTGCCAAAACGGCAGAGCCTAGAAGCACACTGAGTAGTTTACCATGCATTTTGATGAACAGGACACGAAGTGAAGAGGGCAAGGAACAAAATTCATCTCCCTTGAGCAAGGCACAGCATAAAGTTATATTATCCTCGGAGGATAGTCCTCCGAGTACTACAGAAGTCAAAGATCCACGTATATCCAGGGTATATTTGAGTTCGGTTGTCGGGCAGATTCCCCGCGATGGAGAGATGTATATCCTCCAATGGTGAGGTCACCGCTTGGCATCCTGACACGTTTGTCTTTAATTAACCTCAATTATGCCACGGCCCTTGTATTTAACCTTTACGAAGCTTGAAACGATGCTAGTAGTTAAAATAGGTATGTTTTCCGTGGTGATCTTTTCCGTTCCCCGCTTTTCCGTGAGGACTTTAGCCTAAGAAGGCTTCTAGAAAGTCAATTCAACGGAGCGAATTACTCCTTCCGTAGGTGATGAAGAGTGCCACGATTGGAAGCAGTCCATGAAACAGCCACGATAAAGATAACACACGAATAAGCAAAAAGAATGATCACGCTGGGGATCGAACCCAGAATCTTCTGATTCGTAGTCAGACGCCTTGCCATTGGGCCACGCGACCTCGTCTTTGCTGACTAATACCCAAGCAGCTCAGAAAACGCATCCAGAAACCGGACCTCAGATCGCGTCGTCAGGTCATGAACCATAGCGACATTGTATCTTCAACGAGGAGTCCTTCCAAAGTTGCACTAATTAGATATTAGTTCTTGGTAGTTAATGAAGAAAGCTCTATCCAAGTTAATATGTACGTTTTCTTTACAGGTGTGTTGGTAACTGTCATTTGTAACTGATTCTCAGCATTTGATTACCATTCTTTGAGACGATGCTCTAGGATCACGCTCTTGGCACGGTATTGCATTTCAACTTGATGCGCAATTAAAAAGACGAATTTACCCAGCATGATGAAATACTTTCTCGAAAACCCGCGACTTCCTTTGCCTCTAGAATCGACAACTTTGTTCTTTACGTCGCGGTGCTGCAGCTATCCTACAACTCACATGGGTACGATTTTGGCGACCGACCTTGGGACTAACTGCCGATAATTGTGTCCGGCTGGCGGAAATCCTCAACTTCCGGGATGTGGAGTATCATCCGACGTCTCAAAGCCCGGGTCCCGAATTTCGGATCACACCGTCCCCACAACGACGACGTATTGAAACGCGGGGTTTAGAAATAATAAATTGCTTGAGGTCGAACTGAATTGGAGGCTAGAACTCATTATACAATTATTTGTCATTTATTCCCATTATTCATTCATCATGGCGGCTCCTGTTAATCTGAAAGATCTCACTATCGATAACATTACCGAGAATGTTCACGCGATCAACTCTCAGTGCAGTAATCTGCGCCTGAAGTATATCCTTGAACGAGTTGTCACACATTTGCATGACTTGGCGAGAGAAACAAGACTCACTACAGACGAATGGATGACAGCTATCCAATTCCTGACACAAGTTGGTCAGATCTGCACTGATGTCCGACAGGAGTTTATTCTACTATCCGATGTCCTGGGTCTTTCACTTTTGGTTGACTCAATTGACCATCCGAAACCGAAGGGCAGCACTGAAGGCACAGTTTTGGGACCTTTCCATACACATGAGGCCGAGCATGTAAAAGAGGGAAGCCTGATCTCCCAAGATACAGATGGCGAACCTCTTCTTGTTCTATGTACCCTCAAGGACGTCAATGGTTCACCAATTCCCGGAGCCAAGATTGACGTCTGGGAGACTGATTCTAAGGGGTTTTACGATGTTCAGCACGCTGACCGGACTGGCCCGGATGGAAGAGCTGTGCTGACGAGTGACGATAATGGAGACTTTTGGTTCAAGGCTATTGTTCCTGTGCCGTATCCAATTCCTCACGACGGACCCGTCGGAAAGTTGCTTAAAGTACTGGGCCGACATTGCTACCGACCCAGTCACATGCACTTCATGTTCAAGAAAGACGGATACGATCCTCTGATCACGTAAGTCTGTCCTTCTCTGGCACCTCAATTATATCTAACAAATGCCCCTGTAGCGCACTCTACCTCAAGGACGACCCTTACGAAACTACCGATGCCGTGTTTGGTGTCAAGGACTCGTTGATCGTTAACATCAAGAAGGTCGAAGACGAAGAAATGGCGAAGAAGTATGATGTCAAAATCGGTTCCGCCTTGATGACATATGACTTTGTTCTCGTCTCGGATGAAGCGGCTGCGAAACTTAGGAGGGAGAAGGCCGAGGAGGCGATGGCGAAATTGGGACGGAAGTTCAGATTCATTGATGATCTGCCTGTTCCGGATGTCGATTAGAGAATCCTGTAGGCAAAGTAGACAGTTCACCTGAGAGTGGCCGCGAGATGCACTATAGCTAGAGGAATGATGATAAAATTCCATGATGAACAGTTCATTTTAATTACAATAAATATATACATCCGGTTTTAATGAATGCCTGCCTGACCTTTCTCTGACTTAGGGCATCATTGACATACTGTCAACATCCAATGCTTCACCATACAACCCATCTAAAGACGGCATCTCAAACCCCAACCCGAGAGCATCCTGATCCGCCGCCATGAAATCTTGCAGCAAGTTCGGATCAATGATGGAAGCCAATAACGCATGATCCTGTCCCGAAACAGCACTCGAAAACTGATCTGCAATACTGTTCAAGTCACCCTGTGTACCATCGAAAAATGGTGGTTCACTATCACCATCCGGCCTGCTCTGTTGCCGCTGTACGCAAGCCCGTGCTACCTCTAGTCCTTCTTGTATCAGACTAGCACTTCTTCGAGCAACAGTGGCCTCCTCCATTGATTGCAGGATATCATGCGCTTTGACAGCATCAGCGAGGAGGTCCTCCGATGGAACGGCTGTAGGACCAAGCATGATGATATACAGCACGATCATCCCGGCGTACAAGGTGTAAGTGGAGTTGTACCACCAAGTGCGGAAGTAGTGTCTATTCGCGTATGCATCATACATGACACAAATAGTCTTCCGTGCTGCGTCCAAACATAGCTCAGCATGAGTAGACATGTTGGCTTCTGCCGTGAGCATAGGTTGTTCGAGAAAAGGGCGGTGGAGAACAATTCTTGCGTTGAGGTATCTGAGATGAAGTACAAGTTTCTGTTTGGCTGCCCATTCCTGTTCACGGAATGATACGGCTGTGAAGTCCAGATAAGTAGGTAGCTTAGCTTTCCAGTCGTCAAGCAGGCGATCGAGCTCTTTCGCAACAGCGGACTTCTGCAGCAAAGTCAGACCCTTCGAGTCATAGTATAGTTCCTTTGAGATGCGCCGTAAGACAGCAGCAAAATGAACCATCTCATTGATCATGGCAGCGCTGCAATTTTCCAGATCAGGCTGGTTCGATATCGCAACATCTTGCCCTCTGATATGAGGCATATCAATCTGGTAATTCCTAGGCTTGCCAAGACTATCACGACGACCTGCACTGCAGCTCATGTCAATCTCGTGAGAGTAAATGCACCACCACGTTCTTCGTGCTGCTTTCCGGTCCTCAATCGAGTTGGATGGAGTTTCTCTCGCGATACCAATGGCTAGCGCGGTGCGGACGGCATGACCGCAGTACATGTAGCAAGCGTGAGGTTTGAGGGAGTTCTGACAGTACAAAGACTTTACTGGGTCAGCTTTCTAGTTTCACTGAGACTGAGGGTCACATACCATGAGGAGAAGTGTCTGGGCACTCTCTAAAGAGCAAACTTCAAAGACATCTCCGAGCAACATCCTGGACTTCCGGAAGTACTTCTTCGAGAGTTCTTGGCTTAATCGAGAAGGATTAAAGTCTTGTCCTTGAGCCGGAAGCTTCATGCAGACATTGATGTCGCGCTCAAAGTCCTGAGTGATACAAGAGCCAGCGACGATCGAGCCGACAGCCACGACTATGTGGTACAGGGCAAAGAAATGACGCTGAGTCTTGTTACTTTCCATGGAGGTTTGAGAGCTCCAGACGAGTTCCTCGCATTGCTTGGCGAAAGCAATAGGATCAAGCATAGGGTGAAGATGGTGAAGGTTGTTGAAGAACTGTCTGATGTATTCGCGCTCTAGCCTTTGTTTCGATGATGATAGCGAGTTGTCCGGGGATGCTCTGTTTTGCCTGGTAGCCGCGGGAGGGTCACGATGGACCGAGTCCTCAAGTCCCGCGGTCTCCTGTCTCGTCCCAAGAGACGAACGCGCTTGGGTTTCATCTTGAGCCCCTGCTCGCGTTGGGGGAGTCTTTGGCCTTGAAGGAGGTTCCAAGACACCTCGGTCAGAAAGGAGGTTGACAATGGAGATTGGCGATTGTGTGACGAGGCCGTGTCCCATAACATTCCCGTCATGAGCGTTGGCAGAAAGGAAGCCGGCATTGCCGCTTGAGTTTGGGTGACCGGGCGGTAGATTCTTCTGAGCATACACGAAGAATTGATTGAGGAGCACAAAGTTGGACGATGTACCGTAGAACTCTGTGCCGTGAGTATGCTGATTGATGTCACCTACAACATCACCATCGTCTACACAAACCAGCCGTCAGTCCCAAACATCCATGGCAAGAATTGTTACTATACCTATACGACCCGTTGAATGAGCCTGTTCCAGAGGCTCGCTCCGTTGCGCCACCTCATCATAATAACTTCGCGAAGAAGATAACGGTGACGGCGGCGTATTCCGCTGCACATCGTTCAGCACTGAAACAGTACTCGCCCTCGCGTTCTTCCTCCTCAAGCCATAGACACAATCCCACTCATGTCTCACACAATTAGCACAAGGCTGCTGCTGATCGCATTTCGCCTTCTTCGCGCGACATCTCTGGCACGCATGAGACGCCCTTGGTAGATTTCGTCGACTTGGTAAAGATCCGGAACTTGCCATTGTTTGTGTGAGTGAGAATTTCCGGACTTCCGCCCAAATAAGAACGAATTTGGTGGGAAAAGTACCCCGCCCCCGGCAGTTGCGCTAAAAACTGCCGAGAAACCAAAGTTCCGGGCTTGGGCGGAAGATCGGAGATACTGCCGGAATTGGGGCGTGCCGAGAAAAGCGGTGCATCGTGACCTGTGAGTTGATAAACACGACTTGAAAGACGTTGAACGACTGAAAAGTTTCATTTCCATTGCTTATTGAACTTACAATTTGGATAGTCGTGATGCCTGTCTTTCAAGAAACCTCCAACGCGGCGCGAGACCAGAGAATCCTCCCTTCGCGGGCTCTACCGGTGCCCCGACTCTCTCAGCAGCCAGACTTGTCCAATGTCTCCGAGGAGCATAAGGAAGTTGTCGTCATTGGTGTAAGTAACAGCTCTAATTGATATACTTATTTGTACTCACAAACACATTATAGGCTGGACCTGCAGGTCTGTTTCTAACCTTGCTGCTCGCAAGATATGGCATCACAGAAGCCTCACTTCTTTGTCTGGACTCCAAGCCGGGTACACTGAAAGCTGGCCAGGCAGATGGACTTCAACCAAGGACTCTTGAAGTATTTCAGAGTTTGGGGATAGCAAGTGAGATCATCAGCGAAGGCTGTCACATGGAGGAGGTGGCGTTTTGGAACCCTGTGCAGTCAAACGCAAACGCAAACACCAATGGCAACGGCAATGGATCTCATGCCACCGGAATTGAGCGGACCAGTTTCGCTCCCGATGTCAATGTCCCTGCTCGTTTCCCGTTCGAGGTCACCATCCATCAAGGCCGCATTGAGCGAATCCTAGAAGAGAACCTTCATCTCTATGCAGGCAAGCGTGCCATCAGAAGATCCCATCGTTTCCTGGAGTACACAGTCGACAACAATGCTGAATTCCCCATCGTGGTCAAATATGAACAAGATCTTCCAGACGGATCAACTCAACAAGGCACCGTTCGAACAAAGTATCTCATCGGCGCAGATGGCGCACGATCGAAAGTCCGAAAATGCATGGGTCTAGAGCTTGAAGGCGAAACAACAGATCACATCTGGGGTGTATGCGATTTCGTCGCCGACACAAACTTTCCCGATATTCGCAACCGATCCGCCGTTCACTCGGATGCTGGCTCCGTCATGGTCATTCCAAGGGAACAGATTGCAACGGGCGAGTTCCTTACTCGTCTTTACGTTCAAGTCGCTGAAGAGGTCGACACGAGCGGTGATACTGGAACGGATAAGAGATCGGCTGATAAGAAGCGACGTGGTGCTGTTACGTTGGAGTATATCTTTGAGCAAGCGCGGCAGGTGTTTGCGCCGTACGAGATCAAAATCAAGGAGGGGACTGAGCCAGATTGGTGGGCGGCTTATCAAATTGGACAGCGCATGGCTCCCAGGTTCTCTGCTAAGACGTCTGATGGAGTGGAAAGGGTGTTTATTGTTGGTGATGGTAAGCTTCACTCAGACTCTCTTTGATGTTATAGTGCTAACTTTATGCAGCCTGCCATACTCACAGCCCCAAGGCCGGACAGGGCATGAACGTATCAATGATGGACTCTTACAATCTAGCTTGGAAACTCGTTCACAAGATCCACGGCCTCACTCCTTCAAGCACTTCCGGAACAGACCCTATCCTCGAAACATTTTCGCAAGAGCGTGTAGATGTAGCTCGTCAACTTATCGAGTTCGACGCCCAGTTCTCGCACATGTTCTCCGGTCGCATTGGATCAGCAGATGCCGAAACTTCAGGCCTCACCCATGAAGAGTTCCTTCGAGTTTTCAGTGACGGCAGCGGGTTTACTAGTGGTTGTGGACTACAGTACAAGGGGAGTCAACTGATAAGAGAACTGGGTGCAAAGAGCAACTTGTTGCGAGGAGATCCGTTATTGGGGGCGTTGACGCCGGGACGACGACTACTTGATGTTGAGGTGAAGCGCTATGCCGACGCCACCGCTCGCCATTTGCAAGACGGTACGTTCTCACGAGACCTGGGGTCTAAAGATCTATGACTGACTTACTGACTTACCTCATAGAAATGCCACCAACCGGCCGCTACTACGTCCTCGTCTTCACAAGCAACGACTTACTCGACACATCCGGCATTTCACACTCGGCTTTACAATCATCTGTCGATATTCTACAGCAATTCCTGAAAGGCACTGTGAACCTTGTTGTGGTGCATCCACTCACGTCAAGATTCGAGTGGACTGATCTGCCAGCGGGCGTAAAGACAGTTGCTGAGATGCGAACTTATGGAGTGTCAAAGAAGGAGGACGTCTACGAAGTATTGGGTGTGTCAAAGGATGACGGTGTTGTTGCAGTGGTGAGACCTGATGGATATGTTGGTATGATGGCGCCTCTGTCTAAGACAGGAGGTGTAGAGGATTATCTGCGAGGTTGCTTAGTTACTGTTTGAGCTATATACTACTTTGAAGGAATGTCAAGCGAGAATTACCGATTGCATCTGTGTAGCTAACCATTGCGGAAAGGGGGTGAGCATCATTGACAGGTTTTGCTGACCATGGACCGTGTACTGAAGGACGAAGGAGCCGTCAGCTTATGCTCGGAGACATTTCAAGCTGTATAATGCAAAGAACTATCCAGGTGTCTATATCTGAGTTTGTGTACAGCTCAAATAGACTCGCCTTATGCCCTCAGCGACAGACCCTTACCATATTGATTCGTATTCCGTTGCCTCGCTTGCTGTCTGACTAGTCGTTGCATCACAATGACCTCTGCTCAAAACATCATCAAGTGCGCCGTCCTTTCTACGAGCCGCAGCATATCTTACAGTATCGCACAAAAATCACAAAATGGCCCGTGGATCGTCCTCTCAAACAGCTTTGGCGCTGACACCACTCTGTACCAGCCTGTTGCCCAGTGACTCGCCTCATCAGGCTACCGCGTCCTAAGCTACGACCATCCTGGCCATGCTCAAAGCACTCCTGTGAAAGACCTTGATAACGTCGAGATGGAAGAATTGATCAATGACATCGACGAACTCCTTCGTGTTTTGCACATCGACAGCATCCGCGCCTGGGTTGGCATCTCACTTGGTGCAGCCAGCGGCGTCTATCTAGCCTGCCGTCACCCCAAATTGATCCAGAACCTTGCATACTGCGCATGTCCTCCTGCATCTTTCGGTGCTCTCGGCATAATGCCACTTGAATACTTCGACAAGATGCGCGCTCAGGCTGAGGCAGATGGGACAACTGCAAATGTCATTCGGCAAATGCACTATGGCTGGGCGAGCAAAGAGTGGCTTGATGAGCACCCCGACCAGGATGAACGACTCAAACTTGCTAGCTCAACATTAATTCTGGATGGCTTGCGTGCGATGATGACGTTGCAGAAGAATAAGCGGTTTGATATGAGGCCGCTCGTACCTCAGCTTTTGGAAAGCTATGAGAAGATAATGTTTGTCAAAGGAGACCATGATGCGTACCTCAACCCTTTAGTGGATATGATGAGAGACTTGGTTGTCAAGACTGCGCGGGAGAAGGGTGTCAGGGGTGATTTCAAGCTTGTCACTGTACCAGACTCGGGACACGTAATGTACTTGGAGAACGAGAGCTATTTCGTTGATGCCGTCCTGGAATTTATTCACTAGTCATCTATGGGTTAGCTTTATTGTGTATCTAGGATGATTTTATGGAGATGAAATCGTTGAGTTGCTCACGGTTGGCAGTGACGGCGTCTTGATGGCGCTAGTTTGCACCCTTCATGTCAAGCTGCACCCTAAATGTAAGAATGCGCCCTGCGAATGAAACCCTCGACATTGCATAATGTGCATGGCTTGGCACTCCTTTCCAGAGAATATCATAAATAGCTGTCCTAGTACTACTTTATGCCCGGTTGGTAATAATATTCTCTAACTAACCTCCAGTCTTTCATCGTTCCATTACCATCACCTGCCATCATGGGAAGCATTAAGCAACCTCACTCAGAAACTTACCCAGATCAGAATGGCTACTACGGCCCATTCGGCGGGAACTTCTACCTACCCGAAGCTCATCAGGCACTCGAAGAACTGGCCATCAAGCACCAAGAACTCCGCCACTCACCCTCCTTCAATCAAACCCTCAACAAAGTCCGCATCGGTCTGCAAGGCCGCCCAACACCAATCCACCATCTCGAGAACATCTCCCGCGAAGTCGGCGGTGCTCAGATCTTCGTCAAGCGCGAAGACTTGAATCACACAGGCGCACACAAGATCAACCACTGCGTCGGTTTTGCACTTCTCGCTAAAGCAATGGGAAAGACTAAACTCATCGCTGAGACGGGGGCAGGCCAACACGGTGTTGCGCTCGCAACTGCAGCAGCCTATTTCGGTCTTGAGTGTGAGATACATATGGGTGGTGTCGATACCGAGAAGCAAAAGTCAAATGTTGGTCGGATGCAAATTCTTGGAGCAAAAGTTGTTGCTGTTACTGAGGGGCAGTCTGCGTTGAAAGAGGCCAGTGACTCGGCTTTCAATGCTTATGTTGAACAACGAGAGCATGCGCTGTATGCGATTGGGTCAGCGATTGGACCTCATCCATTTCCATTGATTGTAAGAGATTTTCAGTCTGTGATTGGCAAAGAAGCGCGAGAGCAGTTCCTCACCATGAGTGATGGTACGCTTCCTGAGCATGTCGTAGCGTGTGTCGCTGGTGGCTCTAATGCTATGGGGATGTACTCTGCTTTCATTGACGATACAGCGGTGAAGTTGCATGCGGTGGAACCACTGGGACAATCCGAGAAACTTGGTCAACATGCAGCAACACTATCATACGGCAAACCTGGTACGTTGCATGGCGCAAAGACGTTGGTTCTCCAACAAGACGGAGGCAAGCCTGCTCCTGTCTCATCTGTAGCCTCAGGGCTCGTCTATCCGGGCATTGGACCCGAGATGGCCATGCTTCACGACGCTGGGCGTATATCAGTCTCAACTGTCGGCAACGACGAGGTCATCAGCACATTCTTCCGCATGGTCAAGAGTGAAGGTATCATCATTGCTCTAGAGAGCGCACATGCAATCGCATTCGCCATACGACTAGCAGCGCAACGACCTTCATCAGAGCGGATCCTGGTCAATTTATCGGGGCGAGGAGATAAGGATGTAGATTATGTTCTCGAGCATCATGGAACTGGTTGAAACAAGCGATGTACTGAGGCTACTAGGGTAGTAGACACTATTGTTGAGCCCACGAAGCATCAGCACTAGCTTGGGTGAGATGGCCGAGTTGTTAAGGTTAACCTTAACACCAATCTGGTGGAGCAATCCTCCTGGGTTCGAGTCCCAGTCTCATCAAACATTTCTTTTTTGCCTTTTGGATACATAATACTTAACTCAATTACCTTATGATATTATTTTTGTATAGCTTGGGATAATGCCGTAAGCGCTTTGATCTAAGACGCTGATCCCGCTGGGGCATCTAGCATTAAGGTTTCAGGTTATATGAGTTGGAACGATCCTGAATTACTTCTGTGGGAGGTTCAGACTTGTTCTACTGCCCAGGGCGAGGGCATAAACAACCAGGTTTACTACCAGTTTAGTGCTAGGGATGGAGATTATCTCTTTCTTCCCAATGGAAGCCTCGAGGCTCAACAAGCATAGAGTAAACAACTCTTTTAGTTGGCTTCGGTTTGGGCTGCATAAAGAGAACGTAGACTTATAAACATGTATTTCATGCTATCTAAAACACGCCTCGATGTCTAATGCTGTTAGTTATTTGTAATAACCCTCTTTGCTGCTCAGTGTAGACGTCTCAACCGGTGGGCATCAACTGACCTGGAGTATTTAGTTACATCGGCTGGGATGCCAATCCCATTACCTTATCTCAATCTTGGCAATTCAATCACATCACGCCGATAAACACCGCCATTAGCAATCCTTTGCTCTGAAACAAATCCTGTTCAGCCACGGACGAGAGCGTTTATTATATAATACCTGCTCAAACTCTCTCGTCCATGGCCGAAGAGAGGTCGAGCGGGTTTGTGCGTTAAGCTTACAAAGCTTCCAAATTCCGCCGTATCAAATCGGTTTATATAAACGACTCTTGACTGTGCAATTGAGGTAATTCGGCATTTTTTTGCATATCATCTCTGTCAAACTATTAAAGCCATGAAACTCTTACCTCACATTCTTCTCGCCTTCAACAGCATCACCGCTGCGTTCGCTGCTAGCCCTGTCAACGGAACTGCGCCTCCGAAGAACTGGGGCGTCGCACTCTATACATCCTTCGACAGTATTGATGTTTTTGGCCCCCTGAATCCTCTCTGGTACCTCGCCTTCTCTCTTCAACTCAATCTCGCCCTTATTGCCCCAAGCCTATCACCAGTCTGGGTTGAACCTGTTGACCCGGCCCTCAATAAGCAAAACTCGTCATTCTGGTTCTCCGTCAACCCGACTCATACTTATGCCGACCCACCAAAGGACATCGAAGTCTTGCTTGTACCCGGTGGACCAGGATCTAGAATGGGCGATATAGATGGAGTCATCGCCTTTGTCAAGAAGACGTACCCAGGCTTGAAGTACCTGATCACAACGTGTACTGGGGCAGGGATTGCAGCCAGAGCTGGAGTATTGGACGGCAAAAGAGCCACGACGAACAAAAAGGCTTGGAAAACTGTTACCGCGATGGGTCCGGATGTGAAGTGGGTATCGCCAGCGAGGTGGACTGTTGATGGTAACATTTGGACTTCGTCAGGTGTAAGTAAACCTCAGATTCTTGGATTCGCCGTTCGCAATAACCATAAACAGGTCACTTCCGGCCTGGATCTCATCTTTGCGTTTATTGAGGAGGTCTATGGCACGACTTATGCTAAGGACTTACAAGGCACCATCGAGTTCAATAGGGTCAAGGATGCATGCGACGATTCATTTGCTGGGGAGCATCAAGTTCCACCAAGCGGTGACTGTTTTTAATGGTGAGCACCCTGGTGGGACGCCAATAGCGTGTTTGACACCCACCGATTGTCAGATATATGGCTGCAACTATCTATCACTAATGAGAAACTTCACCTGTCAATCTGAGTGTTTCTCTCCTTCTCACAATACCCAGTAATCCCAAACGGCCCTCACATACAGCCAAGTCCCATACATGAAGAAGCAGCAGTAGAAAGCACTCAGAAACCTCATCCTGCCAAAGAGCCGGTCATCATAAGTGACTAATCACTGAGGAGATGCTGAGCGACGTGGCTTAGCTTTCTGCTCCCTCCTATCAACTGGGGGCCTGTAGCCTTCAGCAATGCCATAATATGTAAAGATTTCCGGCGCCTCTTTGGGTGTCTCTGTTGGCTGGGTTGAAAACACGATGTCACGATGGATCTTGAGAATCAAGAAGTAGTCGTCAAGAAACTGGACATCCACCGTCTTGCGACCTTTGTTGACTTTGAGTTTGTGGAATTTGGTGCTGGGATACTTTGGGGGAGTAAACAAATCAAGATCACAGAGCTGGCCTGTAACCAAGTAAATATGGCCTTCTACTGGGCCTCTTCCGTCTGTGTAATTCAGAAACGGATCCCAATCCTCAGGGGGATAGAATTCGATGTATTTGGCTGAAGAGATTGTGTGATGGCAATACTTGACGTGGTCGGTAGAAAAAAGGTTGTAAGTCTTTTCTTCCAAGCCTCTGAAGGAGGGCGAGCTCCTTTGAGACCTTTTCTTTGCTTTGGCGAGAGCGGCTTTGACTGGCTGTATACTAGATACCTCATAATCCATATCCTTGGAAATGAAGTGCTCTGACAGCTTTTCGCTTTTTAAATTCATCGTGTTGGGCAAGGCAAGATTTATACGGAGTAGTGCCTCGGAGTTGGTGCGTGAGCCACCATAAGCATTCTTATATACATGAGAGCTCAGGGGGTGGCGTGGTAATTGATTAGGATCTTCGGTTTCGATTAGCCACTATCCAATCAATAAACGCTAAAAAAGAAAAAGCAATATATAAAACGCGTCATCACTGTTGCCTGTTGAAAAAGAGATTATCCTTAGGAAGAGAGCTATGCAAATCCCAGCCTCTTTCTTCGTATAAAGACCAATCGTTAAAAATGTCAAGTAGTGAAGCGGTAGGCGACGTTTCCCCAGTCTTGGTGCAGGCAGCTGATGGCAAGTCCATCCAGGCTCCTAAGATGTAGATAGGCTTATAAAAAGTAGTTTCGATACTGTGGTCGTCTATAGCGAGTACTTTCTCAATTCACTGCATTGCAATCTGGAACTTCTATTCATAGATACAGAAAAACAAGCGGTGACTGCAGGCTGTCGTGATGACCTGTGTGAGAGATTAAAGACGGAATGGCATATCCAGAGTGAGAAAAACAAATAGGTGCAGCAATCAATCACAAATGAGGAATTTTTACTGATAATTGCCCTAATTTGCGTTTCGTACTTATCCTAGCTACTTCGGTCCCTTGTGTTGCACCAAATCTTATCAAGAAACCGACATAATCATCCGAATGCTCGCAACATGAAGAAGCAAATGAGAAGGCATTAGTGAGAATGACCGAACACCAGGGACGCTCCATGGATAATGGACCTATCATAGGCCCCTGATCAGGCAGGGGATGCTGAACGACGTTGTTCTCTCCGAGCCTCCCTTCGCTGCTTTGCGAGGAAGCGCTTTTCCGAATAGTCTTCGCAGATAGCGTAGTATGTAAAGACATCCGGCGCTTGCGGGGGCGGACTTATTGCCTGCCTATAAAACACCAAATCCTTGGGCATCTTGAGTATCAAGTGGTAGTCATCAAAAAACTGGACTTCAAAACAGTGACGGCCTCTATTTCCATCAAGCCGAACAGTTTTCAGGCTGGGGCTTTTCGGGGGCGTGAATGGACCAATCTGGCACATGTCTTCCGACACCATGTAAATATGGCCGTCAATTTTACCACCTCGGGTAGGGTTGAATGATGGGAAATCGTCGGGGTCGTAGAACTCAATGTATCTTGTCGGGGCAGTCTCAAAAGTGAAGTACTTTGCGTGGTCAGTAGACCAGAGCTTAAAAACTCTGCCTCCTAGCTTTTTGAGGGGGGCAGAATTCGGTTGCGATGACTGTTGTGCTTTGGCGAGGGCTTCTTTGATCGGCCTAATCCCTTCCTCTTCAAACTTCAAATCCTGCTGGATCTCCGCCTCTTCAGACCATTCGTTATCGTCCTGGTTCGACCCTTGCCCGGTCCTCCGATATCTTAATTCTTCCTTTCGTTCGTTTCTCTGTTCCTTCATTGCGTAGTACTGAACCTCTTCGCTAGGGGCAATTCCAGAGTAATCGCTCAGTATAGAAGATTCCGAACTTCCGTCTTGGTCAGAATCCTCACTGTCATTGGAGCATTCAGAAAGATCTTCGTCGTAGTCTTGGGGCCTGGTAGGTAGTTCATGGTCACCATATCTGAAGGCCTGACCCCTTGCCTGACGGTCCTGCACCAGACTGCGTACCCTGTAAAACCAGGCTGGCGCATCTCCGGCTTTGTTATCCAATCAACACGCTCTGTAGAGGTGATAACACATGAAACGCGCGTTATCACGCATCCCTGCGCATAGAGATCAACAAAGGAAAATGATAACCTCAAGAATCAGAATGATCGACAAATGTGCCTGGCAAATGTGGCAACACTAAATGCGTTTTGCAGAAACTGCTCCAAAAACTTGTTAGGCGTGAAAAGGATCTCATCTCAACGCATGGCGTCCTTCTTATGTCAACTTGGCGAAGCTGGGGATTGGGGTAGCTGTCTGACTATCAATTATCCATAATACGGTATAGGCTGAACAAATCCAAATACTCGATACATATTGAACGTGGGTGAAAATTTACAAGAGCATTTGCAGGTCAACCAATTCACAGTGAAAACCTTATGTAGCTTTTCCTCTACGAAATTCCAAACGAAGAGTATGTACTAGGTAATGGGACAAGCGACGTAAACTGTACGTCATATACTCAGACCTAGAACGCCAAATAAGAGCGGATGAACGATAGTCCTTGAGACATGGCATCATGGGATCTGCCAATCTATTGTATGCGTCCGTGGTATGCCCAATCTGACGTACGACGTTCCACAATAAGTCCTGGGCGAATGGTTTAGTGGTATAATACTCCCTTAGCATGTTCCGTCCAAGTTACAGATCGTCGCATCTGGGAGTGGTCCAGGGTTCGATTCCCTGTTCGTCCAATAACGGTGGTTAAATCCCACTAACATCCTTATTTTTGCTTCATAATAAGCCGCTGACGTTGTTGTGTCAGTACACGACTTGGCCATGCAGCATTACCCCCGGCTCTGAGTTGAGTGTGTAACCGTCCGTGTGATCTCAACAACCGTCAGCCTTTTCTTTTCGTCTATTATTTGTGGAACAAGGCAGGTTTAAATCATGGAAATGAGGGCACGGTGGTGAAGAGGACGCAAATGCACTATTTATGACCCTGTTTGAGTTTCGTGTATATCTACATGAAGAAGACAAGCTTGATCATGCAACGCAATTACGCGATGTAATAATATCCAGTGACTGGCAGCAAGACGCCTACTCCTTTGACCTGGCATCACCTATCGCCCGTTTCTTGTCACCACCATCAAACCAACCAACATCAGTCTGAAGAAAGAAACTCTCAGCCTCAGCGTCAGAAGGTTCACGTTTCTCAGCCTGATTACGCTTCACAATCGGAGCTCTCTTGTCGATTGAAGCACGCTTCTTGTCTCCGCCATCAAACCACCCAACGTCTGTTTGAAGTAAGAAGCTTTCAGCGTCAGCGTCAGCTGGAGCACGCTTTTTGGTTGAGGGCTTCTCAGAAATGGCACGTTTCTTATCACTACCGTCGAACCAACCGACATCGGCTTGGAGGAAGAAGCTCTCGGCTTCAGCCTTCTTAGAAAGTTGGCTATTGGCAGGCGTAGGTGCTGCCAAAGCAAGTAGGGGAGCGCTAAGCGCCAGAATATGAGAGACCTTCATGTCGTTAAGGTTTCTGACTCTTGTTTTCAAGATAAGTGATGGTTGTAAAATAGAGTTCGTTGATGAATGATGTCGCTGTCGTTTGCCTGTAACGTGTTATAATCACGACGAGCATATATCCTTATTTTATTCTCATCATCTCGGTGCAATGCTTTACCGAAATTGATGTTATAGTCCTTTGATACGTCCTTTGAACACAAAGTGATCTCGTCATCTGCAGGGGAATGTCACGTTGTGCTTACAAACAGCCATGCATTTCGAGGATCGAGGTCACAGCACGGATGATCGAAGCCGGAGAGCTTCCCATGGCACCTGTAATGAGTCTACATGACGAGTTTTGTAGACAAGGTCAAACTGCATTATGTGACGACTCATTGGATTGGGTTTTAGCATACTCCTACGAAGGATTTCCTAGGCCTGAAAGTCTGTAGTCCGTATCATGGCTGGTGGATAAAAGCTCAATCTTACATGCGTCTGGGGACAGCCTAGATCCTCCAAGAGGGGATAATTCTATGAGCGGCAACTATCTACAGAAATTCAACAATCTCACCGGCATAGTGCGTCGCGAACCTAAGTGAGGGCTCGGTATAGCGGTGGCCGAATGGCAGGATAAGATGAGTTGCATGTCAGCGCTAGAGCAACACGGAATCCCGTTCATGTGTGCCATATATCGAGTGGCATTCGTTTGTTATTTTTCGCATTGTCAAATTTCGACTTGCTAATCCTCTGACAAAAATGTCGCGGTCTTCCCTGGACGACCGGAAGAGTCATGACTCTCATGATCGGCTGTTGAAGAATGGTGACGACCATCTCAATGACTCACGAGATTGGGAAACACACATTGAGCAATATTCGAAGCAGAGGATTCCCAACTACAAGTTTGCCATTGCATTTACATCCCTCTTACTCAACCTTCTTCTGATTGTCTCATCCCTTTGCCTGTGGGCGAGAACAAGATCACCCTTACCTCCCTGGCCTGATACTCTCTATTGTATGATACCATGGCAGAATACTCCTTGAAAACTCTACTGACTTTGGAAGCTCCGGCCCAGAGCGCAGTCGAGTACGAAATAGTCACTTTCAATTCGGATTTCCCTGAAGACCAGTAAGTGATTGTACTTCAACTTGTGACGAATCATACCTGACCAAACTCGTAGCCCGGGAACTACAGTCTTCTATGGCGCATCTATAAAAGCAGAAGAGGCATGGAGGAATTAATGAAGCCATATCTGGTAAAGATCTCTGGCCAAGAGGCATCACGATTGTCCCATCCCACGTCGCAGATCTCCAGAGATCCAGACTACTATATTACCAGTCTTGATGTATACCACGAACTGCACTGCCTCAATGATATTCGGAAGATGGTAAGGGACTTCAACTCAACAGATAAAGGTCTGGGCACGTTACAAACTATGCACAAGTTTCACTGCATTGATTCTATTAGACAGAGTCTTATGTGCAATGCTGACTTGAGTTTGATACACTGGTATTGGGCACCTCAAGTTGGGAAAAACTTTCCAATGCGACCACAACGCATATTTGCCGGAAATGGCCATTAATTGAAGAGTGGGCGATGGATCACAGGCTTGATCAAGATGACTATGATTCAAGGACGCATATTGAGTAACCGGATCATGTCAGCAAACAGAGAATCTCAAAGCACTTTGCTAGTTCCTTTCTTCATAGAACAAGCGATTAAGACTTGAGGCTCTTCGGCGTTCCGCGGCTGATGTCACTTACCTAAACGTCTGTATCACCCTCTGTTTGGTAAGAACGTCAGTGCGACTGGGCAAGAACCGGCTCCTTCATGTCAATTTTGTTCGTACCGATTTTACTGATCTTTGATCAAGTATACCCTGCAGCGACATGGGCCCAAACTCCAACGGCTCTGGCATAACAAATAATCCGGTCGCGTGGCCCAATGGCAAGGCGTCTGACTACGAATCAGAAGATTCTGGGTTCGATCCCCAGCGTGATCAATTATTTTTGCTTCTTGTATAAATACGAGAAGCTCTTCTTTTTGCATCCGTGTTAATGATGCACACTAAGTGTTTAGCTCCATTTAGTTCTTGCACTGCTGTTAGCGACCTAAAATTTGCCCTCGACTTGCGATTTCTAAACATGCTGCCCTGTACAGCTCGGAAACCATGCACGTCTTCCAGTGTTGGTTCTGGAACCCAGAAATTGTGGTCTTGAACGTTAGGTACAGCTTCGTAACCTCACTTGCGATTTATTCCCGAATTTTTGTGATTGCAACTCTGGCATATCTGAATCCTTTGGGTACATTTCAGTAATGATCAAGACCTCGGAATTGGACATCTGCTTTCTATGGCCATGTCGGAATCAGTCCCGGGCAGCAAGCCTCATACCCTTTATCGAAAAACGCGGGGTAGGCTTCACCAATGACTCTCCCCCTGGTGAAGATAACGCTAGTCAGCATCGCCACGCGCACTTTTTTCCCCAATGCAGCACGCTAGACGTCTAATGCCTGCCGCGTCTGCTGTTACCCCAGACCAGGGGTTCCGAAGTTATGATAGCCCAGACGAAGATAAAGTTCCGAGCACGCGCTTGTTATTCTCCCTCTCACAGACATCGAATTGGAAACTAACATGTCTCTCGATATGGCATCTCCTGCAGTTGACAATGAGAAGCATCTTGGTTCACAGAACCAGGATGAACAGAACTTGGAGCGCCATGGCTATGTTCAGCAGACAAAGGTATGAGATACTGGTTCCGAAACGCGTGGGCTTGCTGACTGGTCATGATAGCGCAACTTCTCACTTACTGCCATGGTTGCGACATGTGTCAACTTGATGGCAACATGGGAAGCATTGTCTAGGTTCGATACCCGTCGCTGTTGCTGTTTGACTGAAACTGACCTTTCTCTGAAGTACACTTGCTGCTGGGCTCGTAAGTGGAGGGGCAGTATCCCTTGTTTACGGCGTCATCGTGGCCTTTATCGGATCACTCTGTTCTGCCAGTTCCTTGGCTGAACTGGCGTCAAGGTAAGCTAGCTCATTCACATTCTGTGTAGCTGCTGACGCGTTCATTCTTAGCTATCCTACCGCCGGCGGACAATATCACTTCGTCGCCAAGCTAAGTCCAAAAACGAGCCGTCCCCTGACCAGCTGGTTTGCTGGATACATCTCGTGAGTCACGATCGAATCCAGACGCGAGAAGGAAATATAAGCTGACAACATGAAGAACATTAGGTTGGATAGCCTCCGCTGGCAGTGCCCCCTTTCTCGCCGGAACACAGATCCAAGGCCTCCTTGTCCTCAACTATCCCGATTCATACATCTTCCAACGATGGCATGGTACGCTGCTCTTTTGGGCCGTCCTTCTTGGTTCCGCTAGCATTTGTATCTTCTGCAGTAACAAGCTGCCACTCATCGAAAAGCTGACCCTCGTGCTACACGTCACCTTCTTCATCGCAATCATAGTCACCATGGCTGTGACATCACCGACCAAACACTCGGCCGAATGGGTCTTTTCCCACTTCGAGAACAATTCTGGGTGGGGTAACGACGCAGTGGCTTGGAGTATAGGACTTCTCAGCTCTTGCTATGTTCTTATCGGCTATGATGGTGCCACCCATCTTAGTGAGGAGATGAACAATGCTGAGATGGGTGTACCCAGGGCTATGGTTGGCTGTCTCTTGGTTAACGGGCCTTTGGGCTTTGCCTTCCTCCTTATAATTCTTTTCTTCATGGGAGACATTTCGGCGGCTTTGGCTACACCTACAGGGTTTCCTATCATCGAGATTTTCCTTCATATGACCGGCAGCGTTGCGGCTGCTACTACCATGACTGCTATGATTACTGTTATGGCATGCTTGTCGACAGTTCCTCTCCTCACAGCGGCGGCTCGCATCATGTGGGCGTTTGCTAGAGATGGAGGTAAGTCAGTTTGATCGTTATGAGTTGCACATGACTAAGATTACAATTCCCCAGGTCTCCCCTTTGCTGAGCGTATTGCAAGCGTTGACAAACGTCGAAAAATCCCCACCGTATCCATTGTCGTTGTCAGCTTCCTGCTTATGCTGTTGAGTCTCATCAACATTGGTTCTACGACGGCCTTCAATGCTATCCTATCCCTTGCGGTCGTCAGTCTTCAGGCCTCATACCTCCTTCCAATCATTCTGTTAATCTGGCGGCGCTTATTCCGCCCGGATACTCTGCGCTGGGGTCCTTGGAGACTTGGTAAAGCAGGCCTACCCATCAACATCATTGCGGTGATTTATCTCATGTATACCTGCATCTTCCTTCTTTTCCCTCCCTATCAGCCAATCACTCCAGTGAACATGAATTATGCATCTGTTGTATTGGGTGGTGCTCTGGTGTTTGGCTGCATCTATTGGCCTCTGAGGGTAAGCAAGCGGTATGTTGGTCCACTGACAGACGCGGAAGTTTTAGAGGGAACACTACACTAGTTTGCTTTGATGAATGCGATACTGTCCTTTGATGGACACGGGCCATATCAACTAATCACTGGCTGTGTAATAATATATAAAGATTACTTGCTATCTCAAAGCACGATCCCACTTAGTGATTGTGGCAGTGATTGTGGCAGTGATTGTGGTTTATTATTGTGATAAGCCGTTAGGCTCCTTATCGGGATCACCCCTGTTGCTGGTTTACTGCTATCTCGCCAAATAATGTGGTAATCTTGACGAGGTATTTGCTTAGGTGGCTGGTGTCCAGGACATCTAGCCAATCCCAGCCAACAGCTTGATAACCACATGACTTTTATCAGCGGAACCCACTTCCGATTTCCGACTCTTCGCCTATCTCATATCTTGGACAACCTTCTTATCTTGCTGACAAGCTACCAGGGGCTGTTAGTCACGTTGCTAAGTATGGAAAATCCCCTGTATGACTCGAATTGATCAGACATTGGTCTTTTTGCACATTAAGGGTTGGCAGCTCTCCATGGATCAGTCGACTGCTTCTTCGGCATCGACCCGAAGGCGACAGAAATTGAGGAGTGAGTCTGACCCTGAGACTTGACCACCTTGTCTACCTTACTTCAGCTAATCCTGTTGATATGCGAAGGCGGCTGTATTACTTGTAAGAAACGCGTGGGTCCAACCTTCGATGGCTTCATTAATCGTTTGCTAAACGCTGCCGCAGAAGCTGAAATGCGATGAAGCAGAGCCTGCTTGTACTCGTTGCGTCAAATCAAATCTCTTGTGCCCTGGCTATAAACGCCCAGTAAAATGGTCGACTAAATATGAGATTGACTATGGCATCCATTCGTATGCTGGCCCCAGCTCAGGGCACTCGCCTGGTATTGGCGATTCACCATCTTCTCAATCTGACACTGACAAGGCCCTTATACTGTACTCCCCGCAGGAGGAGTCCTCCAAGCTTCTAACACACTACTTCACATCCGCATGCCAGGTTCTATCATCATTTGACTCACCTAACAACCCTTATCGTTCGGATCTGCTAGAATTTATACGGAACTCCCCCATTGTATTCAATAGTGCCTTGAGTGCATCGGCGGCCCATCTAAGCCAGCAAGAACAAGACACATCTTTGATACCCTTGATTTTCCAGACGGAAGCTATATCACATATATCAAGAGAGCTGACCAAAATAAATGTTACCCAGAATGTACTGGCTCCTCTTCGCAACTCCACGACGCCAACGATCAAAGATGACTTAATGTTGGGCATTGCTCTCATTGGCATGACCTCTGTAGGTGCCCTAGTCAGCAATGATCTTACGAGGCTTACATCTGGACTTACAGAGCTGGCATGATCCTTCTTATCTAGGCCTGTGTCATTTTCATGGTGCTCGACAAGTATTCGGCATTTGGATAAACCAATTCGACCTCATGGACCTTCAGTTGCCGTCTCACCGCATCCAGCGCTTAATAGCTTCATCAATGGTCTATTGGGAAGTTATGGCTTCCTGCTTGATTGATCAAGAGGTTGGCGCACTTTCATACCTACACGTGCTCTCCGCTCTACCACCTACGACCTTTTGTTATCCCTGTCCATGGACCGGAGTCGGCACAAATATTTTGATCCATCTCGCCAAATGCATGACAATAGTACGGCAAAGACGACGTCTGATCTCATACAGCTATTCAATGGGGGCTGATATAGTTGTATCAAGCCGGATCCTCGATTTACTCACTCAAGCTTTCAATCTACGTCTAGACATAGACCAATGCCAAATACCAACTCCAGAGGCGGTACAGAATACTGGCGACTATAGGACTCCGTCGGATCATCTCTGTAAGATAGCCAAGTGCTATCAACTGGTTGCTCGTCTTGAGCTTGACCGAGCATTCCCTGAACTCACACAATGCATACAGGATGATCAAAATCAAGATGCAATACTCTCACAGCATATCTTAGAGCTTGCAGTGAAGACACTAGAAATCATGAAGACTATTCCCGAGGATTCCCGAACTATTGCCATTCAGACCATCATATTCCTAGCAGCGGGAAGTGCACTTGGAATTAGTTCAGATGCAAACACCATTATCAGAGCCTTAGTCGCAGGCTGGAGGAGATTTGTGCTTGAGAGACTGCACAAGTCATTCTTAGCTCTCAAACTCCAGACGATTAATAGGGCAGCTACTGTGCTGCAGAGGGTCTGGGCACGGATGGACTCAGCGGCCATGGAGGAGCCTGATTCCACATCCTGTGATAAGAGTCCAGTTTTGCGCGTGCATTGGATTGATGTTATGACAGAAGCTGGACTGGAAACTATTCTAGGATGATACAAGAAAATTGACAGAGTCACTTTCTAAACCTCCTAGTATGCTGATCATTCTCCAGTTCGTTTCGCACTCATACTCATGCAGTCGCGAAAGTCCGAGAAAGCAGTTATACACAAGCTCGGAGAGTCGGACAATGGATATACATCATGAGTGAAGGACTTTCGGTCTGACCAAAGTCCGAAGGCACCCACAGCGTATCGTTCTCCATCATAGCTATCTCGGTTTGAGACCCTTGGAATAGAGTTTCCAAGATGCTTTTCCGCACGCCAAAGAAAGCTACAGGTGGGGGACGTCGCACTTTTTTTCTGTAAGCGGAAAGGTCGTGGTCGATGGCACCCTACATCTTGACGATAATGCGGGGAAGCTCCGTTTTTGATAGGACTGTTGTATCAAGAACTTCACGGAATTTACGGAATTCAACAGTGATAGTAGTCGATATTCAGGTGTAGATCTAGGAGAATTTGCTGAATGATCGCTCAGTATAGTGCTCAGCTATTTACTATAAAGATAGCATAATCTCTCCTCAAATAAACAGGCTATCCAAGACAAGTTTCTACCTCCGATACACCATTCTCTCAACAACATTATAAAAGTTCTAGAACCGACATTTTATACGCTTTACTCTTCAAACCTTTTCTACTAGTCAACATGGTTCCGTCAGCTACTTCAGAGACCGCAGAGTATATCCCAGTGACTGAATGGCCAACCCTCCAGGAAATGGCCGATGGCTTCAGGGAGCACCTCATGCCAGCATCCAACAAGCTGCAGGGCAAATACTTTAAACATACCTACGACAATGGTTGGAAGATCTCTCATGACTTTGGTGCGGATAGCGTCACATGGAAGATCCTCGAGGGAGAAGGAGCAGGTCTTACTGCACCAGCAAAGTACGAGGCCTTCGAAGTGCGACCAGATGTCTTCTTCGTTGACTTCCTCAAGCCTGACTACAATGAAGTCGTCAGCTTGATCATCGATACGGCCACTGGACAAGCTATTGCTGCTGTATCAGGCTTCAAGGACGAGAATGGCGAACGCAGAACATTTACCTCGTTCATCAACGCTGTCGCATTCGGAGGGAAGCCTGTTGAACCATTCCCAGCCACTGATGAACTCATTGGAAAGCACGTCCTGTACCGATACACTCCCCGAGATGCTTATGAGCATGTTTACCTCAACAAGGGTACTATGACCTGGCATTGTCTCAGCGGCACAGAGAGGGGCATCGCAGATGCTGAGAAGTGCCAGATGCTCAAGTTGCGGGACAACTTGTACATGCTGTTCTGGACCGAGACAGTTATGCCTGTTGAGTCAATTGTTGTGGTCGACTTGGAGAAGATGAGGTCTACTGGGCGTTTTTACTGCTGGGATCCCAAGCCAAAGGAGGCTGTGCACGTGCGATTTGGTTCTTATGCTACTGTTTTGGCAGAGACTTCGCCACTACAGACGCTAAGAAAGGTTTCACAGAACAAGCTTTAGAAATAGGTGTATGCTAGTGCATGAGACAACAGAATCGCATCTGCGTTTGCTAGTCATTAAAATGCTCCCATGTGAACAAGCGAGACATGTTGCTAAGGGCGATAATGAGCACTGGACAACTCAATTGAGAGTAGATAAGGGACTAGCCTAGTTTCCATGTTTCTGGATTGTGATGTTGCTTGCAAAGTGATGAGTTCTAACAGAAGACAATCGGAAAATGTCTTCAATACCGTAACATAATGTGATCTTAGAATGGGAGGGTAATGACTTGCAAGCCCTCTGATCTAGGGTAGGGGTATGACGAAATGGTTAGGTGGAGTTGGTTTGGGTTATGGTCACTTTGACGACGACCATCCCTCGTAGGGTTATTGAACGTGCCTACTAAGTTCTTGGTCAAAACCAATTGAGGGCTCAAAACTTTCTTGGCCTGCTTGGCTAATACGCCAATTTCTAGAACCTCGCTCCGCACCAGCGCCAAGCAGCAACGAATCCTTCGCGCCTGATAACCCACTTCAGCTTTGACAATGTTCCAAGCAGATAGGATGAATGACTCGGATTGGCCTTGTTTTCTTCAATTTTCGTGTTGTTTCAACGAGCCATGTGGCAGGCAAGCCACAGTCAATGGTGACTTCAATAAAACGTCGGATATAGAGTTGGTGCTTGGAGCGTTTAATCCGAAGCCATCATAGGCGAGACTCCGAAACGTTTTTCATTGGTCAATTCATGACTCGCAAAAATGGCCTAGAGTACCAAGTCGCCGATCACTGAAAATACTGATGGGCAGCTTTCATATTGCTTTGAGACTATAATAACAGCTAAAATATCGGCCCTATGACAAGTCACATTTACTAGCTGCTCAGCTCGCCTCAAGACAGAGCCTTAGGCTTAAGCTTAAGAGTACCTGAGTCAAATCTATGATCCACTCATCATGCGATGGGCGTTGAACTATTGGACGCATTCTCAAGGCATGCCAAGGACGTTGGATTGTGCTCGACAGCCTTAACATGCAAGCGTTTCGGTCAAGTGTATGATCGCCAGACGCGCCTATGAATTCCCGAGATGCTCGATCTCTTTTGTAACGATCTACGATGCAGCTCACAGACATTGATTACCACCACGATCTACGTACCTAAAAACGTCTAGCATTGCTCTACTAGAGGCGAAACAGCCACTTCAACGGCTCCATTCAAGCCCACTGCGTAATCTCCAGACCTAGGGAAGCCTGAGTAATTGTTGGGAGCCATCAGGTAAATAAATTATTTCCCCTTACTCTCGAGATTATACCCTTTGTGGGTTCCCCGAAGCACACTACGCGCAGAGTTTTCCTTGTGTAACAAAGGTCCAAGCACAAATCGCCACTTGACCTCATTCGGCCAACGCAAAGCAGATCATCCGGCGGTTCTCCGACGCTATTACCGGAATAACGCATCACTAACAGTCTAGCCAATCTCCTAGGCCCTAGGACGAGATCTCAATGGAACCGCGCTCCGAGTAGCAGAAGAACTAGAAACTTGTCGCGCCTTGTCAGAGCGTTTTCCCTCGTGGCAGATTGGTCCAAGTCCGAGCCCCCCTGACTCAAAGGTCCCGACTTTCTGGCTGCGCCAACACAAGCAGGGCTAGCCTCCCCGTTGTGAAGATCGAGCTAAGATGTATCTAGATAAGACGCAAATCATTGCCGTGTTTTCCTGGTCACGCCGCTTGGGTAGTCTGTTACAGGAATCCCCTTTTGTCTCCATCTCCTGCACTCCACAGACGAAACTATCCCGGTCTGGATTGTTGTCCGTAGACTCGTGGCGAGTGAGTGATGTTTTACCATGTCTGCATATATAGTCGATGGGGTGTTGCCCGCTCACTCGGTTAGGAGAGAGAGTCCACTCGCTGCACCCTGTTCTTCTTTCTTCTTTTCTGCTACACGAGTTCAACACCATGGCGATTGAGAGTCGGGCGACGCAGATTGCTGCGATCGGTTATACTTTTGTGGTCCTCTCATCGATTGCGACATGTCTTCGCGTCTACTGCCGAGGATGGATTGTCAAGGCGTTTGGTGCGGATGATTGGCTTGCCCTCATTGCCCAGGTAGGACGCATTGCCCCTATTAGCAAGACCCTGCTAACCGAGAAAGTTTATGTTTATCGTCTTTTGCTCCTATGAGATCACTGGTGTCCGATATGGAACTGGACGTCACTTCAAAGACATCGAGCCGGAGAATATCCCCAGAGCGATGCAGATGTGGTGGACATGCGAACCGACCTACGTCTTGACCAATATGGCCATCAAGGCTAGTATTGCTATCTTCTTGTTGCGAATATGCATTACACGCACGCACAAGATTATCATCTGGACCATCACTGGTATCACAGAAATCTACAGCTTGTTCTTCTTCCTGCTGTTTGTTCTGCAATGCCGACCTACATCACTCTTCTGGCTCCGATATACCAGCAATCCTCCTGGAGGTAGCTGCTTAGACGCCTCGGTGGTTGCCAAGGCCTTCTATGCTTACTCTGCTATCAGCTGTTTGTCCGATTGGACCTACAGTTTGTTACCCATTGCCCTGGTTTACAATCTTCAAATGAGCAGAAGAACAAAGATTTCTGTCGTCGGTATTCTGGCCGCAGGTGCTATGTATGTCAACACACCTCTCCCCGTTGAATTAGCTTACTGACCTTGATGACAGTGCCTCTAGTGCAACCATCATCCGCTTCCCTTACCTTTACTCCCTTACCGACATCGACGACTTCCTATACTCTACCTCAGATGTCGCTATCTGGTCCACAGTTGAGACTGGTCTTGGTATCACTGCTTCAGCTGTCGCAACACTCCGACCTCTTCTCCGTAACTTCCTTGGTCACGGATCATCTGCAGATGGACAGGGAAACTCAGCCAGGCCTTGGCAGCGAACAGGTAGCAATCACCCAACAGGAGGTTACCTTCGCAGCCACGGCCAGAAGGGTGAGGAGGCTTTTGATCTTCACGACAATGCTGGCAAGCGTATTGGAGTCACCACCATCATCGACCACGACGACAAGTCAGATGGCAATGGCGAAATAGGCAAGCATGGAAGTAGATCAGAAGCTTCTGACTCTGTTGCAGAACTGCATGGCTGGAATAGCAGCCAGTCAGATCTGGCCGATGCCAATGGTCAACCACGTGCCCAAAAAGGATGGAATGTGCTGGTCAAGAAGACTGTTGTCCAAACTCGAGGATCAGACCTTGCATAAGCCTGACTTGGTCATGTTATAAAAAGATAGAGTAGATATAATTAGGAGGCGGGGAGAAAACTTGTTTCTCTGTCCCACGATACCCTTAGCGCTTCCCTTTAGGGGGTCGCCAATGATAATACGTTTTAATATTCATCTTCAAGTCCATTTTCTCGCAATTGGGACATGTGAAAGGTAAGACATGGATTAAACTTCCATGTATGACGGCTTGACACACAACATTCCGATCTGCCGCCCGTGCCGTGTCGATCCCCGAAAGTAAAATAAGCAGTAAATATCCAATAAAACGGTGTGAACATGATCTAAGATTTGATCCTGTGGATTCGAGCTCAACTTAAAGTAAGATGAAGTTGCACATTGAGTTTGATCTGCAATTTATAGTGACGGAAACCATTGATAGCGTCTGCAATCGGACGATCCCGCAGCCGAAGTTAGTCTTTGTGGATGAAATACCGGAACGCATCCGTTCATGATCGACAAAAGCTGAAAGATATGCGGAAATGGCCTGGCATCGAGTAGAAGTTCCATTCTTTTACAATTTCCAGGGCGTTGGTGCTGATAGCTTTTAAGTATAAAAGGTCAGGAAGATTCCCAAGTTCTTTCTCATCCCCAGCTTCCTCTCAACCCTATCAAACATCAACACTTTAACAATACTATCACACGAAGAGATTTCTCTCTCCATCCATCATGGCCGACAAGACTGTACTCAAGAATTGCCCTTCTTCTCTCGCGCCCACTAACAAGACACAGAAAATCCGCTACACCTACCGCGGCTACGACGAGTGGCAGGCCGCTGAGCCCCAGCTCAAAAAGTAATCAGTCCCTCCTAAGATGCTCTTCATCATTCTAACTAGATTTCCCTAGGCTTATCCAGGACGACACTGGCGTCGAGTATTGGATTGAGACTAGATCCATCCCTCCCATGGGAATCCCACCGTAAGTTACCATTAACCAACTAGGTTTGCGCGTTGTTACTAACTCTTATAAGTCCCGTGACCAAGGATTGTCTTGAGAAACTCAAGGGATTGAATGGTGTTGAGGTCAATGAGATAGAAGAAGATGACTAGTTGAGCTAAGTCAGGCCAGCAATGTCTCATGCCAAGTGGGCACTCAAATCGGGCAGATAGTTAGCTAAGGTCAATCATGAATACTACATATTCGCCAGTAGATATATCCGAGCTGAAAGTATTGCCAGATCATGTTGTTTGTGTCTAGTTCCTTTTCTTGACAGTGGATGTGCCCAAACATATCAGAGTTGGAATATTTGATTCATCGGTGCTTGAAAATATCTTTTAAACACGACAGATAATTTTCTTTTCGTTCTAAGTAGCCAGAAACTGTTCAAAACCTTCATGGTTGACTTTTGGCGTGGCGACGGCCACTCGCGGCCAGCTCCCGAAAACCTCCAGCAAGCTACTCCAGGGCGGAACTCGATATTTACCAAGTAGAATGAGACTAGAAAGAAATAGAAGCCCTGTGGCGGATATGGCCGCCAAAAGTAAACTTTGAGTCACTTGCAAACACCTACTGATTCATAACTAGCCCTGCCTTTTGTATTTTCTGGAAAGGCTACATTGGCACGATGGCATCGTCAATCCTGTGCATAAGCTCACGAACCATGGTCCAACGTGGGACTCATGTAGGTTGCATTTCTGACAGTTTGATTTCCCTCCGCCTACATCTCAACTGGTCACCATGTTCGAAGACTGATTCATGCACGCGAAGGTGTTGCTTACAAGACACTTCTCCATCTCGGTGTGGCGCCATGGCATCAACAAGGTTGTCTTATCGGCTGCAGAGGCGTTGAAGGACATGAAACCAAACACGGCGATTCTCTGCGGCGGCTTTGGTCTTTGTGCTGTCCCAGACACGCTCATGAACGAATTTCTCAACAAAGCCTAATGTCACCGGGCTAACAGCTGTTTCCAACAATGCCGGAACTGATGACTTTGAGCTTAGAAAGCTCTTGAAAAGCAGACAAGTGCGCAAGGTGGTAGCATCTTATATCGGAGAGAACAAGACGTTGGAGAAGATGTATCTTACAGGCGACATTGAACTGGAGCTTACTCCTCAGGGTACCCTAGCAGAACACTGTGCTGCTGGTGGCAAAGGTATTCCGGCTTTCTATGCGCCTGCTGGCGTCGGAACCGTTGTTCAAAATGGCGATCTCCCGTCTCGGAACAAAGGTATTGGGTCTTGTGGCGATGCCCAATTCCCAGATCCCAAAGACGTCAAGGTATTCGATGGCAAGCCATATCTGCTTGAACGCAGTATCTCAGGAGACTATGTCTTCGTGAAAGCGTTCAAGGCAGATAAGCTAGGAAGTTGTCAGATTCGCCTTGCAGCACAAAACTGCAACTGTCCAATGGGCCGTAATGCTAAGATGACAATCATTGAAGCCGAGCATATTGTTGAATCTGGAGAGATTCCACCAGAGTCGGTTCACCTACCGGGTATCTATGTGAAGCGAGTCATCCAGAGCACTGCAGCGAAAGGCATCGAGAAATATACCTGGGACGAGCAAGATGTCACGACTTTGGGCCAGGACGAGGTTGCTGCAAAGCGAGAACGTATCGTCCGACGAGCAGCGAAGGAGTTCAAGAATGGAATGTACGCCAATCTTGGAATCGGTATGCCTATACTCAAAGCCTCATTCGTTGACCCGATGTTGATGTCTAGCTCCAATCGGAGAACGTCATTCTCGGACTTGGACCTTATCCATCCAAAGAACGTAACGAAGTTGATCCAGATCTCATCAACGCTGGTAAAGAAACAGTCACATTGAAGCCCGGTGCATCGGTTTTCAGCAGCGACGAAAGTTTCGGCATGATCCGTAGTGGTCGTATCGATGTTACCATTCTTGGTGCTATGCAAATAAGCTCAGCAGGAGACTTGGCGAATTGGATGCTTCCAGGAAAGGTCAAAGGCTTCGGTGGCGCGATGGACCTTGTTAGTAAACCGAGTAAGACTAAGGTCATCATCACGATGGAACATACAGACAAGAAGGGTAATCCCAAGATCATGAACCAATGCTCTTTTCCTCTCACAGGCCGGGCGTGCGTATCATGCACCATTGCGGACTTGGTACGTCACTATCACGATACTGCTCTTGAAGTATACTAACTCTTCTCAGGGAGCATTTGACGTGGACTTTGCTACGGGTGTAACGCTGGTCGAAATTGCTCCTGGTGTCACTGTGGATGAGGTCAAGGCTAAGACTCCGTTACAGGGACTTTGCGTCTTATTCACTCCCCAAAGCTCCAAAGCATTATCCCTGAAGAGCCTCTCATGCAGCCATTGCTTTCCATCGGCCAAATCCAGTAAGTGAGACACCCAAGGCCTAACATTTAAGCCCTCAAATCGTGTGTGGGCCCAGTCTGAGCCAAACAAAACTCGCTTCGGAGCTTGCTCAAAGAGCTCCAGCGTGACAGGGTCGAGATACTCCCAGATATCAGACTCAAGATGACTGAGACGGTTTGCGCCAGATATCTTGACCCAAGTCGTCCCAGTCTTCAAAAGGCGGATCAAAGATTGGAAACCTTTGATGTCGTGGGGGTTCACAGGACCGATGACTTTGGAAGACTTGGGTCGCCATAGTGATCAAAAACAACACGCACGCCAAGAGCGGGCAAGACACTTCCAATTCGGCAATGCGCTCCGTCTTGGTGCGCAGGTGAAGAACCCAATCGAAAGGCTTGTCTGGCTCTTGAGCTCATCGATAGGCGTATCATCACCATATGTCACGAGATTGACGCGCACAGCGCGAACACCCTCGCTATCCCATCTGCGAATATGCTCATTCGAAGTGGTATTTGGGTCAAACAGCGCAAGACCTAGTGCTCTTTCATTCCCAACGGCACGCATGGAGTCTAACATGAGGGTCAAATCATATCCGTGCGTTGCCGTCTGAACGAAGAAGACATGGTCGCACCGGATGCTCTTCTCGAAGATCGCATTCTCCCAGAGGTTATGAACAGCGGGATTTGATCAGCTTGGCAGCGCGTACCTGGGACTTGGCGCCAGGGTGTAGGCACCAACAGGACGCGGCGAGATCGGATAAGGGGATCGCGGTGTTCTGAGTCTGGGTGAGAGTGGACAGGATAGCGAGTTAACAGGAGACATGCTGCAGCACCACTTGTGGTGAGGTGGAAACGGTGGATGATCGTGAATGTTCCCTCCCATATGCAATTGAGCTTCAACAAGTGGTCGGGCCATGAGATCTGTAAGGCTGTTGTCGTCATTCGTGAGAGATCTCTATATGACCTACTCAAAACTATTATAGAAGAGTAAAGTTCCGTCACGTGGTGGGAGGAGGCTGTTGTCTCAACATGGCCAAGCAGTTTGAACTCTTCTTTGGGACAGGCTTGTGCTGTCAAAGGCCATTTAGTACCTAATGTCAGTTTGTGGTTTGGCACTGCAGGCAGCAGTCGCGGCAAACAATCAGTGAACACCAGACAGCCGGCATAGAGACCACACTGAAATTCGACTGGCAGACCTTTCAAATCCCCCTTTCATCACCCCTTCGCCCCTCTGACTGAGCTTTGCAGACCCTTGGGCAACTGATGATTGGGAATCACGCAATTCGCGTGACAGTATCGACGGGTAGTCAAAGGGATTGACTGGCCCCTTCAGAAACACAATGGTTACCTCTCGTCACCATTTCGATTCAACAGGTCCAGAACCTTCTATCCGACAGCTGAGACTTGCGAAACGATATCCAGCAATCGCGCGTCGACATCATGAGAAACTTCGCCTTGAAAACAAAACCAAGCAAGTCGAGATTATGTCTCTTCGCAACGCCAACGTTGATTGACTTGCGGTCGAAACTCACCAACCGTTGCCACGCTGCCGCCATGCGCCGAGAAGTTGAAAGCGCCCAGGCCCCATATCAAATCGCCGCTCTTGGAGAAGAGGCCCAGAGTTTTTCTCAATTGGGAAACAGTGCAGCAACCTCAAGACCATGCTCAAGTACTGCCGATACTTCCATGAGGATGCTCACTTGCATGCCGTTACCATGGCGCCGAGGCTCTTTTCCCCACTGTTGCCTAGTATCCTGCTTTTGGCTGACCGCCCGAAGTACAGAGCCCCCGTTGCTACACGAGATCTGCACGTTCAACGACTGTCTTCACGCTCCCGACCCCGAATTCCCAATTACCATGCCGTTGGTAGAAGTACATGCCCAAAAGAGCCTTCACAATGGAAGGGCGCATCACCGACTTCCTAGAGGCAGGCTGTTTCCAACAGGGGCAGACGGCAACTGAAAAGCAGCGAAAGGAGATCTTTCTAGAATAATGGCCCCGCGCACGAATTGTCTTGCCTCATGAAACCCTTCAGGTTACTGCCGCCTTTGCCTTTCTCCGTCCGCGATTAGACAGAACGCGCGAGGGCGGAATACCAACAGGGGAGCTTCCAGCTTAAATCGAGATCAGCACAAGTGGGTAAGCATTGATCTTGACTATCATGGACTCGGCGCGAAGATGTGACTTCCAAAGCAACGCTCGTCCAGTTGGATCAAGACCGACCTCGAAGCAGGTCCATTTCTCAAGAGACGAACCGAGAGACGAAGACATCGCTCTTCCGCGTACCCTACAACATGCGGATGAATGGTGGTGCTGGAACATAGCCTTTTGTGTTTCATGGCCATCTAGCATAGTCTAGCGGCGATTTTGCAGGACCGAGGATGCGATTTCGAAACCGAACGATCTTGAAGGAAGTAGGGGAATGCATGGTGGAAATCATTACTAGAAGGGTCGTGATTCGAACTAACGTGCTCATGGCTGGCTTATCAACCATTCCCACGAGCTTGGGATATTCTGAGACCAGCTGCTACTTGAGACCATGTGGTATGAAGATAATGGAGGCGGACGCAGCAGTGCGAGCTTGTGGCCAACAACAGGGACAGGCAAAGTCTTGAAGCCCTTTAGGATCTCAGGAAATAAGGGGTTGGATACTCAAACTTACATTCACTGCTTGGTTGCCATTACTAACAAGCTGTCTATGCCCGTGACAAACTGGCAGTCAAACCCCAGGATATACACTTACCACGAAGAGACAAGAAATAACATAGAGCATGGTAAGATCACATAGGTTGGGGAGCCTGTCTACTTGAATTGAAGCATCGATGCAGTGCTTAGGTGTTCATGTGACCCTCAAGGGTCAGTGCAACGTTGCCCAGACCACTCTTACTATTCACCATGAGGCAATGGTCTGGTGCCTTTGTCAAGCGAGTGGTCAAAGAGATGACAGATCCAGGCCATAGAGTTACCTCTCATCTTTCTCTTACAACATGGACGCCACCCAGAACGACGTAGCGTCTCGATATTGTGAGGATGGCATCGCCGAACCGAAGCCCCTGCAACGTCGAAAAGCTCTTCCGATTTCAACTGCCAGGATTGCCGCAAGGATCAGGCTCTCTTGTTCTCTCAGTCTTCTGTGATTGCAAATACTCCAAGTCAATACACTGCCACCTCGAAGACCCCCAGTGCTCCCGCTATCCTGCCAGCCCAATGTTGTTTGTTCGGTCGCAGCTGATCAACATGAGTTGCGTCCAGCTCTCCGTCATTCTGTGCCTAGACAGCAGGTCCGATATAGTACGTTAGCTATTCCAGAAGTATATGAACACTTCACAGGGAGCTTGACATGGGGACCATCGACGACAATCAACTATTCGGCACATAATTGTTAATATCAGCATGACTAACGCCTCAACCACAACAACAACAACATGATAAGCACACAATACAATAGGCGGCCCAATACAGGTACCCCAACGGATGCATCATCAGCGAAGAAATGTCGCCTCTCAAAAGCCGAAGTATCTTCGTTTGTCCCTGACGATGGCAGGAACCGAGTGCAAGACCAGAGAATAATTGAACAAATTCCCCGATTAACTAAGGATGAAGGTGAATTCTACCAGAAGCTCGTCTACTAGCCCGTAGAACCTATCTTTCCGGCGATGTGAGAGACATCCTAGCTCAATCTTAGGTTCTAACCTCTTCCTACGGTACATACTAAGACCCAGCAGACCTGGTGATCGTGGCACAGTAACCCGTCACCAACCATCGCCCATGGGTGACCTCCCCATGCAACACTCCTTGGCGACCCCGATATCAACGCGACCTGACTTCAGGCGAGCCGAAACACACCTCTGATAAAAGCCAAAGAAGAGTTCAAATTTACGTCTCTTATATATCTCTCGCTTTTCGACATGCAAATTGAGTTGCGCGTCGTTGTTGGTCAAGGTGGCACGACAACTTCACTCGGATTCCCACTGATCTCACGCTTTTTTATCTGATTACCCTCTGTTTCTCACTCTGCCGTCATTCCCTTTATCGAAGACCAATGCTCGCTCCGAGGTACTCATGGCGGAGTGAACATTGCGAGTCGACTGAACCGCATCTCACAGCAACAAGGCGACGCCAATCAAGAAGATGCGAGCCATTCTCTTAGTTGAGACTTACTGCTTGTTGAGATGGAATGCAAGCTGAAGGAGAGTTTGGCGTTGCCGTATACCTTTATCGACAGGATGTTCTTGACATCATGAGCCCGACCATGGCTTGTGGCCTTGCTCACGGAAACGATAGGTTTGCGACCACTCTTGCAAGGCCAACGGCTTAAATCCTTCAACAACCCCCCGCCTCAATCGACTGTATCAACACTGTACGAGACTGCCAGCCTCTGAGCTTCGACTCCAATTCAACTCGAAGCAACATTTCCATGAAGCAAGATATCGTTTCTCATTCACGAGTAAGCCTCGAGAGGCCCTGAGTTCCCAAGCCATCCAACATCAGGCGGTGATGGTAAAAGGAGGAGATCCGCGAAGGAACTAAGCTCTCTGCTGATTTAAGCTCTCAGCCATAAGTCTCAACAAACTAGGCTCAGCAGGGAGCGGCTCGTTTCGATCTCCCATCTGACGGTGACCTCATTGGAGACGCAGGCGTCTCAACATAATAGAATCTGGGTTTCAACGTTGGCGAACACCGAAACTCTCAAATGCTAAGCCCATGAACGTGGATTCAATTGGAACCTCACTCATGCGTGCGTAACGCTATCCACATGTATCACGGGCTCTGACAGTGGGAACAGGCCATCGATTCTAGTCAGTACGACTTTAACAGCACCACGCGTGCTCCCGTCCCGAGCTAAAAGCGAAAACACAGCAAGGGACTTGGAATACGATTTTAGACATCAGGACCCCGCCTCAAGAGCCAGTATTCAGAAGGCTTCACTATTGGCTCTCTTGGCCTTGAAGCTGAAAATAAAGGATAGCGCGCAGTAACTCCTTTTCATCGTCTCTCAAGTCGAATCACCCCAGAAAGGCCTGCCAGTCTGCCCATCATGGATCAAGAAACCGAGCGCGCGGACGAAAGTTTGAAGAGTATATGAAGTTGAGAGACCTGATAATGTAACTTCCTGGCTCCGAAATGAGCGGTCGAGATGGGATCCCTCAGCATTGACATCGGGCGTCAGAATGAGACGCAATCCGACACTGACAGCGATTGATCTCTCCCACCCTGAATATAGTCATGAAAGCGCTGTATGTTGGCTGAACAGTGAGTGATTTGAGATCAAATTATTCTTACTCATCGCGATGCATACACCCTCGTAACTAACAGTTTGATTCATTTCCAGTTTCATCGATCGACAAATGGCGTACTCGAACCCACTGAGCAGCGATACCACCGAGCGCACATGGTTCATCACTACACACAGTGGACGACCTGACATACGCATGATCCAAGAACTTGACATGTGTCTGCAGGGGGCAAATCATTTATTGAGCGGCACCGGGAATGAGCACCAGGTAGGAGAGCCGGCAAGAGATTCGCTCGTGATATGTCTCGAGATTCGGCAACAAGGGGGTAGGTATTAGCAGATAAAATCACATCAAAGGAGGGTTAAAGCAAGCATCTTGATGATGCACACGCCTGATGGTCAACAAACCAGATGACAAGAAACATACGACAACCAGAGCATGCGGCATTCACCCAGCAATCTTCGCATGGCTTGAAACCGCCGACTTTGGTTGGTGTCCCCTTCGAAGCCTACACAGTGATGGACGGCCGTTTGTTATCTTTGCTTTGGTATGGATGCGGGTTGACAGAGGCGCGAGGGTCAGAAGACAGGCTGAGGAGGAAGACCAATCGTAGTGAACGTTAGCGTACTATTGAAAGTCTATCCTTCGCCAAAGAGGCCGCGGCTGGCGAGTCGACATCCGAAAAGGATGCAAGAGACATTCCCCTCCTTGTAGTCACAGTCCTTTTGCTGTGGATGACTACTTTCTCGATTGGTACCTGTCGTTGCGCTTCCATGTCAGCGACCAATTTATTGCACTAATTGTGGTTACCTGCACACGTGGTTCGGTTCTACATTCGTCCTCATGACGAACGCCACTGCCGCTCGCCCATGCTTGCTGTTATCCGAAGACATCAATTGGGCCCGTTTGATCGCGAGAAGAACAGTTAGAGATGCCATAAAGCATGGTTTTCTCATCCCCCAAAAGGTCGGCTAGCGTGTTAATCTGCGCTTAGAACACGGGATTCGAAGGCCCAGAGAACAATTGCATTGTAAGACGAAGCAATGACCGAAGGGA
Organism: Fusarium dlaminii; assembly: GCA_013186775.1. Taxonomy (NCBI): domain Eukaryota; kingdom Fungi; phylum Ascomycota; class Sordariomycetes; order Hypocreales; family Nectriaceae; genus Fusarium; species Fusarium dlaminii. The sequence goes on along the minus strand of JAAOAL010000047.1, from coordinate 60,442 downwards.
AGGCACCTGTCTGCTGGAAGGAATGGAAGCCATCAGAAAATGCTTTAGGCTGCCCACACAAGTGATTGGAACACGATATTCTTTTCCATGACATTGGCCTTTACTCGAGAAGCTTCCACGACAATCGGCACCTGACGTAAGAAAGAAATCATGATGTTTCCCAGATATTGTGAGCGGTGGCGAAACAAGGCGATAATTGGGTTGCTGAGATGAGAGATGGCCACTTGCCAGATTTCGAATTCATCGGGTGAGGAGTGAGTGTTATCGTAAGCTTCTATGCTTGATACGCTGTCGCTGGTGCTTCGAGATAGACAGTTTCGGGACTGATCGTCATGGTCCTGTACCTGTTAGTAGATGTAACTCACCAATATCATGTTCGTCTGTACTTCATCTTAGCAACAAAGTAATTCGTTGGTATCTTACAAAACCAGTTAGACCGGGACCATGGAGCACGCTTGTGACACAGAGTTTGGTGATCAGGGTGGTGATTGAGCAAGTTCGGAATGGGAGCGGCTCGTGAGCGATTTCAAATAGCATCGAAACCTTTCGTGATACTTCGTAATAGGAGAGGGAGTGATTGACGGCTTTCGAGCTTCATCACAAGTTCTCCGATGAGAAGTTGTTAATGTTTCGTTGGTTCTTGATATGCAATCAGTAAGGGGTATGTAAATGGTCTACCAGCATTTACGACGGTGCCCTTGAAATCGGCTGGATGTCATCACCACGTCCGTTGTTATGCATCTTCACAAACGAGCTTCTGGTCGTTTCATGGCGTACGCGGTCCTTGGATCATAAGCTAGCCAGGTGTCAATGTTCCAGGACAAAATCTCAACGGGAGAGGGAATTTGCTGAAATGACGTTCGGCTAAATTAGGCGTGCTATGTTAAAATTGTCGTTGTCATAGGTAGTGACCTCGAAATACGTACCCAGGCAAGGCGTTGTGAGGGGACATGACATTTGAGTCCAGGTTTTCACCAAATTAATCCGAATATCTCACTCAGACTTACTATCGCGTGTTTCGTGGCCGTAGCTTCATGCTTGGCGATGCAGATGGCAATGATAAGTCAGTTCAAGGATTGAGAGAGGTGGGAACGAATGAGCGACGGTGTTAGTTGCTTCGACACAAACTAGAGACTATGCAGAAAGGTGGTTTCGTGATGAAAAGCTGAACCCAGTCTCTCAAACCTTGGGGTTTATGGAGGCAATCAGAGGAGCACTCAATAACAGAGAAATTCGTTGGAGAATGAGAAGGCCGTGGTGACGAAACCAGATTCTCCGATAACGCGGGGTTGGTGCTCAAAAGGAGACGTGAGCCATATTCGATACAGAAATAACGATTTAGTCACTTCAAGAAAAACTTCGTGAAGCCTTCGGTCGATTCAGTGCTGGGTTTCGCTGGAAAATCTGTCTGTGATTCTTCAAAGTAGAGCGAATGGGACTTGGTTTCGGATGTCGTGATTGTTTGATATGCACATGGCATGAAAGAGCCGTACTGCAATGGAGAGATCAGTCGACGAGGTCCTGAGTGGATGCGGAATTCACCGTGGTCGTCTTTCGTCAAGCGTTGTCTGTCTGAATCATCGTGATAGTCGTGAGAATGCCGTTGAGAGTCAAGTCGCTTCGAAAACTACGGAGCTGGTCTTCGTCATATCGTCGAGGGCGGAGCTTATGAGACTGAGGGGCATCATGTTAAAGGGTCGTGACGATATACAGTGGTCGAAGTCGACAGTCGTGAGTTCTAGAGGATGTGAGAAACAGGGATTGAGTAGTGATCTGTCTCTGGCGCCTTTGGTTAGTAGAATGGATCTTGTATGGTGATTTACCCACTGAATATCGTACGACTTTGCTTGGTCAGCCGCAAGTGATTGAAGACCGACGAGTGCCGCTTTCTAAATGGGTTGGCGTTCCACCCTTTGATTGCTCCAAAGTGCCGGGGAAGAACCTGTCGCCGGGAGTCTTTTGGTGAAGAAGCGATAGCACTGACCATACAAGTCTGATAGATGTTAGATGCAATAAGTAGACAGGGTTTGCATCTCCGACTCTTCCCCCAGTGAACTTTTTCGAGATCGGCTCGCGCCAGTCACGCTTCCAGTGTGCTCTGATGAACAACATCTCCTCACAGTCATTGTACCCTCGCTCCCCTCAGCCGTCGCCTAGATTAACGCAACCAGCTGAGTACGCATCTTTTACAGAGCGAAGGGCTTGGCGTGATCTTTTCTCATCGAAATCGTCGTGGAAAACACGAATATGTCTGCTTTTGATCATTCCAGTCAGCAATACAGAGCTTGGGTGATCGGTTCCTCGCTGGATCTTGAGAACGGCTCATCGGGTGCTTCACACAAAATCACGTCCTCGTTCAGCACACATTGTGGAAACCTGTGAGCGGAGCTGGCAGAGATTTGTTGCTGATATGTCGGACAGGATTGGCGGCCGGAACCAAGATGTGAAGAACCAAGCAATCGACTACTAAGGCTTGGAAAAGAAAGACCAGCGAAAGCCATTGGATAAGCGAGGTACCGCACCGAAACCTCAGACACAGCGAGGAAAGCCGTCACAAAAGCCCTCCGAGACAGCGGAACCGCAATGGGATCGATACCGACGTGCCGTGCGGACCAGTAGGGTATAGATGCGGGGGAAGCGTTGGAGAAGATGATTCGATCTATACGGAAGGTCTGGAGACGCGGCAGAGTGATGAGTGGCTGAGAGAGACTAATTTCTCTGTTGAGGGGTCTGTAGCTTACTTCTAGTCTCTAGGTTCTGTAATGTAGCAAAATGATATCACCTTGACACTTTACAGCCACTCCGGGATGCTGTCGGTTATCTAAGAGCGCCAGGTTGGGGATGAATCTCAGGGATGATGAAGTTGAGGTCGTGGGCCAAAGGACGGCGTTATAGAGATCTTGGGTGATGTCGGGGGTCAAATGGCTGTGCTTCTTGACTGCGGAAAATCCTGCAATGTCATAAGATGGCATTAGTCTTGATCATGAAAAATGGAGCCGGTAACGTACCAAGCTCAAGGTGCCTTGTCAAGCGATGCTCACGCCGAGTCGAGAAACCGTGTGGACTGTTGTCGGATTGAACGGCGTGTTGGGCTTGGAAAGAGAGAGGAATCACGATGATGGGAAACAAAGGAAGACGCGCGGTATGCGATAGGAACAAGGCGCCGACGTGAGAGACTTAAGTTATGATGTGAGAAAGAAGGGAAGTAAATGTTGTGATGTGGGTGCCAAACAGGTAAGCCGCTCCTGTCTGGCGGAAAGATGCAGGTGCCAGCTACCCCACAATAGGCCCACATGATCCCCATTTACCCGCGATTTTGCCGACAGCTGCTCATTTCACTGTCATTGCCTTCACCATTTTCCGCTTCACCCAATAGCTCAAATCTCTTCATGTCAGCAGCATATCATGACTAGGTCTTTGTTCCCAATATCATGTCGAGAAAACGAACGATGCTGACAATTTTATTACGACTTTCGCCAGTTATATGAGCACTGCCATTGACGCTTGCACTTCCTGATCGACCCCCCGAGACTTAGAGGAACCCGACTGAGAAGACCGACAAACTTTAGGGGCATACTCTTGATCGATCGTCAGAAACATCGTCTGCTACAGAGCCTCCGGGAATGAGCAGTCTCAGACCACAGCATGACCCCCAAAAATATGGCGATCAGTCAAGATGAGAACCCGTCTCGAAAGAGAGTCAACCAACATAACATCGTCAACCTGTAGAGCAAGCAAACTGAGAGTACGACCTCGGTATAGCATATCTCCCCGCCGTCTTCGCTGAGCCAAGAGAGGCAGCCAAATCCATGCAAGTCTGGTGGCAGCCGACCTTGGAAGAGAGTTGCAAGGCTCGTAGCAAACCGCCTCCCATCCCAGCGCCGACCATGCTATCCAGATTCTCAAGAACAAAAAGCAATGGACCAACCCATTCAATTGGCCCGGTTCGATGTGATGAAGCAAAGAAGGGCGCAGTTCTGTACCGCCGCCGCCGTCACCGTTTATCATGTTCCCGAAGTATATTTCAAGTCAGCGAACTACGGACCACGTTGAGCAACAATTAATCTTTGGTGAGATATGAACCAAGTAACCCATCTTCATCTCAATGATCTCTGACTGATGCTAGTGTTCGCAGCATTTTGTATGCCGCGTCAAGTCAACACATGAGCCCCCACGACGAACGGCACTTCTCGCATCATTGAATCAAGGAGCGATCTTACGCTCATTTTTTTCTTCTCCAAGCTAAGTTCTCTCTGCTGATTTGAGCTCTGAGACATGACCCAGGCCGTTGCATTCTCCCTTCACGATTTTCCTTACCACGGCAATCAACACGAGGCGACCGTGACATCTACCACTCAATTCAGTCTCGAGCGTCGACCCTCAGTTGCAGTGAATCGTACCGGGAGAGTCATATCACAGGGTCTCACATCTCGCGACCTGGATGCCATAGTGCACACAGTGTTGACCTTGGCTAACGACGAGATTGTTAGCAGACTCCGATATCTTAATCGACCCTTACTCATATTGTCCCCGAGAAAAGAAATGAGCCAACTCCATTCTACAGCCAGCAACCTGTTCCATGTCCGAAATTACCTCGCTCGAAAATTTGCGTTTTGAGTAAGAGCCGTAAACTTGTCACAGAGAAAGCATCATGGCATCGTGAGCAACGCAGGTAGCTTCTTGTATTCAACCGTCGGTCGTACTACGGAACGGCCTTTGATCACTGAGAAATGAAGCCTACTCCCGTACTGCTTTTCTAACATCTCGAAAGTACGTCTCGTCGCTTATGCTCTCTCTTCCTTGCCAACAGACACTTCCTGATTGCGACAAAAAACTTTGGACTAGAACTCAAGATTCTTACCAGACCTCGGAATTGACTCTTCTTCACATTGGCAGAAACGAAACGAATGAACCAATTCGATCATAACGGTCAGCAGCTCTTTCAAATCATCTAGCATCTCCCGGCTCGACAGGACCGTGTTGCGGGCATGAGCCGCAGGTTCGTCCTGGAGAAGGGCGCATTCCGTCGCGGGAAACACCTGTAGCTCCCTGGAGTCCGCAAGTCGTACCATGGACTGGTGTTTCCCATCGCGAGAATCGCCAGTCTTTGGAATCCCTACCGTCTTTCCATATCCCAGATATCTGCATTCGAGTCAACGCTTGTACTTCTCTTCCTTCGAATCCAGAGACTTTCTAACCGTGATGATCGGATCTTTATTAAGAACAACGATTGAGATCCGACCGAAATCCCATGACAATCACATCCGCCTCTGACAATTCACATGATTGCGATTTGTCGACGAAACTCTCCACCAAAACCGTCCCCGGTCTCTCGATGATCAAAACATTACCTCGCTTCTAATGGCTTCAACCGTTACTCCAGGCGGTGTGTAAACGGAGTCCTATATTTGGAGATGTTGACATGTCATCCGACTCGTGCGCTGTCTCTACCAGGTACTGGCTGGAGGTTGTCTAGACGTGATGGGGAATGTCCTGACCACGACCTGGGCACTGAGCATTCCAGGAAGTCCATGGACAGACTGGCACTTGAACTGAAGAAGTCGGGTCCATACCGCGGTTGTGATCTGCCAAGAGCAAACGACCCAAAAAATCATGATGCAAAAGATAGGAGACGAACAAGCTAGGTTTGAGAAAAGAAGGCAAGGATTCCCGGCAATGCCTTAGCATACCGATTTGTGTCCAGGCATCTTACGAGCCGTCGCATCTTGCTCATAATGCAAAATCCAATACACTTCTGATTCCATCTTGTTGACTCATTGTAGCTAGATCTCCGCCCCTTTCTCACAATCCGTCGCCATGTCCCACCGTGACCTTATGCCTATTCCAATATGGCAGAAGAGCCACAGCTCTTCCCTACGAGTAAAAGGGTGATCTAACGTTCGTCGCCGCTCATGAGAAATATCCTTGAAGCGGAAGGCTATTCTGAGACGACAGAGCCCATGGCTTCCGAGCCCAAGCAGATCAACCACAAGCGCCGCTGAGGACGAGAAATATACAAAGGCCCCTACACCACTTATCATAAGACCCAAAAGCTTTTCAAATATGTCGCAACCCCGTCGGATGACACGGCTACGAATCGCTGCGAACACATAGTTCGAATGACAAAGAATGCCGAAGGCCGAAGCGCTGATCGTACGCCCAGATGATCTTCCAATGAGTAATGCGAATTTTGGCACGGCGTCACGCCCAAGGTTCCTCCATTTGTTCATGCTGCCTCAATTTGAAATGTACTTGAGAAGCTGGTGCAGTGTGAGTGCAACGCTCATCGCTCACTGCGAAGTCCAGACAAGCTCTCAGAGGCCGGATGACCCCCGATGTGGGGCCGATTGATCTCCGGTCGCCGGAAACGCATCTGCAGCACTACTTGGCCAGCAGGTTAGGAGAATTGAAAGGTCATATGCTTTTATCGGTCGTAGGGGATGGGCGATGGAACTCGTATCAGGTGTTGTTGGGCAAATCCATCCGTTCGTCAAATACGATAGCCTTAGACACTGACAACATAACCAAACACGTCTTGAGGTCATAGTCTTAAATATGGCCGGAGTTATTTAGTAGTAAGATCACCTCCTTTTGATTTCGTTATTTTATTTGTATCTTCCCCCGTCCACCCCCGGGAGCTCATAAGGGGGCCCACCCAAGAAGCCCAACGACACAGGGTTCCTCGGCTTCAGAGCCGTCAGTAATGTACTGGTCATTGATTTCGATCCGTAACTGGCGAACAAAGCTAAGTGAATCATGAATATGATCGTACCAATAGGTTTCCACCGGTCCGATGTATTCCCACTCCTCAAACAGGTTGCTGGTGTCGTTGATCTCCAAGAATTTCCTGTCGCTGGCATAAAAAGCATTAATCTTCCAGGAACAGTCTGATTCTTCCTTGAATACTGGAGCTTGACTCTTTCGTTTCAGAGAGCGGTCAATAAACCAGATCGTATAGTTTGCTTCGACACAAGCTTTTAAAAACGCAGAGTTAACATCATCATCTGTGCGATATCCATCCCCCCACGCTCGGTCATACTCTATTGCGACGTGATCCACACCAGAGAACCCTTCTCTTGATAATGCTAGAGAAGCTTCGAAGCCCAGGCAACCCCAGTCGATCTTGTCCAAGTCATCACGCTGCAAGATAAAAAGATCTCTGTGGGGGAAAACTGTCACTATTTCGAGAGGAGTACCATCGAAGTAGCCTGATGTGGCCATTTCAAAAAGCTCTTTCTCACTGAAACTTCTTCGGTGGTCATTAGGATGGCGTAGGGTTAATTGTCGGTTTGAATGTTTGAAATGTTTTTCCATGATGCATCGTGATTCGTGACAGGCGGTCCATAAGCCGCCGTCTATAAGATATGTGGAAATATTCCCGTCGCTGCGATACTCATCCAAGCTCTCAAAGTACCGTCTCCAAGAGGGCGCAACCAAATCAAAGCTTGTACCGCGACAAGATTGGATACCATGGCTTCCGGTCGCACATTGTCCGAAGATATGTGCTCCTGGATGGTCATCCCGGATGGCAAGACTCCAAATTTGATCTCGAACCTCTCGAGGAAGTTCTGTAAATCTTTCGAAATTAGCCATAGTTACGCAACGATTTGGCTTGGAATAGAGAGATAATTTGAGAATGATGCAACGATAAGTCCCCAATGTGACTCGACTCTTGGCGTTGAAAATAAATGATCAGGAGAAATAAAGAGATAAGTTTGGGGTACCAGAAGCTACAGGAGGGCGCATATTTATATCCTCCCCCGATTATACTTTTCGGTGTGAGTCATCACTCTCTCGACGTGGGTGCAATATTATTTGCTATCAAACCCGTTAGCAAAACCTTGTTGTCGCACAGCGTTTTGTATTTTTACCACGCATGATGTTCATCCTTCGGAATTGGTATGCCCCATGCACATCGACGATACACGTGACCCATAATTTGATTTGGAGTTTAGCCAGACTGTTGCCAGCACCCAACGATGAGACGGAACCAGTCAACCCTCTCTTCCGTCCAGGTTTGACTCATTGTGTAGATTGACTTTGAGAAAGCCTAATGTCGAATTTCATTGCTAAGCTTTCCCGGTGCAAAGGCTATTATAATTTGTGGTGATGAGCATGACGAAGTGCAATGTAGTGCCTGTGCATTACCTTGTTTCCCCAGTGCGGCTCTAGCGGCTGAAGAAGCGATTACAAGCCTCTGGCTTCCTACAAGATGTATGCCACATTGGTGGAAGAGATAAATTGCTTTCGAAATCAAGCACCAGTAATAAAACAGGAAGGCCTAATCTCATCACCACGTCAATTCATTTCGAAGTCTCTCGCTTTAGCGCAACAACAAGGCTTGCAGTGACAGAATCTTCAGTGGAAAGTTCATTCAGGGGGTGGTTGAGCCGAATGAAGTTTTTTGCGCAATCCATGCGATCGCCCTAATAAAAGCATTTCACAGCACCAAGAAACTGCCGGACAATCTGGGAAGTGACGATGATGGCTTCGTCGACTGCCGAGTACAGGGCCACCCAGGTCAGCTCCTTCCTCAAGGACGGAACATCGACATGACGATAACCGGCGGCCACACCAGACTCAGAATTTCTTCTTCAAGCACACACACATACAAGCTCAGTTTGCGTTATTCAGTTGACTCACACATACACACACTGTTATCACGCTCATCACACTTCAAAGTCAAGGTAAGAAACATCTCAACACCGTCCTTGACCAAACTGACGCATGCATCAGTTCCAAGTCATTACACAAGAACATGGCTTCGACTACTCGTGCATCTCTCAAGCGTACACGCTCTACAACGAGCTTGAACGATGCGGCCCTTGAGTGTTCTTTCCAGCATCACGGCCAAGTCCCGGAAGATTCAGTCGCTCGGCCCCAACATCTGAAGCCTGGCGGCGAAACTTACATACCGGGCCCGATGGAAGGTAAGTGTATCATTTCCCATATAATACAAGTACAGTCACTGACATTGTCTACAGAACGATACCAAGGCCGCTGCGGTAAGTCACAACAAGCATATCAGAAAAGAGAACTCGTCTGACGATTACGACATTTCAGCGCCACGATATCGATGGAAGGGTAGGCTAGCGTCATCAACTCCGAATCTTTTACTTTACTGACAACAAGTACAGAAACTGGCCCAGAAGGAGGGTGGCCTGATCACCCTGTAGCTACACCAAGCATAGCCCAGCCGGGGGAGGCCTGCCACGGCTAAATGTCACCATTGGCACTGATGTTCATGTCGATGTCACCAAATATAATGCTGAATGTACAAGTGCTCTCGAATTGCACGACACAATCGGTTCGAATATCGTTGGCGGCGATCGGAAGGCCTTTCGGGCTATACGGTGTCGGTTTGCAAGCAGGGTACTTCTAGTGCCAGTCTCTTGAGGAACCGTTCTCATTGCCTATTGGAACCACGGCCTTGCGAGAGGTGTTCATTCGGTGTGTGGCAAAGTGCAGATCGGACGTTGGTTGCGCTACGGGGCAAACGGGGCATATCTTGGTCGTCGGCTTGTTCACTTTCCAAACGTCAGTCATTTTCTGCCTCTGAACCGCCTGAGCCCCCCTTGATACTGTATATGCAAAGTGAACTTGCGTAGGACCATTCCAGCATCCTGAGTTGCACCGCAGAGGCTTCTCTTGACGTGGTCTCAAGGGGCTTGAAGGCTGTAGCTGTCTGGCATTGTTGTGATTGACGCCATGCATCTTCGCGGCGGTATATCCGGTAAGGAGTTTGCCATATCATATGAGTAGTGAGCATGAATGCAGCGATTGCATGGAGGCTTTGCGAACTTCTCAGCTTGTCTACGCGTCTGAGCATCAACGCGTTAAAGTGGGTCCGACATGCTGAAATGTCGAGATGTGAATCACGTGATCACGTGCGGCTTTGGCAAGTCGAAGCTTTACACAACCTGATAACTTATTGACAACTGGAATATTTTTGACAGTCACTTCACCACAACGGACGCGCATCGGTCAAACCCGCTGAAGATTAGACATTACATCTTCGACATAAGCATGCTAGAAACACATAGGTCAGGATGCTAGAGATTTCGGGTCACGAGATAACTGACGTTGATTGTTAATATCAGCCCCAGCTACACGTCGATATGCACTCCATATCCCCCACTAGATCACAGTCAATATTTTGGTCGCGCCAACGGTTTTGACACCAGCCCCGATAGTATCCCTTTCACGGCCGACTTAGCACCAACGCAAGGTCACAGAGCTGTTACTCCCAGTCACGAACTACTTATTGATGGGGTATTCCATGCTTCCTGTCGAATAGGAATGTTGCCTCAAGAGACTGGCACATCAGAAGTGCCTTCGTTCATGTTCCCAATATTTATTGCCTCCCCGCCAACAACCTCGACCCTCGAACTACACAGCCATCTGAGACGTTTGGCGATTGGCATCGACTCCTCCACTGAACCCACCGACCTCCGCGGAGGCTCCCCCGAGACACTACCCCGCGAAGCTTCCGATCCACTAACGAATACCGAACCGGTCGTCTCATATAATCCGAAGCAGGGCCTGTATACTCGGCGTGATTGTCGCCATGGCTTTGGTGATGAAGCTGACGCCGTCGCATTCGAATCCAAGCATTTACATGTAGCGACTACGGTTGATGTCAAGAAAGCAGTCAGTTCTACAATGCTCCGCCCCCTGAGACGAGCTAGATACTGAAGCCTGGAGGCCCTCAACTCTCGAGGTACTCTAGCATCCGTGTCCAAGGCTAGCTCTGTGACCCACCAACCGATCAACGGCCTGACGCCATGTGGATCACCAACAGAGACTGATACTTGGAATTGCCTTATCTAGAGGACAAAGAACGTAATATTGGTTACATTTATTTAAGCCCGAACTTTCTGTCCACCGATTGGGGTCTGTTGAAAGTAGACCTCAATTGGGGATGTATTTCACACCGTTACGATGGTTCTACAACGGGGAGAGCTTCTTTCTCGGACCGCCTACTGACTTTCCCGACAAAGTGAGAAAGGCATTACTGAGCCCTGAAGCGCTGCTCCCCATTTAGGATGACATCTCTTGATTCGATGAGGAACCGAGCCATCCATCAACGATCAACACAGGTCAAACCTGGGGGGTTTAGAAGGCTAAGTAATGCAGTTTTTCCGCCCTGTACCTGTTACTGTTGCTGAAACTGCCTGAGACAAACAGTCAAGCTTCTGTCATGACTACGTTGGCCTGCGATGAGAACACTCACCAAAGCCTTCAGTGCCGTCTTCAGGGCTGTCGATTAGGTATGTCCGCGCATTTATCCATCTTAAAATTGTCAACTGACCCCAAAGCTTTACAATCTTGCTCGAACAACCGTATAACAACCATTGTCAATCGATTCTTGCCCTCGTCCCTCCGAATACTATATGCAACCTGGAAATTCTGTGTTCCCAACAGGAAGCAGCTCAGTCACGCCCCCTCTTCTCGCGCATCAAGAAAATCACGAAGGTGTCGAACAGTTAAAAGCTTCGCATTACATATCAAGACAAGTCTGAGACCTCTCTGCCGTGCGATCTACAAGCTGGAGCCTTTGATTTACCTTTGAGCTGATCCAAGCGCTGAAATGGGATCTAATTGCTACAGGTCTCTCTTCCATGCGCCTCTTGTACCGCTGCGCTGTCACCCTGGATCAAACTTCGGCTTCGTTCTCATCAATCCTATGTCACAACCCGCTTGACAACACGGGGCTTATAACAACCTATCTGTCTAGTCGCTCGGAGGTGTATCAGTCTGATATTTCGTTTCTATTGAGAGAATGCGAATGCTACGGGTGATGATAATCACGGGATACAGAGGCTGAGAGGATGTCAGTTGGTAAGACAGGACGGCGACCGAAATTGATATTGTCTCACCATCCTAACAACATCTACAGCTCCGATCCTGCGCTCGTTCAAGATTCGCCACTGCTTCCCCAATCGTTGCTCTTGTCTCCGCCCACCATCTCACCGATGCTCAGAGTATCCCATTCACCTCCTCCAATCTCAACAGTCGCTGCCGCCCTCCTGGTGACCAATCCCCATTGCTGTGCATTCCAAAGCACTAGTGCCACCCTCTTGAATTGAAGCACCCAGAGGAAATTCAGGCGGATCAATAAATCTTATGATGGCTCTGGTCCTTTTGCGCGAATTACAGCATCGGCCCCTCGATTCCAGCTGTTGGTGGACCGTTTTGCTCTGGGAAACTAAAGGCATGATAATGCTGTAGCTCACTGGAAACCTTTGGTCACCAAGGATCATCTTGAATGTGAGCTGAAGCTGTTGGAGCGTCGAAGACCCCGATCAATTGTCTCTTGCTAATCGCCGCCATCAGCTGTCTCCCGACCTTCCTTCTCTATCAAAGTAACTCGATCGTTCAGGATACGTTTCGGTCCCAAAGCCGCCCCTCGAGCTGTAGTGCGCGAGTCAACTCACGATGAACGGCTTTCATGGACTAATATCTCATAGCTACTCACCTACATTTGATGTTTAAGAGTCGATCGACGAGGGAAAGCGCACTGTCAGCCTCTAAACCCCGAACGCTTCACATGATAAAAAGATTATCCCGAGACATGTGATGCGCCAACTTCACAAATGATGGCCGGCTCCAAATGTCTCCCTTCAACGCACAATACAAGTAATAACAGATCTTGTTCATTGTGTGAATACTCACAAACCACCTTGCCCAATGGATTTGAAGCTCTGTCATGCTCCCTTCCACGCCAATTTGCTCGGGATTGGACGTCACGATCCATAATGAACGGAAAGTTCCTCCGAGTTGAACGGCCTACGACGGTATTCATTACTGTGTCGCACAAATGACAAAGCGGGCTGGTCTAGCTGCATGCTGTTCGCTGTTCTCCGTCTCCCTTGTTTATCATCCTCCGTTGTCGCTCACTCAACCCTTCGCCGCCAAGATTATGTATTCTCTATCGACCACTATTTGTTGCCACGCGGTTTTTGGTCCAGCAACCAGGCCTTCAACTGCAGCATCAGATACTTCAAATCCAGCAGGAGACGCTAGCACTTGATGCTTTATCTTAACTCAAGGAAACTCGACTATGAGAAGTCGAAGACCTCTTCAGCGAATAACGACCATTGGTAAGTGCTAATGTTCTGTCTACGACAGGGAGTAACGCAGCCTTCACCTTCCACAGAATATCCTCATCCGACCGTGCCCATTCTTTACGCAAGCAAGACTTTGTGCTCTTCAATGACTTTCGCGCCGACTCATCATCCTCTCGCTTCTCAACTACAAGCTATAAATTCCGTCAGCCGCTGAGTGACTGCACTGAGATCCCTTTCCACATCAAGTACGCTGAGTGAGCTGAATTGCATCGAAGCAGCGGACCTCTTTGACCCGTACGAATCACGAACCTATACATAAGAGGGGAGGTGGATCAAAGACTCTGGAAACTTTAAGCATTCCCGCTATGACTGGTCGTGCCTCTCGCCTGTCATCGCTCAGTGGCCAGGCTGTAGACACCCTCCAAGTACCGTCTCAACCGCACACATCATGCAACTCTCGCTCTCCTACTCCCCCTCGCAGGACCCCAGCTTGCAAGAGATCTAGCCGCGGCTCATTACAAATGATTTGCGACACAATATTGAGCCCTGTCTATGTTGGAGTCCCTTCGCCAGTAGCAGCATGGGTGCGTCTGAGATTAAGATCGATGACTTTTTGTGTGTGTGGCCATGAGCTCCCTCACCTTGCTTTTTGCCACTAATCAAATGTGCAAGTCCTCTGCAGTATATGGAGGTTCAGCCATCCGGTCGACGAAGAGACAAAACGTCCATATCGAAACCGCCAGGGCTTACGCTAGAGAAAAGGGCGTGGGTGTCCCCTCCGCCGGCAGTGATCAACGACAGACCACCCCCATTCTTGAGAGGCACGCGCGAAGTCAAGGAGCGTGTATGTGACGAGTGACCTAGGCATTACCACGTTGTAGACAACCGTCCTCCGTATTTTGAGATAAGCCGCAACAGACTATCGCCACTATGTCCATCGCAGTTCCCGCGCTACCTGAAGAAACCCAACCCCATGACTAGAAGGTAAGTACCACCTCATGTTCAGGCGCTGCGGTTACTCCCCTTGGAGATCACAAGCTTGGTCTTCCACCCAAGGAACGTCGATTCTATTGCCCAGAGTTCAGTGAGCATATCAGGCCTGGCATGCCCAAGGTGAAGTGGTCTGCTGTATAAGCGCATGCGCTCCCCGAGAGGTATGGTGTTGTCGCCGGTCACTGACTCCCGTGGCGAAATCCAACATGAAACAAGGCTCGATGCATTTTCTTGATCTTCAGCGCAGCGACATAATAAGCGCGCAGAAATCCTCAACTACAATCGAGCCAAGAAGAATCATCACAACATGCCTATGCTTCGCGGTAAGAGACGGAGGTGCCCTGAGTCACTCAAGCCCCGGCGTTGTTCGATACATCTGGCCATATCTCCAGACCTTCGATACGTCTTACTCGAGCATGCTTACCTGAGGCTAAAGCGACAAGCTGGATACATGTTGGCTTGGACTTCACGGAGTATTTCGCCCCCGGTCATTAGGAGTGACGGACGATATTTCGATTGTCATCAGGAGGAGAAAATCGGTTTCCCTAATTTCGTATTCAGACTCCACAAACTAATTCTGAAAGATGGCGCGTTCGATGGACTGAGATGAAAATCGCATGAGAGCTTTGACCGTATTGATGGCGCTTTCACGAAAACGACGAGGCCACATTCGTGCCTCGAGGGGCTTTTTCACTCTTGAACGCAATGAAATGCTATTTTGATGCAGTCGGGATTCAGGTAGTCAACTTGCTGACTTATGCTCACAGCTGTAAGTACTCATTCCTCGAGCCCTGTCAACCAATCCAATCTTGACTATACGTATCTCCGACAGCGCGACTCCCTCTTCGACATGCAACCTAGCTCCACTAGCAGGAATAGATCCTCAATCCTAGACCTCCACGGCGACATGGATAATCCATCACTCTCAACGCGATCCTGCTATATTCCTGGCAGTTGGTGGGCACCCTCGATAATCCATTTGAGGCCGTCGTCCTCATGACAGAACTTTCCGGGGCGACTGGCTGCTGTTAGAGCCATAACATTCAACATCAGCTTGCCCTTCATCAACCCTGTCATGCATTCGACGACGCAGTCATGCCTAACCCCCGAGGAGGCATATCAGCGGAGTGGCCGTAGTGACGGTTGTCATTTGAGACTCAAGACAGGTAAATGATCTTCTCGACGAATACAGCGGGTTTGGTTGCAGAGACTACGTAAAATTAGCCACATTTAACAAAAGTAAAGCCCTGACAGAAGGGAAACTGCCTGCTCCGCCACAATGACAGTTAAAAAAGAAAGCAAAAAAGACAAAAGAGAAGGGTCTGGCCGGGGATTGAACCCGGGACCTCTCGCAAGCTAAGCTATGCTATAGGGTTTTTCCCTAAGCGAGAATCATACCACTAGACCACCAGACCGACTTAGAACAACAGATGGACTGATGCCGTCGTTGGTGCGGGAGCCGCAGTTGAACGTTTTGTGCAGCCGCGGGACAGAAGAGACAAAGGACTCAGTGAGCAAGGCAACGGGTATCTTAGCAGAGGTCAATGAAAGGATAAGCAACCGACCGCTATAGCAAACCGATTGATACCACTTCTCATTGGAATAATTAATACTTGATTACTTGTAACAAGCAGCTAATTTATCTGGCCCATGGATAATCCAGGCAGAGAAAATGATAGGCATTTGCGTGATCCAGATGACATGTTTAAATTAATGCGCGTTAGCCGTGTCTTAGCCGAATGTGGGATCAGACACCGTGGGACGTAACAGATTATGGTCCGCGATAAACTTGAGGTCAGAAGCAAGCACCCCGTAGAGAATGCTAAAAAGGCCCCTGTATATATTAAGCATGAAGAGTAAAATAATTTATCACACTTAGGAGACTTGCGCGGAGTACTTTGAGCAAAAACCGACTGTTTTGAACAGGTCGTGTGTGAAAAGTTGCTTAGCATCAACAATCAAACGAGCAGAGTTACTAAAAAAATGATCAACATCATGTATTTCGCTTGACTTTGGCATACCATCGAAATTTTACCGTATCATTTGAAGCACTTAATATCTACAAGCCGGGTACTCAGACTATTATAACTTGGGTGAAGTGGTATCGTCTGGAATTGGAGCAGATCCAGGGTACGACACTTGACGCGACACTCAGGGTGGATCGCAATGGATGATACACACTCTCTGTTCTCGAATTGAAAGAGGCAAATTCAGTCAACAACTGTGAGAATGACGCGCCTTACCATTCATTTGCCTTCAAGTCGCTCTGTCCGATGCTAGCTAACCAGTGAAGCTGGAATGAAGGAGAGGAATTGAAGACGCGTCGCTTGCCGAGCTCTTGATTGGTGGAACACGAGATCGACAAAGTTCAGTCACTTTTGCTGGGTCTTGGTCAACTCAGGCAAGTTAAGCATAGCAGCCAAGGCGCGAAAACAAAACAGTGGACAAGTTCACCAAGTCACCAAATGAGTCAAGCAAATAAAGGATGAAACAGTAATGAGATTCAAGCTAATCTAAACTATATCACAGTCTCTAATAGTAGATTATCAGGTGTATTAGGTTGGTCTCTCTATAGACCTGTCACCATCGCAAACCGCAATCGCGTCAAGGCATCGCGTCTCAGACCCCACCGTCTAGATCTAGGCAGTAGTGGTGGTAGCAGCCTCAGATGTAGAGGACTCCGAATCCGACTCCGTTCGCGTCACCGTGGAAAAGGTCGTGGGCTGGCTGGACGTCTCATCAGCAGAGGAGCTTGATGTTGCATCAGCTTCTGAAGTGGTGGAGGCAGCATCAGAAGAGGTCTCAGCTGCTGAGGAGGATGTCTCGGTAGCTGAAGTAGTTGTAGTGTCAGCTGCAGAGGTGCTGGAGGCAGTATCAGAAGACGAAGTCTCAGTGGCAGTAGAAGACGAGGTGTCAGTGGCGGCGGAAGAAGAGGTGTCAGCAGCAGCTGAGGAAGAGGTTTCAGTAGCTGAAGAAGAGGTCTCGGCGGCAGAGGAAGAAGTCTCAGCAGCAGATGAAGATGTAGCATCAGCTTCTGAAGTGGTGGAGGCAGCATCAGAAGAGGTCTCAGCTGCTGAGGAGGATGTCTCGGCAGCTGAAGTAGTTGTAGCGTCACCTGCAGAGGTGCTGGAGGCAGCAACAGAAGATGTCTCAGCGGCAGTAGAAGACGAGGTGTCAGCGGCGGCGGAGGAAGAGGTGTCAGTAGCAGCAGAAGAAGAGGTTTCAGAAGCGGAGGAGGAAGTCTCAGGAGCAGAGGTTGAAGCAGCAGCGGAGGTAGTCTCAGCTGCAGATGAAGAAGTCTCAGCAGCAGCAGAGCTGGAGGTCTCGGCGGCGGAAGAAGAGGTTTCAGCAGCCGAAGAAGAGGTCTCGGCGGCAGAGCTGGATGTCTCAGCAGCGGACGTAGACTCAGCAGCAGAAGACGAGGTGTCAGCGGCGGCGGAGGAAGAGGTGTCGGTAGCAGCAGAAGAAGAGGTGTCAGCAGCAGCAGAAGAAGAGGTTGCATCAGCTGAAGAAGAGGTCTCGGCGGCAGAGCTGGAGGTCTCGGCAGCTGAGGAAGAAGTTTCAGCAGCAGAGGAGGATGTCTCAGCAGCGGAAGTCTCAGCAGCAACGGAGGTAGACTCAGCTGCAGATGAAGAAGTCTCAGCAGCAGCAGAGCTGGAGGTGTCAGCAGCAGCAGAGGACAAGGTCTCGGCGGCAGAGGAAGAAGTCTGATCAGTCGAAGTGGAGGCGGCGGCAGAGCTGCTAGACTCGACGACGGAAGAAGAGGTCTCAGCGGAGGAAGATGTCTCAACATCGGATGAGGTAGAGGCGGCAGCGGAGCTAGTCGTCTCATCATCAGCAGCAGAACTGGTGCTGGCGGCCTGGCTGGAAGACTGGTCGACAGACGATGAGGTAGTGACGGCAGCGGAGGTAGACTCGGCTTCAGAGGTGGTGGCAGCAGCAGAGGTTGACTCCTCAGCAGATGAAGAGGTGGATGAAGCGCCTTGGCTAGATGTCTCATCGGCAGCTGATGAGGTTGTCGCGGCAGCAGAAGTAGTAGTCTCTTCATCAGCATCCGAAGTGGTAGTGCCAGCAGCAACCGAAGTGCTAGTCTCCTCATCAGCTTCAGTGGTGGTAGTACCAGCTCCGGCAGCGGAAGTAGATGTCTCTTCATCGGCATCCGAAGTGGTAGTACCGGCGGCAGCAGCTGAAGTGCTGGTATCCTCATCAGCATCAGAAGTAGTGGTTTCTTCGTCAGCAGCAGAGGTGGTGGTCTCATCAGCCTCGTCAGTTGTAGAGGCAGCAGCGGCGGTAGTGGTAGACTCATCAACTTCTTCTGAGGTAGTGGCATCAGCAGAAGTGGATGTCTCCTCGTCGACATCAGTAGTAGTAGCACCAGAGGCAGAGGTGGTGGTCTCTTCGTCAGCAGCGGAAGTAGTGGTATCCTCATCGGCCTCAGTGGTAGTAGCTCCAGCAGCAGCAGATGTTGAGGTGGTCTCATCGTCAGCCTCAGAGGTAGTACCAGCAGCGGCAGATGAGGTAGTGGTCTCATCATCAACAGCGGCAGATGTTGTAGTCTCCTCATCAGCAGCAGAGGTGGTGCTCTCCTCGTCGGCCTCAGTAGTAGTAGCTCCAGCAGCGGCAGATGTCGTGGTCTCATCATCAACAGCTGCAGCGGAAGAAGACTGACCAGCAGAAGTAGAGGAGACGGCAGTGGTAGTCTCGTCGACGGACTCATCAGAAGTCACAGTAGTGCTTGAAGAAGCTGCAGCACTGGAGGACTGGCTGGCAGGAGTGCTAGTAGTGGACTCATCATCATCGGAAGTGGAGGTTGTGACACCGCCAGCAGGGGCACCAGTGGCCTGGCTGGATGCAGCACTGGATGAGGCAGCAGCAGAAGAAGATGAGACAGCAGCGGAGGATGAGGTGGAAGCAGCAGCGGAGGATGAGGTGGAAGCAGCAGCAGAGGTAGAAGCAGAAGAGCTAGTAGAAGCTGCAGCTGAGCTTGTGCTGGTTGAAGCCTTGCTTGTAGAAGCGGCAGCACTGGTGGAGGTGGAAGCCTTGCTAGTGGAAGCAGGGGCACTAGTAGAAGTAGAAGCCTTGGAGCTGGTACTGGAGGAGGATGAGCTTGATGAAGCCTTGGAGGTTGTTGTCGCAGCCTTGGAAGTGGTGGTCGCAGCCTTAGAAGTGGTAGTCGCAGCCTTAGAGGTTGTAGTAGGCTTTGAAGTCGTGGTAGGAGGCTTGGAGGTAGTAGCAGGCTTGGAGGTAGTGGCAGGCTTAGAAGTAGTGACAGGCTTTGAGGTAGTAGCAGGCTTGGAAGTGGTAGCAGGCTTGGAAGTGGTAGCGGGTTTGGAAGTGGTAGCGGGTTTGGAAGTGGTAGCAGGCTTGGAAGTGGTAGCGGGTTTAGATGTGGTCGTTGGCTTCTTAGAAGTTGTAACCGGCTTAGACGTAGTGGCAGGCTTGGAAGTAGTAGTGGGCTTCTTGGAAGTAGTAACAGGCTTGGAGGTTGTAGCAGGCTTAGACGTGGTCGTTGGCTTCTTAGAAGTGGTGGCAGGCTTGGACGTAGTGGCAGGCTTCGAAGTAGTAGTAGGCTTCTTGCTAGTGGTGGCCGGCTTGGAAGTGGTGGTAGGCTTCTTAGAGGTAGTAGCGGGCTTCGAAGTGGTAGCAGGTTTAGAGGTAGTGGTAGGCTTCTTGGATGTAGTAGCAGGCTTGGAGGTAGTAGTGGCCTTCTTGGATGTAGTGGCCTGCACCTTGACAGTGGTAGGCTTGGCAGACGATGTAGTCTTCCTCTTGAGAAGGCGTCTCAAAGGATTGCCCAAGCGACCGGAACACGTGCACTCACTATCGAATGTTAGCTACATCTCAAAGCTGACTCGGCTGAATACTCACGGTGCACAAGATACAAAGGTCTTACCCTTCTCAATACACTGTTGAAATCGTTAGCTCATACTGATACCAGATCAGATACCCCATTGTACTCACATGAGCTTCGCAGGCTCGGTCGCCACCGGAGTACTCGCAGGTAGTGACACCAGACCCATCTGCAGGCAAAGCAGCCGCGTTGACAGCAGCAAGGGATATAACCCAGACAATAGCCTTAATGAAATGCATTGCGAAAAAGACAATGTAAAGAATATACTACTTTGATGAATGTAGTAGACTGTGAGATGGTTGATGAGAATAAATCCATTTCTGGTCTGATCTATGAGGGTTTTTTATAATAACTGTTGCTCTCCATCTTGGCCGATGGCCGATATCTTCAAGTTCGCGTGTTCCCTAATCCGTCTGGGTTGAAAGTTTGTTTAGTCGAGATATTCAGTATAAACTCAATGTGCTATTCCAGCCTCATTCTAGCCACAAAAAGACCCTTCCAGGGACCAGGGCTAAAAAGGTACTGTTGAGTGAACTTAGTTTCTCTTTTCAGCTTTCCGCATATGGAATTGTGAGTGATAAGTGTACCGGGAGACCAGGACTCTTTGGTAGAGGGACTGGAAACGGTAACAGGATGATACTGGCAGTGACATGATATGGAGATAGAAAAACAAGGCAGAGAATGGCTATTCCCGTTGCAATCAATTACCATCTGAATCAATTGTCGAAATAATTCTCCTAGATCGGAATAACCAAGGAAATGGTAAATTGAGGTCTTCTCTAGTGACTCAAGTCCCCTGTCTCGAGAGGCACGGTCTAGATCGGAGAGCTGAGCCGAGACAGGGGACACCATTCCAATAACGGCATGCAAAACGGGCCTACCCGCGGCGCCACAGGCCGGGAAAGACGCAGGTCCCTTTACATTACAGACTGATCCTTTCCATTCTTAACAGAGAACGAGTCTTTGCCCCTTGCAGAGCCACGCGAATCTGTTTTCCTAACAGAACGACAGTCGAGAGACCCGACTACCCGGGCTCCCGCTGCAGAGACACCTTGGCGATTGTGCGGCTCCTCCTTGTGGCGTTTGGTCTAGATGTTTTTCTGTATTACAAAACCGTTCAATACTTTTTTTCTCTTCTGTTGACGGAGCAGAGGCTAAGCGATGTCTCTCAGCCGTGCGCTGTTTCGCCGAGAGGCTTGAATCTGGGCTTATTTCCACCAAGCCGACATATCTTGACATCGCCATCATTCTATAACCTCAATCGCATGCGGTAATAAGTCACTATCTGTAATTTCCAAATCACTGGACTTATATCCACTGCCATTTTGGCAAAGCCCCGCGAATCACATGGACCGGCATGGCCAGATGAATTTACTTTCCAACGCCGGATGATTACCCAGACAAGCTTTTAGTCACTCGTTGATCTGCAAACATCCAGACGCAAATCATGGTCCACTCGAGCAGGGTTCCCCGTGTCCCAATGACATTCTGTAGAGCTCTCGGCTGTCACTGCCCATTACAGGAGCCAGGGTCGGTATGTCGTGCCTTGTCGCTCTGGTATGTAAAACTCCGGCTAGGCGGCATCGCGACCCTCTTTTCTCGCAGCCCATTGGCTCACCTCGGATCTAGCTACGTATTCGTCCATGGCGCAAGCCATTCACAGAGCGGCTCGTATTAATCCAGAGCCTAGCCCCAGGTAGTCCTGTCACTATCACAGCCAGTTATCACCAAAACAGACAATGTTTGGAGTCTCGCTGTCTCGACTCTGTTTATTACTGATAAGACCATCACCAAACAGAGTTGCGCGACTCAGCCAACACATCTAGCTCCGTAACCTATACATGAACGTGGCAGAGAGTCAATAACGTGCTCGTACAACCTTTCCCACTTCGGGTTACCAAACAATTTACTTTTCTCTCTCAGCCGCGCCATTTTGCTACACTATTCCCCAAAGCCCATGCTTGCGCGTCTCAGAGCTTGACCCATGGCGTGAGGAAAGATGTGATTGCTGGCCTGGAACTAGCTATCGAGCTGCATGCAGCTTTGACAGCTATCGATTAAGCATAACAGTTCCTCAAGCCTCGCCCTTGCATGATGTGGCTTTAACATGCGCCTCGTAAGATGGGCGTTCTATTGTTTGACTCGGTAAAACGTTCGCCATGCAGCTTAGAGCGAACTGGACGAGACAGTCCGATGCATGTTCCCGATCCTTCAGTTGTTTCTGGTCCAGCCTTATCGAACCCGTAGTCATACAGGCAGAGTCATATCATGTTGCAAGCACCAGTAGAGGTATCGACATTTTAGGTTCAGCAGTGATACGAGCCGTCCAATAGTGCATCCCATCATCACAATATAGTCTTTGACCAGTCCAAACGCAGCGAAATAGGAACGCGCATACCAGAATACCATGTTCAACGGCGAGCAAACCACAACGCTTGATAAGCGATCTTCGGTGAAGATTATGTATCCGTCGGTTTGTATCTTTATCCGAAGATTCGTACCTCGAGGGTTCTAGACACTGAGGTTTTTGCAGCTTGACTAGATCCGACTATGGCTTGGGAGGAAGATCACTTATGCCATGATAGGCTAAGCAATGCGACAAGTTGAATTTTGAGTTTTCGGACTACCCTATTGCCATGAATTTATCCATGAAATACCGCAAATACAATGAAGCAGAAGTAAATGTCCTTAAAATTCCCATTCTATGAAAATCTGTGATATGATCTTCGTGTAGCTAGACTAACTGCTCTGTGGAATCTGTCGATCTCGCCGTTAGTAAACTCTTGTAAAATCTAGTGAAAGCATGTTATTACCTGTACGAAACGTCTATCCCACGCCGCAGGATCCGTGGTGCAATATCGATTTGCTGTAGGGTAAAATCCAACTTGACAGCATCCGACCTCTCTGTTCTGCTTGTTCCAGAGTCTCCACTCCGGCTTAGCGCATCTGAGATGATTTGGGACGATTTCCTTGCTACAATCCGCGTCTTTGACCATTAGCCTATCAGCGTAGCAGCATTTACAACACGAGACTGACCTGTTGGACAGCAGATACTGACTTGCTGCGCTACATGTTCATCCAACTGTGTCCCGTCTGGGCAGCACCAAATTGCTAGCCTGGAAGAATGTGTTCCCTTGGGACAGTATCCGCCACTAGTTGTAGGATTAAATAGAGGATACAGAACGAAGCCGCTTCTTGCGCCGCATTTTTTCGGCTTACCCGTCGCAACCGTGATTTTAACTTTATCACTCTTCACATCCTTTGTTGAGATGAACACAACGACGTATGCCTGTTTAGTGTTTTCCTGATGGCACGGAAGATCAATGGCGCGTCCAGAAGAGGAATCGGCGGCCATGTCGGTCCACGATTTGGCGTCTAACTTTCGGTAAGCAAGCTTCTGGTTAGCTTTCGCCGATGAGTAAATCTTTGCCGTCCGCCCAGGGTCAATAGTAATCTTGAAGACCGAAATCGTGAACGGCGTGCTTGTGAGCGTTGCGGTGCCGGTAGTGCCCGCTTTGTCAAACTGGATTGACGCAGAAACGGCGTTAATCTTGTCGATCGGAATGAGATCTCCATTGGTGTCTTTGATCTGCTGTAGTGTGAAATCTTTGGCGAAAGTGAAAAACTCCTCAGTAAATCCTGATAGATCCGATAGACGAGCTCGTTCTTTGAGCCCGCTTGATCCTCCAGGCGTTGCCAGAACAAACCTGTTCAAATCATCCTCATCCATCTTGTCTTGCGCTTGGAAAAAGACGCTAGTCGCGTAGGCTTCTAAACCAATATGTGCATAGATTGGCAACGCAGGTTTGTAAGGCACGCCGCTATGCTTTTTATCAGTCCATTCGGCGTTGGAGTCAGGAAAGACGAGGTTACTGAAATAATTCGCAGAGCCCTCACGTACCCACTGCGGATCAGGATGATTTCCAAGTTTTCCGAGACTCTGTACGCAATGATATATCTCATGCGCAAGAGCCTGCAGCACCCGAGGTTTATTAGTCGTTGCTTCGGTGGTCCATCTCTTGAACAGCTTGATTTGACACGGTGGCTTCCTAAGATTAGGATAATAAGTCTCGGCTGTGAATTCTTCGTCACTTCCTGTTGTCAAGATGATGATAATGCTTGAAGGAAGTTTTGCGAATTTGCTGTAGACTTCCATGCTTTTCTCGAGAGATTCTTTGAGGATTGGGTTTACGGCAGTTTTGGTCTTGCTTGGTAGACGGCTCCATTGCTGCGTATACGTCACGGTGACCTCTGTATTGGCCTTTTCAAATTTCTTTGGATAACCTACAAGAGTGCGACATTTGTCTTTGAGGGTGAATTGTTTGCCGGGGGTAATGTTGGGCCAGGGGCTGGAACAACCTTTCCACTGGGCTTGTACAAGAGATGCAAGGAGAGCGAAGAGTAGGAGCTGCAGGTTCATCATAATGAATGTTTTAAGACAGTTTATTTTCGAATTTCGGTGGTTTCGATCTACTTGACCTTCGAGGCATATATGTACTGGCTGCGCATGGACATTTTGAGCCGCTTCATTGCGGAGGTGTGACATTCTCATGCACTCTAAGAGCGCCGCGCATTAAACCCGTGTAGAAAGGACCAATGAAGACTTGGGTATTCTCAGCCGCATCTATAGTCTGTGGTCCAGGCTTCTGGGGCTGAGATTGCTTTTCCACGATGGCGTCGCTCTTTGACCACGCCCTCCTCATCACTTAAACCAAACGGTCATGGTCGCAACACTGCGGCCCAAGGAGATCAGCCTCATAACGTTAAATTAATGGTTTCCTGCTGCGTCTTGCATCTAACGATTTATGCTATGGTATTAGTGAACTTCTCACCAACGGTTTCCCTGTGATTCTGTTCATTGATTAGGCCCAGTGACGTTTTGCTGAGTGATGTCCTGCTCTGGACTTCGGATCAGCTCCAGTGGTGCTTGATGACCTGACTTCAACTTGAGTGCTGATGAGCTTTATGTGAGGCCATCACTGCTGCTTTCTGGTAACCTTGACCATTTTGATAATTTTCAAGACTCAGCTAAGCTCAGTTATACAGAGGATGCACGGTATCGAGAACCTTTCCTGTTCTGGTCTAGCATCATGGCCTGGGAATGTGCCGCTGGCAGTTGCATGCCATTTCGTCAGCCAAGAAATTGATGAAGAACCCTTCCCGTGTCTTTCATCAATTATTCCCCAGAATGTCTTTTAATATGGGAATCAGCAGTCATATCCGAAAGTCCGATATCTGTTCGTGTTGATCAAATCGTCGGCCCCAAGAAATTAAGTTTAGCTTCTGCCCATCTCCACCGCCCTTAAGACTCCTCTTTACCCATCGCTCCATCTTTTTCTCGTCAAAACGCGTGTGTACCTTATCGCAATGCCAGTCGTAAGACGAATACCCGATAACAAAAGACGGTCCCGCACAGGCTGTATCCCCTGTCGAAGACGTCGAAGAAAATGTTAGTCAGTTGCGTCTCTCCCGGTGACTTTGTCTAACATTTGGACACAAGGTGATGAACAAAGACCTCAATGCGGCAGTTGTATCGGGAGGAATGTGACCTGCGAGTTCAAAGAGTGGACCTTTGTACCAGGGGTACGCTCATCACTGAGGAAAGATGGTAGCGTGCAAGGGGACAATGGCGATGATGCTGATTCATCTCTGGTCAGTCCTGTTGTCTAACACGAGTCAGTCGATCTACCACTAACACTGCCTTCAGCCCATCCAAGATAGTTTGTTGTCCTTTGTCGAGTCAAGTCCTGCTCCCGCCGAGCCAGTTTTCGAGAGCCCCATAGCCAGTACTGCTCGGACACAAAGACTTGAATCTATTCACAACACGACTGCAGATGTTCCTCAACCAATCCCTTCAACCAATAATCACCACCAACACGACGGGAACCAAATCCCCACGCCGTCAAGATGGAACGAAACAGTTCTATCAGAGCAGAACTCCTCAGAGAGACAAACAGCAATGCTTCGGTTTCGCTATCAAATAGTCCCCTGGCTAGACTCAAATGCCCCTAGATCAACCTTTGGTCCAAAGATCATGACATTAGCAGCAGAGAAGTCTACCATAATGGATATCATCATATGGGTTGCGATGCGCCGTAGTAGGAGGAGTTCGAACTCCACTACCCATGAAGGCGATGCTCACCTCGTTCAACAGTTCCAGCATCGGTTATCCCTGGAGGATGCTTTCATCGCTAATATCGGACGGTCATTACTTGCTCTCGGCAACTTCTTTTATACTGGCCCCTCTGAGTGGGCAAATCTACACTCTGACTGCATAGATGTGAGAGAACGCTGTCAGTTCTTTGAGCGTCAGGAGGAACCTCTCAAAACTCTAGATCGCTTTCACTTTAAGACAGGTACTATGTTCGATCTCATGGTTTGTAAGAGACGAGCTAACCTTGGCCAACAGAGCTTGCTGCTTCCATTATTACCACCAAGTCCCCATCACTACAGTCCCTACCACTAATGAACGACACATTCTTAACCTCTGCCCTGACACCGCCGAGCATTTATGACGACTGTCTAACACATCTCGCGGCATGCTGCCACTTAATCCATGACGAAATCATCCCTCTCTTCAACGGCATCGCGCCAGCGCAATCACCAACTCACGATTCTTACTCCCTCGTTTGGTCAACATGGTCCAAACTATGGGCACGCTGTGTACAATGGTTTCGAGATCGTCCTCCCGACATGATCCCCTTGCTGGAAAGCCCTGAAGTTGAACATGCAACCTCCACCAATACCCCGTTCACAGCAGACGTATATTCAAGCGCCATTGCGGTTCAAGCAAACCTAGCCATTCATTTTTCAGCCCTTATACTGCTTTCATATAAACCACGCCTAGTCAAATTATCATCCATACCACACCGCTTAGCCTCAAGAAGCTGGCATGCTCAAAAACTTGCCAAACTTGCTCTGTGGAATAACTTTTCCGATCAATGGGATCCTGTCGTTGTTGCAACTGTTGTTCGTATAGCGAGAGATATGACATATCCGTCCCAGCAGGAAGCATTACTCTCATGTTTCCAGAGGATTGGGGATGCGACCAAGATTCCCCTCCAAAGTGAGATTGCGGATCTGCAGCAGTTTTGGTCTTCGTCTCGACATACCAGCGCACCGACAAATGCGCACCCTTGACACTTTATGATAGCGAACCGGACAAGATAGGACCACGAGAATCGTAATAAATTATTTTCTGTTAATCCGTTGATTCCAATTCATCCTTCCACGGTATAGACACTTGCGCTCCCCTTCGCACGACTGTCTTTGATGATGCCCAGATTCCTGACCTGACAGCCTTCTCGATGTCGAACTGCTCTGACTGTTGCTTAACACCCGCAAGCTCAACTGCATAAGCGCCGATGAATGTATCACCAGCAGCAGTCGTATCCACAACATCAACCTTCAGAGCGGGGATGAGACCCTTGGCACCTGTGTCGTTGGTATAGTATGCACCTTTTCCACCCAGAGTAATCACAACGTTTCGCACGCCTCGCGCAAGAAAATCAGCAGCGGTCTTTTCAACAACTGAGATGTCTTCAAATTCAGACTCGTCCTTGTTTGATAATAAAGCCGCTTCGGTCTCGTTTAGGATCAAGTGGGCTAGCCCTTGGTAGATCTCTGCTGGGAGCACTTGAGCCGGGGCAGGGTTGAGCAGAACGGGAGTTCCTGTCGTCTTGGCGGCTTTGAACGCCTGGATGACTGTCTCCAGAGGTATCTCAAGCTGCATGATAAGCAATGATGGGGTTGGGCCAGGGATCTCGGCGAAGTGGCTTGGTTGAAGAGAATTGTTGGCACCCGGTGATAAAATGATGCGGTTCTGGCCAGTTGGTTCATCGACAATGATCATAGCAATACCGCTCTGGGACTCGGCTCCTCCGTCCTTGTTCACATTGATAGAGTCGATTCCAACATCATACGACTTGAGACTATCAAGAAGTACGGAGCCATAAGCATCAGCTCCTACGGCACCAATCATGGCAACATCAACGCTTGGGTTCTTCAGATCAGAAGTCCTCGAAAGCTTCGCACAAGCAACAGCTTGGTTGGCGCCCTTTCCACCGGGGAAGACATTGAATCGGCTTGAAGTTATTGTCTCACCAGGGAGGGGATGATGAGGGACATATGATACGAGGTCGATGTTCAGTGATCCGAGGACACTGATGACTGGTCTTGGTGACGCCATGGCGGTTATTTGGAGGATATGAATGTTTGTAGGTAATGAAAGACGGAGCAGGGATCTTCTCAGAGACGAAAACCTTTATACGGGTAGTGTATGACCGCTGAGTGTTGGCGATGGACTCCACCTGTGCTGGGCACGCTATCCTGAAAATGGGTGTGTTATGCGATGGCGGATAGTCGATCAAGAAGCATGTGAACGGGGTCTAGTGGAATCATGCTTATTATTATGATATGTTACCAGTTGTCTGGGTCTCTTGTTCGCTAAAATCCCTGTCGCAAGCCCTTACAGCGTCTTTAGCAGCGCGCCAACATCGTAGCCCCATTCAGCCTCAAGATCCGTCAACCTCCACAAAGCTCCCCATCCCGTCGTCCTATCAATGCTCTTCAACAGCCTAGCAATCTGCTTCCTCTCATTAACATGTGAGAAGAGCTTTCCTGCTATATAAAGTGGCTGTATAGAGTTTACAAGACTTCCGGGATGAAGGTTTGCGCAGGATATTCCACAGACTTGTCGTGCATGCCACAGCGCCAAGCACTGAGAGTCCAAGTCATGACGCATTTCCAGCATGAGGATACATGCAGTGTGATAGATCTGATTACTCGAGATAGCTGCCCAATGGGGGAAAAGCATGGCTGGAAAGATCTGTTTATCGCCTGCTTCGACCATACTGATTTGCTTCATTGTTGCCGGGCGCTCGTCAAGCCAGTATTGGAGCTCGTTCCAGAGCTGTTGCCATTGTTCTTGAAACGGCCTGTCATCTTGGACATCTGCTCTCCCAAGTTCTAGACTCTGTGTTCTTCGAAACTTGAGATCGCAGACTTTTGTGCAGAGATAAATAGCCCAATTAGCCTGCATGTCAGGACAATCTCGGCTCCTTCGATGAAACATGTCTCGCACATATCGCTCGACTTGCTCAGATGACACCACCGACTCAGATGGTGATGGAGCCCACTTCGACAGAGGAAGGACAGCTGTTTCTGTCCCGTCTGATATGATCGCTCCGCACAACTCCATCCTGGCATAGCACCAGAAGACAGCCTGCGGTAGGCCACCAGAGAAACCATCAACTCCAAAGAACTCAAATAGCGACGCGCAGCCCTCAACATGACGCTTCCAGTTCTTGGAACCACCAGACATGAGCTCAAAAACAGCAAGAATGCAAGCCGTTACAAGCATATTGGGGTCCTTGGCTTGCAATCCAGGACTCAAAAGTCTAATACTCTCCTGATACAACTCAAGACTATCACATCCACCTTCCTGCGTCAATCCTCTCCGTTCCATCTGGCGTGATGAAAACGCAAGCATAGCATACAACAGCGCCGGGCTCTTCTGCGCCATAAGCGGCACGTGAATCTGGAAATGCTTATCCTCATCAAACTTGTCCAAGTACGGCGCACATTCTGTAACCCAGTTCTGAAGATAGCATATTAATCTATCATTGGGAACATTGACTGTTACACTGGAGAGGTTGAGGGATGATGTTGGTGGTGATGATGAGTCTGCTTCGGGCGTGACTGATGCGCTGGGTGATAGGCCGGACAGACCCGCGAAGAGGACTGTGCGGAGCTCTTCCTGCAGTTCGATGAAGCGGGGATCGAGGGAGAAGTCTTCTGATGGGAAGAAGGCCATTGTGAGGTGATGAGTGGAGTACGGAGTGCTAGGTTGATCGCCTATACAAGGCACGACATGAGCGACATCAAGGAAGAATGTGATGATGAGTGCAAATATGGTCCCAAAGCGGAATTGTAGCCTCCTCCTCAATTCATGTGTCAAGTGTGACAGAAACAAGGTAATTTTCCAGAAACCGGTGATCCCCGAAGGATCCATTCCAAAGTGGCCGCTCACCAATTGGAATTGCAAGTGGCCAATCATGAAGTTCTTCAAAGTTTCGATGTTGATGGACTAAACCGCATTCGGGGGCCGTAGGCGACGCGATTCTGAGGCCATGACTCGGTAACGTAACAACCAGAGGAAGCAAGGCTCCATTTTCTAGGTAACTTGAGCTTCAATTTGGGGACTCAATTGCCCCAGAAAGCACAGACTGCGACAAGGTAGTCTAAAGTTCCCCGCGCGAGTCTGTGACTTTAAATCGGACTGTTCGTATGCTAATAGTGGCGATTGGGCCCGCTCATGTAAACAAACATGCGATTTCACCATGCACTTCGCCGGTCGTCCTGCCTGGCTTCTGTTGAGGCAGAGTCTTTCGACAAAATGCTATACTCTGATATTGTGATTAAAATGTTCTCATACGCGTTATTAATCACTTGCAAGCTCCTACGGAATCCGTCAATCTTCGATGATATCATTGCCATCTTACCCCAGCTGGCAAGTCAGCGTCCGTTTGTTCTGCAACAAGATGGTAGAAACTTGCAATAGATCATCTCTGTGTATATACGATTACTATATACGATAAATACAGATTTGGCTAGCGCCAGCCCTATAGATTATCTTCCGTGGTTGTCTTGGCGTTGAAATGAGTCTTGATTGGATGCACATGTTTGTGCATATATTAGACGATATTTCATCGTTTAGTAATTATCAAGCAATTTGATATAAGCAAAGAAATCAAGAAGTGTCCAAAATGATCATTATGCATATCGTGGTATCTAATATTACAACCTCATCATCACCATCAACATCTCACCCCCCGCTCCAGACTTATCATCACAAGCCATCTCCCTTTCACAGAGCCTCAACATGCTTCTCACCCTCCTTCTCAAAAGAAGCCTTGCGTCCCACCGCAGAACCCATCAGTCCAACTTCAGCCTGAGCTTCACGAAGTAGCTCAGCATCCTGTTCACCAGCACGGCTCTTGAAGACGCGGTCCATCTCCTCAAGAGAAGCATTCTTGGTCTCAGGCAAGAAGAACCAGACCCAGAGAATACCGACGAAGAGGAAGACGGCGAAGAAGATGTAGGTTCCCCACTCCCAAGACTCGAGCATGGGAGGAACAAAGAAGGCGATGGCGAAGTTGTTGACCCAGTTGCTTGAGGCACCGATGGAAGCTCCCTTGGCGCGGATGGAGAGGGGGAAGATCTCGGAGACGAGGGTCCAGGAGACAGGACCCCATGTAGCGCCGAAACCGGCGATGTAAACCCAGATGAGAGCTAATGTGATGTTAGTAATGATAACATGCTGTGAAATGAAGCATTGACTTACCAACTGCGGTCCAACCAGCAGCAACGTGGTTGGGCCAGTCGTGGCGGAACTTGGCCACGATGATACCGACAGTGATCATACTGGCACCCATGACAACAGAGCCGATCAATAGAAGAGGCTTGCGACCAACGCGATCAATGATCAACTGTGAGAGAAACGATTAGCATAAGTCCTGTGGTCTGAGTAACTGAGCAACTTACCATAGAAGGAATGGTGCTGATCAGGAAGACAACGCCAGTAACACCAGTAGCGAGAAGAGCAATAGTTCCTCCAGTAAGACCCAGGCTGATGAAGACGTTGGAAGCGTAGTAGATGATAGCATCAATACCAGACCACTGCTGGAAGAACATGATAAGCCAAGCAGTGCAGACACGCTTGAGGTTATCCATTGATCGGAAGCAAGTCACATATTGAGCAATCTGCTGCATGAAACGGCTCTTGTTCCTCTCAGCAAGGTGAGGAAAGTCTCTAGCGAAAACCTTTTGCTCAAAGACTGCCTCAGCCTTGATCTCGAGATACTCAACTTGAACGGCGTCATCGTCGATAGGGAGCTTTCGCATCCAGGCAAGAGTAGACTTGGCTTCCTCGTCGCGGCCAACCTTGACGAGCCATCGGGGAGAGAAGGGCATAAACCAGATACCAACAGCAAGCATAGCAGCAGGGATACCCTGGATGATAGAGGGAAGACGCCAGGCGAGATCGGATTGAGAGTCGCCTGTTCCGCCAATGTAGTTACTTCCATAGCCGCACCAGAACGAAAGCATAATGCCCAAAATAGTCGCAAGTTGATAAAAGGACACAAGGAGTCCTCTCATCTCAGGCGACGAAAGCTCGGCGTTGTAGAGAGGTCCAACGCCGCTGAAAAGACCAACACCAACACCGGTCAAGAATCGACCAGCATAGAGAAGCTGGGGGTTTCCTGCAGTGGCACCGACGTAAAGATAACTGCCGACGACGACCCACAAGCACGCGATGAACATGGTGTACTTTCTCGAGATGAGTTCGCTAGAAACACCAGCTGATAGTGATCCAAGAATACCACCTAGTTGCAGGATAGACGTGAGCCATCCTGTTGCAGAGGATGACTTAACAACAGAGGGGAAGTTTTGTGTGAAGCGGGTCATGACGAGGGACTGACCCAAAACACCCTGTTGGTAACCATACTCAAAACCACCAAGTCTAACCAGTCAATAAGTTGCCTATAAACTTATACGAAGGTAACACTTACGAAGCAAAAAAGGCAATAAAGATGACCTTTGGATTCTCCCGAATAGACTTCCAGATAGTCTTCTTGGGAGCTGTAGGCTCCAAGGTATAAGGACCGTCCGAGGTAGACATGGTGAAGTGAGGACGAAGCTGTGGGGGAGGTTGATGTGATGAAATCTGGGGTATGGGGAGAAAGTCCGAGTCTTTTAAACATTTTTGTACCCCAGGCAATTTGACTGGGGGATCTAATTTTCTGGAGTTTACTACGTTATGGGCGAGAAAGTGGTAGGCTAAGACCCCTTGTTTGGGAATGGTGTGGGTTTTGGTCTGACCACCACCGGCGAGCGAGTGCCGGAGGCTCGTGAGAATTGGGGTGATGACATCTTCAATTGGAGACTAATCACCAGAGGGTACAAGATCAAGGCTCCCTCAAATCAATTGACAGGCTCTTGTGGCTGTAGATGTTTCGCATCTTTACCTTCAACAGGTGCTCCTCCATTGCGTCGCGGCGACTGCAATTGATGAGCGCTACAACTTCAATTAGCAGCTGGCCACCACGACACTAGGTACTCCAACATCATCACGTCCGTCAAATCTTTCAAACATGAGACATCTCCAACTGCACCACCTTCAAAACAGTCCAAGTGGACTTCCAAAGTTGGCATTGGTCATGTATTTACCCAAAAGGGGGGTTCTTTGCGCTGGCGACTGGGTTTAGGCTACGCGCCCACGGTTCGTCAGAGGAACCTGGGGCCCCGCGTAAAAATTCTAGCTGTCGCGTGTCCCCCATTCCAGTGGGTCACGGAAACTTGGAGGAGCAAGTATGGGTACTACAATAGCGCCTGGATTTAGTGCGCACTTGGGGTATTGGTACGTACGCTATCAGGTTCTAGATTTCTCCAATTCTGACAGGGAGTTTGATTACCCTGCACCATTGAATTTTCGTACAGTTAAGATCGCGAAATGAGGCTATCTAGAGATTGCCTGGGGCCTACTGTTGGTGTAGTAGCATCGCTAATATTGTCTTGCCAAGTTGATAAAAAGATTGTTCAAAAAGTCCGCGGGGATGATGGGAAGACTTGACGCAGAGCAAACCATGAAAAGAACAATCAAGTACGCTGACAATCGTATAAGTTTGAGGTTCAGATGCACGCAGTTAATTGTTCTAACACAAGGTCATAGCCACTTACGTATCTGTGAAGCCAATATCAAGTCTAGTCACACATAAAAGTACATCAGAATCATTTTATTGTAAACAGGAAGTGTTGGTGGATTACCGAGTCGTACGAATTCTATCCTCCTAATCAACGCGACGCGATAAGTTAATAGCATACACAAAAAGGCAATGAATCTACGCTAAGCTCTCTGTCGATCTGGTAAGATAAGAGATTTAGAGAACGTAAATGTGTGTTGAAGAGTGACTGTCAAATGATTTGCACTCGGAAGGCGTCACAACAAAATTAGTTCAACGCGTGGCAGACGCGGTTTGGCTGATCGGCAGCATCAAGGATGTGATCGCGGTATAATAGAAGCTTACGGATATTCACTTGCAAGATGGGAGGCTAGGTCTTTTAAGCAATTGTATTCAGCACTGAAAGTGCTCCATGGCCAATCTAACGCGCCTAGACATGGTGATGCATAAGGCAAATTGACGCGTCTTATCTCGTGAAGTGAGGGAACACGTCGGGAAAACACATTGACCGACAATGCCTCCTCCTCAGCACAATCGATTATTGCCATCCATACTTCATCGTCGAAATTATTTGATAAGTCGTGTTATGACAGGCTCGATCATATCTAAATGCCCCCTTGGTTCTCGAACCGAGTGTCTATCTCGGGAAGCTTGGAATGAGCCTTGACCATGGGTTCCGAGCAGATAATACCGCGGTGGAATCATACAATCTTCGTATCTCATGGTGGTATAGAGAAAATGCGAGAGATTTTTCAGATAAAAGGCGACAAACCAAGGGCTATTTGAGCGACAAGGTCAATCACCGGATATACCCCTTCGAATGCAGCGATGGTGATGATCCCATAGCCGCCAGCGGGTCTCCCCCACAATCTGATTCCCCAGATTCTCCCCCCATCATTAAGCTTATCTTTTACTACCCATGCCAAATAGAACTATTCCTACTGGCCAATTCCCTCCTTGGATTGTCACAGATTACTCCTTTCGTCCATAATGATAGCTCGACCCGGTATCCGACACTGTTAGGTCCGTCATCCGATGCACTATCTACTCCCCCTCACTCTTGGCATTCTCGGCACGCTCAAGATGGGACATCGCACTTACCAGAGCCAGTATTAAACGGCTCTCTTCTCCCTGATCGACAGCAGTTCTTTTTGTCACAGTCATCTTCAGGACATCTGTGAATTTGTACATCATGACTGCAAGAGATTCTGACGCAGAGAGGGGCAATGGAAAGGAGCCTTGGAGCAAAGAATTTGAGCATGCTGATGCTCATGATGCTGCTGCGAGAGGACATCTTGCCACTGACGAGTAAGTTGACTACCCTTTGTTTGAGCTCTGTTGACGTTCCTAGGCATGGAAATTCCATTGCAACTTTCGACGCAGAGGCTGAGAAGAAGCTCCGTCGTAAGCTAGACTGGTATATCATGCCGTCAGTCACTATCTTGTACTTGATGTGCTTTGTCGATCGTGCCAATATCGGAAATGCTCGGTTGGCCGGTCTCGAGGAAGATCTTGGTCTTGCTGGCTATGACTACAATCTGTTGTTGACTGTCTTCTACATCGTACGTACTACCCCTTACCTACTGAAGCACCACCCTAACATGTATTTGCCTTGACAGTCTTACATCGTCTTCGAACTCCCCCTCAACATGGTCTGCAAATGGATCGGTCCCGGCTGGTTCATCCCCGCTACCTCTGTAGCATTCGGCGTCGCCTCCCTCGGAACCGCTTTCGTTCACACAATGGGCCAAGCTTGTGCTGTGCGCTTCATCCTCGGCATCTTCGAAGCAGGCATGTTGCCCGGTATCGCATACTACCTCAGCCGCTGGTACAGACGAAGTGAGCTTGCCTTCCGCTTAGCGATATATGTCGCCATGGGTTCCTTCGGCGGAGCGTTCGGCGGTCTTTTGGCTTCTGGTATTCTGAAGTTAGATCACTTTGGTTCATTGACGAGATGGCGAATGATCTTTGCCATTGAGGGTATCTGTACTATTGGCCTGGCGCTCATTGCGTTTTTTACTATGACAGATCGACCTAGCACTGCGCGGTGGTTGTCAGAAGAGGAGAAGGACCTGGCTATTGCACGCATCAAGTCTGAGCGTGTTGGTGCCACTGAAGTACTTGAGAAGTTCTCCTGGAAACTGGCTCGTCGGGGTATTAGCTCGCCTGTGACCATCGGAACTTCTACCATCTTCCTTTTCACCAACATCACCGTACAGGGCTTGGCTTTCTTCGCACCTACGATTGTGAGGACAATCTATCCTAACCATTCAGTCGTTCAGCAGCAATTGCGTACTGTGCCGCCTTACATCGTCGGTACCTTCTGCACCGTTACCATCAGCTTCCTGTCGACTCGCATTGATAAGCGAAACATCTTTATCAACTTGTCACAGCTTCCGGTCATCGCAGGATACATCATGTTCCTCAGCACCACGAACCGTAAGTTCATACCCCACCCCATCCTGGCACCCTAACTAACTCACCCCAGCTTATGTCCGCTACGCTGGCACGTTCCTCATCTGTGCAGGCACCTTCGCCAATGGCGCTCTATCCAATGCTCAAGTATCAGCCAACTTGGTCAGCGACACAGCACGCGCTTCAGGAATTGGCTTGAACGTCATGCTGGGCAACATTGGAGGACTGATCTCGACATGGTGCTTTTTGCCCTTCGATGGACCAAATTATCCAATCGGCAATGGCCTCAACCTCGGCGCGTGCTCATCTATCTTCCTTCTCACTATTGTGCTGCAAGTTTACATGACTTGGGATAACAGAAGGAGAGCTGCGATTGAGGTCGGTCAGGCTCTGGCTGGGAAGACTGATGCTGAGATCCGTGTTATGGATTGGAAGCATCCTGGATTTATGTGGAGGCCTTAGAATAGTTGTATGGCCACCACGGATGGGAACCTGGTAGACACGAATCGTTTCCGCTCTTACCTACGAGAAATGGAACATCTTCCATCATGAAATGAGTCACTTGCATTCTTCCACCGTGCTATCGTTGGTGATATAGACTTTGCACTGTTTCACTCCACCACCAACAGCTCGGAAGATTCCGAGCCTAAGCGACATGGTCTTTTCTACTGCCCATTCCCATTTTTAATGTTCTGCATGTCAAGTCATGGGAAAGACCGTTTTTGCAATGGCCCCGAGTCTTCTCAAATATAATCAGCATAACGTGCAAGGGGAATGCCGTTGGAATGTGAGCTTTAATTTTGACGAGCAGCAACCAGTTCCGAAGGGCCTTCATTCAGGACAAAGTGCAGTAAAATGATACGTTTCCAAATTACATGCCGAATCTGGGCTGTGTTTCAAGGTTCCCCGATCGTGTTTTCAGCTCGGAACTGAAGATCCTAATAGCCTTCGCCCTAATGTTTGAAGGTGTCCATGGCATAAAGCTTGTCACGCGCGAGGCCGGACTACAGTGCTTAAGGTATATTTAGATTGAAAACGATGAGTATTATTCGCTTTCATGGCTGGAAACTCAATTAATGCCGCACCTTAACTCAGTCTCACGGGTTTCCCGGCCGCCTTGAGAGCCCCCGTTCGAGACTAGCCGCCCCATGAACATGATGAGTTTACTGCAGAAATGAGAACAATTAACTTGGACTTGGATAGCGACATTCAATCTTCAGTTTTTTGCAGCATCTCAATCAGCGCTTGGTTGTCCTGCGCTCCCACTTCTTATACCGAAGGTTGTGAATGAATGCATGGGTTCGAATGTCCAGAGCTATAAGAGGCTTAAATAAATAAAACCTCGTGTCTCACCAGTATTCTTGTTGCAGCATGTCACTGAAATGCCAAGACTGGAGATCTCAATGCATTGCAGCCTGCGCACAGACACCAGCTGAACATGAGCCTCAGCCGTTTCAACGGACGCTGACATTGCCCTGCATCAAGGTTCGGCATCTTGAACCGGCTGGCGGCGTTCATCCAGTTGAGTAAGCCCTACCGAGATCTAGGGAGGCCAATTGTGCTCTTGATTGGAAGAGCACAAGCTTGGGTTGAACCTATTTTTGTAGTACCTTAGCTCTCGGGGAAGATTACGCTCACTAGCCCGGGCTGAGTGGCTTGGAAGCTACCGGTTCATCATGTGCTTGGGCGGAAGCTGACTGCAGCGACGAGCTTTCATAAGAAGCCGCTTGATCCAGGAGACGAGCTACAGAGCTGGTCAATTGCCCTCTCTGTCATTCATTTCTCCCAGAGGCCAAACCATAATATCAGTGACCCACGATTCGGCAATATGAAGTCTCTTACAAGCATCGCTATCGCAGTGGCCTTAGCACTTTGTAAGTAATAAGCAACCATGCAATAAAATAAGATCTTCTTAACAGTCTTTACTTAGTCGCTGGCTGTTCCTCAGCATCCCCAACGTCATACTGCAACGGCAAATCCAACAAGATATGCTACACCTGGGCCGTCCCATCCTCAACAGCCTCGTCCAGCTCCGGGAACTTGTTCATACGTATTCAAGCGCCTGTCGAATTCCAATGGGTCGGCCTCGGCACTGGCGATAAGATGAGCGGCTCCACCATGTTCGTCATCTACCAAGACGGTACAGGTAAAGTCACCTTAAGCACGAGGATGGGCCGCGGCCATGAGATGCCTGAGCACAGCCGCATGCGCTCTGTGAGGCTCATCGAGGGCAGTGGTGTCATGAACAAGACGATGGTTGCCAATATCCATTGTGGCGATCTCGGAAATATGCACTTCAAGGGGTCAAATAACTGGATCAGTGCTTGGAAAACTGGAAGCTCTTTGCACACGACTGAGATTGATGCTGATATCGAAGAACATGATGGACACAACAGCTTCTCAGTTGACTTCTCCGAAGCTGTTGTAAACTCCAACAACAACCCTTTCATTCACATGACGACTGCTACACCGAGTGGTGCAGCGTCTGGTGGTGGAGGAGAAGGCAATACCAGCACCATCCACGGTATCATCATGTCGGTAGTCTTTCTATTGGGCTACCCGCTGGGATCGCTGTTGATGCCTATAATTGGAAAGTGGTTCATCCACGCTACGTGGCAGATGATCGTATTTATCGCCATGTGGGCTGGGTTTGTTACTGGCAAGTTAGCTGCCGACCGTACGGGTAATGTAAGTAGCCAAGCATGTCTTCTGGAAGTTTTCACTAACTCTTGCTCAGTGGTTTAACGCTCCGCATGTCATCATTGGCACAGTAGTTTGCGGTTTGATGGCCGTTCAGCCAATCTTGGGATGGCTACATCACAGGAACTTCGTCAAGCATCAGCGACGAACATGCACCAGTCACGCTCACATCTGGTACGGGAGAGCTCTAATGATCCTTGGAGTTGTCAACGGTGGGCTCGGTTTGCAGCTTGCTGGTGCATCCATGAAGCTCATTATCGGCTATGGCGTGGTTGGTCTGGTGACATTCTTGATGTACACCGCTGGGGCTGTTCGTAAGATGCTGAGAGGACCGAAGAAGAATCAACATGTGCCTCTAAAGTACAATGGCTCTTATAGCGCGGTGGCCTTGATTTGACCGGCAGTTATGGATTCTATCTTGGTGTCTCATTCTCGATATCATCGGTAGCACAAGGCCGTTGCTCTTTCCTTCCGGCCGCCCTCAATACCGCAGATTTTTAATCGCCTTTATGTGGTTGAGCTGAGCATGTGATAGCTGTTTTGGAGTTCCCAAATCACAAGCTTGATCCTTGCAGGTGGGTACATCCTACGCAGATGCGATGCATGCTAGACATGGCCGAACCCAGTCTTACAGCTACCTGGTCATGATAATGAGCGTCTATTAGACAAGCACCCCCATCATCCGTCTGGAACTACGTTGATGGTATTCATCGGTTCAAAGTAGTTGATCAGCAGAGAGTTTGGCAAATACAAGTTCTTTATCGGACATCCCTTCGCGGGGCACATCATGAAGCCCTTATCAGATAAGCCAATTTTGGAAATGTCCAGTCTCTAATTGGTTCAGTGAGTCTCTTCTCCAATTTACATGACCTGCATCAAGCCTAGCCCCCCCGAACACGGCGTCCATTGCCGAGCCCCGTCGGCCCATGGCCTCCGCGTACCGGAAATCATGACCTTTCTCCGCCCTGAAAAATATCGAATTAAGTGCCAAGCTGTTATCTGCTGGTCGCTCGGATGATCCGTTTCTATGTAGAAAAAGGCGCGCCCTTGCTCTGAAGTCTACGCCCTGGCGCAACATGTTTTATCGTGTGCGGTCCCACAAGGGTTTAATTGACCAGTTGCCAAGAACCTTTATATCTAACGTATATCATTTGCTCGGTTTTGGTATCCAATCCTTCATTTTAGGATTGTTGTATTGGTCGTCGAGATGGCCATCCTCCCAATTGCGGCAGCTGTACTCGCTGTCGTGCTCTTCATCAAGCACATCTTCCTCGACCCCCTCATCCTCAGCCCTCTTCGCCACGTTCCCGGCCCCAAATCCTTCGCCGCGACAAAATGGCGTCTCGCCTACGAAGATTGGAAAGGAACGCGAACTCGCACCATTTTTAAACTACACCAACAATATGGACCAGTCGTGCGCATCGGTCCTCATGAGGTCTCTTTCAACAGCCTCTCAGCACTGCGAACCATCTACGGACCCGGAAGCCGATATGGCCGAACCACTTTCTATCGCATGTTTGAAGTCTATGGTGAGCAGAATTTGTTCACGTTCCACTCACCCAAGGAGCATGGTGATAGGAAGAAGCTGCTGTCGCACGCTTATTCCAAGTCCGTTGTTCTCAAGCCGCCGACCGCGAAAATGGTTGAGAGGAGGGTTCGTCAGTATCTGGACCTGATTGAAGCCGAGCCTGAGAACGTCAGTGAGATTTTCAGTACTCTGCATTATTACTCGCTGGACAACATCACCGCTTTTGTTTACGGGAAGTATGGACAGACTGCAGCGATTCGAGGCTCAAAGATTCATCGGGAACTCATCGCGGATATTCTGCATCCCTCTCGTCGAAAGCTTTCTTGGTCAATCGTGCATCTGAAGACTTTGACTCAATGGCTGTATCGCCAGTCAGGACTGATGGGACAACTTGTCAAGCCGGTTCTACCGATGCAGCAACCTACTACCTACACCGGTATCCGAGGATATGCTCTGCGGGCTTTTGAGGCTTTCCGAGCTGATGTGGAGAAGATCACTCATTCAGAGGGCAAGTATTATTGTGACTTCTTTATGCAAGCAGCTGACAAATATGGCAGATGAGCATGTTTCAATTGTGGAAAATCTCTGGCAACATCATGAATCTCAGAAACCTGGTGGACTCCGCGATTTGCAGATGGCATCCGAATGCGCTGACCACTTCCTCGCTGGCATCGACACCACTAGCGACACCCTCATGTTCCTCGTTTGGGCACTCTCACTTCCAGGTAACGAGGAATATCAGGAAAAGCTGCGAGAAGAAGTCATGGCCATCTCGGGCGATGGACTAAACCAATGGGGAAATCCAAGAGCCGAAGTAAGTGATCGATGCACATACATCAACGCCGTCATCAAGGAGACCCTACGACTCTATGCTCCTTTGCCAAGCACTGAACCTCGCTCCATCGACATTGATTCGGTTATTGATGGATATACCATTCCTGGTAACACTGTTGTCGGCATGTCGCCTTGGATCATGCATCGCAATGAGTCGGTCTTCAAGGATCCCCTGGTCTTCAACCCTGATCGATGGCTTGGATCTGATGCAGCGGAGCTGAACCGATGGTTCTGGGGATTCTCAAGTGGAGGGCGAATGTGCATTGGCATGCAGTAAGTTGCTTTTCGCTCGCCGATTTCTCTGAATCTCAATGTCTAATATGATCCAGCCTTGCTATGGCCGAAATGACTACACTCACAGCCACCATGTACCGACAGTTCAGAACGACGATTGCTCCAGGGTTTGAGGATAATACGCCCGCTATTACAGCTCGCGTCGAGACTTTCTACGATGATCGATTCCCCAAGGTTCAGGTTAGTCTTCTGTTCATTGTTGCTGATATGACGTGTGGCTGACTAGCAACAGGAATCTAAATGCCTGATCAAGTTTACGAAACTGAAGCTGAAGGAGTGAGAAGGGTTTGTTCTTTTATGGGAGAGTTTTGTGTTTGTCGGTTTGATGTCCGTTTCTGTTTTCTATAATTGCAGACGGTCATGATCAAATTACACCAGCTACCAAAAGAAATCAGAAAGATAATATCATAAATATCTCTTTCGAGTTTTTGTATGCTGTAGATATAAATCTCTATAATTGAAGATATAAAAGATAAAGCAAATCTCAAATGCTAATCGATAAGATTATCCGTACACAGCCTGAATCTCATTTCCACAACCGCACTATTCTCTAGATTACAGGGGAGATTGTTGGTCCCAGGACGCCACGTTCAATAGTTTGGCAGAACCAAGACCAAGCTACACTACTTTCACGATTAAGAAGAGGAGAAATTCTGTGCTGAGCGTGAATCGAAGCTGTCAGAAGGAAACGGCGCATTATTAGGCCAATTTTGAGTTTCAGGAAATTGGCTTAATTGCCATGTTTCCCCATTACTACGAGGATTCCGACGCCTTGTTTTCTCTTTTTGCAACATCCATACTGTCATTACCGTCATCATGAAATTTACATCTTCAGCCTTCCAGCTTTTGGCGCTGTGCCAAATCGCGTCGGCATCGCCATGCAAGCCTTCTTCTTCAACTGTCATTTCGGTGGCACCAGCAAGCACCACCACTGAGACCAGCGAGACAGAGTCATCTACGGCCTTTATGTATGAAACTACAGCCACTACCGAGTATGAGACATTGGCCGAGTCATCCACCATCGCCACTTCGGTCGCAACCTCAAGCACCGAGGTTGAGCCCACGATAACCACGACTGCCGCATCGGGACCTACCAATCTGATCTGCAACCCTGGTTTTGAGGACTCAACCGTCACGCCTTGGACCGCATACAACAACATCGGAACCTTGAGTATAGACAGCGATTCAGGCCTCCCCCCGTCAACCCAAGCAGGCGAGTTCAGTGCTTCTGGAGAAAACCTCGCCAACATGGGCATCAAACAAGAGATTGATTCATCTTTGGTCGTCGTCGATAAGGAGTATCGATTCTCTATATACACCAAAGTGACAGCCTCCAACTTTTGCATCTCGCAAACTATTGCATGCGGTGCAGGAACAGGTTTCGTAAACTCGGCGAATTGGGGTGCAATGCAGGCGAATGGTTGGATACTGACGACGGTTACTTGCTCGTGGAATCAGGCTCAGCTAGATGCTGGACCGAGTGTCCAGGTCGCGGGAGTGTGCAATGGTCTGACGTTTCTGGCTGATGATGCTTCTTTGGTCGCAAGTGACGCATCGGATTAGTTTAAACTGTTACTTGGGGACTGTAATGGGTTTTGGTTGCATGTCTACTGAATCAAAGAGCTTCTTCATACTAGATATCCGTCTGTAATTAATTATCTCTTGTATCTTCTCATCACGGCGGAGACCCTTGAATATTGACTCTTTGCTTCCATGCCCCACAGAGCCAGGGGTGCATATGCATGTTGGTCCGGGGTTCAATTCAGCGACGCCACATTCAATAGTTTTACAATACGGAGTAGACGATGAGCAGCTACCAACAGTAAGAGAAAAAAATTTTGGTCCGCGGAGCTGAACTGTCAGAATGAAATGATTTGTTGTTCAACCTAATTTATCGTGAGGTCTTATGCTTAATTGCGCTTGGTTTCCGGTTATTGTCTCCTGGCTCTTCTGTTCTGTCATTTTCTCTGCTATCATCGCAGTCCCGCAAGGACATCGAAATGTTGTTTATGAGACTCACGTACCCATTCGTTCGGCTCTTGGCGCTGTACAAGCTGACTTCGGCCTCACCATG
This sequence comes from Fusarium dlaminii, assembly GCA_013186775.1. Taxonomy (NCBI): domain Eukaryota; kingdom Fungi; phylum Ascomycota; class Sordariomycetes; order Hypocreales; family Nectriaceae; genus Fusarium; species Fusarium dlaminii. The sequence goes on along the minus strand of JAAOAL010000047.1, from coordinate 16,941 downwards.
CAAGCCTTCTTCTCAGACTTATAATTCAAATACATCTACCAGTACTTCCAGCTCTGGTGATGCTGAGACGACCAGTATAGACGTGTTGTCGACAACCTCAATGACGACGAAGTCTGCCACCTTTTATGGCCTTGTCTTCCAGTGTCCTTTCCGTAGAGACCGAGTCTGTCACATCGACACCCGTGCCCTCATCAGCTTTGGTTACAGACACAGAATCATCGACCATAGCCTCTTCTGAAACAACAACTATGGCCGAAAGCACCACGACTTATGAGCCTTTAGTCTCTACAACCACAGCTGCAACTTCGGTTGAGACATCGACTGACGAGACATCCACCACTACAACATCTATTGAGCGACAACCCACCAACTTGATTCGCAACCCCGGTTTCGAAGACCCTACCTTCGCACCCTGGGAGGCAGTCATAGTAATCACAAGGACCGAGCTGGCCAGATACACTTCTCCATCGTGCTATCTCGTTGATACCCGATATCTGCGTAACCATCAAATCTTCAATTGGAATAGAGCTCATATTCAATTTCGGCGAAGTAAGGGGTCGAGATCAGCATATTGCAGTGCAGGGACATCGGGAGCTTCAGAGGTGGTCATGGCTGCGGTTGTAGTAGCAACGGTAGTGGAGAGGTATTGGTTGGTGGTTGTGAAGAGTGTAGTGGTGCCAGACTCGATAGCCGCTGAAGTTTAGGATACAGAGAGGATAGTTATGGTGGACAAATCAGACTCAGCGGATCTCACGATAGTAGTCCTGGCCGTATCTTAAATGGAAGTACTGGCCATAGCCACTAATTCAATGTTGATTGTGATGGTGGTAGTAGCCTCACTCGAAGTAGCCGATGGTGAAGGATGGCAACGCCCAGAGTTGACACCCGCAAAGGCAAGCAACGCAGCCGCCAAGGAGTTTGGGGAAATCAAGGTAATAAAGACTAAGGTGAGTATAGCAAGCAAAAGAAGAGAGTGAATATTGGTGGAAAGTCCAGTAAAGGCCCTTATACCCGATCAATCACCACCAATATAAACTGTACTTTTCTTTCCTTGTTATTGCCCTGAACGATTAATGCTATTCGGTGGTTTATTGCTTGAAATATCCACTGCGGCCCTGGCAGCTAGGCTTTAACTCAGCGGATGTTTTGTGCCAGGGGGCCTGAAATCCACTGAACTGTTGGGGGCTGATGCACGGTAAAGAAATTTATCATTGGTTGTAGGCGGTGCCATAAATCTGGCAGCCGGAAGAAACGAGAGATGCATTGGGATCAAAAGTGAAGCGTTAGGTCTTGAGATGTGCCAAATCTACTAATTGGTCCGTTTCATTGATCCTGTATGGCCTAATGGTAAGAGACTCTCGCTATCATCACAGCGTGAGTGCCAAGACGCCAGCTGATCATGTTTGAAGAACGATCCGGAGGTACAAAGGCAACGCCTATCAACGACTTCAAAAGCTTGCAGCACACTAGTCCGGATGACCGGGATGACGCCGTGGTGAGGCGAATGGATACCTTTATGGTTAAAGCTCATGATTATGGTATCAAACTTCTCATTTCCATTCACACTTACAATGCTCTTGAGAACAACAGTGCTTTCTACGGAAGATGGTACGGGGCAAAACGTGGGCCCAGAGCTCGGACTAGAGCTTCACCTTTGAGGCCCAGAACAAAGCTATGCATCCGCAGGTATGCAGATTCTCGTTCCGCGGGCAGCGCGACGCCCTTCAATAATCCTCTGATCGTACTGTGGAGTCCGCAAGCCTTGACCTCCTGGTAGTGCACCAACTCAAAGATCCTCGTCACCACCAGCGGCGGGGCTTACCTAGACAACTCTCTCCTTGATGCCTATTTTACCTACCATAGTTTCGACGTTCTCGATATCAACGATGCGAACCGGGATGCATTGAAGGCTGTGGCACTTGCTTCAATAAAGGGCAAGTCTGTTTTTAACTTCAGCCCTTATTTACTGTAAAGAATTGATGCTTGAGCCATTCAGATCAAGGCCCCACAAACACGTCTGTTTGTTCTTCTTAAGAGATTTGATGTTATTGGAAAGACTACGAGACTAATTTAGATACATATTTATCACTTTGGCGTTCTGCAGCTAAGCAGATAATTGCTTGTTACAAACTTAAACTATTTGGTGTTATCATAGACGATAAGAACACGATAGCGATTCTGCAGTCCAATCATGGGAGATGTGCAACATGTAAGAGCTGTAAAGGTCTTGTGACTTGTGAGTGGGCGCACGAAAGACCAATATACATGTATAAATTAGTGAACTTAGTTGGACTTTCACCAAGCTGAAACGAGGACTACTCCTTGGTTCCCTCCCTCAGCTCGTAGGATCGTCCATTTGGTGAAACAACTGGGTCAAAACTGATGTTCCATGCCACCGCAAAGCCGGTAAAGGCAATAAAAACCCTGTTACTAGGCATATGCGACTCCGAATGACATGCCCCTCTAGATAATGCTTCCAAAAGCCGACGTCTTTCTGTAATTCCTCAGCTCTTCCACCGCGTGTCAACCCAATGCCAACGAGACAGTAACACAGCTTTATGAGCTCACAGCAGCTCTGAGGTGAGCATGGAATCGACTTGCTGTAATCACTGTGTTTAGGGAATTAGTTTTCCAACCTCATCTTCGCCCTCGAACCTGGGAATAGACAAACAGTGTACTGTCGCACTCACAACGCAAAGGCTCTCAAAGCGATTAGTATTAACCGTGGATCGTCTCAAAAGGACTATTTCTACACAAGCTTTTCAGTTAAGATATTTAGGTGCCTGTGTGACGCTGAGAGGACGGCACGCAAGCCGGTTCGCCGCAGCTGATATGCACCTACTGGAGGTCCAACGAACATTGGGTCTTCCAGCTGGAAGGGCATTATACTCAAATTTGACCTTTGGTCTGCCCCATCCTTTAATGAAGATGGTAATAAATATTTCGGTTGCGTGACTTTGCGATAGGAGCAATTGGTAATCTGGTACCGCCTGTTCGTCAGCCCTGGGCTTACCATGAGTACCCGATGTGCGGGGAAGCGTTGTATTACCTCTTGCAGGGTTACGTCAAAGAAAGAGAGTATATCTAGAGCATAAACTAGATTCGTTAGGATTTACGTCTTATTCAAGTCATCAATATTAGAAACCCTTATTTCAATACCTCCTCGCTTTGGTATAGTTCTGGAAAGGCATCCCTGGATTCCATAGGATTCTTGGACAGAGTTCCTCAACATGCACAACAACACTCAGAAAGCCACCAGACTCATGATCACACGACCATCAACATCCGCTTATGTAGCTTCCGTCTTTCGGAAGAGTTTCTTTCGCCTTGTACATTTCCAGCTTGACAATAGTGTGGTCCCTAGCGGTTATAGAAGTTTGAAGCATTCTGATTACACTACACTACAAACATACAGGGTATTCTGTCCGAGAAAACGCCCCGCTTGATAAAGCCTTTGCCCCAGGTATTACACCTTCGAAATATACTCTAACAATGAATATCCGTTTCAGAAAGCCTTCTCCAAAACTTCAGGACCCACAGACTGCAGAAGCATGTCCAGTGTAGCTTGCCATGAAGGTTCCATGAATTTCGACATGATCGTCACCCGCTTCGCCGCCTTGTCAACACCCTCCTTCTCTTTCAGAACATCCGCTCTTTCAGTATCAAGCTGCCCAAGTCTCTTAGTCACAAGCGCAATCTCATGATCGGTCTTGTATATTCCAGCGATGCTCTTGTCGAGCTGGCTTTTGACAATAACATATACCTCCTTGTGCTCGAGAATAGTCTGTTTCCGCTTGTTGATGAAGGTGCGGAGCTCAGCATCCCCAGGGTTCTGCTGGTATACTTCCTCCAGGCCTCTTAGCGTTGTGTTTTCGTTGGCTGTGGATTTCTCAACGTCTTTGAGAGCGTCTTGGGCTTTCTTTTGGTCGTTTGTGTAATCATTCTTTTTCTGGAAAAGACTGCTCTGAACGGCAGAGAGTCTACGTTGCTCGTCGTTGATGTCGGCCAATAGCTCTTCAAACTTATGTAGAACTGGCTTTATGGCATCGGAAGCATTTTTCAAGCTTTCTTTAAACTCGTCTCCAGAGGGCTACAAATGGTTAGATTAAGGAAAGTTGTAAGGTAGAGTTCTTACTAAAACTGCGTCCCAATTGATTGCTCTAGACACTTGGGACTGATAACGCGGTAGAGCATGGGATGCCCTTTGCCTCTTTGCTCCAGCTCTTGAGGCGTTTGATGGAGTATTACTCGCATATGATGCTGTTGGTGATGATTCAGCCGGGCGCTTATTACCCCGAGATGGAGCCAGGTGATGAGGCGTCGATTGCTGACTGCTCGTCAATTGGCCGTGAGCCCCTTGAGGAGCCACGGGATTAGATGCCGCTGACCAGTTGCCTGATTGCCGCTGAGGAGTCAGAGAGGTAGCACTGGTGCGGGGCGACGCCAATGGCTGAGAGCTGGCTTGTGTGCGGGGAGTTGCGGAGCTCTGAGAATTTGAAGCGGAGGTTGAAGTCGATGGCTGGCTATTGGAACGTTGGAGTTGCGTTGCACTTTTAGTACCGGGGATTGGAGGAAGAGGCACTGCTGTATGTGATTGTGGGCGAGGTTTCACAAAATTCTGCATTGTGTTTGCTGGAGAGGCAGTTGGTGTAGGTTGTTGAGGAGGGCGCATATCGCCCTGAAAAGTTGCAGGTTTGGGGACCGGTCCTTGAGAACTTGGTGTTTGATTTTGCGAACCCGGTGGACTCCTAACAGCGAGAGTCGCAGACGTGTACTCTACTGAGCCGCCACTTTGGCGAACAGAGCTCCTGGGTGTATCTGAAACTAATCGAGAAGGCTGTTGGATACTGCGCCGCGGACGGCTTGAGGCTGCCGATGCAGAGTTGGGTGTTGAGGTTTCGTGATCAGGTCCAGATTGGCCGTTTGGCTGTACGGGCTCTGGACTGTCGTTCGGCATGAAGCCATCACCACCTGGATCCACCACTGTGTCCTCATCTGACTCGTCATCTTCGATCTCGACGATTTCTTTGGCTGGTGAGCGGCGTCTTTCTCGGGGCGTACTCTGTTTCTTTGGCGCAGGCCAGTCGAGATCATTCTCGTCATCTAGCTCCTCTACTTCCTCCTCTTCCTCTTCCTGTTCTTCAGCTTCACCCTCTTGAACTTGACCTGGTTCCTCGACTTGTTCTTCAGTCTCCTCCTCCTCCTCTTCATCGGTATCCTCTTCCATCTGATCTTCGGGCAAACCCAAAGCTACAATCTCATCAACAGGTTCAGAGTCTGCCTCAGTCGCGTCGCTGTAGCCCATCTCATCGTCGCTCTGGTCATTCACTGTCGCAGACTCATTTGGATTTGTATGCTTGGTATCAATCCCCATACCACGAAGCCATTTCCGGACTTTGAGGATATCAGATTTGCGTAGTTGAGGGTACCTAGTGCGTGGATGGTGGTTTGCATGACCTTTCAGTCTGCGTCGTACCTCCTCAATATCGACTCTGTTGGACACCACGAGCGACACCAACGCAGAGAGACCCTCGATGAGTCGAATACCCCACATGTCAGGAACAAAGCCTTTGCACAGTTCGTTAGGCCACATTCCGCAGAGCTGATGGATGCGCGACGCTGCGTGATAAGCACGATGAGATGGATATTCTGGTGACGATTGACCCTTGACGCCCGGCGGCGGCCTACCGCGATGACGCGTGGATGAGTTCTTTGGCGTCATGAGAAATGATGAAAAATATGAATAATTTGATGATGGTTGTGAGTCTGCTTGAAACTGAATGTGCTCAAGATGAGCTGATGTGATTGATTATTGAAAGTGTGGTGATGTGTTTGCGATCCATGAGGTAAACGGTAAACACGGTCCAACTTCGTCACGTGTTTTGGCGTAGTACCCGAATGGCTGAGCAAGGGGGCGGAAAAATAAATTCCAGCTCCGGCATCATACAACAAACAGGCAAACTCGCCAGATATGAACGCAATCTTGTTTCATCTCTGAGCCAAAGAATAAGGAAAAAGGCAAACAGAGGCATGATGTCTATTGAATCATCTGGAATTAGAGGATATTAGACTTGAAGATGCCCGTTTGGCTGAGGTGCTTGTGTGATGAATGGTGAAGCATTGATTCATCAGGTCGCCAAGTATTGGCAGGTAAGACAGGAAAATCTGACTAGGAATGACTAAAAGCCTTTGATTTATCTAGTATTGGGAGTTCCGACTACGTCTTGGCTTGTTTATCAGTGGAGAGATACGACTCGCAAGATATTTTTATCCTAATTTTCAGGTCCCACATATCCCACCTAAGCCATGAAACCTGTCCGGCCTTTATTCAAACGACTATGGAACGAATACCAGATTATTTAGTCCAGTTCTACTTCTTCAAACATAATACATTTTCTTACTTCTTTCATTGCAGTTTAGATCAGAACGGGCTCTATCCGCACGAAAATCGCATAGCGACTTTTACTATATGTAATCTTTATCATATTCGTCTTCATTAGCTGACAATATTATAGTAGAAATACATCTGAATTTATCTAACAAAGCTTATCAAACATGGTAAAACTCATGTCTATGGCTTCGATCCAGGCGGCTCAATTGAAGAACTCTTCATTCCACTTTCCCAATGGACTCGCCAATCCTTGATGCTGTGCTATCAGCCTTCTTTCATTGGCTAAGACACAGTTGAGATCTAGCCTAGGATTTTGTCATACGACGGAGAGAGAGACGTGATGTCGACCGTTCAGTATAATAACGGGACATATACAGCATTGACACACGTGCTTTTCGATGGCAGTATTCATTTCCAAAAAGGATTTATATAATAAAAGATTCAAGGAGAATTTCATCTCACTATTATAAAGCGACTCGAGCAACGTACAACCGGGTCAAATTGAGTGTAGGACCAGATTGATGGAAGTTCATATTCGGTGAGAACTTTACTATTCAACGAAATAAATACGTCTTCGGCGTAGTTAGGTCTTCCACGGTGCAAAGCATTCAAGTCACAAAGACATCTTTGGGCTACCAAACACATACTTTGGTGGGAAGACCACGCTGAGAGGGGATCTTCTGTACCTTTCTACAGTGATTTTCATTCCCGCTCGTGTGTTTTGGAAAAAGCAATAAGGAAATAAATAGGAAGGCGTGAACCTTTCCTCAATGTGATCCTTTTACGCTGAGATACTCCAAGAGTCGTTTGGTACTTGATCAGTGGGGAAGAGAGTTTATTCGTCGTAAACCAAGTTGCTATCGAGCCCTCGAGACCTTTCATGTACAAACCTAAAACTGATCATTACTATTTCGATTGGTTCTAAGGCCTGGAAACCATTATCAGCCATGCGGGCTGGAACTGGGTCTTTACACTAGCAAATGTGCAGCCATTGTTGAACAATGTTTCCGATTGGATCTGATGAGGAGGTGCGCTCCCTTCTTCTTTTCTTTTGAGTTCTCCGCTGAAGATTTATCACAAATCACACCACAAGGTCACATTATCCCGCTGCTGTGATATTCGTTGAGGAACCAGCGAAGCCCTCCACCTCACACTTTACACGTCTCACCAACAAAAAAGGGCCAACTTGCACCACTGATTTTAGCGAGCATCAAAAATAAACTAAAGAAAACGCTGAAATTCAAAACCGCTGCTTTCCATATACATAATCTCCCATCAGCAATACCTCGTATTCAATTTACTGGCGACTGAATCAGGCCCCCATGTTCTTGGTAGCTCCGCGGGCCACGTCGAGCATCAATTAAGAGCCACGCCCGGTTAGCTCAATCGGTAGAGCGTGAGACTCTTACGAGTACGCGATCTCAAGGTTGCGGGTTCGACCCCCGCATCGGGCTGTTCCTATATTACGATTGCGAGCGTTTGCGAGGCTTTCTTTTTGCATTTCCTTACAAGTAGTCTTGTGTTCTGTACAGGCTCTGTCAGCTGTACGGCCATCACACTGAGAGCGGGACACGTATATTATCATTGCAGTTCAGATAGTTGTGTAGTGGGACCAAATATCTTGAGAATCGAAAGTCTGATTATCTTACAACCGTCAGGGGAAGGCCGGGATAAGTGATTATATACAGCGAAGCCCTGGCTGCGAATCAGGTTACTTGCTATGACGAAACGTGTCTAAAAATGCTCCTTAGCTCTCGGTCACTGCTCCTTCGAGTCATCGACCTCGACTGTCTCCCGGGGATGAGTAAAATTAATCTGAAATACCCAGCTGAACGTCATCCACCCACGCCACGAAACCATTGCTGCACTTCGCTCGGATGACAACCCGAATAGGATTGCTACTGTCCAAAGCAGTCTGTGTCAAGGAAAACTCGCCCGAAAGAGGTGTAAAGTCACTAGCGATCTGGCCACCAGAAACACTAATCCTCAGTCCAAAAGCATCATTGAGGTCGTTGTTATCAATGAACGCCTCGAAAGTAGTGCAAGAAGATCCAGAGCTGACTTTGGCGTAGAGAGAAAGACTGTAGGGCTTGTTTGCGACGAGTGTTGACTTGCTGAGAATTTGGAAGGTGTTTGACCATTCGCTAGCCTGAGAGCCCATCTTGAGAGAATAAGAGCCTGCATGGACTGTTGAAGAGTCGATGACGGCGTAGGCGCCGATGCCAGAGTTGGACCATGGAGCAATGCTACCGCTTTCAAAGTCGCCGTTGATGAGAATTGTAGGTTCCTCAACAGGTGCAGCCGAGGTAGTAGAGGCAGCTTCTGTGGTAGAAGTGAAGGCAGAAGTCTCGGTAGTGGAAACAACCACGGTTGAGATTGACTCAACTACACTGGATGTCGCTGTCTCGCTCTCAGTGATGGTGACGTCCGTGACGTAGCTCGACTCAGTTGAGGTCAGCTCAGTGGTGAAAGTGGCGTCACTAGTAGTGGCAGTCTCAGTCTCAGAAGAGAAGGTTGATGTAGCCTGGATCTCAGTGATGGAAGAAATTGGCTTGCAGGGGCTAGCCTCAGACCCAATGAGGATGGAGAGGGCCGCGAATGCAGTGCGATGCCATCTTAGAATGAGTGAGTAAGATAGTCGCTGTAACGAACGTGATGATCCAAAAGGAAAGGAATGAGAAAATGCAGATAAAGGTCCAGGACTGACGGAAAACGGTTTCGCAGTGCTGAAGTATTTAGTGCCTGCGCTGTCACTACGACGGGGCAACTTAAATTACATGGGCGCTAACGTCTGATGGAAATCGATAGTTTGCTGATAAATGTTGACAATTGGTCGCGCCAAGCCAATGGACCACTCTCAATGTGGTATAGTGATTACTGTATGCCAGCTGACGCGTGGTTTCTTATCTTATCCGGAGAAAAAGGAACACTTGGGTATAGGAATATTGCCATGACAAATCCTCTCCGAGTTCGAGACCTTGCTCGACAGCTAACATCTAGGAGATCATGCGCACCAAGTGCTATCATGACACTGGGCATAGTCCTTCTGGGGTCATCGAGTCAATCACCCCTTACAAACAATACTTGAGCAGTGACAAGTTAGGGTTTGGTTATATATTCATGTAATCTCATTCTATAACCTTTGCCGCCTGCATGTCTCACGAACTGCCAGCGCTCAGAATCATCGAATAATGAGGAATGCCAAGAATCGATACAACGCGAATATCCTTGAAGCCTGCAGCCACATACAATGGACGACCTGCTTCAGTGGCTACTAAATAGCAATCCTTTCCTTCCACAGCTGCATGATCAAGACCCCACTGCAACAGCATCTTGCCGATACCGCGTCTCTGATTACCTGGGCTGACACCAATATAGTCGAGATCTAGGCGGTCAGTCACCGTACCGGAGAAGGTCAAGTGGGAAACATACGCCAAACACCAGCGATTCCTTGTTCTCCAAAAGTATCGACAGCATCTTGATTGACAGTCTTTTTCATCTCATTGTAGGCCTCCTTATCGAGCGCTGTGCATTGTATCTCTTTGCTGGGCCCAGAGTCACCGCCAGTAGCAGGAGGGGCATCCCAAAGCGAGAAGCCGACGACTTGGTCATCTTGCCCCTTTTCATCATCAATAGCCACAACAAGATGAGACTCTGACGATGCTAGACTTGATGCTTTGCGTGCAAAGCGCCAGTCATAAGCTGCTTCGCCATCAGGGATGTCTGTCGGTTGTAGATGAGGGGGAAATAAGCGGCGTGACAGAGCATCTGTGTTTGGATGGAAAGCCGAAGTTGCGATACGAGCTATCGCAGGAAGATGCTCTTCCGAGGCTTCCATCAGGCGGATTGTCATGATTCGGGCGTGATATAAAGTCGGGATGTTGTGTGATGAATGTACAGTGAGAAGGAGGTGAAGCCAGCAATGGCGAAGTAGAGATCCACTAAAGTTGCGCCCTAGATGACATGACATTAGCGCCCTTTTCGCCCCATGACAGTTGTTCTGCTACCGCGGGATGTTGTAGACTCGCAAGGTCTCGAAAGATATTTGCGTATACTTTCGTCGATATATCATAGCAGAAATTGTCTCTTATGGATATCTGTGGTGGTTGTGCATTTGTGCCTAACATCGACGATGCATGAGGGCAAAGAACCTTGTTAAATCCTACTAAATGAGGTTATGCATTTTCTTATTACGCGAAACTAATTCCTTATAAATTACAAGTTTATACAGTGTATCAACATCTAAATATTCTAGCACCATTATACCGTCTGTGTCGGCTTTCCCTTCGATTTCTTTCCGCCCTGGAATGCTGATATGCTTGTCTGGGTTCCATACATTGAGATACTGGTGGGTAATTTCGGTCCAGTACCGACCCCTCCATGACCCTCAAATGCAGCTAAGGTGGATCCAGTGAGCCCTTCGATTCCTTGGTCTTGAAGACAGATTGTGCTGTCTCCCTCAGTCGATCGAGGAAGCCAGTTCTTGATACCAACCAGCAAGGGCTTGAAAGTTGGAAGGCAAGCACAAGTTATTCCAGACACGACCTCTGCCATGGACCATGAAGCTGCTGTGACATTCCACCATGTCATATCTGCAATGGGGTCAAGCCACTGCACGCGGAGAATAGCGATCGCGAGAGTACTGAAGAATACATCAGCAAATGATATGGAAACCCAGGTGTAATACTTACAGTGTCCCTAGGCCGAAAATACCAGTGAGATAAATCTTCTGAGATTGCGGAAGCTGGAGCTTCCAAACAATGGGTAGAGGCATGACGATAATTGCGAAGTCAGTGACGATGTGCACGATACCACTGATGAGCCACATAGCAGGCTGGGAAAGGACGCAGTGTCCCTCGACACCCGAATCCCAGAAAGCTTGGATTGGGGTGCAAAAGAAAAATACTCCGATGCCTTGGTAGGTACCCCAGAGGATGACGAAACCCAGTGCGCCCAAGTATAGCCATCTCATGTTGGAGACAGACATGATTCGGTAATAGTGAATTAGAAACGTCAACTTGATGGCGAAGAGCGCATAGGTATAGAACAAGATTAATACCCAGAAGCACTGCAGACTAAATGTTAGGGAAGTCTCGATATGGCTAGAGGTTTGCCGCACGTACTCGCAGGTATAGTGTTATTTGTTGAGGGGATAATGTATAGACATGTCGGCCCAGTCCATAATGCGTCACTGCGATCGTAGTTTAGCTAGTGTTGTCGATACAGAGAAGAGAGACATACTGGCGATGATTGAAGATCCACATCCTAAGATACAAGCCTAAAGTCAATGGTGTCAGAAATTATTCAACTCAAGAAATCTTTACTTGACTTACCAGGGCCATCACAGCAGTCACATCGTCAAGCCCTAGCATCTGCCTCTCCCGCCGACACCAGAGTCGTAGCCCGACCATGACAGCTGACAGAGCCATCAACGAAACCGATACTCCAATCACGACTCCGGACCTAGACTCGCCCGCCTTTGCTGCCATCTCTTCGGCAGTGATATTCATGGTGTTGTGGATATCGACGCAGGGGCCGAGGGGAGTGCAAGGTCACAATGAACCAACGTTGGATCCAGGGCCAGGGGACGGGGTTCATCCTCCTGATATTCCCCCAGCCGATCGAAAGATCATCGAACTGTCATCCCCATATGATGCCGCTCCTGCGTCCGTGCTGGCCCGTTTAAGGTTGGTGGTAGCAGGCACTGGAATGTGGCTATCCCAGCTTCGTGGATGGATTCGGGTTTAAGCAGCGCCCAGATGCGAGAGGCCTATCAGAGGAGCCCACGTCAACGCCTCATGGCTGATTAGATCGCACTGGACCTGGCGCCTTGTCCAAACACAGATGAATAGGGAATTACGGGCGTTGCAATGGGAATAACCCCAGGGAACATTGTTTGGAAAAGGGTTGTTCGGATTCCGATTGATAAGTCTAGGTCATGGGAAATCCATCGGAATGATACTTCAATATTTAGTGGCCCCAGGCGCATCATCTAGCTTTCGTAACAATCGGCGACCCCGATATTAACCACTAAGTCCAGCCATCGTCTCAAGAGTAAGCGCTACGCGCAAAGGCGTATTTGGCCGTCGATATTCGACCTCTTATTATATCTTCGAGACCTTGCTAGACTGCCATACGAAATGTCAATTTGCTTGATATGTGACAAGCCTTTACATCCCAGACGGATTGCAAGATTTTGATGAGAAGGAATCACGAAACATCGTTCTTCATCTGATTAAGAGTATCTATTTTCTGAAGGGCCACAGGTCTGCGAGTCAGAACGTTCTGAAGCAGATCAATCTTGTTGACGGGGCAAAGCCCACCATATGCGCATCGGCTCTCAAGCTGTGTCAACTCAATTGATAGTAGATGCCAGCGCGATGTGGCGCTTGGATATCTCAACAATATGAAGAGCTGATAAAGGGAAGTACGAATGACGTTGTATTGCTTCCACCATTTTTACCGCATACATCTTACAGCTAGATGCTGACCACTCTTCTGGGTGTCAGCTTCTAAACCTCTCCTCCCCTGAAATTGGGCTGCATTTACTACAGTTTTGGGGCAAAAAAGGCAACACATCCAAGCCTTATAGTCAGCTTGAAAGTGCATAGATATACCATGAGCAAGCAAGTCTGGCTCTCACCAATTACAGCTCGCGAATGAAAGCACTTGATCCATTCGTTCTGGAACGCTATATCGGCAAGAAATTCTTCGTACATGTGATATTGGGCTTGGCCGAGACTGAACTTCAACACTGGTTCCCATTAGTAAGAGTTTTTTATTCACCAGAGGGCAAAAGTCTTTCATTGGAATACTGTGTCAACCAAACGCGACCCATGTGCAATGACTGCATGAAAACAAATTGTTTCCGTCATTTGCGCATATTTGTAGTTGCCTGAATAACCACTATCATATCACACCGCTGGTCCATAACAGCAGTGGCGTTGTCTTACTTTCAGCTGCGCCTGAATCAATACGTGGTCCAAATGTAGACGCCAAGTCGATAATCCTAACGCATTACAGAAACTCTTGCTAACGTAGTGAAAACGTGACACGCATAGCAGCGTCACTGCCTGTGTAGCTTATACTGAGATTTCTAACATACTAGTGTATTGAATGTTGTATAAATACTTGCGGTCCTGCACGAGCTGAGACACGGTAACAAGCTGAATACGATGTGTGAGATTTACCCCTCACTTATACCACTTACAGCGCATTCTGCATTCTGCATGAGAAACTATCGTAATTGTCTGTAGGATGGAATGTGATAGCAACGGCAGAGATGTCGGGCCGTTCCTAGTCTATAGCACCGTATCTCCTTACAAGAAGGGCGAGGTCCTCGCCCATGACCTTGACCCTAGGCTCTGGGCTGTGACGACCAGGAGAAAGTTGATAACTCGAAACGAGTACCAAGAAAACATAATATTTTGACATCTACTTTTAAATCATGGCCTACTCAAACTCAAACTCAGACGGCTTCGATGTCGTAGTTATCGGCGGAGGACCTGTTGGTCTAGCCGCAGGATACGAAGTCGCCAAAGCTGGAAGCAAGGTAATGATTCTTGAACAGAATAATTTCTTCAACCAAGCTGGTAGTTCTGGTGATCTGGCCCGCATGTTTCGCACTATGTAAGTCTATCGCAGAATAAATCTCGAGGACCCAGCTGATAGGATAGGTACACTGAAGAGTTCATGGCCAAACTCGCGATTGAGGCTATGAGGCATTGGGATGCTCTTGAGAAAGATGCTGGAGTGTCGCTTCGTTGGATGGGAGGTCTTCTGAACTTTGGTGATAAGGATATGGGTGGCGATACTCCAGAGGGTAAGACACTGGTGCTTCTGAGATGCGGTACTGACGGTGATAGGATCACTTCTGGGACCCAAGGAAAACTTGGACAAGTTTGGGATGTCCTACAAGGAGCGTATGTATGCTCGCTCCTATTCTCGCTTCTTAATCTGACCAAGAGAGTTACTGCTGAGCAGATCGAAGAGCAATATCCCTTCAAGAACCTCGATCGTAAATGGATCGGACTCTTCGCCCCTGACAACGGTGTCATCAACGTCCAACTCCTCCTCCGCACCTTATACGGTCTCGCAAAGGACTACGGCGCCCAGGCGAAGCAGCACACTCAGGTGAAGCAGCTTCGGCCTCTAGACAGTGATAAATCCATCTGGGAAGTCCACGCGATGGTGCATGACAAAGAGGTCAAGTACTTGACAAAGAAGATCATTATTACCAGTGGAGCTTACGTCAATCATGTCTTGAAACCAAGCTTTAGCATTGGTCTGAGGCTGGATATTTGGGAAATGGTTGCTACCTACTTCAACACCAATCCCGGACCAAACGGCACTATCTTCCCTAGTAGGTTCATCGTCATGCTGTAGTCTACCCTACTAATATTGTAAGGCATGTGGTTTCAGTTCGGACCATCGGTGAACAACAGGTCACAACTCTTCTACGGCTTCCCGGCTTTGCCATGGGGCCCACCGAATGTTGTGAGAATTGCAGTGGATGCTGCTACTCGAACAATTGACGACCCAAGTCAACGCCAGGCGAATGTATTTGATCCGAGAGACATCCAAGACACTCAAGATTTCGTTAGAGATCACGTCGTCGGTGTTGACGCCACCGTTCCGGCCTCGACTGTTAGTTGTCTGCAGACCAATGTTTTCGGTAAGACCATCACACTACTGTCTTAGGTACATGCTAATAGAAGTAGACAACATGTTTGTGCTGGACTTCTTGCCAGAGAAGTATCTCCGAGGCGGTGCGGAGAAGAGTATTGCTATTTTCACGGCTGGTTGGGCTATGAAGTTTGTGCCAACTCTGGGCAAAGCACTTGCTGAGATGGCGTTGGCTGGGAAGTCTGACTACAAGCTGGACGAGTTCTCCATCACTCGTCCTGCTCCGGAAGGAAAGGAAATTATCGTCGAGGATCCTGTGTCCATCAATGCGTCTGCAAAGAAAGAGAAAACTCTTTCTCTGTCTCGTAGCGATTGCACACAGTCTGAGGGGTCTTCATGCCGCTCTAACTGAAGCATTACTTAGCATACTTCAGACTCGTATGGATAGTTCCTCAATACGAGAACGGTCCTTAGAATACTACTGTTTTTTGACAAGGCCGATTCTTCGGGTTACAATTCCGAAGTCCATTGCTTAAGTCGCCCATTTCGTAGCTGAATCAGGAATAGCACGAACTTCGAACGAAAGCGACTGAATTGCCAAAGGCCCGATTGGCCGCATTCCAGAAGGGTCCAGTCCGCTTCGGAGGGGTTCATGCGGGGTACTTTTGGTGTAGCAAGTGAGCTCTTTTCGATATCGGACTTGATGACCGAGAATTTCAATCTCCCTCTTAAAAATAATCTTCATTCTTACGGCTTAAAATTCTTTTTCTTAAAACACTCAAATCAAAATCTCAAAATGGGTGGCAACAACACAGTGGGTGCCTACTACGCACCAAAGGGCGGCTTGCCCCCACAAACCCAACTCCTCACCGACCGGGCTATGTTCACCGAGTCTTACGCCGTCATCCCCAAAGGCTGCTTCAGCGACATCGTCACCAGCTTCCTCCCATTTTGGGAACAAACACGACTATGGGTCATCGCTCGTCCGCTATCGGGCTTCGCTGAGACATTCTCCCAGTACATCATGGAGGTTCAACCAGGCGGTGGTAGTGACCGTGCCGAAATGGATGACACTGCTGAGGGTGTCTTGTTCGTTGTTGAGGGTGAAATCACCGTTACGCTAGCTGGCAAAGCTCACACTCTTTCATCGGGGGGCTATGCCTTCCTCCCTCCCAAGAGCGGCTGGACGCTCCGCAACAACTCAAGCGAACCAGCTCGTTTCCACTGGGTCCGCAAAGCCTATGAATCTGTCCCTGGTCTTGATGCACCAGAAGCCTTCTTCGCCAATGAGAAGGATATTGAGCCTAGAGAAATGCCCGATACAAATGGGGCTTGGGCGACTACGCGCTTTGTTGACCCTACCGATGTGCGACACGACATGCACGTAAACATTGTGACTTTCCAGCCTGGTGGTATCATTCCCTTCGCTGAGACACATGTGATGGAGCATGGCCTTTATGTTCTTGAGGGAAAGGCTGTTTACCGACTGAATCAGGACTGGGTCGAGGTTGAAGCTGGTGATTTTATGTGGTTACGGGCCTTTTGTCCCCAGGCGTGCTATGCCGGTGGACCTGGCAAGTTCAGGTACTTGTTATACAAGGATGTAAACCGGCACGCGAAGCTGTCTAGGTAGATCAAACAATAATCAAGACAGCTAAAATCTCGTAACTATTATATGTGATGTTTTAAGCGATTAAAGGAGTCAGCCTTTTCGGTAGCTTCAGTCACCAGACCGCTGTCGTGGGTTATTGCTGCACCAATCTGTGCTTTTAATAAGGGGTTCTACAGCCTGTTATAATAGTTAGGGTCTAACTATGTTAAACTAGGCTGTGCTAGGTTTATTATTAGTAGATAATATAAGGTATAATACTAAGCCTATTTAAGGATTATATTTCTTAATAATAGATTTAATATTTATTAATAAT